>CM026563.1:13461702-14061702 GCA_015143295.1 Tetracentron sinense
CAAAGCTATTCAACCTTCAACGTTATTGTTACCGCAACTACGCTATTCCCATCTACCATTTAAGCTTTAGAATTCTGATGTATATTTAAGCCTCACCTTGGTTCTTCGCTTTGTAACAATAGTCTACTGGACATTAGTGAAAAGAGTGATACCGGTGATTGCCAAAAAGACAAACCATCCTCTCACTAAACCACCTCACATGCCATGGTTTTTTCCTATGATGATGATTGTAGAGTTTGATGTCCAAAATCGTAGAATGGAAAAAATCTAGGGTTTTCAGTTTAATTTGTAAGCTTCTCCACTTTCAAAAACTCAAAGACATTTCTGTTGTATATTTCGATTGCCAAAAACTCACCATATTTTTGTTGTTGTTGAAATTAGAGCTTATCGAGCTGAGCTTGAAATGACCTTTTTGAGCTCGAACCGAGCTTGAGAAACATGAAATATTCAACGAGCCGAGCCCAAACAGTGCTCAGCTCAGCTCGGCTCGTTCCTCACGGCGCCTCGAAGTAAAGAAGTTGCACACATCCCTTTCATATCTCTCTTGCCTCCACCACAAAATGCAATGGCCTCTAAAGTCTAAACATCTAAGGGAAATGCAATAGGGGAGAGTGGGGCTAGCAAAATCCAACATATCTAATGAGGATTTGATGCAAGAGGGGTTCTCTAGTAGAGCGACTGCATTGAGGTATGCCATGTTGGATTTTAGGGTTAGCTTTCTAAAATCCTAGCATTGAGGTATGGCATGTTGGATTTTAGGGTTGGGTTTCTAAAATCCTACAATGCATCCTCACTCCTTCTTTAGTTGAAGAACCCCTCTTGCAAAAACATCACCCTTGTCGTCCAAAATCATTGAACCCAACTAACGTATAGGGGTAATTTAGAAATTATAAAAATAAAATAAGAGCATTTTTGTTAAGCCGGTAGTTTTCTTTTTCTCTCAAAATACCTTTGTCAATGCATGTTATAAGGAGCTACGATTATTTTTTGAACCAGAATTTTTATTTATGTTTAATTAAACTACATGGAATTTTAATAAAAACACTACAGCTCATATACGATGGATTATGGTAGGTAATTTAGAAATTATAAAAATAAAATGATTTGGAATCCTCTACGAGTATAATCGAACTCCTTGGAGTCCGTTACAACACAAAGCCTTGTTAAGTGCTCGTTTAACTCTTGTTAAAAACTTTAATTTTTAGAGTCAATATTTTTTTTCTTCCAAAAACCAAGGTTAGATGATTGAACCTAAGGGTTGGTAAATCTTAATCACAATTAAGAGGCATTAAAACAGATACGTGTTGACTTGTGGAATGTAATCAGACTCCCTGATTATAACAATAGAGAATTTCAAGTCAAATAAAATAAGTACAGTTGGCTAGCATCCTGAGTTTGCTCCATATAGTTGTGTGTTCAACTCCCACTCCTTGACTTATCCTAGTATCCGTAAGGAAAATTTCGATTGGGTCGGTGGCGACTAATCGGTTGGGACACCCTCCTTGCTAAAAAAATAAAAAAATAAAATAGAAGAATATTCTCTTATTCAAAAGAAGAGCAGCCGACAAGGGATGGCCAGGTTAAAACAAGCGGATAATTAATTGTAGCTGTTTTAAGGAAAAGACAATGACAACATGAACCCCACTTACACTTACACACGCTCAGCTCATACATCACTTCAGACTCCAAAACCTATTTAAAACTGCCAAAAGAAAGAGATAAAAAGTCATGGCCCAAACATGGACTCAACTCCAAGAGTTTGAAATTTGAATGCTTCCCTGTTTTAGACGGCTCACATACAAGAAAGAAGGTATCTTTCTTTCTCATGTTTTCTTCTACTTTTCCGCAGTAAAAGTGGGGTTTTGTTAGGACAGTTTTCCATATCCCTTTCATGTGCTTGACCTGAACTAAGGCTACGAGGATGCCGACCTATGTGACATGCCTTCCATGTTTTAAATGAGGAGTTGAAGAAAATACAGCATATGAATCACATGGCCAAACTTCCACACGTTTGAAATATGTGGGAATTGGATCATGATAACGGTTTATGGGTCACAACAACTCACACGGTTGGATATATTAGGCCACACTAATGGTTCTAGAACCTTAAAATTCTCAAATTTGCAAAAAAGACTTGATTTCTACTAAGTTACAAAAAGCTTCTTAAATGCCTATGCAAAAAGCGTTACGTATTCAAATTCGGTTTAATGACAAGAAATGGGCCTCCTACGACTCGGAGTTTAAGCGTTTTGGAGGATAAATTTCACATTCAAACCAGTCTAACTCATAGAGGCCATATGACGGGCCATACACCTATCAAAATAGGTCGGCCTAGAAATAAGCCCAAACACCATTAAAGCGGGTCGACTCTAACATAAGAAGCCTGGAGGTGGGCTCCATAGCGAAGAGAATAGGTGGGACCACCAAAGTTCCTAAAAGC
Source organism: Tetracentron sinense (assembly GCA_015143295.1). Lineage (NCBI taxonomy): Eukaryota > Viridiplantae > Streptophyta > Magnoliopsida > Trochodendrales > Trochodendraceae > Tetracentron > Tetracentron sinense. The sequence goes on from CM026563.1 coordinate 13,464,143, forward strand.
GGCCACTTAAATGGAACAGAACCACAAGATCCTTTTCCAAGCCGTCTATAAACACAATACTTTAAAGTCGGAGATAGGAGAAGACAAATCAAAACAAACCGACAGTACCAAATCTTGGACTAAAAAAAGCTCTCTAGAGAAGATCAAGCACGAAAGAACCCTATCTTAATTTCCCTAGAGAAAGAAGAAAAGTCATCTTCCTAGCCGATCTAACACGAAGCCCAAAAAATAGAAAATGAAAACAAGCAAAGCCTTTGAGAATTTTTACACTTACTTCAAAAGTTAAAAATTGTAATTTGATCCTCCATCTTTCATTATCATTCCGCATTGTAAAGTTTGGGTCGATGATGGTGCACTAATATTCCCATACAAGAGGTCTGTCTATCGATTTGTCGGTTAATCTGATATTTTCGAAATTTGTTGTTATGCCGAAGATGTGGATTGAAATATGTATAAAAGATGACTAATAGAGAGGAAATGTGAGCTTTTGATGGCCCAAGGAAACAAGGGTGTTGTGGGCCAAACCCAAGAAGAATGGGCCTCTAAAGATAAAATAGACAAGGGCAAATGAAAGACAGAGATGAGTACACCCGAAGGATATAAATAATGGGCCAAAGAATATGGGGGAACCCTGATCCGCTGAGATTTGCCCAGGCCGTAAAAATGAAAAATGAATAAAACAGGAACAAAGTAAAAGAAAGGCTGTACTCAAGTCCAAGATAAGTAAGCCTCATAATGGGCTTAAGAGAATAGGCCCAATAAGAACAAGGCTAAATAAGGAGGCCTTTAATAAGCCTATGAAGAAGGGGCCCCTGGAAGCTAACAAAAAAGTGGGCCTCTGATCTAAGAGAAGTTGGCTTCTGTGGTCTAAGAGAAGTTGGGCTGTGTGGGCCTTGGACAAGAGGTGAAGAGGACCTCTAGGCCTAGAGAAGAGGCCCGAAGGATGGATAGAAAATAATGATCAAAATAAAGTGGAAAGCTACACTCCTGCAGGTGGACCTTGCATCCTCCATGTGAGGGTAGGGATCGAGTCCTGTGGCACTGCCAATATAACATCATTTAACTATTAAACCCTCATAATACATAGTTAACTTAGTTATAAATATTTGTCCAATACAATTGGGTCTGCTGTGAGGTTGGCTTCTTGAAATACCTAGTTAATTTATTAATAAACATATAAATATTGTAAAATATTTTACATGAAACATCAAATTTTAGATAAAATATTTTAATCTAAAAATTAATTAACTTTTATTTTAAAAGGGTTTAGATGGGGTGTTTTGCACAAGTGCCATGTCATCATAGGAAGGTCCCATCATCCTCTAGAGCCCCTTTCCTTTAATGATCAAATAAACTTATTAACAAGAATGAATAAGCCTGATTAAAATAATAATTTTGGAGTGCGTAAGGGACCCTACAAAAATTGGTTGTTTTTGTCAATCAAGAAACAAGTATTTTTAAAATTATTCACCTACATTTGTTATATTAAAAGGAAAGTGATTAAAAACTCTCGATGGTACCTACTATCGAGATTGACACTACCTACTATCGAGATCGACAGTATTAAATCACTTCCCTTATTAAAAAAATTTATTAATTAATTTTTAGTAAAAATCAAATAAACCCGCAATTTGTGAGGGTATATAAGATCCACAACAATAGCTACACCCAGTACAACAAAATTCCCTTCCATCCTTACCCTTTACGCTACATCAAGTCTAGTTGAGATTTTTCAACATAGCAGAATATAAAATTCTTAAAAGTTGAACCCCAAGCCAGCTCATTGATCAAGTTTTGGTTTAGGTTGTGTTGAGCCCACCCAAGTTCCACCTCTGCTTAGAAGTACAACTCGGGCCAATTTTGGATGGAAAAAGATTAGCTCTGGTGGCTGCCCGAGCTAAGCGCTTGGGCATCCACAAACCATAAGACACCTGATGTTTTTAAAGGGGAAAGATATCAAATGGGGAGAAGTCAAAATCAAGGGAAGATAATGAAATGATTTCTCACCTAAATTATCGCCAACTGCCCTATTGTTTGTGGATGCCCGAGCTAAGAGCACTTAGCTCCGACAGCCACCAGAGCTAATCTTTTTCCATTTCGGATAGTTTGGTCCAACCTGGGCCCCACTCAAAGGACTTAGCGTTCAACTTTAACCTAACCCAAGTTTCAACATTAGCCAGCTTGCTAAGTCATTGTGTGTTTCCTCAAAATCTTAAAATAACAAAAATTATGGTAGGGTCCTCGAACTTTTATTATCATTCCTCCATATAAAGGTCATAACAATTGTTTTTTTTTTGTGTGGGAACTTCACCTATATTAAAGGTGTCAATAGGCCGAACTTGACCAGAAAAAGCAAGTCTAGGTCTGGCCCATTAATACCCCTAACCTATATTTAGTACCATTATATACGGCCTTTTTAAGTGTGATAACTTCAATTAAAATCTCTCAACATATGGGATATTATCCAATTCATATCCTAATTCGATTGTAAGCACCCATTTTTGTACCCTTCTTTCCCCACTTACAATCCTCTCAAGGCTATGAAGAATCAACTCTTTCATTATAACCCTAAAACACTCCTTCTAAACCTTAGTACTCCAACTAAAACTCTAGAACCCCACCTAAAATCATAGGACCCACCATCTAAACCCTTAACCTCACACAAAATCCTAGTATCCCACCTAAAATCATAAGAGTACCTACTATTTAAACCCTAGGGCCTGACCTAAAACTCTTAGATCTCACTTAAAACCTTAGGAACCCTACTAAAACTCTAGGACCCACCATCTAACCCTAAAACCTCATCTAAAACCTAAGACCTCAATTAAATCATAGGACCCCCTTCACCTAAACCCTAAGTCCTTTCCTAAATCTAAAAACTTTTCTAATTCTTGGGGCCCACCTCTTAAAGACTGGGACCCTTCTCCTAAACCTTAAAATCCTTTCCAAAACCCTAGCAATCCATAAACTCAAGTCTACAACTCATAAATTAAACTCACCTACTCATATCTGCTCAACCCATAAGGCCATAACCAAAACCCCTAACCATGACCAATGACTTGTCTACCTATAATCCAGAAACCAAACCTCCATACCTATATCCATTCAACCCACAAACTTAAGTCTATTTTGCATTTTTATATATAAGACCCCTTAAATTTTCTTCCAACCCCAAATAACCTCATTCTTGTGTAAGAGTTGTCCCAAACTTTCTCTTTTTGAAAAAAGAAGGAAATCAAGTGTTCTCCCTAGTGTCTACAAATCTTCTTTAGCCCTTACCTAGCCCTACCTTACCTATTCTATCTCAATTTCTTTTCTATTAAGTATAAAGGAAAAAACCATCCTTAAAAATGAGTGTAGATCAGTCCCTCTCTAAGCTTTGTCCTATTCTACCTACCTACCTAGCCCCAATTGGTTTGAGCCCCTTTTGAGCCCCTTCCCCCCTCAAAAAAAAACACCCCATTTTCTCTTAAAAACATTAATACCCCTTAAGTCCCTTGGTATCTAAACAAACCCAAAGCCCTTTCATTCTTCTCTAATATAAATATCCAAGCTCCCTTCATTTAGAGACACTCCCAACCACCATAAAATAATAATAATAATAATAATAATAATAAATAAAATAAAAAATCCTTTGAGGCTTCTAAAGAGAAGCTTTGCTTCCTCTCTCTCTCTCTCTCCCCCCTCCCAAAACCCATTTTCTCTTAAAAACATTAATACCCCTTAAGTCCCTTGGTATCTAAACTAACCCAGAGCCCTTTCATTCTTCTCTACCTTGAGAAATTTAATTCCTTGGAGCCTTAGAAGAAAATATATACATCTAAAAGATAGAATATCTAAGTTATACCCCTTAAGACTAGTCCTTCCAAGCTCTCTCCCTATTTCTTTGGAGCTTTGGGTAGAGAGGAAGCTAAGGTTTAGTGTGCGGAAAGAATTCTAGAAACCAAAGCCTAGAGTTTTTCACAAACTCTTCTCATGTAGTTTACTTTTAATGTCCTTGGAGAAAAAAAATATGGAAGGAACCTTCTTTTGCCAATCGTATCCATGGTTTCTCATCTTTATTTTATTACAGTTTGCTTAATTAGCTAGTTTTTATTTACATGAATTGTTTCTTTATTTTAAATGTTTCTTATACTATAGTCCATCTCTAGAGTTTGGTGGAAGACTTATCCCCTTTCTTCCAAGTAGTCGTCTCCTCTATCCATGGTTTTTGATAACCGCCTCTGTATATATGTTCCATAGGCGGTTTTCACTAACCGTCGCTAAAAAACCACCGCTAAAGACCTTTAATTTTATAGTGCATGTGTTCTGCTAATTAAAGGGTCTCTATGAATTGAAAGATGGTAGATATTCTCACTCTCACCTTTTTCTATGCATGCCTCTTCCCCCTCTTATTATTTTCCCCTTAGGCTATCCCTTGGGATCCTCATTTGCCCCTATGTTTTCTAGAACCCTCGAATCAACCCATGTTAGTTTTTTTTTTACCCTTGTTAGCTTGCCAATACTTTCATGCTCCATGTATGAGCCTAAACTACTATAATAAATTAAAAATATTCAAATAACTTACTAAAATTCACAAGTTAGCATGCTTGAATTATATTGGTTTGATCCCATTAACTTAGGTATGTTGGCAGTCCTAAAGGGTCCAACCCACCTAGGTTAGATGTTGCTTTCTTTGTCATATTTCTCCTCTATTATGCATGTTTCCTTGTTTAAACATCATGTATGTTTGAGGAGTGCTAGCCCTACTCTCAGGTGATTCCTACTCTCAATATGATCCAACCACCTGTACTTCTTTGATAAAGCATTGCAATAATTGAAAAAGTGTGCACTTTAACAATAATATTGGACAGGTGATTAGTTCATGTTGAGAGTAGGAATCACCCGAGAGTAGGGCTAGCACTCCTCTATATGTTTTGCTTAGCATGATTAATAGCATATTAAATTTTTCATGTAATTTCTTTGAATATGACTTTTACTATACGTGTATAAGCAGTCGCTATTGTTATATCGATTTGATAAAGACTAAAATATCTTTATTGATATGTATTTTTTACATAATCATAAAACATATTTATTGTTATTTAAAATTTAAATAAAGATAAAATATTTGCTATTTTTAATGAAAATTTTATTTTTGTTCTTTTGGGGCTTTTTAAAAAAAGAAATTTTATTTAAGTGATCGAATAGTTCACATACTATTGAATTTGAATATTTTAATCAAATTCAATTGCTGATACTCTATTTCACTATCCCGGCCATCAAATCGAATTTGGTAGAAGGATAATATAATTGAATCGAATAAGGTTATACTTGTCTCTTGTTTGAATTCACTTAGTTTATTAGCTGTCCCTTACAAATAGCAATGGGTCAACAAAATAAATAAATATTATTCTTTATTTTGGTGTTTTTATAATTATTGTTCATTGAGTTTGTAAGGTTACATATATCAACACATTTTATTTTAATCTTATTATATTTTTATTAATAAAAAATTACTGCTTGCGAAACACGCCTTGATAGTATCTATCTATACCATAATATAGAGAAATAAGTGTCACCTAACCCCTCTCTTTGATCCCCAAACTCCAATCCCTCAAATCTTATGAGTTCTATCTTAGAAATGACACATGACATCGCCATTTAATCCCAACCGTTTGATCTTCTCTCTGATCCCATTGTCATGTCACTTGGGAGAAGGTTTAGAGTCCCAAACGGTACAATGTTTAAGGTAGAGTGTTAGTCAGTCAACATTAAAACACTCTTTCATCCCAAAAGATAGACAAGAGGTTGGTAAAGAGTTAGAGTATGTGTTGACTGAGAGTAGGGTTAGCATTCCTCATGTTTAAAATGTTGCATCCGTTTCTCTCTCTATCTTCTTTCACGGACGTCTCCTCATTCACCTCATTCCTAATTTCTCTCACACTATGCAACACGTCTCCCACTTTAGCATTTCTCCCTCTCCTCTCACATCCTCTGATCCCTCTATCCTTACTTCTACCTTCCTCCCGTTTTCACCAAATCTATATATATCTCTTAGGGAAATTTCTGTAAAAATATCCCACTTTACAACGATCTTACATAATAGAAAGAACCACCATTGTCTCATTTTTTTATTTTATTTTCTATCTTTTCTTTTACAACCTTTTTGTTTTTTCTTTTTTCTTTTTTGTTCTGGTTTTTAATGGGTTATCTCTAATCATTTGATTTGCAGTGTAATTTGAAGGGATTTAATTAGATTTCTTTACCATAGGCATTGTAAGCACCTCATTTTTGCACCCCCTATCTCTCTTCCCACTTCTTCAAAGACTCTAAAGTTTACCCAAGGCCCAAGCCCATTTGACCAAACTCATACCTAAAGAACTCAATATCAAACCCAAGTACCTAATTTCATTACCCAACCCAAGTACTCAAGCCCAATTACCCAATTGCCAAAGCTAAAGCCTATTTCCATAGCCCAAGCCCAAATGTCATAGTCAAAGTCTAATAACCATAACCCATGATTCATCTACTAATAACCCATGATCCATAAGATAGTCCACATATTCATATCCACCTAACCTATATCCTACAACTCATGCCCATATAACTCATAGTTCACTCAACCCATCAACTTTCTTACACCCCTTACAACACTCAACCCATCAACTCCCTTACACCTCTTACAACTCTCTTACAATACTCAACCATCAACTCTCTTACACCTCTTACAATACTCAACCATCAACTTTCTTACACTTCTTGCAACACTCAATCTATCAACTCACCTTACAACACTCAAGTCTTTACCCACTAACTTCTTTTATCCCCCATGTAAAAGACACAACCCAGCCCCTTAGTTTTCCTATAAATATCAATCTCTTCGCCCTTAGATCCATCCCTCACGACCCTTAGAAGGCTCCCACCCACTTGTGTTTCTCTTGAGTTTGAAGAAGTGAGAAGAATCTAAGGTTTAGAATTTGGAAATAATTCTAAGACTAAAAGCTTAGAGTTTTTCATCAACTCTCTTCCTTTGTGGACTCTAAATAAAACTCTACATCTTGGAGCATTGAAGAAGAATTCTTGGAGGAATAGGCACTCCATCTTTCATCATCTTCTCTTCTTTTTTATCTCATTTTTAATTGGTTCTCTCTTTTTTATTTCTCATTTCTCAAGTATAGTTGAGCCTCTCTACACCAACCTAATGGTGTAGAGGGACCTCATATCAAAAGCAAAGACATCTTTTTTTCTTTTCCTTTTTTTGTACATATTTTTTCTTTTTTATGTACCCACAAGTGTGGATATGGGTAGGCCCGTAGAGAGTGGAAGCTAAAGTTATACCTCTTTTTTTTTTCATTTTGTTTCTTTTTGGGATTCTAGTCATCTTTCTAGAATTTTTTGTGAAAGCTCTTTCCCTCTCTAACATTCTTTAGAGCGACATTACATCATTAATAATAGTGTAAATGAACCACCTTAAAAGGGAGAGGATGAGTTTTCATTTTCTTTCATTTCTTTCTTTTTCCTTCATGTTCTATGTTGAGTGGGTAAGTAATGGTTTTAAGGACTTAAGGTAAATGATGTTTTAAGGACTTAAAGAGGACATTATTCAAAATATTTCATACTAAGGACAATGGTATTTGATCCATTATCAACACCAATCCAACAAAATAGGTGTTGGCAATAGACCATTTACTATTCATAATGCACATCCCTCTTTATGTCCTAAAAATTATCTTTTAGCCTAACTTTTCCTTAATCTTTCTCTTAGATTAAATTTGACTTTAGTTGAGTTTGCCAAAACCTTACCCATATATAAAAAAAAAAAAAAAACATGATAAAAGCTCAAAAAACCAAAAACATGATAAAATCTCAAAATACCAAAAACATTTAAATATCTCCAAAAATCCCAAAAAAATATTAAAAAAATACAAAAAGACCAAAAAGAGACTTGTAAGACCTCTTTAGCTTTGGTTAGTTCACCTAACTATAGTTAAATCTCCTCTAACCGCGGTTAGACTTAACACTTGAGCACTTGACCTCCCCGGTCAATCAACCCTAACATCCGGGCTAGACCCTTGACCACCTTATGCACACACACACATACCCCTAGCCTTATGTCACGGTCCAACCTTTTTGTAAGCGAAGCGACCGTGTGGCACTCGGCTACACCTGCGAGTCAGCCAACCACAAGATACTCACCCGAGAAATATTTCCAAGTGGTAAGATGCACACCAAGTCAGTAAGGGACAAAGTAAGCAACACGTAGCAACACGCAACACCGAATGAAAGCAACTTTAAGCTTTATTGATCATTCCAAGCAACTCTTTATAGACTACAATTAGTGAGGAGATTAAGCTTGCTACAAACTCAAAGGGACATGGGCTAAGGACTCACCTTGCTCACCTCTCCTCAAGGTAGGAAAATAAACATTTCACCCTTTTACAAAAGGAAACATCCTCTTTGCTAGTGGAGTCATACTAGGGTATTTACAACTCTGCCATTACAAATTACCTTACTAAACTACCCTTGACTAAAAAAGGTATTTACAATAAACCCCGGGACACTTTACATGACTCATATGTACAAGGCTTACAAAACACGGGTCATGGCCATGTGCTGAGCACTGGACAAAATGACCGTGACAGACTCCCCCACTTAAATAGTCGACGCCCTCGTAGACTCTAAAGCTTGATACTCTGCAATCTTGTCTTCGAACAGGCGTAGGTCTTCGGCTAGTTCCCAGCTTGTATCTTCATCACCTCAGCCCCTCCATTTCACAAGGTATTCTCGCTACGAATGCTTGAGTGTTGGCGCTGCACGATCTGCCAAGATGTGCTCCACTTCACGAACACTCGAACTTGTCGCTTTTGGTGCAGTTCTGTCAAAGATGTTGCAAGGTGAATCTTCCATATCAGGATGGTACGGATTGATGTTGCTGGCATGGAATACTGGGTGGACCTTCAACCATGACGGAAGCTGAACTTTGTGGGAGGTCTTGCCCACACGAGCAACAACAGGAACTGAACCTTCATACTTTCGAACAAGCTTGTTGTGGACTTTCCGAAAGAATTTCAATTGTTCCGGAAGAAGCTTGACAAGGACTAGATCTCCCACTTAGAATTCTCCTGGTCTTCTATCTTGGTCGACCCATTTCTTCATCCGCTTTGACGCTTTCTCCAAATAGGCACGTGCAATATCAGCGTTTCTATTCCACTCCTTAGTGAATTGGTAGCTTTTTGGGCTTGAACCTATATAATGCTGAGCCACTGTGTGAGGTAACAGTGGTTGTTGTCCTGTAACAATCTCAAAAGGACTCTTGTTAGTAGAGGAGCTCTTTTGAATATTAAAGCAGAACTGGGCTATATCCAGAAGATTAACCCAATTTCTTTGGTTAGCAGTTACAAAGTGGCGTAAGTATTCTTCAAGCAAACCATTGAATCTCTCTGTCTGCCCATCAGTTTGTGGATGGTAGCTTGAAGAAAAGTCTAACTTCGACCCCAACAGTCGAAATATCTCGGTCCAAAACCGTCCTGTGAACCAAGTGTCTCGATCGCTTACCAAATTTTGGGCCACTCCCTAGTAATTGACAATATGTCTAAATAACAGATAAGCTACCTCCTCTGCCGAGCAGTACTTTGGTGCTGGGATGAAAGTTGCATACTTGGAAAACCTGTCCCCAACCACCAATATTGACCCATACTCCCCCACTTGAGGCAGGTTAGTTATGAAGTCCATTGAGACACTCTCCCATGGTCTCTTTGGCACCGGTAGCGGTTGCTGGAGTCCTAATGCCTTCTTTCTCTCAACTTTGTCCTGTTAGCAGATGAGGCAAGTCTTAGTGTACCCCATCACATCATCTTTCATATTTGGCCAATAATAGTTCTGTTTCAACAAGACCATGGTGCGTTGCCAGCCCGGATGACCTGCCCACAAAGTGTCATGGCATTCTTTCAGAAGTAATTTGCGCAGTTCACCCGTTCTAGGCACAAACAAGCACCTTCTCTTGGTAAGGAGGAAACCATCCTCCAACCAAAATCGACGCATCTTGCCCTCCTTGGCAAGTTGAATAATGGTTTTGGCTGTAGGATCTCGGTCAAGCCCTTCTTTAATTCGCTCCCGTATGCTATCAGTCACTTTACTTGTCGTCAAGTGACCCACCAACTTCAAAGCCGCAAACTAGGTCTTCCGGCTCAAGGCATCCGCTACCTGATTAGTGCGTCCTGCCTTATATTCTAGCTTGATGTCAAACTTGGCAAGGAACTCCTGCCCTCAAGCTTGCTTGGGAGTGAGTTTCTTTTGGGTCAAGAAGTGGCTTACCGCAAAGTTGTCCGTCTTTACGACAAACTTTGAACCAAGTAGATAATGCCTCCACATCCGGAGACAATGAATAACAGCCAATAATTCTTTTTCTTTGGCAGTGTATCTTCGTTCGGCATCATTGAGCTTTCGGCTCTCATAAGCAACTGGATGGCCGTCTTGTAGAAGTACACCCCCTAAAGCATAGTCCGATGCGTCAGTTTGGACCTCAAAGGCTTTCCCCAAATTTGGCAGATTAAGGACTGGATTGCTCATTACAACATTCTTGAGGTTTTCAAATACGTCTTGGCATTCTTGTGACCAAGACCAAATCCGATCTTTCTTCAGTAAGTCGGTTAGTGGAGCAGCACGCTTGGAGTACCCCAGAATGAATCTCCTGTAATAGTTCACCAGTCCAAGGAATGAGCGTAGCTCACTCACCTTGGTTGGGGCCTTCCATTCCTGGATAGCCTGCACCTTCTTCATATTCATCCTTATTTGGCCTCCGCCAACTTGGTGTCTGAGGAACATAATGTGCTCTTGAGCAAATGAGCACTTTTCTCTCTTCACAAATAAGTAGTTCTTTTGAAGTAACTGGAATACAGTGCGTAAATGCCCGACATGCTCCTCCAACGAGGAGCTATATACGACAATATCATCAAGATACACCACCACGAATTTATCCAGATACTCGTGCAAGATTTCATTCATGAGGGTGCAAAATGTGGCAGAGGCATTGGTCAACCCAAATGGCATGACCAAAAACTCAAAAGCACCATATCTAGTTACATATGCAGTCTTTGGTTCATCTCCCTCAGCAATGCAGACTTGATAATAGCCTGACCTTAAATCAAGCTTAGAGAAATATCTTGCAGCTTCCAACTGATCAAACAAATCTGCAATGAGAGGGATAGGATATTTGTTTCGGACAGTTAACTTGTTCAAGGCACGATAATCCACACATAGCCTTAAGCTTCCATCCTGCTTCTTTTGAAATAGCACAGGTGCTCCAAATGGGGCCTTTGATGGTCGGATAAACCCCGACTCCAGCAAGGTATCCAATTGTTTTCTCAATTCTGCCAACTCTAGCGGAGCCATACGATATGCCCCTCTTGCAGGTGGTTTAGCTCCAGGAACCAGCTCTATTTGATGATCGACGCCTCTTCTCGGAGGCAATGACTTGGGGAGTTCACCAGGCATCACATTCTCGAACTCCTTCAAGATTTGTTGCACGACTTTTGGAATAAGAGCTTCTCTCAACTCCTCTTGCACTTCCACAAGGGAAGCCACATAAGTTGGTTCCCCCTTCTTCAGACCCTTCTTTAGTTGGAGGGTTGATAGAAACTTCTCTTCATTTGCTTTGTTAGTGGCAGGAACCATGTAAGGGTTATCTCTGAGTAGACAAACTGAGTTTGAGAATGGCATCGATACCGCCTTAGTCTCTCTTAGGAACTCCATCCCAAGAATGACTTGAAAATCGTCCAACGGAATAGCTGTAAGGTTCATTCTTCCTTCTCAATCGCCCAACTTCACATGTACCGACTTGGCCACACCATGGATTGGTTTGGCCTCTGAGTTTACCGCTTTCATTCGACTAGAATCCTTCTCTAGATTCAAGCCGAGGCGTTTCGCTTCCGAACCCGCCACAAAGTTATGAGTGGCCCCTGTGTCGACCATAGCACGGGTCAGCTTACCATTGATCTTCAATTCAACATACATGAGACCTTTGGTAGGGGCTGGTTTCTTCTCTACACTTTGCTTCTTCACAGCATTAAGTAACTGTAGAGCACCCATCCGAGTTGACTCCTCACCTTCGTCCTCTTCAGGCACTATCTCAGCTTGAGGAGACTGTTGTAAGGCATTTAAAGCCTGCTTTTGTGGGCACACAACAATCCGATATGGCCCTCCACAAAGGAAGCAACTAATAGTCTTCGACCCAGCTGAAGACGATGTGGATCCTTTGAATTGTGAGGATCCTAAAGGTCTCTTATCACCTCCCCCACTCTTGGGCTTGTTAAACTTCCCTGACTTAGCACTTGAGCTTGAGTTTCCCGAGTAAGCTATTTTCTTCTTCCCACCATCCTCAGTAGTATAGTCGGTTAGGCGCTCAGCCGCAGCTTGCGCTGACGCCAAATCTTGTACTCTTTGTCTTTGTAACTCAGTTTGGACCCAAGGTTTGAGGCCTTCAAGGAAATAGAATAGCTTGTCCTTCTCGGACATATCTTGAATGTCCAGCATCAATGCCAAGAACTGCTTCACATATTCGCGAACAGTACCGGTTTGTCAAAGGTTTCTCAACTTTCGTCGAGCCATATACTCGACATTCTCGGGAAAGAATTGTGCCTTCATTTCCCTCTTTAGGTCCTCCCATGAGTCAATGGTGCAAACACCCCTGACTATATCATCGTACTTTATTTACCACCACAATTTGGCATCACCCACCAAATACATAGTAGCCATTATGACTTTAGTCTCTTCCGAGTCAGTTTTAATAGCCCAGAAGTATTGTTCCATATCGAACAAGAAGTTCTCAAGTTCTTTTGCATCATGAGCACCAGCATAGTTTCTAGGTTCAGGAATTCGAATCCTAGAAATTTCACCTGCATTCGGGCCAGTTGTTCCCATTGCTCTAGTGAGAACATTCACCTTAGCAACAAGGTCAGCAATTTCGGCTTGTAGGGCTTCCACCGTAGCCTTAAAGTCCTCGCTGAGCATATCAGTAGTGTTAGCAACATTCCTTTGTTCTATCTCGATCACATCGACACGCTCGGCAAGTTGTGCAAGTCCGTCTGCAACACCGCCAAGTTGTGAAGCTTGCAACTCGAGATCCTCGATCCGCTCTTTGTTTGTCCGTTCCGGTCTCGGTGGCATGATTCCAACTTCTAGAGGATCACAATGACCGCTCTGATACCAACTGTCACGGTCCAACCTTTTTGTAAGCGAAGCGACCGTGCGGCACTCGGCTACACCTGCGAGTCAGCTAACCACAAGATACTCACCCGAGAAATATTCCCAAGTGATAAGATGCACACCAAGTCAGTAAGGGACAAAGTAAGCAACACGTAGCAACACGCAACACCGAATGAAAGCAACTTTAAGCTTTATTGATCCTTCTAAGCAACTCTTTACAGACTACAATTAGTGAGGAGATTGAGCTTGCTACAAACTCAAAGGGACATGGGTTAAGGACTCACCTTGCTCACCTCTCCTCAAGGTAGGAAAATAAACATTTCGCCCTTTTACAGAAGGAAACATCCTCTTTGCTAGTTGAGTCATACTGGGGTATTTACAACTCTGCCATTACAAATTACCTTACTAAACTACCCTTGACTAAAAAAGGTATTTACAATAAACCCCGGGATACTTTACATGACTCATATATACAAGACTTACAAAACACGGGTCATGGCCATGTGCCGAGCAGTGGACAAAATGACCGTGACAGAACCCTTGACCACCTTATGCACACACACACATACCCCTAGCCTTGGCACGGGCTCATGTGCTAGAACTACGCTCGGTTTAATCTCACCATGTAAGTACGTAGGCAACCCAACTCGGGGTTCGACCCTAGTCATCTAACTTTCTATATTTCTTGGATTAGCATTATTTTAAACACTTGGACATTATAATTAATTTTGAGATTAAAATTGGCTTAAGTTTAGGGAGTAGGTAACCATTGTAAAATGGGGGTCCTGGGGTGCCTAACACCTTCCCCGGGGCTTAATTGAGCCGCTTACCCTAACTCTAATTAGACAACTTGCATTATCCAAATGAACAATCCCGGGACCTATCTGTAAGAATGAATAGGTGGCGACTCTCAGTCAAAACAAAACATTTGTGAGAGTGGGGTAAAAATCCATGCTCACAGGCATAAATCTTGAGGTAAGAGATGTGTTCTTCCAAGTTTTATTTTTTCATTCTTGATTTTTTCTTGGGTTTCTTTGAGTTCTCAGAGAAAACCCAAATGAGATTCTCTCTCTCCCCTTGGTTTTGTTTGGCTTCAGGAACTCAAATGAGGCAGTTGTAGTGATCTTATATAAGACATGAATATAAGATGTTGAGTAGTAACACAATCCTACCGCTCTTTGACTGTTGCAGGTTTGGGTGGCTGCTACAGCTAGCAATCAAACTTCTCGGGAATCTGTTTTATAATGTGCCAATTTGAATTTATTATTTGTTTCAATTTTTGCAATTTACCATTCATATACATTTAATTTGGCAAAGCAAAATTGCTAATATGTATACTTGTTTGTGTGGCTTTAGTTTTTAGTTTTTTTTTGTTTTGGGGAACCTGCTGGGGTGTCCCCAACCCTTCGGGTTAGGGATTAGAGGGGTGTGATGAGGGCCTGCAACCTGCCACACCAGGTAAGTCTGGAAAACTGGGCAGGACTAGCCCCAAAGGGAGAGTGAGGAATGGAGCCCAGGACCTTCTGCTTGGCGAGACACCTATGAACCATTGGTCCACCGCTTTAGTTGCGATGATTATCAATTTCATTCCATTTGCAATTATTATATACAATGTGAGATCACATTATTCAATGAATAAATATGAGTATGGACACCATGTCTATTGTAAATTTGAGAACAAAACTATTTCATGAGATGTTTTGAATAGAACCACTTAACTTAATATGTACATGCAAGTTTGAGTTAGTATTTTTAGGGTTATATTATGCAACGAATAATGTATTTTAAATTATGATAAACATTTATTTTTTTGATAGATTTTTAAAAAACCTTTCTTCTATATACCTCCCCTCATTATTTTCATTTCATTTTTCATGCCATGCATCGCACGGGCTTTTACTAGTATATCTATACTATAATATAAAGAAATAAGACTTTCTCCTTGCTCTCCAAACTCCAATCTCTCGAATCCTATACGTTCAATACTAGGGATGTCATGTGGCTTCCCTCTCTTTAATCTCCACTGTTTGATTTAGGTCATCAGTTATCAAACAATACGTCTTTACAACTGACATCAAACAAAACAACCTTTAACCTCTCCTAAATTTTCTCTCACACATCTCTATCTCCCAAAACACTTATACATTCAATCCTAGGGATGCCATGTGGCTTCCTTCTTTAATCTCTACCGTTTGATTTAGGTCATCGGTTATCAAACTCTTTGCTCTCCAAACTTCAATCCCTCCAATCTCATAAGTTTTATTTTAGAGATGACATGTGGCTTTTCTCTTTAATCTTCACCATTCAAATTTGAGACCCACTATTTCATCCTAGAGCCTTCTCTATCTCCACTATTATAGACTCTTCTCTTATCTCCAACTCTTACAGGTTTGGGACCCACTATCTCATCCTAGAGTCCTATCTTTCTCCACTATTATAGAGTTCTCTCTTATCTCCAACTCTTGGGTGTATTAATTTAAGTTTAATATTAAATAACTTATGATTTTCCTATAAATGTTATTAAAATAATAATAAATTATTATTATAAAATTAATTAATTAATACAAATCATAATGTATATCAATTAATAAAAAACTAATACTATTAAAAATAAAATTTATGAAATATTGTTAAAATATATTACTTAATATTTAAATAAATAAATAATAATATTTAATTTTAGATATTCTTAATTATTACCGTGCATCACACGGGGTCTCTGCTAGTATATATATATATATCTTTACTATTATAATGGGAGAGGCTAGCGTAGATGATTTCTTCGAAATTCTCATACTACCCTTGTATAAAAACAAAATTTTGATTTAATGTTTTACTTTAAAACCCAAAATACCCCTTGCCTTTGATTTAATTTCCGAACTACCCCTTGCTCATCTATCTATTTAGAATCACAGCCAATCGCAATTGAACTCGGGGAGAGTTCAATCGCACCCGTGGGTTAACACATGTCCCTTTTAACTCCTATTAACTGTGGTTAACTCCTTCCCCTCACTCTCACGTGCATCGCATGTGCTACCGCTAGTATATATATATATATATATATCATTCTACTAATAAAAGTACAAGGAGTATACTAAACTTTAATTAGATGTAAATACCCTTTAATTAAAAATACTAACTCAAGCCTATGATTTCTATGACTAATGTATTCAAATTAGAATTCTACTTGATGTCTAACTCTCTCTTTCACAACTACCGGCTAAAGGATATATATCTCGCCTTAATGAAGGTAACGTAGTTCTTTGCAAAAAAATTGATATCCTATATTTATCTCTATCTTTCCGTATTCAAAAAACAAGTTCCTCTTGTACCAAAGTTTGATCTATAGAGAGAGTTCTGATCTTTAGAGAGAACAAGTTGGCAATGGCCTTGTCTGAGGAGCTTGTTGAGGGAGGCGATCATGAGACTGTTCTTGATTAAACGGAATAGGGTTTTGGAGACGAGTTCGTCGATCCTGGTCTTGCCTATTGGGAAATAATATTTCTTTTTTTCCTTTTCGATTTGATTGGATTGAATAATGGAATTGATATCATGAAGTGACCATCTGAGTGCATAGTGGATCACTGAAAGCTTTTCCCAAGTAGTAGTAGAGTTGCCAAAACGTGAATCCCTCCCATTACCATGTCTCTGGATTTTCTTATAGATTTTATGGATAAGGTAAGATTTTGTAAGTTTGTCTTCAACTTATTATGGTATTTGATCTTCTCGGTATCTTTAAATTGATAGATTCAGTTATTTTAACTACATAAAACTTAGTTCTTGAAATTACTATCCATATGTGAATAGTAGAATGTGAGGCCGGCATCTCCGACGTACAAGTAGAGGAAGACTTTAGTCCTCTTAGACAGGGAAGGGTGCAATAGCACCTAAACAAAAGGAATTGTTTCAAATGTAACATCTGTTTTATAGTCTTTGAAAACTTTCGTTTGATTTGGTTTTGATAAACAATATTTTAAATTTATCTGGAAGAAATGGTAAATTTAATTATTTTTACTATTAGTTTATTTTTATTTTAATGTGAATAACCCAAAGTAAAAAAATTTAAAAAAATATTCTTAAGTGGATCACCATGAAGCTCTTGGGTCTAAGTGCACAATAGGACTCTTTTTGATGTACAGTCAAAACTGCCATTAGGGGCTAGCTATTGATAACAATTATCTTTTGAGAGTTATTGGAAGTAAGGACTCTCTGTTGGTAATGACTATTAGGAAGAGTCCTCAATCAAACTACTAAAGCTTTATGAATTTTATTTAAGAAAAAACTCTAATGTTATGGAAACTAATAGTAGTCCAGAGTTAGAAGGACTCTATTAGAAATTCCTTAATTGTTGTATATAGTTGTATATAGCAAACCGTAGGTTGATCACCCCAAGGATAGAGAATTAGAATGACTCTATTAGAAAAGTCCTTATTTATTATATATAGCATACCATAGCTAGATCACCCAAAGGATACTCTGGACATGTAGACGGGAAAAATATATTCTATCTAATGTAAATTCCATTGTTTTTGTACTTTTTTTTGAGTTATCATTGCTTCTCTTGGGGATGAGATCTGTTAATAATCTAAACTGCTGCGAACTTAACCTGAAATATCTAAAGCCAAGATCAGGTATCTTATTGTTCATCGCGTGTAATACGGAGAGATAGTGGTGAGGCAGAGTATTAGATGCTTGAGTTGTGGAGAACCGATTAACAAGACTGCAACTTCGATCCAACAACCAACAAGGGACCAAATTTGGCCTCTGCTGCATCAACCAAAATAACATTGAGTACCATTGAAGTGGTGGAGCTCAAAACAACGAATGTCCATCTTCAGAATTGCAGGTGATCAGGTAAAACATTGGTATTTGGGGTTCAGCTTTGATGCATTTATAAAAAGAATACTTCAAAACAAGTAAATCCTCTTTGCCTTGTACTCTCCCCTACAATGGAACTATCTCAACAAGTATGTACTCTTTTGTCCTACGTTTTTTGGTCTTATTATTGTATACATGGCTTGAATTAGACTTGTTAGCTATAGTTGTTAAACATATGATTTGAGAGGATTGAATGAAACTCAAAGAAGGGGTATTTATGAAAATTTTAGTGTTAAAAAATACCATTGTGTTTATAATTACCAAACTACACTCTATATAAATTATATAATGTACCTATTTCTCGGGTTTACTAAGACAAAAAAAAATATTTTTTATTAGTAAAAAATTAATACGTGCAAAGCACGTGCATCTTTAGTAGTATATATATATATATATATATATATACAAAACTCACCAAGTCAAAGAGCTCAGTCCAAACCCGATTATTAAAAAAATTAGGTGAACTTGGCGGGTCAAAACCTCAATTTGTTATCTATATATTATGTAATCTATACCTATATCTATGTTAACCAGAAGGCAGATGGATTTACTCAATCTCAATTGAATTAGCTAATTTGCGGCTCAAAATGTTATTGTTATCAACCATTTCAGATATTTTCCCTGCAGATCATATTAATAATAAATAAGGACAAGATGAAATAGAATGAGATTCATATTATCTCCTGAAAGGTTCTCAAACAAATCGACAGCTCTATTCAGTACAACATTGAATAAATGACACTTAACCTTCTAATGACGGGTTTACAGAATCATTAGTACTAATATTTTTTTAATCGGACATGCATGACTCCTTAATCTTTGTAATTATCATTTCAAAACATGTTTTATGACTCCGGGGATGTGAATATTCATGAAGTAGTCTTCCCAATCGATGCACTTTGGATCGAAAAAAAACAACTTCTCCTGGACGCCGCTGTCTCTCAATGCCATTCTCAGCTTTTCCGAGTTTATGTCATCAAAGCTGCACATAGACGCAAGATTTGAATAGATGGAAATCTAATTAATTATCTTAAACTGATCTAGTTCAATTATATACATTTTGTTTGATGAACAGTTCACATGTATAGGTGAATATATAAATTCACTTATATACATAAACAAGGTTTAATTAATGGTTGATTCCCCAATTGCAAGCGGAAAAAAAAGTTGGAAAAACACACTTACACTCCCTTAAAGAACAAATAAGGTTTGTAAAGTTCCACTAATCGCATTACAATTTTGATCTTCTGCCTGTTATCACGATATTTGTTACGGCAATACTGGCAAAATGCCATATTCACCAATTGCAAACCCTAAAACACCCATGAAAAACAATTATCAAATAATATTAATCATAATAACTATGTTAAAAGTGACAATCGAAATCATAACAACAAATCTCAAGAGAAAACACTTGTAGAAAATTCCTCCAATTCTTTCTTGATCTCCTACTACTGCACCCGAAAAATCGAAGAAAAAAAAACATTTTCCCTAATGATATTAATCATAATAACTATGTTAATAGTGACAACTGTTATTATAACAACCCATATTGAAAGAAAACACATTTAGAAAATTCCACCAATTCTTTTTGATTTCCTGCTACTGTACCCACAAATGGATACAAAAAGAAACTCTTTTTTGGTTAGGCAACGGTTAGTCTGTTAGTCATAGCTGGTTTAGTACTGTAACTTTGCTTTAAATTATGATGCCCAAAACCAACCTTCAATGGTAGTATGTAACGAATAGCCATGTATCTGTGGAAGCTCTCAATGGTGTTTAGGATTGTAACTTTGCCAACCTTGATTGGCTCTCCATCCTTATTGATCCATGGATGCTTAGAGAAGTAGCGAACCCCGACATCTTGAAACATGGCAAGCTTCACAGGTTTTTTAGCTGAGGATCCCACTTGGTAGATGAACTCACAGGGTTCTTTTGCATGAGCAACCATCGCGACGATAATAGAATTCACCACCATGTCACCTGGTATCTGCAAAATCTTCCAATTTCTTATCAAAACACGCTTATATATGCGCTATTAGGTATGAATTTAGACATGTGTATAGGTATATACATTATTTTATGATATTAATATTACACATTTTTATACAGTCGCGCATACATGGAAGCAAGCACATAAGTACATGCATTGCTTAGTAATGTAAAGACATAAAAATGGTTATGGTAGATTAATGAAGACTAAGTTTACCACATCAATGATGGACTCAGGATCACCGAGGAAGCATGACAATCTCCCCTTAGCATAAGCAATTCCAATGCTATCGATGGTTCTGTAGTCACGAAAGAAGAAGTGCTTCATGAAAATCATGATGATGACTATTAGAATTATGAAAGAAAACTAAAAGGAAGTAGATTATAAGAACATTATAAGGGCTTTGCTTGGATAAACTTCTCTGAAAAGGAAAGGACTTCTCCAGAATAACTTTTTAGAAAAATAAATATATATTTTTTTAATTTGAGATTTCCCTCTAGTTCGGGGCAGCTTCCCCTAAAAGCTAACATTTTGACCTTATATGACTTTTGACTCGTAGAGAAGTTACTATCGTAAGTACTGAACCAAACGACGTTTTAACCGATTTTTGACTCTTCAAGAACCAAAAGTCATTAAAAGTCAATTTAGAAGTGTATGAGAACACTACCTAAGCTTTATATTACTATGTTATTAAGAGGTTCTTCGTGGTAAATTACCTTACACCTTCGACCCAACCGGGGAATGGTTCTCTGTAAGTGCTTGTTATGATGGTAGGGCGTATGGTAACGAGGGGAATATTGTTTTTGAAGTACCCAAGAAGCATCTCTCCCATTGCCTTTGTAAATACGTAGGTGTTTGGCCAGCCGTATAATCTTGCCCTGTTAGATATATAAGATAACATCTCTATTGAAAAGAAATTTTCAATCAATATCATATGCTCAAACAGTTTCGAAATTCGAAATTCAAATCGTTCATCAAGTCAAGTAACTCGGTGAGATGGGTGAATCGACTCTAAGAAAATGTAATAGGTAGTATTGTTTAGCTACTCTATCAGATTTCCATCCTCAAGCATCAACTCAGGGTTGAAAATGTGATAGGTAGTATTGTTTAGCAACTCTATCAGATTTCCATCCTCAAGCATCAACTCAGGGTTGTCAAGTATCCTCATGACCAGACCCATCACACAGTCACCTTCTCCGGCAATCTGGGTCCGGGATATCGACCCGATGTCTGGTCCGGTTGTGGCCATCAACATCCGGATGTCGATATTCGGCTAGTTCTCGCAACTGTCTATTGAGAAACATTGTCGGTGAGGGGGGATTTTGATTGATCTGATTCAAATTGATGTTGGATCAGGTCCGGGTACCATTTATTCAGACCACTTCCATTCCAGGTCAAGTGGACTGGACTGGGTTCTAGCTAGATCGTCGTCAACCCATCAAAACAAGATTCTTATGACAGCCCTACATCAAATGGTCAGTTCCAACTTCATACACTCCTTAGGTGAGCTACTTGATCCAAAAAAAACAAAAAAAGAAAAACTTCAAATTCAAATGGTCTCTATCCCTTTTTTAAATCCTTTTTTTTAAAGACATTGAATTCAAAATATTTAAATTCTTAGATTGATCATATATAGTTAGATTCTTTCAAACCTCTCAACACCCATTTCCTTCATGGCAATTTTTTCAGCTTCTTTTGTAGCTTCCTCGGCCCGGAGTTCATTCAATCTTTCTTCCATCAGCTTCAGCTCTACATCAATGTCTAGACCCGAGGTTCCATTGAGTGTTTCACCCATGTAGAAGGGTTTCTCTAATATGAGGCCTTCCCTTTCCCCAGATACATAAGCTGAAACACCATGTCAAACACTAAAATACAGAAGTCTCTACTAGGATGACCGACTTCTTAACATTAGCCCCTCTTGTTAGGATGGCGAAGGTGTGCCCCTAATTTGAGGGTGCTCCTGGCATCGGCTCATAGAGAAAACTCCCAATGCATTTATAAAAGTTTCCTCGGTAATGTGGCAGACGGCCTACTCACCCTAGCCTAATATGGCTTACAAATAACCAAAAAGAGAGGAAAAATATTCCCCTCCTCATATGAGGGGAGTGAGGTATCTTGCCCCTTAAAACTTGCCATGTGTCCCCTTTTTAACTCCCTTTAACTGGAATTAAGATCCACTTACCCTTAGGGTTATATATGCTTGGTTTTTAGAAAAATATATTTTAATCACAGGGGTTAAAACTTCTTAATCAGAGTTCCATGGTAGTTAAAGGAGGCTTTGTGAGTGTGTGACACACTCACTCTCCTCGTACTAGGAGGGGATTATTGAGAGAGAGAGAGAGAGAGGGGGGGGGGGGGGGGGGGAAAAAAAAATGACTGACTTGCATTTTCTTGTGTTTTAATTGGTAACAAAAAAAATCATACTCACCAGTTGAAACATGGAGAAGCATCTGTAATTTAACACAGTTCTTTGCAAAGTCCAAAACATGCTTAGCTCCCAAGGTATTGACACCCAGTGCAACATCATATCTACAAACAACTAAAATAATGTTACTTCTTCTCAATTATCGGCGATATTATTGATTTGGAATTCTTTGATTACCTCTCATCAAATTTGGTTGTGGCAGCTAAATTAACAACTATGTCAATTTCTCCCCACAATTCTTCCCTCAAATCAGAGTCTTTTACTCCCAAGTTCTCGCAAGCGATATCGCCAGGGACTAGAATCACCTTGCCCGAAATAAAGGAATCAAAACTTGCACCATATTTCTTCCTTAGAACCCTAAACAGCTCCTTCCCTATAACCTAAGAATAGAACAAGTTTAAGCATTATACTAAAATAAGACTACAAGCAAGTGGAGCTTATCTCTTAACCCCTTTAACAATGAGGAAAAATTCAAGCATTAGCAGAATGAGTCGTAAGCTGATAATTTCTTCTACTTAATCCATATTAAGAAAAGAAAGAGCTATATTTGTGTACCTCGTCATGAAAGCGTCGCATGGCTGATTTGGAATCTGTAGCTCTCAACAAAAGAAAGAGCCTCTTCACATCTGGTTGAATTCTAAGCACTTTCTCCACAAAAACTGCATCCAAAGAAGCAAAACTGTCGTAAAATTTAACTATTTCATGCTAATACAAGAAGATAACACCTATTGGGATAGAAAAATAGAGAGAGATATAGTGACAGATAGGGGGGATTAAAGAAGATTGTTAGTACTCTTTGCTAGAAAGCCAGTAGAACCAGTGACTAAGATGCTCTTGTTCTCAAGAGACTCCACAATAGTACCACTCAACTCCATTAGAAAAGAGATGGAAAGAGCAGAAAAAGGGTTGAGAAAGTTGAAGGACATACCTTAGACAAGGGGTTTGAGCAATATATGCATGAATGGAATGGCCAGTTTGAATGCGGTAAAGTGCACGAAAGTGGTTTCTAGTTTCTTTGGTTGATCTGTATTGGAGTTGGTTTTGATTTTTTAATCAACAAGCTATTGCTCACTTGCCCTTTTTTTTAAGTTTTATATTTTTATTTTTTATTGCACATGCCTCGGAGCCTTCACTTATTTATGTTTGGATACAGAATTAGTTCTGGCAGGCCAGTTCTAACTGTGTGCAGGGCCTTAACATCCTGTTTGGCTGTTTGGGATTGATGAGCTGTGCTTAATTTGTTCCGAACTCTTTCCCTTTTCTTTTCTTCTCGTTTTTGGTACAAGACATCATTTATACCATTTTATGGGGAAATTCTAACTCCCTTACTTGATCCTAGCATAGTTACCGAGTACAAGCCGGGTACGAGTTAATACGGCAATGAGCCATTCGGAAAGTATGGGTGTTATATGGCAAGAATATAAGAAAATTAAAAAATAATTAATAATTATAAATAAATAAAAATTTTGCATGATATTAACTAATAACAATCATTTAATACCGAATATGCATTTAATACGGTAAAAGTATAACAAAAATATGCGCGTTTAATATGTAATTCGCATATTAAATGGGTATTATACAATGATATGTGTATATAACACGGCAAAAGTACATCATTTTAAATTACGGTGATTCCCTCTAAAAAAATTATACGGGGACTATACAAATATAATACAGGTGTTTGATAACTATGGATCCTAGGACCTCCTACAAATGAAGAGCACACCTGATCTGCTAAGAGGCGGTTGTGTTCTATTCTAACTTAACACCATTTTGCTTCTTTTGAATATGTGTGTCTATTTTTTTAAAAAACTATAGTATGCATAAATGGTCAAACCAAATCAGTTGTAACTTTCGTGTTTGTTCTATGTATTGTTTTAATTATTTACAATAGGAACCATAGCTCGGTAACATCACCATATTCATTATTAATATTACTAAAACTACTACCATCACCATCCATATTATTACTTATTAGCATTAATAAATTAGTATTAGTGGTAGGTTAACAGCTCTTTTTGTAGCACCCAGATGCTCACCAGCAAGATTTGATTGAGTCATCGCCCAAAAGAACACAAATCAATCTCCCTATATTTTTTATGCTCACAGATTTCGGGAGCAATAAAATCAAGTCGAGGGTCAATGTCTTAAATAAATGAACAATCAATAACGTTTTTTTTTCTCTTGGAGTATAATAGTAGGTTTTGGTCACATTTCTCTCCTGCAAGTTATTTTAGGACGACAAGCCAAGCCGGTACCCAAAGAGACCAAATCCTCTGTGGTGATAACTCCAGTTATCAACCCTGAGGTTGCCATGTGTCCCTTTTGACACCTCTTAATTGTGGTTAAGATTCACCCATCCCTAGGGTTCACGCACCCATCATTAGTTTTTAGAAAGAAATAATAATTCTTTTTTTAGTATTAAAAAACTATTTTTATAGTTTTTTTAATATTTGAATTTTAAAAAAAATTAATTTTTTTTTAAAAAAAATTAATTTTTTTTTAAAAAAAAACCAAGGATGGATGGATGAACCCTAGGGATGGGTGAATCTTAACCACAATTAAAGGGTGTCAAATGGGACACATGGGGATAACCGGATTTGCCAAATCCGGTTATTACCATAGAGGATTTGGTTTCGTTCCCAAAAGCATTGGGTACTTCCTCCACGAGCCAAGCTGACCTAACTTTCACAACTTGTGTTACGTGTAACATAAAGAGGGGTGATTCACCTAAAAGGTCATGCTTTGCATTTTAATTACCTAAAAGGGCATGCTTTTAACATATTTATAAAAAAAAAGCATACTTTGTATTTTTATTACCTAATAGGGTATGCTTTTGACATATTAACCCCTTAGCTACACATATAAAACCCAAACACGAATAAGGGTAATATTGGAGTACATACCTTATTTGGTAAAAATTTTCAAACCATGCCATTTTAGGTGATATTTTTAATTTAGGGTGACTAATCGGTACTTATCTCAATAGGAGCCGGAGCTCTGGCTCAAGAGTTAAACATGTCTTTATAACATGAAAAAAATGCCTGGTTACCCGGTAGCCATTGTGGGCAATTACAACCTCTATTTTTTTTTTGGTTAACACACCGGCTAATCACACATGGATCACACAAGACTTGGACTCAACTCATCTCACTAAAAGGGTCTGACTTAAGGTGAGATAGATGAACTTATTTTTATAATTACGAAAATGCCACTTATAAATAATATTCTTCTTCCCAACAAAAAAAAAAATCCTTCTTTTAAACTTCAATTATAAATTTTTTGTAGCCCCATTATAGTTATATTATTTTATTAAAAGGTAATAAAGCCCCACTTTAATTTTATTATATATTTCAATGGTAGTAATGTGACTGGGAACAAATCCTGTGGAGGGAATTGTGAGCATGGGATCTTCCTACCCACTTTCACAATTATATGTTTTCACTTGAGTCGCCACCTATTCATTCTTAGGGATAGGTCCCGGGTATTTGTTTGTTTGGATAAGGCAAATGGTCTAATCAGAGTTAGGGTAAGTGGTTCGATTAAGCCCTGAGGAAGGTGTTAGGCACCCCAAGACCCCCGTTTTGTAACGGTTACCTACTCCCTAAACTTAAGCCAATTATAATCTCAAAGTTTAATTAGAATGTCCAAAGTTTTTAAGTGAGTGCTAATCCAAGAAAAATAGAAAGCTAGATGGCTAGGGTCGAACCCGAGTTGGGTTGCCTAAGTACTCACATGGTGAGATCAGACCGAGCGTAGTTCTGGCACATGAGCCCGTGCCGAGGCTAGGGGGGAGTGTGTGTGTGCATAGGATGGTCAAAGGGTCTAGCCTAGAAGGCTATGGTTTAGTTGACCGGGGAGGTCAAGTGCACAATTGTTAAGTCTAACCGCGGTTAGAGGGTATTTATCCATGGTTAGATGAGCTAACCAAAGCTAAAGAGGTCCTACAAGTCTCTTTTTGGTCTTTTTGTATTTTTTATATTTTTTGAGATTTTTGGGGATATTTGAATGTTTTTTATATTTTGGTTATATTTGAATGTTTTTGGTGTTTTAAGATTTTATCATGTTTTTGGTATTTTGAGATTTTATCATGTTTTTGAATTTTCATATAGGTAAGGTTTTGACAAACTTAACTAAAGTCAAATTTAGTCCAAGAG
Organism: Tetracentron sinense; assembly: GCA_015143295.1. NCBI lineage: Eukaryota > Viridiplantae > Streptophyta > Magnoliopsida > Trochodendrales > Trochodendraceae > Tetracentron > Tetracentron sinense. The sequence continues at coordinate 13,490,784 of CM026563.1, forward strand.
TTTGGCTAAAAGATTATAGTTTAAGACATAAAGAGGGATGTGCCTTATGAATAGTAAATGGTCTATTACCAACACCTATTTTGTTAGATTGATGTTGATAATAGATCAAATACCATTGTCTTTAGTATGAAACATTTTTAAGAATGTCCTCTTTAAGTCCTTACACCATCATTTATCTTAAGTCTTTAAACCATCACCTACCCATTCAACATAGAACATGAAAGAAAAATAAAGAAATGAAAGAAAATGAAAACTCATCCCCTCCATTTTAAGGTGGTTCATTTACACCATTATTAATGATGTAATGTTGCTCTAAAGAATGTTAGGGAGGGGATGAGCTTTCACAAAAAATTCTAGAAAGAGGACTAGAATCTCAAAAGAAAACAAAATGAAAAAGAGAGGTATAGCTTTAGCTTCCACTCTCTATGGGCCTACCCATATCCACACTTGTGGGTACATAAAAAAGAAAAAAAATATGTACATGAAAAGGAAAAGAAAAAATGAGCATCTCCTTGCCTTTGGTATGGGGTCCCTCTACACCATTTGATTGGTGTAGAGAGGCCCAACTATGCTTGAGAAATGAGAGATCAAGAAGAGAGAACCAAATAAAAAAAAAGATAAAAAAGAAGAGAAAATGAAAGGATGAGTGCCTACTCCTCCAAGAATTCTCCTTCAATGCTCCAAGTGGTAGGGTTTTAGAATCCACAAAGGAAGAGAGTTAGTGAAGAACTCTAAGCCTTTAGTCTTAGAATTCTTTCCAAACTCTAAACCTTAGTTTCTTCTTCTTTCTTCAAACTCAAGAGAAACACAAGTGGGTGGGAACCTTCTAGAGGTCTTGAGGGATGGATCTAAGGAGCTAAGGGATTGGTATTTATAGGAAAACTAAGAGGTTGGGTTGTGTCTTTTACATGGGGGATAAAAGGAGCTAGTGGGTAAAAACTTGAGTGTTGTAAGGTGAGTTGATAGATTGAGTGTTGTAAGGAATGTAAGAGAGTTGATGGTTGAGTATTGTAAGGGGTGTAAGAGAGGTGTAAGAGAGTTGGTGGGTTGAATGAACTATGAGTTATATGGGTATGGGTTCTAGGATATAGGGTGTAAGAGAGGTGTAAGAGAGTTGGTGGGTTGAGTGAACTATGAGTTATATGGGTATGGGTTGGTGTAAGAGAGGTGTAAGAGAGTTGGTGGGTTGAGTGAACTATGGGTTATATGGGTATGGGTTGTAGGATATAGGGTAGGTGGATATGGATATATGGATTAGGTTTTATGAATCATGGGTTATTAGTAGATGGGTCATGGGTTATGATTATTGGATTTTGACTATGACATTTGGGCTTGGGCTATGGAAATAGGCTTTGGCTTAGGCAATTGGGTGATTGGATATTTGGGCTTGACTACTTGGGTTGGGTAATGAAATTAGGTAATTGGGTTTGATGGAGTTGTTTAGGTATAAGTTTGGTCAAATGGGCATGGGCCTTGGGTATACCTAGGGCTTATTAGGGTTAGGCTAGGGCTACCTAGGGTTTGGGTTTAGGACTACCTAGGGTTAAGCTTAGGTTAACTAGAGTCTTAACTAGGGTTTAGTCCTATGGTTAAGGGTTTACCTAGGGTTTGGTTTGGACCATGACTAAATTAATTAACCACGGTTAAGGGGTGTAAAAATAGGGTGCTGACAGGAATCATCTGTAGTTTTATATGAACAGACCTACCTTAGCCAATGAAATTAGAGACAATTTCCCATAATGCTAGCTGTGTCCATCTGTTATAAAGACTTTGTTTAAGTTAGCATTAATCCTTAAGGTTAATATATAATTTTCTAATTAGGATTTTAGAATTAATTTAGAGACAAGTGTCATTTTTTTATTGGTTTTGGACCCACTCATGGAATATAGTAGAGTTCCTCTAGAGGATTTGCTCTCCGTGGGGTAGGGTTGGTTTCAGAGTCCCTTAGGGTGATTCTCTATGATCTTTAATTCCACCGACCTTATTTCTTGAAAAGCTGTTTGCTTAGCACCAATAGCTGTATTGGTCTAGAGGTTCTTAGTGTGGTAGTAGCATGCATTCAGGCGTCACCTTTATCATTTCTACGTTCACCAATATTTTCACCAACCAAAACCGGTCATCAGTAAGTCATTTTTGGTAGAACGAACAAATCCCAATAGAGCAAGCAAGAAAAAAAAAGTACATTGTGATTCATTTAAATTAATATCTTTGACTTTAAATTTTTTTTTTTCCTTACAAAATCCCTCCTCCCCCCTCCAAAAAAAAAAAATCTTAAGTTCACTGTATAAGAGCTATAAAAAAAATAAAGAGTCTACTAGCTCAACAATTTGTCACACAGATAGTCTTAACTTTAGAAATATCAAATGTCACAATGTATGACTTATTTTTCTAATTATCTTCAACCACCCAGTAAGTGTTCACAGTACCACCTTTCTAATTTTGGTTAGCACTTGAGCTTGATTTTAAAATTATTCTTGAAAAATATTAAAAATTATTCATGTGTACTTGATGAGTGTGCAAAAGAACACCCAAAGCTAGTTATTATGTAACCATTTATCATCCTTTCTAGTCTAAATTCAGTATTTAAAGTCTATATTCTGCACTTATCACCCCATCTATGGATTATGAATTTTAAGTATTTTTTAATATTATTTTATGTAGGAAATTCGAGTAAAGACCTTTCATGGAAATCAATGGATAAAGAAAAGTCAAAAAGAAAAAAAAAAGTAGGCAAAAACAGTGTCCATTGCTCTATTGGCCAAATTGGGCGATTGAGTGGAGCTGCGATCGATCGGCGAGGAGCGGTGATTTTTCTGGAATTTTATTGTTCAAAGCGGGAAACTCAATTTTGGATGGTTTCTTGTAATTTTGTAGTTCTAGAAGTTTCTCTTTGTTTTTATTTCCCTTTTCTTCTTTCCTTTAGTCTATATAAACCTAGAGAGGGAGAGTATTTAAAAAATTTCTTACCTCAGTCTCCTCTCCTAGAAAGAAAGGAAATAAGTAAAAATACATGTTCCAACAAATCACACGTAGAGATATTGATAACACACATGGAGTTAATGGTATTTCATAACTAATCGATTGAGCAGCAGCTCGTAGACCACCTAAAAAGGAATAATTATTATTCTACCCATATCCTAACATAAGAAGTCTAATAGGAGCAATACTTGAAATAGCGATCCATAAAAAAACACCTATACTGAGATCGGATAGAACCAGGCGATAGCCAAGAGGAATTACTGAATAACGTAGTAGAATTGATATGACTGCAACATATGGTCAGATACTCTTATTATTGTTTTGGTTTTTCATTTGTATGGATTGCTAAATCTCTAGCCTTAGCTAGGGTGAAATTCTCTTAATGAGGAAATGTTAATTTGAATTAATCCATTGAATGGTTTTTAATGTTTATGATTTCTCTTTTTCTTGTTCTTCTAGTTTGAATCTCTCTTTCAATTGAATTTATTGGGTTTAAATCTTTTCACGAGTTCAGTCACGTTTTTTCTCGTAGTTAGATAACAATTCTTGATTTCTCAAATGAAGAACCCTAACCTTATCGGATATTATTCTTTGTTGTGGTATCACCTTTGGGTATATTGTCATCCTCGAATATTTTCGATAAAGTTAGGGCTTGGATTAAAACTTGGTTTAAATAATTGATTGGAAACTGATTTTAGATTTTATTATAAACTAAATCTCTATATCTTCCGATTGAGGATTTGAGATGTGAAATCTCCAATTGAGTTATATTTTGGATTAATTGAATTGATATTACACCATTAAGAGGAGGAAACCTGATGCCTTGGCGTTTTCTCTCATTGATATTTCCTCCAAATTAATTGCAAATTTTTCTATCAAAATTCTATAATCTCTTTTTCTATAAGTATTCCCTATCTTCACTTCTCCCTGTGGACCGACAACTCTTTACTGCACTGCAAAAGTAGTTCATATCTTTTAGCGACATCAGTACTTTTCTATAATTTCTCAGTCTTTTTCACTCTCAGCAATATAACGTTTATTTAATCTCTTTTCAAATTATACAATAGACTCACTTACCAATGTCTTTGAATTCACATATTACTTTTTTAAAAATTCTACATGCTTTCACTCCCTTAAATAGTCGACATTCCAACACAAAATATAGGTCGTAAGTTGGGATCAATCTCTTTCAAATGTCATCTAATTTTTGAAACCACCCACCATTTTGCAACTCATACGTTTCAATGAGGGCCATCCAAGTTGATTCAAACTCATCAATTATCACAATTTTATAAAAGCAATGATCAAATTCTTTCTTAAAGTCAAGATGTTTGTGCATCAAATGGACCATGCATTTTTCTATATTCTTTTTATATGCCACATGCACAAATGATGATTAATTGTTGGAATTACCCTTCCAATTGCTGCATCTTGATCCGTAACTATTGTGATTGGAAGACGTATTAATATCGCTTTTAGCCAAGTTTCTAGTTGTCAGACAAAAGATGCTTATGTTTCATCCAAAAGTAAAGGTGAAATTGATTGACGATGGTGGTTCACTCCTATAAAAAGAACGAAAGGCGATCATAGCAAATTGTAAAGTATGTTGAATCAAAAGTCACAACGTCCCTAAAGCATTGGTACAACATTTTTGACTTAGCATCAACCCATAAATAATTTTCCATACAGTCACATTCTTTTGCAGTACGTAAAAAAACGTGGATTCTTTCATTGATATTCTTGAAAATAGCTCAACATCAATCTTGCATCTCCTAGCTTAAGGCACATTTGTCTTTAGTAAAGATTAACATTATGGAACCAGCTCGAACACCAGACTCATTATATACATAACTGAGTTTTCTCTTAATAGAAGTTAGTTTCCTTTGTGATCAAGGAAAGATGTTCTTTTAAGAGTCAGTAACTAGTGATTGTGTTCCTTTTCAAATTTTGTAACAACCCAAATTTCATCCATCCTTTTTTATGTTTAACACAACCTTGCATCCTACTCCCATTTCAGCCCGTACTTTAACAATTCCATCTTGTCTTTCTAAATATTTCCATGCATGTTTTTCTTCATTTGAAGTGGAAAATATACTCAAAAGTGTCTTGTTCTTGCGTAACAATCGAATATGACTTTCTTATAACAAGACCTTTCCTCCTTGCATATTGATTGTAATAGTCATACGTTGCCTCTAATATTGAGATAAACTTCACTTCAATATGTGTACAGTAGACCCTCTTGTAATTAATAACCTTCGTGGAAAGAAATTATATTAATTATAAGAGAATATTATATATATCACTATATTAGTCGATCAAAATTTTCTTTTCATAATATCTTTTGAATGTATTGTATTTTCCATATAAGCTTCATTAGGCTCCGTTTGTTTGCATGTAAATGGTTTTACGACGTAAATCATTTACGAAGGAAAACGTTTTACGGTAAAAGATGAATTTTACTTAATTTTAGGTATTTTGGTTGCATTCTTGAAAACAAGGCAGAAGTTTTTTGTAATTTTAAAATAATAATAAATAAATAAATGAAAAAAAATTATGAATAAGGGTAATTTTGTAATTTTAAAATATTTTTAAAGAGGTTTGTATTTTACACGAAAATGACTTATGATTTTTTAAAATTTAAGTCATTTTCCATTGTTATTTTCCGTAAAACATTTTACCTACGAATAGCTTTATGTACAAACAAACACGCATAATTGGCATTTTCCACAGAATTGATTTGTTTTCCCTATTTTACGTCGAAACAAACAAAACAATAGATAGGCTAGTATATGGTAATTTCAGTTTGGTAAAGTTAACCCCATTTTCAAAGAGAAGAAGAAACATCCTTTATTTTGAGAATAGACAAAATTCCTTTTGAACTCTACTTTTCATGGGATTCTCCTTTAACTTTTGTTAATTATTTTGAAGTCCTCTTACACTGATTTTTTAAGTCTTTTTCCTTCTAAAATATCTAAAACTTTATACTATGTATATGGTAATTTATTATACATAGCCAAAATATCTAAAATAACCCCTTCTCTTCCTAATACCTAAACCCACCATAAAGTATTTATAGGATTCATATAACTATTTATTAATATAGTACAAAAACTTCTCTTATGATTAATAATATACTAGAACTTTCTTAAAAAATATTAAATAGCAAGTATAAGAGATTATTAATTATACACTATAGAACCAAGCTGGTTCCTTACATATTTATTAATTATTAGAGATTATTAATTATAAGAGGTCAACTGTAGTTCTAAAGATTCCACATATTCCTCACCTGATGATTCCATCGTATATATCATCACTCTTTACTAACGTCATTATTTACCTTTACCATTTCAAACTTACCAGAGATTTCATCTCGAAAACTTGCTTCATATTTTACTAAATCAAGCCCTTGACTGGATTTGCTTTCCATTGTAGTCCCACAACCAAAACACAAACCCATTTGAACCATATTATTAATTTTATCATTCATCAATACATGCACCATAAAAAAAAAATAGACTAAATAAGGACATTCATCTCCTACATGGTATACACTTTGTTTATGCTATCATATTATAGTTTCTATCCAAAGGCATAGTTAAATAGCCAACCCAATACCCTCTTCTATCATATTCTCACATCACTAGTGTGTTTCATATTAAGAGTTGGAAAGGGCAGAGAACGAGTTATGTTGGTTGGGATTAGTTTTAACCAACTCTAGGCCCTTAAAATAGTAAAGAGGATGGAATATTATGATGGTAAATACTAATTGAGCATGGGTGTTGATTGGAAGACAACTTATCGACAATGATAGTGAGAATAGCTTACAAATTTATGGTTGGGTCTCTTCGATAGGCAATTCAGATGGGGGTATGAGAGATACAAGTTTTCATTCTAAAAATCCCAAATGGCTAAGAGTGAATGTGAATGAAAGAGTGCTAAGGAGATGTTGAGGTTCTTAGGCGGATTATTCATTCTAAAATGAAAGAGTGCTAAGGAGATGTTGAGGTTCTTAGGCGGATTATTCATTCTAAAAACCTTCGTCTTCAAAATCATTCCCTAAATAAAAGAGACTTGAACCTTCTTACGTTTAAAATCAGGGCCCACAATAGCTACCCAGTAATCAAGTTTTATACTCTTTCTTTATTGTAATGATAAAAGATAGTCCGCTTAACTCTTGAGCTAGAGCTCTGGCTCATATTTAATCTCTAACATAATCTAGGGTGATTTTTTGCAACTCTTAAAATTAGGAATGTAATTTTGAAGCGAAGCTTTGCTTCACGGCCAAAATATGGAGCTCCCATCTTTAGTGCCAAGAAGATAGCAATCTTGTAATTACGGAGAGGACATTGACAATTTTGCAAAACACAATCTCTCCATAATTACAAGATTGTCAACTCTAAAGATTAAAAGGGGAGCGTCGCTTCTCCGCCATGAAGCAAAACTCCAATTTATATTTAAATTCTACAATTAGAGTTTATTTGCTTGTTTTTGAAAATAAGAAATTTTAATTTAAAATAAGACTATTTGATAAATGTCAATTTCAACGTCTAAATATTTTAGCAGAAGAGAATTTACCTCTAAAATAATAGGTAACCTTATAGTTACTTTTTCTTTCAGACATTATTGTGCTAAAGCAAATAGATTTTTTTTGTAGACATGGGATCCTCTCTGATAGTTACTGGCAAGGAGACCGCCAACAACATTTACCCCCCCCCCCCCTCGATATGCACACCACTCGAGGCATTATGCAAGCAAACCAGGCCTCGATTGACATGCACAAGGGTATATATATGAGGCCTTCAAAGTGAATGGTAGCGGTCTCCTCGCAAGCAACTACTTGAGAGGATTTAGTGTCTTAACGGATTTAAGTTACTTGAAACGGATTTTCATGTCCCTAATACTTTTGAAAATGCCTTTTATGTCACTAAATCTCTTCCAATGAACTTTTATATCATACGAGAGTTGCCAAAAGGCCCCCATATTGTCGGGTTGCCCTACCTAAGACAACTACCTTAACAGTCATTGAAGCAGAAGAGGTAGATTCACACTTCTGCCTCATTAACCATAGTTAGAAAGTTCGCAAACAATTCCCTAATTACACGTTTATTTAACGATTAATTCGGTCATCCAAATAAAAGATACAAATGTTTTGGTGGCTTTTTGAAACTATCTGAATCATTCGCAATCGAATACAAATAATTGAAAATATTATAAGACAAACAGCCAAAGTACCAATTACAAATTACCAAACCTCATGGATGCAACCGTTCTATTCTCTCTCATGCAGTAATATCTGTTTCTACCTCTCTGATCTCATTCTCTCCCTCAGTTACTGTTACAAGTCATGACCATGGTCACCTTCTCATCGGTCACATCGTCGCTACACACAACCGGAGGTTACTCTCTCTCTTAGATCTTTCACTCCTTCATTCATCTCTCACGCCTTCACCCTCTCACCAGCTGTGACTCTCAACCATCTCACCAGTGACCAAACAGTCCAGACTCTAGATATCATATCTAGATGCCAGAAGCCAAACTGCTAGGACTCTCGTCCAATACTCTTCAAGTCTTTGGTAGTACTGGTGTGTACGTGCATGAGCAAACACTCTTTCCAAAAGGCCGATGATGGATTCGATTAGGATTGTTAATGGGCAAGATCAAGGTCCGTAAGCCTGATCAATAAGTACTTTTGCAAAATGCCCAAAGTTAGCCCACAAAACAGCCTTTACGTTGTCATAAGCTAAAGCCCAGCCCAAAGAGTAACAATTTCTGAACTGGCCAGTCAATCTGCCCAACTTATCATGGGTTTGATTGATATTTTGGGGTTCATGGGTTGGCTTCTTGGACTTATATATATATATATATATTAAACACTATTTTAAAGTTAATTTTACTATAATTTTAAATAATATTAATTTGTTTAGCCGCAATTTTCAAACAAAATTTTGAATCTGACCTGAATTATACTCGTACTATACTTTTGACGCCCTGCGTTTTTTTGGCCAAATTTTTGAAAGCATTATTAAATGATATTCTGAATTATATGCCGATAATTTTCGTACCGAATTTCCCTGTTCGCCAAATTACTAACTATGCTCATTACACTAACATTACTACACCTAAAGGAATAGTACTTCTCTCGCAAGATCATGCTACCCTGACTGCCTTAAAAAAAAAAAAAAAAAGCAAAGCCAAGCCAAGCTAGCCTCATGTGCTAAATGAACCATACACCTTTATTTCAGGGGATCAACAACCCTAAGAACTTTGAAAGTAAAAAAAATTGAGAAAAGCTAGCACAATAATCCGTTTCTATCCCTGGTAGATTTGGTGGAGAGAAGCCTGCAAAGCTGAATAGACTGTAAACCAACCTTGCTGCGCAGGGTGCACCGCGTCCCAAAAGAATGCTAACTGGGGGTTCTTGCATACTGTATACTTCTTCACTCCGCTTTCATCTACGCTACCGCATGAGTATTCGTTGCTCACACCCACACAACATGGCTTCAATGGATTCTTGAACTTCGAAATTCCTGCACGAGAATTAGTAGAATTACCTATTAGCACTAGGGAAGCATATCGTCTGTGTTATTTGGTGTGGCTATCCCTGTGTTCTTGGTATTTAAAGGTCAAGATCTCTTATATAAGTGGTTACAACTGTTAAATCCGTACAAGGCAAGAGATCTTGGCCTTTGAATGCTAAGAATGGCCACACCAAATAACACCAGACGATATGCTTCCTAGAACTAGTTCGTGGATACATGCAATGAAATGCATTTTCTATTTTGAAACAGAAATCTGGATTCTACACTGAGTACTTCATATGAGTGATGTCTATAAGCAAACTACTTAGACATGTAATGCTTATGCATGCATAAGGATAGATCCAATGGTAAGGTCACTTTTGTCAAATGTCAAGCAAATTGAATAATCGTAGCGTCCAAATTATTATTTTTTGTTTAAAAGCACTAGATTGAATGACCCCTCCCCCGTCGTTATAATGGAATGAATAAGCTAAATCTAGAACTGTCAAAGGATCGGATTTTAATATATAGTAATCCCATCCGATTATAATCCAATTTGGTTATTTTATTTGTATTTATATATAAAAATTAATAATATTTATCTAACTTTGTAAATTTAGTACAATACTACCCAAAAAATCTATTTTATTTTTTAATTAAAATATAAAATATAAATTTTAAAGATATTAATATTATTAGATGGGATTCAAATCTTGATTAGATATTAATTTAGATTAGATTTGAATTGGGCAGTTCAAAATCTAACGGATCTCGTCAAATTTTTAATCAGATCGGATATAGCCAGATCTCCGATTAATTTACAACCCTACCTAAACCCCTATTTTCTTAAATATTATATGTTATGACCCTATTTAGTAGGAAATAAATTAAGAGATTTGGTAGATATTTTGATTAGGTTTTCTTAGGATTTGAATTATATGGGTTTCCTTGTAAGGGTTGAAGTTAGTTTATAAATAAGGGTCTAGGTATTTAGGATTAGAGGAGAAAAAGATGAGAGTTTGTAAGGAGGTTTTGCCTCCTCGAAGTGGAGCATCCATGGAGGTTAGGCTCCCTTGAAGTGGTCATATTAATATAGTGATTTCTTTTGTGACTTTTTATTTTATTTATATGCCGGTTCGTAACATTGTATTAGGTCTTGCACAATTCTGTTATTGAAGCTCACTCTAGAAACCAAGATCGGGCATGCAAAATACAAAGGTTTGGCACAAAGTAGAAAGATGATAACCTGGATGGGCACTTTGTCCCTTGAGTACAGACAGGAACGCGCCATTGATATCGAGAATTACGAAAGCAGAGTCCTTGCTCTCATTATTCAACTTATCCACAGCTTGCTGCAACAAGAGGTTGTGGAGATTCACGACTGCGTTATCAGTTTCATTGCACTGTCGGTAAGAAGATGAGGCTGTCCTCTGAGGCAGACATCCCAGGGGCTCCAGAGATGTAACAACTACTTTTCGGATTCCCAATCCATGAATGCGTTTTAGATTCAAGGTGAGCTGATTAATTATAGATGTAATGAAGGCTGGCAACCCCTATCATATACAAGGCAATTGAAGTGTTCAGGTTAGAAGTGAGTTCGGTTGAAGAGAACATAGACCAACTTGGAGTATAATTACAAAGTTTTTTTTTGGGATGTAGTCATCATTTATCTAAGTTAATAGACGAGAAGTTAGTATATGTTAGTTAGTCAAATAGCAGGCTTTTCAACCGTTACATCAACTCATAAGAATTAATCTCAATCCACCTAAACGGGGAACAAGTAATTGTAATGATTTGTTAAGAAACTGAGAGATTTCTTGCTTCAATTAATACGAAGGAATGATTTTGAGAGTTCCCTCTCAAATACATCTAGAATTCAATTATGTATCGATCTATTGAACAAGTCCCTGGCCTTATTTTGGTTTTTGTATCAAAGATCATCCTGAAAACTTACGTATCTTGGAATTATTCATCTAACATTCAAATTGTATGAGCCATGAATCTATTCATTTAAATTCCGAAATTGAGTTCCTTAAAAATAATAGGTATCTCAAATTTGTGAGGTGGATCTGGGTTAAATATCAGAATATGAGAAATTAAATAGAAATAATTACTATAAATAAACATGAGGCATGCTCAAGATCTTCCTTGATTCCAAGGTGATTCACGAATACTACCAATTAAAGAGAATTTTCAGATATTCATAGGGGATTTAAAGGTAACCTGAGCCACTGAAGATCGGCCTCCAAAAGGAACATTTATCCTACTCTACATTCTTGCATACCAAGTCTTAATAACTCTGGATTCTCTCAATTATAAGTTATAACCGCTTTCTTTGAGATCGGTTAGTCCCTCTTTCATCCATGTTAACGACAATACTAGCTGTACACTAACGGAGGAAGACTAACGGCAATACAGATGTTCAATCCACAGTTATACTAAGAGAATCTCAAGTCTTAATTCAAATTGGAAATTTGACACAACACCCCGACATATACACAATATATATATATATATATATATATATATATATATATATATAGTATATAGTATATACTGTATACATTATTATATGATAGATGCATCACCATGATGTCTACTTTGCACATGTGATTATTTTAATTTTCTCATTTGTATCTTCATCTTTTTTTTGGGAGATGGGCCTCTTTGTTTTTAAAAAAAATTGGTTTAAATATTAGGCAGAGCTTTGTTTCAAGTGCCTTGAGCTGTGCTCCCCTTCCCATTTAGTGAATTCCGTTTACAAAATTACTACTACATTTTCATAATTATAAGATTATCACCACCTATGCATTAAAACCTAAAAGGGAGCTCAGGTCAAGGAGCTTGAAGCATAAATCCGCCTCATATTAATTAACACTCTAAAAAAATATATGGTAGCTAGATACTCATATGTACGTCGTTATGACTCCTCTTTGGGAAGGGGAATGATAGCATAAGATTATAATCAGTTACCTCAGTAGTGCCATTTTTAGCAAGATAAGCAGTGTAGTCATTGCCGGAGGCGGAGACAAGAGCCATGGAGGAATTGAGGTCGCCTTTGGTGTAGACTCCGTCGTGAAGGAGCTTTTGAAGGAAATCGATTTGGGTGGTCATGTTTGGATCAAGAATCAATGTATTGAAGACACCAGTCCCTCCATAAGCTAAGTTCATCCCGTAACTTAGCCGGCTCGTTCCCCTGTTTCTCAATACGTAAGGTATTGGAGATTTGATTCCAATAAAAGAAGCTGTATACACAGCACAAAAATTAGAAACAATGTGATACCCAAAAGGCAAAAAATGGTAATTAGAGCTATTAGAATGAGATTGATTGAATTTTCTGAAAAGGGTTTTGGAAACATCAATTTATGAAGTTTTTAAAGAATACCCAGATGATGAAACACTTAAACAGATGGGTTAAACCAATATGTGGAGAACAAATGTAAAGAGGAGTATCTACATGGTCAGTTGTGTTTTTTGTATTGTTCATAGAATATAATAGAAGAGATATTAATAAAATTAAAAAGAATAAAATAAGGAGTTAGGGAATCATGGAATTGCAAGTGCAGGTGAGAAGCACTGATACTTCTTAAGTTTAGAACAAACAGAAGAATGTGATCAAATTGAGAAAGAAATTAAAGGAAAATTATAGGATACTGGCCCATTTCTAAAAGTTGTTTTAACTTTTTTCCTGCATTCTATAAAGAAAGTTAGAATGCTGGGCTGACATGATCAGAAAAAAGAAACAAAAAAAAAGTAAGGACTCCATAATGTAATTTCGCATGCGAGCCATCAAAAGCATTGTTGGTCCTACTCTCAAGCATTTTCTAATCTGTCCGGGCCTCCTGGAGCACCCAACTAATCTTCCTCTTGGAAAAAGATTAGGGGAGAAGTCATTTCATTGTCTCCCTATGATTTTGATTTCTCCCCATTTGATATCTTTCCCACTTAAAACGCCACCTGCCCACTGGTTTGCAGATTCCCGAGCGCCCAGCTCAGGCAGCGACTAGAGGTAATCTTTTTGGGAAATGCTTTTGAGACCTCACAAGGGCCGAGACCTTGCGCATGTGCGTGAGATTTCAGGTGGGGCCCACCATGTGATGATCAGCCCCACCTGAAATCTTGCGCACATGAATGAGGTCTCAGCCCTAATGCGGTCTCGGTAACAAAGTCCAATCTTTTTCCATCTTCCTACCTAACACGTGCAGACCCCGTAATCACATGCACCAAGAAAGTAGGGATTTAGTAGAGATAAACCCCTACTCTTAGCCTTGATGTCCGGGTCTCTTAGAGAACCCACCTAATCTCCTGGCACATGCAGAACCCAACCACATATAGTGGCGGAGCCACATGGGGCCAGGGGGCTTCAGCCCTATTGTATGCATACAAGTGTAGCCTGGGAGAGGGGCGGAGCCGGGGAGGACGGAGGCTCCATGAGAGTGGCCAACAGGGGAAAGGGAATCGGACTCCAGACCTCCGCTTCCTTTCTCTTTTTTCAGGGCTCAAAGAGAGAGAGAGAGAGAGAAACCTCTAGTGAAAGCAAAGCTTTGAAAAAAAAAAAGCAACGCTATCATCACAAGAGCCAGTGAATGTAAGAAGAAAGACTCAATTTTTATTTAGAGAGAGAATGAAATAAAGAAGAAAAAAGATACCCACCAATATAATCAGTCAGGACTCGACCGTCGGAGAAACGGCCGGCTGGTTTACCGGGGAAAGTGATCCCATAAGGTTCCTTCCAGGATCTAGCCACAGTTTTATTGTTGTTGCCTGTATCAACATATGAATCCCCGAAAACGAAAAGCTTGGAAATCCCAACACTTGAGAAACGATGATGATGATGATGATGATGATGATGGTGGTGGTGAGATGAACATTGGACCACTTGAAATCCTGTAAATTAAATAAAGAAATAAGAATGATTAAAATTTAGAAATAAAATATTTAAAAACACATACACACACGAGTATAAGCAGAAATCATCACTGTAATATACCTGTTAAGAGAACAAAGAAGGATAAGAAACAAAAGAAGAAAACGAGATTCTTTTGTTTCTCCATGGAGAAGAAGAAACAAAGAAATCGAAGAATTGCAGATAGAGAATATCAAAGTGTAAGTGCAGGTTTGAGGAGGTAGAAATTCTTTCTATATTTATAGCTGTTTTGAGGGGTTGTTTTCAGTTGGCCTGATTTAGACACTCGTGTGTATTTTAGAAGTTACTGTTTCTGCCATTGGGCACGAGCAAACTTAGCTACAATGGCAAATAAAGTTTTAAACAGTTATGTTTATTTATTTTTTTAACTTTTATTTTTGACTTCTAGAAGTTACTGTTTCTACCGGGGCACGAGCAAAACTTAGCAACAATAGTCATTTGAGCAATGTTATCGATAATATTTCACAAAAAAGTCATGGGTCCAAAAAAAAAAAAAAAAAAAGGTATCATTGTAATTTTGTTTTCTTGCACAAAAATAAGGGGAGGGAGGGTGACATTGAAAAGTGGACATAGTATTGCTCTAGTCGTCAAGCAAAGGTGTTTCACTGATCACCAAGGAGGTTATAGGCTTATAGCATGCATCTGGCATGTTTCATTAGGTGGTACGTGCACACTTCTCAAGCTTGTCACATGTTCTCTTTAATATTCATTAATTGTGCTTTAGATTCACTCATCCCACCCCTAATGTTAAATAATCTAAACAAAACTTTTAGAAATATTAAAAAAAAATAATAATAATAATAATAATAATTGTTGGGGAGGGAGTGAAATTTAAAATAATAATTGTTGTAGCCCAAAATTACAAATAGCTAATGTCATCCGGACACATCAAATTCACAGCTATATTTCACTTCTATTTAAATTTTTAATAATTATAAAAAGTTTGTTCCTAATACATTTTCTGATCTATTGGGAAGCAATGCATGCGTGGTTTCTTGTAGCCCTTGGCCAAAATGATCATTGTTGCTAAGTGTCTCACTCCTCTTATATGATATAAAGAATGCAAAGCAAGGGTGGAGCCAGGGGCAAGGGGGGCACTTGCCCCTGAACTTTTGAAAAACATAGGAAAAAATATTTTTTTAATAGGGCAAAGTCATGGGGTAAGGGTGCAATTGTCCTCGCAACATTTGGGAAAAAAATTTCTATACTCTGTTTGCTTAATTATTTAATAAGGTATGGGCAGTTGGCTGCTATTTTTGGAAAAAATTATACTATATTATTTAATTATTTAATAGGGACAATTGCTCTATGAATTTTTGAATATATATATATATATATATATATATATTAATTATTTAATGAGTATTAGCCATGGGATAAAGGGGCAGCTGCTCTCGTAAACAAGGAGAACCAATACCAGTAACATATGTCGATCAATTTTTAGAGAATTATTAAGAGGATACAAATATTCTAGGCTAGGGGGTTTGGGTGTGGCCTCTCTCTTAAGATAAGTCTAGGGATGTGATCACAATTGCAAGTGTCCACTCCTCATTCTAACCCAATAGCTGTTGTGCTACTAACCTAGGTAATCTCTGCAGTCTTGTTTTATGGAAATTTTTTCCAACCATAAGGGTATGGAAAAACAAATTGAATTATATGTCTAGCATTTTTTGTAGTCTCAAAAATGGTGACCACTAGTTGTTGGCCTTTACAAGTGATGGACCACACAATTCAACAGTCCAGGGTAGCTAGGTCAGCAATGTATAAGAGATCCGAGATCGAATCGCAGTATTGAATCACAGCCAATCGCAATTGAATTCGGGGAGGGTTTAACCACACCCACATGCTAACACGTGTCTCTTTTAATTTTTATTAATTGTGGTTAAGATTCACTAACCCTTACAGTTCAACAATATAACCATGGTTTTTAGAAAATTTAATACATAATACTGTGAATTTAGCGGGATGGAGATCACGAACAGTGATAAACTGAGTTGTTGGTTGATACTAATGGGAGACAAACATCTGTTCCTATAAATAATTAAAAAAATTATAAAATGTTATGAAGATTCACATAAAAAAAAATTCTTCCAAGTTGCAAAAAATACCATTACATTCAAATTAAGAGAATTAAACAAATCTGTGGAAATGGGTGTTAGAGCTATACTTGAACTTTTATTAAAAATAATAAGGTACAATTAGATTCCTCATAACTTTAATAGATTTTAAGATTGAAAATAGCAAAAAAAAAGTGATCGAAAAAGGATTTTGTATATTACCCTGATGGTCTAATTTTAGGACAACGTAGTTTGGTGTGATCTTTACTCCCATAAAAGTTACCTATTTTTGTGAACTTTGGATGATTCTCCACCGTTCTTTTTGCTCTTAATGAATGAGGGTGGCCTTATCTGGCAACAGGATCTAATAAAGTTATGTTGCTATTTGAATGACAAACTTGACTCCCTTCTATGACATTGACTTCTGAAATATGTCTACTACTCGGACCATCAAATTTTGCATTTTCATCATCCTAGGTTTTCATTTCAACAAGATAATTGAATAAAACATATAGAGTACGCATTGTATATTCCTAATGTAAATCTGAATGAGATCCTTCTTCGACAATTTTAAGGAATTGTAATTGTTTCTCCCAACATGATATGTGTTTCAGTATCAACTTACATCATTGCAGCAGGGATTTCTTGCAATTTTTGCCTCTTGACATATTTTGTCTATCAATCCAAAATATAATGTGATGAAAATGAAAAGATCATTTTGTTAATTAAACCAACCGGTAAATTTCTAGAGAGGTTGCCTTCAAATTCAAATTTGTGACATGTACAGATATTCTTAACCTTAGAAATATCAAATGTCACAATGTATGGCCTATTATTTTGATTATCTTCAACCACCCAATAAGTGTTCACGGTACCATCATTTCTAATTTTAGTGAGCACTTGAGCTTGACTTTGAAATAATTCTTTTTTAAAAAATTGTTCATGTGTACTTTTTTGCAATTTCTTTTAAACTTCATAACAAACTCACTTACCAATGTCTTTGAATTCCCATATTACTTAAAAAAATATTGTTCATGCTTTCACTCCTTTAGATAGTCGACATTCCAACACAAAATGTTGTCTGTAAGTATGTTGAGATCCATCTCTTTCAAATGTCATATAATTTTTGAAGTCACCCGTCATTCTGGAGCTCATATATATGTTTTAATGAGGGTCATCCAGGTTAATTCAAACTCATCAACTATCACAATGTTATGAATAAAATGATCAAATTCTTTCTTAAAGTCAAGATGTTTGTGCATCAAAGGACCCATGCACTTTTCTATATTCTTTCAATGTCACATGCACAAATGATGATTAATTCCTAGAATTATCCTTCAATTACTGCATCTTGATCTGTAATTATTGTGATTGGAGGATACTCTAATATCTCTTTTAGCCAAGTTTCTAATTGCAAGAAAAAAAATTCTTCTGTTTCATCCAAAAGTAAAGATAAAATTGATTGACGATGACGGTTTAAGCACCACATTTTTGCACCCCTCTAGGGCCCCACAGTAACACTTCCTTCCAAATCCTAAGACCCCTTTCAAACACCTTCAAACCCTAGGACCCCCCTTAAACTCATTCCTAAACACTTGGACTGGACCTAAAACCCTAAGACCCACCATCTAATTCATGAGGCCCTCATTCACCAATACCTTAAGAGAATTATCAAACCCTAGGACCCTTCTCTAAATCCTAGGACCCCATCTCAAACTAAGGACCCTCCTAGTAAGCCTATAAAACCCTAATCCCTAAGCCTTTACAACCCAAGAATCAAACCTACATACCCACATTCATGACCCATGACCCATCTACTAACAACCCATATTCTTGAAAACCAAATCCACATTGGATCCACCTAACCCACATCCAACAACCCACACCCAATAACTCATAGTTTACAAACCCAAAAACTTTCTTACACCTCTTATAAACTCACCAGCTCTCTTACATCTCTTACAACACTTAACTCATCAACTCTTTTACATTTCTTACAACACTCAACCCATAAACTCTTTTACATCCCTTACAACTCATCCCATCAACTCTCTTACACCCCTTACAACACAATCCATCAACTATCTTACATCTCTTACAAACACATCAATTCTCTTACAATACTCAACTCATCAACTCTCTTACAACACTCAACTCTTTATCCACTAACTCTTTTTATCCCGCATGTAAAAGACATTGTAAACGCCAAAATTTACCGCCTTTCCTCCCCTCTCAACTCTAGTGTCGAGATAAGGTCCGAGAGTAGAGGAATAACACTAAATTTATTCTAAGAGTCGCCACCTACTTAGGGGAAGTAGGATCCCAAGATAAATCCAAAATAAGGGGTCTGCGGTCCAGAGTAGTCTAGGTCAGAGATCCATTTAGGTCCTGGGGAAGGGGTTAGGCACCCCAGGACCTCCATCCAATGATGGTAACCTACTCACTAGGTCTAAGCCAAACATTTAAATCACTTAAAATTTTCTAAAACAATTATTAATTTTGCTAATCAAACATAAACAATCATAAAGGGATATAAGATCTTTATCCTAGGTTGGGGTCGAACCCTGGCTCGGGCTGCCTACTTATCCGGTTAGTCGGAATCAGACTCTCATAGTAGTTCGGGGTCCGTGACTGTTTTTATACTCGTTTCGGAGTGTGGTCATCCAACTCGTGTTTGAGTTGGGGGAGGGGAAATGGAATTGAGATTTATGAATCTCATTCCGGGAGATGGTCGCGTAGCTAGGTGCTCGTGGTGGAGCTCTAGGGGGCGTTCATTTATTAGGGTAGATTTCTTTTAGATTTTTTGAATGTTTTTGTTATTTTGTATTTTTCGATTTTTTTTGTATTCTTTAATTTTGGCAAGTTTAACTAGTCAAGAACTAACCTAAGTGCCCAAGGTAGGTAAAAAGTGAAAATAAACTACAGCCTAATCCTAAAATTTGTACACATGAGATATATTACAAATCACAACACATACTTAACCAGGGTTAAGAATTAACCTGAGAGCGAGCCGGGGACATTTTAGGACTATTGTGCCAAAGCTAATTGTCTAATGAAATTAGTCAACCTACTTTGGCTCAATAATCAAGAAAGGCTAGGTCTGGCTCTAAAAGGGATTTATCATTGATTAATTTTTAACCAGGGTAAAGTACTAGCCTAGGATCAGATTGGCAAAATAAATAAAGCAATAGGATCCACACAATATTAAAACAATAGAAAGAGGTAATGCCATGATTGGATTCGGCTTGGTTGTTGCGTTTCCAACTAGTCCTCTTTCCTGCTATTGTCAAAATGAGAAAAGGGTCACAACTCTATGATTTTGCAAGGGCCATTTCCCATTCTCAGATTTTGGTCCAATTGAAACTAATCTCAATCTTTTGATTTCAAACAAATTAAATCCAACCTCTCCATGCTCTAAACCGTGTGATCAAATTCTACCCTTAAGTCTCAGGTTTTGGCCAAAACCAATCATGGCAATACTTCTTTATTGTTTTCAAAAGGACATAAACAAAAGAAAAGAGGAATCAACAATTGTTGAATAAGAAAATAAAGAAGAGAAGGAGTTACCTGACCGGCTTGGTGCGAAGGTGTTGAAGATGATGTCGCAGAGCTTTGGAATTGTTGGCCGGAGGTGGATCGGAGCTACTGTGTGGACAGCGATGGCACTTGGCTGGAGCAACGGATATGGAGCTGGAGAAAAGCTCGTCGGAGATCGGAGTTGTTGCTGTCGTGGTGCTGCTGCAATACTTGATCAAATGAGTTGCAGCTCACCAAGGAGGAGCAAACTCGAGAGAAAAGAAGAAAAGGGGAGAGAGCTCGAGAGAATCTGCTGGTTCGCCGACGAGGGAGATGGAAGAGATCAGGAGGTGTTGGCCGGAGCTGCTACTATGATGAGAGATGGCTACGAACCAAATCTGGCCAAAATAGAGGGCGTAACAGTTGGAGAACTTGAGGTTTAGATCTGAAATTTCTAGATCTAAACCCAAGAACACTGAAATAGGAGAAGAAAAACTCGAGTGATTACCTGTTGGCCAGAGATGGAGGTCGAAGAGGATGCTGGACATAAATTGATAGCGACTTCAAATCAGATCTGATCTGAACCTGAGGTGGCT
This sequence comes from Tetracentron sinense, assembly GCA_015143295.1. Taxonomy (NCBI): domain Eukaryota; kingdom Viridiplantae; phylum Streptophyta; class Magnoliopsida; order Trochodendrales; family Trochodendraceae; genus Tetracentron; species Tetracentron sinense. Next base: position 13,511,380 of record CM026563.1, read on the forward strand.
GGAAATAGATCTGATGATGCTAGACTGAGTTGCTGCCGAGATGAGGTAGCGTTGCAAACATCGAGTTGGAGCTGCTGGTCAGAGCTGAAATCGAAGCTCGTCGGATTGCCGGTTGATGCTGCTACAGACTGAAAAAGAGGAAAAGAAAGGAAGAGCGAGAAGAGAGGGATGCCGGCCGGAATGGTGAAGCTACTGTCGCCGGAAATGGAGGTGTGGCTACAGTCGCCGGAAAAGAAGGTGGAGCTGCTGCTGGAAGAGAAAATGGATGATGATGGAGGCGATGGAAGGCTGGTTTTGCCTTGGTGGTGTGGACGAGGTGATGGTCAATGGAGCAAAGGGAAGCTCTCTGCTGCTGTAAACGAAGAAAAGAGAAGAGAGATCAAGGAGGGAGCAGCTAACCGAATGAGATTGGGTTTCAAAAACCCTTATCTCTTGGCTTTTATAGAAAACTAGGATTGGGAAATTGGGCTTGGCTTTGGGCCTTTAAAGGTAATGGGCTCTCTCTCTCTCTCTCTCTCTACCAACTCAACACTCACGAATGAAATAAATAAAAATTAAATTAATTAAAATAAATATAAAAGAAAATAGGATTTTAGGGGTGTAAAAATGGGGTGTTCACAGACATACCTTAAGCCCTTAGTTTTCCTATAAATACTCATCAAGCTCTCCTTTGCCTAGAGAAACCATTGGCCTTCGTAGAGAAACTATATAAAGCTCTCCTTTGCTTTAGTAAAAATCCCTCATTCAAGACTCTCAAAATCCCCTTGAGAAACTCTTGCCTTGGTGGAAGACTGTTAAATCTTGGTGAAAGATCTTTTCCCGTGGTGTGGAAATCCTTGAGCCTTAGAGAAAACCTTTGCCCATGACCTCTTGCCTTAGTAGAATCTCTACACTCAAAATTCATTACTTTTTAGTTTAGTAGGAAATTCGTAACCCCCAAAACCATTGCTCATTCCCACTCTGCGATCTTCGAAAGATAAGAAGGCTCTAGTTCGTGATACGAGCAACATACCATTGGGTTGTTGGAGGTAAGTGTGATCGTCCTCTTTCTCTTTTTCTTTTATCTTTATAGTTAGTTTAAGTTTGCCCAATATCATGACCTATGCTCCATGTATGAGCCTAAACTACTAAAATAATCAAAAAATCTCAAAAACATTCAAATATTCAACAAAATGTAAAAAATATTCACATAACCAAAAAAAAATCAAGTTAAGCATGCTTAAGAACTACGGGAGGCTTGATTCCATTTTTTGTGGATACATAGGCAACCTTGATTGATGTAGCTCCCTACCTAGATATCTTAGGTAGGTCTCATTTCTAATTTTTAAAATAATTTTGTTGTAATGTTTTCTCTCATTATAAATGAATGTAGTTCCCCCCACAAGATTTTTTTATCTTATATTAACTTAGGATGAAGAAGTAGATAACAATATCTTGATGGAGGTTAGGGGTGCCTAACACCTTCCTTTAACCTATGAAAATTACTTACCTAAAGAATCTCATAATATGCCTTATCCAACCAATATGAAAGGGTCTTATTTCCCTAAAAATAAAATAGGTGGCAACTCTATTCTAAGAAGGTTAGTGTTATTCTATTCTCTCATAAGATGGAATAGAGGTAAATTTTGGTGCTCACATGTAGTTCACTCCTGTAAATAGAACAAAAGGCATATCATAGCGATTTGTAAAGTATGTTGAATCAAAAGTCACAACATCCCCAAAGTATTGATACGACATTCTTAACTTAACATAAACCCATAAACAATTTGCCATACGGTCACATTCTTTTGCACTGCGTAAGAAAACATGGATTTTTTCATTAATATTCTTGAAAATAGCTCAACATCAATCCTGCATCTCCTTGTTAAAGACACATTTGTCTTTAATAAAGACAGACATTATGGAACCAGCTCGAACACCAGACTCATTATATACGTCCTTGAATTTTCACTTAATAGTTGTTAGTTTCCTTTGTGATCAAAGGAAAGATGCTCTTTTAAGAGTTAGTAACTCATGATTGGGTTCCTTTTCACATTTTGTAACAACCCAAATTACATCCCTTCTTGTTATGCCTAGCATAGAGTTGCATCCTACTCCCGTTTCAGCTGGTGCTGTAACGATTCCATCTTGTCTTTCTAAATATGTTCTTGCACGTTTTTCTTCCTTTGAACAAGAAAAATATACTCCAACAAGTATTTTGTTCTTGTGTGACAATCGAGTATGACTTTCTTATACCAAAATCTGTCCTCCTTGCATAGTGATTGTAATAGTCATAAGTTGCCTCTATTAAAATAAACTTCTGGTCAATATATGTGGTTCTAAAGGTTCCACATATTCCTCACATGGTGATTTCATCCTCTATATCATCACTTTTACTAACGTCATTATTCTCCATTACCATTTCAAACTTACCAGAGATTTCATCTAGCAAACTTGCTTCGCATTTTCCTAAATCAAACCCTTGACTCATTTCTACAACCAAAAAAAGACTCATTTCAACCAATGATACCATATTGTTAATTTCATCCTTCATCAACGCATGCACCATAAAAAAAATGAAATAAGGACATTTATCTCCTACATGACATACATTTTGTGTATGACATCATATTATGGTTTCTATCCAAAGGAATAGTTAAATAGAAAAACCCTCTTCTATCCTATTCTCACCTTGCCAGTGTGTTTCATATTGAGAGTCGGAAATGGCAAAGAACAAGTTATGCTAGTTGGGATTAGTTTTGGCTAACTCTAAGCCCATAAAATAGGAAAGAGGAGGGAATATTATGATAGTAAATACTTATTGAGCATGGTTGTTGATTGGAAGACAAATTATCGACAATGATAGTGAAAATAGCTTACAAACAATGATAGTGAGAGCAGTTATTCGACCATGATAGTGATGACAACTCATCGACAATGGTTGCGGCCAAAGTTTTTGGCAAGGTCTCTTCAATGGGAAATTTAGATGGGGGCATCAGAGATACAAGTCTTTGTTCTAAAACTCACAAATGAGTCATAGTGAATGTGAAGGAAAGAGTGCTAGAGGAGATGTTGAGGGTTTCAGGTGGGGTATTCAACCTAAAGCCCTTTGTCTTCAAAATCATTCCCTCAATACGAGAGACTTGAACCTTCTTATGTTTAAAATTGGGGCTCACAATAGCTACCCAGTAATGAAGTTTTATTCCATTTCTTTATGGAAATGACACAAGACAGGTGTCATGTTTTAAAGACATCTTCACTTAACTCTTAAGCTAGAGCTTCAGCTCATATTTAATCTCTAACATAATCTAGAGGTGAATTTTTGTAACTCAAAATTATGTGTAATTTTGAGGCAAAGCTTTGTTTCCCAGACAAAAAGTGGAGCTCCCCTCTTTAATGCAAAGATGATGAAAATCTTGTATGCTCCGTTTGTTTTGAAGTAAAATAGGGGAAAACAAAAGAATTCCTCAAAAAATTTCATTTTTTGCGTGTATTTTCTGTAGGACTATTGACATTTTCCATGAATTTCATTTGTTTTCCCTTATTTTACCTCAAAACAAATAGAGCAGTAATTTCGAACAGGATAGTGACAATTTTGTAAAACTCAATCTCTTCATAATTACAAGATTGCCACCGCCAAAGGTTAAAAGGGGAGCTTCACTTCTCTATCGTGAAGCAGAGCTCCACTTTGTATTTCAATTGTAAAATTAGCTTATTTGCTTGGTTTTGAAAATAAGAAAATTTATTTCAAAATAAGACTGTTTGGTAAATGTCCACTCCAACGTCTAAATATTTTAACATAATAGAATTAACCTCTAAAATAATATGTAACCTTAGGGTCAATTTTTCTTTCAGAACATATTGTGCTAAAGCGGGTAGATTTTTTTTAGACTTGGGATCCTCTCTAGTTAGTAGTTGCTAGTGAGGAGACCGCCAACAACACATTGGAAGCACCACATACCCCCCCCCCCCTATATGCACACCACTCAAGGCATTGTGGCAAACCTGATGGAAACCGAGATGGAAGAAAGGATTTCCCATGAGACTGGATGTCGCAACTCGAGGGTTTCTCAAACAGGAGCTTCAAGATCACAGATCGTATTTGGAGTGAGAAACTCATGGGGTGTTGGGGAAAAGGGAGGCGGTGATGCTATCAAAGGGTATTCTCGAGAAAATATGACAAACACACAATACACAAGATATATAGTGGTTCACCCAATCCAGGGCTACGACCACTTTACAAACCGGTCCAGATATACTTCCACTAATTAAAGAGAAGATTATAAGAGAGAAGATAAACAAGAATACACACACTCAAGGACTCTGTCACAACCCTTAAAAGGCTCTCACACAACCCACAATTCTTTGTTCACTCTCTCAACTCAAATCTGACCTAAACTTGAATATTTTATGACAAAGGAAACACAAAACCCGAACCCTTCAAACCCGAACTAATACTCTCCACTATGAGAGCACATCGAGATAAAGCCGTGAGAACACTCTCCTCTCTTGAGAGCTAACAAGGGCTTTCCATGGGAGATCACCCGTTCTCCATGCAAGCTCAACCCACACCTCACAACTTGCTTTCTCTTCCTCTTAAGGTTCTTTCTTTCTAAGTTATCTCTATAAGCCTCCACCCTAAGCTTTTTTATAGCCACAAAACAATCCCACACTAATTAGGATTTTCCCAAAACTCATCTCTATAAAAGAGGCAACTTCCTATTTCAAAATAGGAGTCTCCAAAACGCAACTCAAAATCCAACCATCTAAAACGCGTCGACCACCGATCGATCGGCCATGCTTGGCCGATCGATTGCCCATGTTGGGTTTGCTCTATTCGAGCCAAAAAACCCCACATGGGAATCTATCCCATTTTATAGATCTCAACATTGTAACCTCCTCCTGGATTTCCTCTGTAGTTAGAGACGAAATGGGAAGGTGGTAACGCCAGTGGTAACGCCTCAACGGCTCTTGGAACACTGGTGGTGTAACGCCTCAACGGCTCTCTCTTGGCCACTGTTAGAATATGTAAAGTCGTTACACATTACATACCTTGAATTTTATTCCTTTCGAATATATCAAAATCATCAGGTTCTTACAACATCGTTGCATATACCCATCATACTACAATCAGAGATTTTCTCGATCTACACGGATATGCCCTTCATGCTACATCATGAGGTTTTCCCAATACAAACGGATATACTCTTCATGATAAGATACAATATGAGGTTTTCCCAATACGTACGGATATGCCCTTAATGATGAGATACAATCATGAGGTTTTCCCAATACGAAAGGATATACCCTTCATAATATTATCTTAAGTGTTTGGAGTTCATTAACTTCGTTGTCCCTAAGTCCCATTAAGCTTATATGCTTAGCAAGTAACTCCGCACTTAGTGCCTTTGTTAAAGGATCAACAATCATATTTGTCAAGGGTAAATGACTTACTATCACTTCACCCTTCTCTACCATATCATGAATATAGTGATATGCTACTTCAATGTGTCTACCTTTAGAAATATTAGCTCTACTCTCAAGTAGTCATATTGCAGCCAAATTGTCACAGAATATGTGCACAACTACATTGGTTATACCAATCTTCAATTCATCTATGAAGCGTTTTATCCAAACGGCATAAGTACTAGTTGTACTACATGCTACATATTCTGACTCTTGAGTGAAACGAGCAACACAACCTTGTTTCTTGCTAGACCAAGATACAGATGCACTGCCAAAGAGAAAAATAATACCTGAGGTGGATTTTCCATCATCCTTATCCCTTGCAAAATCAGCATCTGAATAGCCACAAACTTTAAGTTCATCAGTATGGAAACATAATTTAAGATGCTTAATTCCTTTTAAATATCTCAGTATTCTTTTCACTACCTGCCAATGTTTAATACCGGGATTACTTTGATATCTACTCACAAGATTTACAACATAACTAAGGTCTGGTCTAGTGCATATCATAGCATACATTAAGCTTCCAACAGCTTGAGCATAAGGAACATCTAATCTTTCTTGTCTTTCTGAAAGGCTATCTTTCTTACTTAATTTAGTTCATTTTTCAACAGGAGTGGAGACTGGATTACAATTATCCATTTTAAATCTTTTCAATATTGTGTCAATATATTTTTCTTGACTTAAACACACCATATTATTTAATCTATCTCGTGATATTTTTATCCCAAGAATATAGGATGTTTCTCCCATATCCTTCATCTCAAATTGAGACTTAAGTCATGACTTTGTATTTTCAATCATGTTTAAATCATTTCCGGCTAAAAGTATGTCATCAACATACAAGGATAATATGGTAAAATTACTCCCACTATTCCAGATATATACACAATAATCTAGTTTATTAACTACATATCCTAATTGAATGATAGCATTATGAAAAGTAAAATATCATATTCTTGAAGATTGTTTTAATCCATATAAGGATTTCTTCAACCTATATACTTTATCTTCAAGTCCTTTAATTTCAAAACATTTTGGTTGCCTCATATATATAAATGGTTTCCTTTATCCTTGTTGTAAAATCTATACCCTTTAGATTCTTCTGAATAGCCTATAAAGTGACATCTTATTGTCTTAGGCTCTAACTTATTTCTAAGTTGTTGTGAAATCATTACATGTGCTATTGAACCCCATTTCCTTAAGTTAGATAAATCAGGCATTCTACTCGTCCAAATTTCATAAGGAGTAGTTTCTACAATTTTAGATGGGATTCTATTAAGAATTTACATGGCTGTACTAATAGCTTCACCCCAAAATATTTTAGATAAATTAGCATGTGACAACATAGATCTAGTCATATCCATTAGAGTTCTATTACGTCTCTCAGCTATACCATTTTGTTGTGGAGTATCAGGCATAGTAGTTTGATGAATAATACCATTTTCACTACAAAAATTATAGAATTCATTTGATGTAAATTCTCCTCCTCTATCAGTTCTTAGCACTTTGATATTTCTTCCTAATTGATTTTCAACTTCTCTTTTATATTCTTTAAAGGTTTCTAAAGCATCTGATTTATTACGGATTAAGTAAATGTAACCAAACCTAGAGAAGTTATCTATGAAGGTTATAAAATATTCCATACTCCTATGTGTTTTAATACTTAAAGGTCCACAAATATCAGAATGAATTGTAGCTAGTAATTCAGTTGACCTTGTTGCTTTAGGAAATGGTTTTCTTGTCATTTTTCCTGATAAGCAATTCTCACATTTTTCATATTCATTTTTCTCAAAATTAAGTATCATACCTTTATTAGCCAATCTTTTCATTTTATCTTTGCCTATGTGTCCTAACCTAAGATGCCAATTGTAAGAATCAACAACATTAACACAGTCTATATAACCAGAAGAAGAAGCACCTTTATTATGATCACCTTCAATTACATTCAAAAGAAAAAGATTATGATCATCTACCAAATGACCCCATGCCAAGTCACGACCATGCTTTCCGATGGATACTTTACCCGATCGGAAGCATACATCAAAACCCTTAAAGACTAGGAGTGAGACGGAAATGATGTTACGCCTCATAGTAGGCACAAAATAAACATCAATAAGGACTATGTCCATGTTTCCAACATTAAGCCTACAGGTTCCCACACCCAACACATTAGAGTAGGTGTTATTTCTCATGTAGATCCACTTTTCTCCAGTCTTGATCTCCTGAAATTCTTCAAATTGGGTCTTTGTACTAGCAATGTGTCGATTGGTGCCTGAGTCAATCCACCAACCCTTGTGGTCTTGGTCGGCAAAAAGGCATTCGGAGACGACACAGATAAATTCTTGTCTCCCACTATTGCTTCATCTTCTAATGACATTATTATTTTGGTGTTGTGGGCAATTATACTTGAAGTGACCAGGCTTACCACGGTTAAAATAGTTTCCTTTTGGCCCATCAGGTCTAGGCTTATGATGAAAAGATTTATTTCCCTTATTCTTGAAATCTTTATTATATTTTGAAAATTTTCTCTTGAACGGATTTTTTGTTTTGTTCTTTGTTTCTTCTTGAACAATCATTAATTCATTCTTCTTGTTTTTGTTCAAATGTTCTTGTTTAAGAGCCAATTTCAATGGAAGATCTATCAAATTCAAAGAAGTAACACTAAGACGAAGGGCCGTAGCAACCATTGACCACGATGGAGGGAGACTGCTAAGGATGTTCAAAATTTGCATTCTTTCATTAATAGGATTCCCTACAGCTTCTAAATCTTGAGCCATTACAATCATTTTGTTGGTGTGCTCAACAACATTTTCTTCTTCTTTCATTTTAAAAGAGTTGTAGTTGTAAGAGCAATTGAATATAGGCTTTAGAAATAGTGTCATATATTTTAGAAATAGCCTCCATAATAGTTTTGGTTGTTTTATTACTTTCAAAGACCTTAATTAAATCATTTTCCATCAAAAGCAAAATAGTTGTCTTAGCAATTAAATCGTCTTCTTGAAATTTTTCAAATTTGATCTTTTCTTCTGAAGTGGGTTTATCTCCTAAATTTAGTTGGTCTATGGTCAAAACATAATGAATTCTATCTTGAATTAACAAATACTTAATTTTTCTTTTCTTAGAATTTCTTATCAGATAAGGCTTTATCGAAAATCTCACTTACTGTGGTTAAGCCTCGGTGTCTACTTGAATCAGCAACTGTTCTCCTTGAGGCAAGTGAAAGCTTATAGCCTTAATTGAGAGAGTAACTAAAATCCTTGCAGCCGTGAGATCCAATTGATTATCGTGCTTCCTCTGTCCACTTGGCAGTATAATCCTCCTTGTAGCTAGCCGATTGAAAACACTTGTGGCTTCTTGTACCGTAGATTGAGAAAGAGTTTGATTCTTCTTGTGTCCGTATGAGATAAACACTTTTCTCTATATATATGAATGGAGAGGGCCCACAAAAAAATCAAAAGTTTCTCTGATCTCCAGTAAAGCCAAAACATAAGGCAAAGCAATTTTAAAATCAAATGATAAGATCCCTTTTGAATTGTAAAGATGTAATGAACAGTAAAACCACTGCTGTAAAGAAAAAAAACACCACGGTTTCTCCAAATACAAGAATCCAAAAGACCTTTCCTTCAACAGCAACTCGCAAGAGACGAACCAAAAAACTAACCAACGATTACAGATGAAACCGGCAGCTCCAAAATCTAAAGGTATGTAAGATCTGATTTTATTGCTCTGTTTCTTTTCCCAAAAAAAAAAAAAATTTCTACTGCTACTTAGAGATTGTTCACGGCAGCCAAAGAAGAAGCGCACCAGATCACTCACCCATAACCTCGCTCTGATACCAGTGATGGAAACCGAGATGGAAGAAAGGATTTTTACCGTGAGGCTGGATGTCACAACTCAAGGGTTTCTCAAACAGGAGCTTCAAGATCACATATCGTATTTGGAGTGAGAAACTCATGAGGATCTATCCCAATTTATAGATCTCAACATTGTAACCTCCTCCTGGATTTCCTCTGTAGTTGGAGACGAAATGGGAAGGTACTAACGCCAGTGGTAACGCCTCAACGGCTCTTGGAACACTGGTGGTGTAACGCCTCAACGGCTCTCTCTTGGCCACTGTTAGAATATGCTAACAAAACCAAGCCTCGATTGACATGCACAAAGGTATATATATGATGCCTTCAAAGTAAATGCTAGTGGTATCCTCACAAGCAACTACTGAAGAGGATCCCGTGTCTTATTTGTACGCAAACGTATTTAAGTCACTTGAAACAGATTTTTATGTCCCTAATACGTTTTGCAAATGCCTTTGATGTTACTAATATCTTTTCCAATGGACTTTTATATCGTACGAGAGTTGTCAAAGGGCCCCTATTGTCGGGCTGCCTTACTTGAAACAATTACCTTAACAGTCTTGACCATAGTTAGTAAGTTCTTGAATAATTCGCTAATTACCCAATTCGTTCGTTTAAAGATTAATGCGGCCATCCAAATCAAAGATACGAATGTGTTCATGGCTTTTTGAAACTATCTGAATCATTCGCAATCGAATACACAAAATTGAAAATATTATAATACAAATAGCCAAAGTTCCAATTACAAATTGCCAAATTTCACGCACGCAACCTTTCTATTCTCTCTCTCTCATGCAGTAATACTCTGGTTTCTACCTCTCTGAACTCATTTCTCCCAGATCATGACTCATGGTTACCATCTCATCGGCCAGATCATTGTTGCGCACAACCAAAGGTTACTCTCTCTCTCTCTCTCTCTCTCTCTCTCTTTCTCTCTCACCAACTATGACTTCATCTCACCACTCACCATAACCAAACAGTCCAGACTCTTAGATATCAATATCTAGAAGCCAGAATCCAAACGGCTAGGACTCTCATCCAATACTCTTCAAGTCGATGGTCATACTGGTGTATACGTGCATGAGTAAAAACTCTTTCCTAAAGGCCGGTGATGGATTCGATTAGGACTGCTAATGGACAGGATCAAGGTCCTAAGCCTAATCTATAATGGGGCATTTGGATTGGATTTTATTAGCCAAAAATCAATTGTGATAAAATTGATTGTGTAGAAATTAATTGTGAAATAATCACGTTTACAAATAATAGTGTTTAGAGAATACGAAGTTGAGTCTCCCAACTTCGTATTCCCTGAACACTATTATTTGAAAAGGTTACTATTTCACAATTAATTTCGAGACATTCAATTTTATCACAATTGACTTTTGGCTAATAAAATCCAATCCAAACGTCACCTAAGTATTTTGCAAAACGCCTAAAGTTGGCCCACAAAACAGCCTTTACGTGGTCATAAGCTAAAGCCCAACCCAAAGAGTAACAATTTCTAAACTGGCCAGTCAATCCGCCCAACTTATCATGGGTTTGATTGATATATTAGGGTTCATGGGTCTTGAACTGATATAATATATATATTAAACATTATTTTTAAGTTAATTTTAATATAATTTAAAATAATGTTAATTTATTTTCAAGCATTTTATATGTTATGCCGAATTTTTAACAAATTTTTGAATCCTGGCTTGAATTATACTGGGACTATTCTCGTAATACACTTTTGACGTCCTGCGAATGAATTATTAAATGATATTCTGAATTATACACAAATAATTTTCGTACAGGATTTTCCCTGTTCGTCGAATTACTAACTATGCTCATTACACTAACATTACTATACTTAAAGGAATAGTTCTCTCGCAAGATTGTGCTACCCTGACGGCTTGGAAAAAAAAAAAAGGCAAAGCCTCATGTGCTAAATGAACCATTCGCCATTGTTTCATGGGACCAAACTATATATGCTCATTACACTAACCTTACTATACCTAAAGGAATAGTTCCCTCGCAAGATTATGCTACCCTAACTGCTAGGATAGAAAAAAGGCAAAGCCTCATGTGCTAAATGAACATGGGATCAACAAATTAACCTAAGAACTCATGGAAAAAAAAAGAAAAAAAATTTGAGAAAAGCTAGCACAATAATCGATTTCTATCCTCAGTAGATTTGGTGGAGAGAAGTCTGCAAAGCTGAATAGACTGCAAGCCACCCTTGCTGCGCAGGGTGCACTGTGTCCCAAAAGAATGATAACTGGGGGTTCTCGCATACTGTATACTTCTTCACTCCGCTTTCATCTACGCTCCCGCATGAGTATTCGCTGCTCACACCCACACAACATGGCTTCAATGGATTCTTGAACTTCGAACTTCCTGCACAAGCACAAGTAGAATTACAAACTATCATGTAGTACATATGCAGAAATAAGGATAGATCCAATGTTATGATCACTTTTGTCAAAAGTAAACCAAATTGAATAATTGTAGCTGTCCAATTTACTGGAAAAAAAGGCACTAGATTAAATGACCCTCATTATAATGGAATGAATAACCTAAACCTAGGGGTGTCAATGGATTGAATTAGGATATATAGCAATCTGATTTGGTTATGTTATATATATTTATATATAATTAATCCCATCTATAAAACTTTGTAAATCTAGTACAATACTACCCACAAAATACAAAGGTTTTGCACAAATTAAGTAGAAAGATTATAACTTGGATTGGCACCTTGTCCCTTAAGTACAGACAGGAATGCGCCGTTGACATCAAGAATTACGAAAGTAGAGTTCTTGCTCTCATTGTTCAACTTTTCCACAGCTTGCTGCAACAATTTGTTGTGAAAATTCACGGATGTGTTATCCGTTTCATTGCACTGTTGGTAAGAAGATGAGGCTGTCCTTCGAGGCAGACATCCCAGGGGCTCCAGAGCATTAACAACTACTTTTTGGATTCCCAATCCATGAATGCGTTTTAGATTCAAGGCGAGTTGATTAACAACAGATGCAATGAAGGCTGGCAACCCCTATCATATCCAAAGCAATAGAAGTGTTCTGGTTAAAAGTGAGTTAGATTGAAGAATATATAAACCATCTTGGAATATAATTACAGATTATTTTTTTTAGGATGTAGGCATCATTTATCTAAGTTAGTAGGCGAGAATTTAGTATATGTTAATTGGTCAAATAGTAGGTCTTTCAGCAGTCACACCTCAATTCACCCAAGTGGGGATACACACACTGTCATGAGACTAATGCGATCATTTGTACAATTATAAAGACAAATAATGAAACTATAAAACTAAATCAACTAGAAATTGCAATGATTTTTTAAGAAACTGAGAGATTTCTTGCTTCAATTAATAATAGGGAATGATTTTGAGAATTCCCTCTCAAATACATCTATAATTCAATTATCCATCGGTCTTTTGAACAAGTCCTGGACCTTATTTTTGTTGTATAAAAGATCCTCTCAAAAATTTACCTATTTTGAAATTATTAATCTAACATTCAAATTGTATGAGCCATGAACCTATTCATTTAAATTCTGAAATCGAGTTCCTTAAAAATTGTAAGTATATATTTAAAATTTGTGAGGTGCATCTGTGTTAATTATCACAATATGAGAAATTAAATGGAAATAATTACTATAAATAAACATGAGGCATGCTGAAGATCTTCCTTGATTCCAAGGTGTTTCACGAATACTACCATTAAACAGAATCTTCAGATATTCATAGGGGATTCAAAGGTGACCTTGGCAACTAAAGATCTGCCTTGAAAATAACATTTATCCTACTACCATTAAAGAGAATCTTCAGATATTCATAGGGGATTCAAAGGTGACCTTGGCGGCTAAAGATCGGCCTTGAAAAATAACATTTATCCTACTATACATTTTGCAAACTAAGTCTTAATGACTTGGGATTCTCTCATTTATAACCTGGAGAGAGCATCCATCCATTTTCCATCCATGTTAATGGCAATACAAATTGTACTCCAATGGAAGACTAACGGCAATAACAGATGTTTATATAAGCATTAAATATAATGTAAAATGATCTTACCTCCAGCTATGGTGATTAGATTTGATGTTGCATTTTATCCTTTGTAATCACTTACTATTAACCCTCTTTCTGAAATGCGGAATACTAATATAGTATATATATATAGGGATCTTCTAATCTAACCAAGACTCAATACTTGGATAGATGGAGACACAGACATCTTGATAGTTTTTCTTGTTAGATTAGGGATCCTCTCTCATAAAATCATTTTATACCATCTTCTCATCAAAGATTCGGTTATGGATAGTTATTGTCTTGAAAGGTTGTCACTTGATAGCCAACTTAAAGGGGTGTTTTGGGGTTAGCTAAAAAGTGGGTGATGTGGCAATGTGGGCCACAGTCCTGTTTCAAAAAGAAAACGGTTTCAAAGAGAAATTGTAACTAACAGTTATACTAAGAGAATCTCAAGTCTTAATTCAAATTGGAAATTTGATCAAAACACCCGGTACCGACATATACACAATATATATTGTATACATTTATATGATACATACATCACCATTATGTCTACTTTGTACTTGTGATTTTTTTAAATTTTCTCATTTGTATCTCTCTCTTTTTTTTCTCGAAGTCTCTCTTTATAACTCTGTTTAAATAAATGATTTAAATATTAGGCGGAGCTTCGTTTCAAGCGCCATGAGCGGTTCTCTCCCTTCCTTTTAGTGTAAAAATCAGTGATAATTATGGTGAGAAATCTTTACAAAATTGCAACTATCTTTTCATAATTATAAGATTGTCATCACTATGAAAGCATAACTCCACCTCATATTAACACTCAAAAAAAGATATAATAGCTAGATACACATATGTACATCGTTATGCCTCATAACCGGGAAGGGGAATGATAGCATAAGACTATAATCAGTTACCTGAGCAGTGCCATTTTTAGCAAGATAAGCACTGTAGTCATTGCTGGAGGCGGAGACAAGAGCAATGGAGGAATTGAAGTCGTCTTTGGTGTAGACTCCGTCGTGAAGGAGCTGTTGAAGGAAATCAATTTGGGTTGTCATATTTGGAATAAGAGGCAATGTATTGAAGACACCAGTCCCTCCATAAGCGAAGTTCATCCCGTAACTTAGCCGGTTCTTCCCCATGTTTCTCCATACGTAAGGTAGTGGAGATTTGATGCCAATAAACGAAGCTGTATACACCAGCACAAAAAAGAAAATATGTGATACCCAGTAGGAAAAAGGGTGATTATAGAGCCATTAGAATGTGATTTATTGCATTTCTGAAAAGGGTGTTTTTTTTTTTGGGGGGGGGGGGGGGGGGGTGGGGTTAAGGTAACAACACCACAAGGCGAAAAAGGGTGTTGGAAAGTGATGAAAACATCACTTTATGAATCATAAAAAAATTAGGACTTTGCTACTGAGACTGTAAAGGTCGAGACTGTGCTTGTGATGCATGGATCTCAAAATTTCATTAAATACGTTTTTGAAATTTTGAGATCCATGCATCACATGCACGGTCTCGGCCCTATGTGGTCTCACCAGCATTTTCCTAAAAAATAAATAAGTAAATGAAGAAACATGAAATTTATTGAAATTCTATCCAAAAAAAAAAAAAAAAATATATATATATATATATATATATAGGGCTGATTTTTAATAGAGATTTACAATGGATCCTATATGATATACACTGAGTTAGAGGAATTTCTTGGACAGCCATAATCCTAACAGAAGGAAATATCATCTTCATAATATAATAATAATCTTTTAAAGATTATTCAATTTTACTTGTGATGATGTATAATGTATCCCATTACATCTTATTAGCGTATTTTATTCTCTAATAATTTTTTCCTTTTTCACAAAAAAAATATTGGTAATTGGAGGTGTGTTAATGAGATTGATTGAATTTCTGTAAAGGGTGATGGAAGCACCACTTTATTGAAGCTTTTAGAGATCACTCAAGTTGTAACCGGTTTTTGGTAAAACCGGTTACGCCCCTGTGGTCGCCACGTCTCCCTTTTTTAACCCCTTAACTGTAATTAAGATTCACTTACTCCTAGGGTTCACCCACCTATTTTTGGTTTTTTAGAAAAAAAAAATATTTTAAAAAATTAAACCTAAGAGTTGGTAAATTTTAATCCGATTAACAAAAATTTTTATTACTTTTTATCTAAAAACCAAGGATAGGTGACTGAACGTAAGGATGAGTGAATCTTAACCACATTTAAGAGGTGTCAAAAGGGACATGTGGCCACCTCGGGGGCGTAGCAGTTTTTGGCAAAACCGGTTACAAATTTAGAAGATTACGACTCTTTAAAGAATACCCAGATGAAGAAATACTCAAGAAATGGGTTAAACGCATATGCAAGGATAACAAAATGTAAAGAGGAATTTCAACATGGTCAGTTGTGGTTTTTGTATTGTTCATATAGTAATAGAAGAGAGTTTAATAAAATTAAAAAGAATAAAATAAGGAGATAGAATCATGGATTCCATTGAATGGCCTGTGCAGGTGACAAGCACTGATACTTTTAAGTTTAGAATAACGAAAGAGTATTGATCAAGTGAGAAAGAAATCAAAGAAAAATGGGAAGTGATTTAAAACTCTGGATAGTACATATTATCCAGAGCTGAACCTTTGGATTTTTAATCTAAGGGTGTCAAATATTAAGTGGGCCCTTTTCTTTAAAGCATGTCCATTAGATTTTTAATCCAATAGTAAAGCTACTCTCCAGAGTTTTTTTTTTTTATCACCTTTCAAGAGAAAATATAGAATGCTAGCCGACATCCAAAAGTTTAACTTTTTCCTGCATTCTCTAAAGAAAGTATCACTGGAGATGATTTGGCACCTAAAAGAAAGGGCCGACCGCCGACATGATCCCATAAAAAACAACAAAAAAGTAAGGACTCCATTATGTAATTTTGCATGCGGGCCATTCACACAACAAACAAGGTGAGTGTTAGTCCTACTCTTAAGCCTTTTCTACAGGCTCCTTATCCGGGCCGGGCACGACTAATCCCCGAGCACGTGTAACCCCAAATGCGCAAGGAAGTCGGGATAAATCCCTAGGGTGATCAACAAGGGAAAGGGAATCGAATTCAAGACCTCTGGCTTCCTAAGCCATGGTCTTGGCCAGCAAAAAAACCCCCCCTTTGGTTGAGTGTACCAACCTAGAATAATCTTCTTCAAGGCTTAATCATTGAGGGCTTCAGATTATCTCTAGTGGACGCCTGAGCTGGGCGCTCGTGCATCCACACATCAAAAGGCACTTGGTGATAAACAGGAGGAGAATCCCATGATTTTAACTTCTCCCCACTTGATATCCCTTCCCCTTTTATCCCCATGTGTCCTTTGATATGTGGATGCCCAGCATCCAGCAACCAGCTCAGCGTCCACCAGAGATAATCCTAAGTCATCATTGAGATAGAGAGAGGGGGCACCTCCAGGGATAGCAAAGCTAAAGCAACCACATTACTTGAACAAAGACAGAAAAAGATACTGCACACCATGACACATCACAAGAGCCAATGAAAGTAAGGAAAAAGACTCAATTTTAATTTAGAGAGAGATTGATATAAAGAAGAAAAAAGATACCCACCAACATAATCAGTCAGGACACGACCGTCGGAGAAACGGCCGGCTGGTTTACCGGGGAAAGTAATCCCATAAGGTACCTTCCAGGAACTAGCCACAGATTTATTGTTGTTGCCTGTATCAACATATGAATCCCCGAAAACAAAAAGCTTGGAAATCCCAACACTGGAGAAACGATGATGATGATGACGATGATGATGGTGGTGGTGGTGGTGGTGGTGATGGTGAGATGAACATTGGACCACATGAAATCCTGTAAATTAAATCAAGAAATAAAAATAATCAAAATGTAGAAATAAATATTTAAAAAAACACACACATGAGTAGAAGCAAAAATCATCACTGTAAACCTGTTAAAAGAAGAAAGAAGGATAAGAAGAAAAGTAGCTTCTTTTGTTTCTCCATGGAGAGTTTGAGAAGTAAAAGATCTAAGTGTGAGTGCAGGTTTTGAGGGGTTGTTTTCAGTTCCGTGGACTGATTTAGAAACTCGTGTGGTTTTTAAAGTTACTGTTTTTGCCATTGGGCACGAGCAAAACTTCGTTGGTTAAAATGGTATTTAAAGGCCCAGGATTCTCTTAAGTTCAACTTGAGAGAATCTCTCAAGTTTGAACCCCTAGAGGTCGCCACGTGTCTTCTTTGACACCCCTTAACAATGGGTAAGGTTCACCCACCCCTAGGGTTCACTCACCCATCCTTGGTTTTTTTTTTAAATATTAATTATTATTTTTTAAATTAAAAAACTGTTTTTAATATTAAAAAACTCTAAAAACAGTTTTTTTAATTTAAAAATAATTATTAATATAAAAAAAAAAAACCAAGGATGGGTGAGTGAACCCTAGGGGTGGGTGAACCTTACCCATGGTTAAGGTGTATCAAAGGAGACACGTGGTGACCTCTAGGGATTCAAACTTGAGAGATTCTCTCAAGTTGAACTTGAGAGAATCCTGAACCGTATTTAAACTGTAACTTTTGTTTTTGGAAAGTGAGTAAAACCTCTCAACAGTAGCTTGAACCTTGGATTTTTCAATTAATGGTGTGAAATACTAAGTGGGTCTCACCATTTAAAACTTGTTCCTTTTGCACCATTGATTTTCAAGCCAACGGTTGCAACTTGCAACTCTCCATAGTAGGTGCTATCAGAGTTTTTAATCACTCTTTATTTTTTTAGGATAAATTACACTAACCTCCCCTTCCTAGGTTTGGTAAAAATGCAAAAACTTCTCCTCTTGTTTGTAAAATGACATTGCCCTCCCTTTTACTTCAATTGTTGGTAACAGATTCTTTTAGTATGTTGTTACTAAGTGGATGGAACAGATTTTGATAATGTCACGATTAAATCATTTTAAAATGCCTAAATTACCCTTTAGTTAATCAACCAATAAAATAAATGATTATGGGTTTTTGTTGGCAAGCTTAGGTACAAATTCCCTCAATCTCTGTTGATATGTGGCCTCTCATGTCTCAAATCTAAAATCTCTACGCAATCACGTGAGCTTTCGGCAGTGTAACATCATAAAAAGAGGAGACATTCCTGCAATTTCGCCAAACCTCAAGGGAGGTCAGTGTAATTTATCCTATTTTTTATTTTTTTCACTTTTATTTTTAGCTTTTAGAAGTCATGGCATTGGATTTGGGCACACGAGCAAAACTTAGCAACAATAGTCATTTTTTCTTGGCAACGGATTTCCTCTATCCCAATGTTACCTAGTTCGTCGTTTTGCTCGGTTCAAATTCGGGTTTACAGTTTGCAATTCAACACTCTAAAGCGAACTTGGTTCATTGGGGTAGGAAGAGATAATTCATTTTTCAGTTCTCATAGGTTCTTTAATTTGGTTCACTGACTTAGCTTGTAAAATAAATATATCTTTTATAATATATCTCATATATATATTTAAGTATGTAAATAAATATGTTATAAATAATTATTTTGAATACCTATAGGAAAATGTATTTTTATGAGCGGTTTCGTAAACTCAAAAGACAAATATCGAAGGTAAAGTATAAATTCATCGAATCTAAAGAAAATATTAAGAAACTCAAAATAAAAAAAATTTCAAATTAAGACCGTTTGGAAGAATCGTATGATTCGCTCAATTTTATGAACGAAGCCAAACTGAACCACAAATTGGTTCAAGTTCGCTCCAATTCACGATTTACTATAGGAGACAACGAACTTGGTAACCCTGCTCTATCCTTCAGCCGATGCGTGCAAAGGTGCTTCACTAAGAGATGATAGCTTGCATCTCGCATGTTCCATGTTCCACTGGGTGATACACACACACCTCCCTTGCTTGCCATGTGTGCTCTTTAATACTCATTAACTGTGATTAAGATTCATTTTCCCTTAAGATTAAATTATTTAACCTTAAGGGTGAGTGAATCTTAACCACAATTAATGGGTGTCAAAGAAGACACATGACAAGTTGGACACCCAAGGGAATGTGCGAAATGCATGCTATCACCTCTTCAATGAAATATCTTTACACGCATTGGCTGAAGAGACTATGCTCGAGTAGGTCTAAGACTATGTTGTCCAAGAAGTCTTTCATTTTTCTATTTTTTATTATAGTAAGTCTGAATGTTATTGGTCTTTTATCATTGGCTACAGAGAACATTATTGCTAAGTTTTGTTCGGGGAGGGAGTGAAATTTAAAATAATAATTGTTATAGCCCAAGATTACAAACAACTAATGTCAAATTCACAATTATATTTCACTTTTATTTAAGTTTTTATTAGCTATAAAAAGTTTGTGCCTAATACATTTTCTAATCTTTTTTTTTTTTTTGATCGGTAATCAAGAGGAAAATATATAAAAGAAGGCAACGAATTACAAAAGCACACTAAAAAGGTTCACAAAACGTGAACAGGAAAGAAAGCGGGAAAATCACAAAGGGAAACCATCCCACAAAAACCCATTAGTCTAGCAAACCCATTAGTCTAGCAGCCCACTGATAACCTCGCCCGCATGGCTAAAAGAGCTCCAAGCCAATAACAATAAACGGACTCGAGAACATATCCTCGGAGGCAAAGAAATCAGGTTATCAAAGACCCTCTTGTTCCGCTCCTGCCAAATGGACCACGCAATAGCACCTGGTAAGGCGACCCAAATAAACATCCTTGAGCTCTCCCCACTAGCCAAATTCCAATAAGATAAGAAGTTGTGAAAGGAAGAGGGAAAGACCCAGACCACCCCCACCCGGGGTACAAAAGACCGTTGTAGCCCAGGGCTACAAAAGACCGTTGTTGCTAAGTGTCACCTCCTCTTATATGATATAAAGCAGGGTTACCTAGTTCACTACCCACTAGTTCGAACCGCGAACTGGTTCGGAGTGAACCAGTTCGTGGTTCGGATCGTTCCAGTTCGTGAAAATCAACGAACCCAATAGCTATGGTTCAGCGAATTTGTTTTTTAGATTCCACGATCTTTTTGTTTGGATTCAACGAACTTTTTGTTTGGATTTAACGAATTTGTTCTTTAAGTTCAGTGAACTTATACTTTGAATTTGGTGAAATTGTTTTCTGGGTTCACGAACCGGCCATAAAACCTTTTTTTTTTGTTTCTTATTTTATTTTAAATGTATTTTTAATGCATTTTTTAAAATAATTATTTATAATATATTTATTTACACAATTATTTATATTATACATTAATATTATATAAGCGAACCAAACTAGCGAACCGAGAAGCGAACCAACTCATCCTACCCCTACCGAACCGGGTTCACTCTAGAGTGGCGAATTGCGAATTACGAACCCGAATTCGAACCGAACGAACCGGCAAACCAAGTACCATTGATATAAAGAATGCTAAGCAGGTGTAGAGCCGGGGCAAGGGGACACTTGCCCCTGAACTTTTGAAAAACATAGGAAACAATATTTTGAATAGGGTGAAGTCATGGAGCAAGGGGGTGATTGTCCACCTGAACATTTGGGGAAAAAATCGTCTATATTATGTTTAATTATTTAATAGGACATAAGACAGTTGTCTCCTAATTTTTGAAAAAAATCATATTATATTATTTAATTATTTAATAGGGTAGAGCCCTAAGGTAAGGAGATAACTGCTCTATGAATATTTGAATATATATATATATATATATATATATATATTATGTTATTTGATTATTTAACGAGGCTTAGCCATGGGATAAAGGGACAACTGCCCTCATAAACTAAGGAGAACCAATACCAATAAGATAGTAAGCGATGGTTGATTGAAAATGTTAATAATTGCCGACCAATTTGTAGGTAATGATTAGAAGAATGGGTGTGGCCTCTCCCGTAAGAGAGGTCTAAGGGATCTAATCGCTCTGAGTTAAGACAATTGCAAGTGGGTCCACTCCCCCATTCTAACCCAATAAATGTTGTGCTACTAACCTAGGTAAGCCCAATTTTGTTTTATGAAATTTTTTTCGAACCATGAAAGTATGGAAAAAAAATTTTGAATCATAAGGCTAGCATATATTCTTAGTAATCTCAAAATGGTGACCACTAGCTCTTGGACCACTGACTCAACGGTCCAGGGTAGGTGAGCAATCTATAAGAGATCTGAGATCGAAACACAGCCAATAGTGATTGGATTACGGGAGAGTCCAATCACACCCACAAGTCAACACGTGTCCCTTTCAATTAATTATGGTTAAGTGTCACTAGCCCTTGGTTCAACCTTATAACAATGGTTTTTAGAAAACAAATATAAAAAATATTTAACTCCAGTTAAGAATTTTTAACTCTTAGGATTAATATTTTTTTAATATATAGTTTTAAAATGTTAGTTATATTATTGAATCTAAGGGTTAGTGAATCTTAACCTCAATTAACAGAGATTAAAAGGGACACATGTTGACTGTGGATGCAATTGAACTATTGTTCAATGGCAATTGGCTGTTATTCGTTCTCAAGGGATCCAAGTAGACTTCTTTAGTGGTAACACGTGCAAGGGTTTGTGAGAGAGGGTGCATTAGTTTTTTCAAGTTTCCGTCTCTATTATGCTATGTTTGGTTGTTAAGAAAATAGGTGAAAACATAGAAAAGAAAAGAAAATTCTGAATTTCTAATACGATTTTTAGTTGTGTTTTGTCCAATTTTCTTTTTTTTTTCATGTTTTCACTTATTTTTTTAGCAACCAAACATAGGGTTAAGCAAAAAACGTTCAAAAATGCTAATCTCAGTCTCAATCTTCCGACGATGCAAGAAAAAAAAGGTGGTGGTACCAAGTGTCACACATCTCCTTGATTTTTTTATTTCTATAATCAATTTTAAAAAAAAAAATTTAGACAAGAACACACGTGTTACACCACTCTTGCATCAACTTAGCACTCCAGGCACAAAAATTCTCATTTTCTTCTCCTTGTCCCCGAAGTGGGAGAGTCCCTCAAGGACAACTGAATTTTGTCCCAAAAACCGGCCATCCGGTGATCACCCCTTTTACAGTGATTAGCCAACTATCTAGTCAACTGCAATGTCCTCGTGTCCCTTTTAGCTATGGTTAAACTTAGGTAAATTAAGATTAATATTTTATTTTATTTTATTTTTTCCTAAAAAATAAGGTTAAATTGATGAATCCTAAGGATAAGTAAATCTTAACCATAGTTAGTGGGTGTTAAAAAATGGGTGTGAACATTGTCCTTATATATATAGTAATTGGCGGCACGTGCAATGCACGTGCGAGAGAGGAATGGGAGAGAGAAACTGAGAAGAGAGAACTTAGTGAGGGCATTTAAAAAAACAAATTATGGAATATTTTGGATATAGAAACTTGAGGGACATTTTGGATATCCTCTGTAAAAAAAATTATGAGGGATTCTTTGGTTATAGAAAATATGACGTAAGGACAATTTAAGACTCAAAAAGTTTTAGGGGTATTTTGGGTATAGCAAAGAAAGGGGGTGGGCAGGGCTTGGCGAGATGTTTTTGTTTTTGGAGCATTATGCCAAGAGAGCAAGAGTATGGTTATGTCATTAAGGTCACCATGATACCTTTTAACACTCCTTAAC
This sequence comes from Tetracentron sinense, assembly GCA_015143295.1. NCBI lineage: Eukaryota > Viridiplantae > Streptophyta > Magnoliopsida > Trochodendrales > Trochodendraceae > Tetracentron > Tetracentron sinense. The sequence goes on from CM026563.1 coordinate 13,534,299, forward strand.
CATGGTTAAGATTCACCCACTCCTAAAGTTCACCCACTTATCCTTGATTTTTAGAAAAAAAAATTACCCTAAGAGTTATTGAATTTTAACTACGGTTAAGATTCACCCACCCTTAGGGTTCACCCACCTAACCTTGGTTTTTAGAAAAAAAATATATGAAAAAAAATTTAACCCTAGAAGTTAGTATTTTTTTACCAGGGTTTAAATGTTTTTTATTTTTTTCTAAAAACCAAGAATAGTGGGTGAACCCTAGGGGTTCCATGTGTCACTTTTGACAACGCTTAACTGTGGTTAAGATTCACCTCACCCACTTATCCTTAGTTTTTAGAAGAAAAAAAAATATTAACTTTTTTTAAATGTTGGTTAAAATTTACTAACTCTTAGGATTAATTTGTTTCCTAAAAACCAAGGATAAGTAGGTGAACCTTAGGGGATGATAAATCTTAACCACAGTTAAGGAATATATAACCGTAGAGAATTTCAAGTCTATTATAGATGAGTAAGGGGTAGTATGAGAATTAAGCACATTCAATGAAATTGTTCTTATATACATTATTATGATAAGGGTAATTTGTGAATTTAGAAAAAATTAGTAAGAGGAGCATTCTCATTCGAGCATTGATTAGCGGAACCATGGATCCGCTACTTATCTTACCCCATGTCCTCGTGTCCCTTTTAACACCCTTTTAACCCTAGTTAAGCTTAAGAAATTTAATGTTAAGATTATGGCTTTTTTTTTTCTTCTAAAAACAAAGGTTGAATTGCTTAACCCTAGGTATATAAGAGTGAGAGAATCTTAACCACAGTTTATGTTTGTTTAAAAGTGGAGCATGAACCAATGAAGACCGGCCATTCCATTACATAATGGAAACCCCATGTCGTTAACTATTTTCCTTCTCATCTATCTATATCGATCTATACTATATCTACTAGCAATTAGATCCTACATGGCACTCTCTTATATTCCCATTAGTTGATCCCCAAGCTTTCTATTAAGCAAGGATTGTCTCCGGCAATGCCACAAAGGTGGTCTCGGTTCCCACACATTATGCGACATGTGGTGGATAACTTATTTCATTTTCTCTCATGATTTTGACATCTCCATACATTATGCAACATGCGGTGATAAAGTTGTGAGAAAAATGAGGAGAGATATCAAGTAGGGAGAAGTCCAAATCATGGGAGAAAATAAAATGACTTCTCTCCTTTTTTATCGCCACATGTCGCACACAATGTGGTAGCCCAATACCGTTTTCCTGGCATCTGCAGAGAGAAGCTAGCCTCATTTGATAACCAAACACTAACCCTAAACCTTTGCTTTTTCCCTTTTTCATCATATTTTTGTTGGCTTAACTCTTTTTTTCCTAATTTCACTTCGTCCATTTTTAAGATTTTCATTCTTTTTTGGCGTTTTGTTATTCAAATCTGTTATTTTGAACTATTAGTGTAATTTTTTGAGTGATTTTGTTTTTAAAATTATTGGGATTAATTGCTCATGATCTAAAGCGGCTTCAGATTTATTATTGGAAGGAGAGGATGTGTGGACTTCGGTTTCAGGGCTTGGGGTGTATCAGTTCATGGAAGGACGTGTGGTTTTCAATTCTCTTGGTCTCTTTAGTGATCCAATATGGAATTTTAATTCATACCCATGTCCTTAAAATTTACCTAGAATTTGTTATATTTAGAGCTCTTTGATCATCGATATGCTATTCGGAAAGATTTAGATGCTGCAAAGAAGTTGTTCGATAATTTTCTGAAATGGATGTAGTCTCTTGGAATTCTATGATTGACTAGTGTGAGCATGGGATTTTTCTACCCATTTTCACGTTTTATGGTTTGACTGAGAGTCGCCACCTATTCATTCTAAGGGATAAGTCACGGGATTTATTTGGATAAGGCAAATGGTTTATCAGAGTTAAGGTAAGTGGTTCGATTAAGTCCCGGGGAAGGTGTTAGACACCCCAAGACCCCTATTTTATAAATGGTTACCTACTCCCTAAACTTAAGCCAATTTTATCTCAAAATTAGTTAAAATGTCTAAGTGTTTAATCGAATGTTAATCCAAGAAAGATAGAAAGCTAAATGGGTTAGGGTCGAACCCAGGTTGGGTTGCCTACATACTCACATTGGAGTGAGATCAGACCGAGCATAGTTCTAGCACATGAGCCCGTGTCAAGGCTAAGGGTGCGTGTGTGTGTGCATAAGGTGGTCAAGGGTCTAGCCAAGAGCTAGGGTTTAGTTGACCGGGTTGGTCAAGTACAAGGTTTAGGTCTAACCGCAGTTAGAAGAGTGTTAACCATGGTTAGGTAGGCTAACCAAGGTCAAGAAAGCCTAGAAATCATGTTTTTGGTCTCTTTGTATTTTTAGATTTTTTTGATATTTTGAGATTTTATAATGTTTTTGGTATTTTGAGATTTATCATGTTTTATGGATTTTCATATAGATAGGATTTTGACATATTTAATTAAAGTGAAATTTAATCCAAGAGAAAGATTAAGGAAAAGTTAGGCTAAAAGATTATATTTGGGACATAAATAGGGGTGTGCATTATGAATAGTAAATGATCTATTGTCAATACCTATTTTGTTGGATTGGTATTGATAATAGATCAAATAACATTGTCTTTGGTATGAGGCATTTTGGATAATGTCCTCTTTAAGTCCATAAATCATCATTTACCCATTCAAAATAGAATCATGAAGGAAAAAGAAAGAAATGAAAAAAGTGACAAGTAGAGAAAATGAAAACTCATCATCTCCTCTCTAATATAGTCCTTTTACACCATTATGAATGATGTAATGGAACTCTAAATATGAAAATTTGAGTGATGATGAGTTTCTCAAATGATTCTAGATGAAAGACTAGAATCAAAATGAAGAAACAAAATAAAAAAATAGGTATACCTTTAGCTTCCACTCTCTATGGGTCTACCCATATTCATACTAGTGGGTATATAGAAAAGAAAGAAATATTTATATGAAATAAAAAAAGACATCTCTTTTTTTTTGAGGTGGGGTCCTTCTACACCATTAGATTGGAGTAGAGAAACCCAACTAAATTTGAGAAGAGATAGGTCTTCCCAAATGGTTATAGAAAAAGATTATGAAAAAAAAAACAAGTAAAGAAGAAGATGAAAAATAAAGGGAGGAGTGTCTACTCATCCAAGTCTTTTTTTCCAATGGTTCAAGAGGTGAGGAGTTTTTAAAGTCCATAAATGAAGAGAGTTAGTGAAGAACTCTAGACATTTAGTCCTACAATTCTCTACACACTCAAAACCTTAGCTTCTTCTAACTTTCTTCAATACTAAAAATAAATATGAATGGTAAGATGAGGAAGAGCTAGAGTTTCCACATGGGATTTTGGAGGTGAAAGAAATGGCTTGTGAGAGTCTTGTATTTATAGAGTTTTCAAGGGGTTGTGGCAATTTGGTAATTAATAGAGGGTTGTGTGAGAAGAAGGGAGGTGATTGGTTGGTCAAAATGGATGTGGTTGGTGATTGAGTAATCAAAAAGGTATGTTCTTGATGAGAGGTGATTAAGTGGTCAAAAAAAGTGTAAGAGAATTAATTGTTTTGTAAGGAGTTTAAGAATGAGTTGTAAGAGGTGTAAGAGAGTAAGGGATGTGATTGGTTAGTCAAAAAGGTGTGTACTTAGTGAGAGATGATTGGGTGGTCAAAAAGGTGTGTAAACATAAAAATGAGGCTATTTGGGATTTAAAGAAAAAATAAAAGGTCTTTTGTAGGAAAGTGAAAAGTGGGTTTGGGTTTGTGGGTCTTGGATATGGGTTGAAGATGTGGGTATGTGGACTAGATCTTATGGATCATGGGTTGTTAGTAGATGGGTCATGGGTTATGGTTATTGAACTTTAGATATAGCAATTGGGCTTCGGCTATGGTAATTGGGCTTTCACTAAAGCAATTGAGCTTGGGATAAGACAATTGGGTAATTAGGCTTGACTACTTGGGCTTGGGTAATGGAATTAAGTAATTGGGCTTGATTGAGTTGTTTAAATACAAGTTTGGCCAAATGGGCTTGGACCTTTAGTAAACTTTGAAGCATTTGAAGAAACGGGAAGAGGAATAGAGGGTGCAAAAATAGGGTACTTACAACTAGTATGTAAAATGTGGAGGAATGAAGCTCGCCAAATCAGTGTTTGAACGGATGGCTTGCCGAGATGTTGTTTCTTGGAACACCGTGATTAATGGGTATGGTATTCTTAGGAATATTGAAAAAGCAAAAAACAAAGATAAAAATGAAATGTATGATAAAATCAATCTGACTCATCTAAATCAATCAAGTCGTGCTATAGTACATCATTCCGTTCATAACCCTAGAATTATTATGGTATGATTCCACCTAATCGGATAAGTAGGCAATCCGAACAAGGGTGTGACCCCACTAGTCTTAAAGACTTGTATCCCCCTATTAGCATTTTTAAAATTAGTTAAGGAATTTCAATGGACTTAAAAGGTTTGTATGGCTTGAAGAAACTGTTTGATAAAATGTCTGTCAGAAATGTGGTTTCGAAGAATTCTCTATCATCTGGGTATCTTATATAAGGGGACGTGGAGAATGCCTGAAGAATTTTTGGCAACATTCCTAGAAGAGATGTGAAGAAGAGCGTTCAGGGATTTACGGTTGCCACGAATCGAGCAGGTCCATGAAAACTAAATTATTCAACTATTTATCTCGTAATTTGACAGGTGTGATGAGTTTATTGCCTTATAGGATTTGCTATAAAAAAAAAAAGATAGAACTGTTTGCGTTTGAATGAAGCCACTTAATTACAATAGAAATAGTTAAACGTATCCACGAAATCCATTTCAAAACCTAAGGCACCACAAATGGATTTTATGGGTCCGCCTATCGCTACTCATGCTCCATTAAATTTAAACATTGCCATGTTACCGGTGGTGATTCAGGTTGCCGACCTATTAACTGTAGTTTTGCCTTGTGATATTGTTACCTGACCAAAAAAAAAAAAAGGTTGCCGACAGCCTTTCTAGTGGATGTCGTACAAATAGCCGTGGGAAAGAGACAACCTATGAGACGGATCACGGTGCCCATCTAACCCACAAGAACGAGATCTACTTGATCTAAACATCTAGCGATCACACGGTTCAAGATTTTTGTCGGGCTGTTTGCGGGTTCCATTACTTCATGTTCCATTGAAGGTTAGGTACATGCTACCATAAGCCTGGGTGGGGGAACTAAGGATAACAATATATCCGAATTTGTATCCAATTATAATATCTAAATCCAAGTAAATATCCTGTGGCTAGTGAAATATGATATCCGTATCGACTCTGATTAAAATATCTGGATTCGAATAATATCTGAATTATCTAATTATTTTTTAAAAAGTTATAAAATTATAAATTAATATTTTAAACTGTAAAAATATATATTTTTTAATTTAAGATTATATTAATTTTATAAATTTAAAATATATTATTCATATATATTATATATAATTGGACAGATATTTATCAGATCAGATATACTAGTATCTGAATTTGTATCGGACTATAAACGAATAGTAATTTTACTATCCGAATTCGCTCCGCCGGATACCTATTCGGATAATTATCCAACTAAACAGATTCAGATATGGATAATATTTACATCCGTTTGCAGCACTACCGGGTATATGAGTTGTACCGTTGGTGAATGCTTGGTATGCCGGAGAATCTCCAACGGGGATGACGGAGATCAGGTATTTGTGCGAGGGTATGTATGGGACAGGAGGCGGAGGTAGGTATACAGGAGTGGTGTTAGAGGAACGGAAAGGCAAGACTTTTAATTTGAATGAGAGTATTTGAATGAGAGTGGGTTTGGAGTTCTATTTAAAGGCATGTGCTGATGCAATGCTTTGGACTGAAACTGCTACACTTCCCCTCCTTCTCATCTCTTGAGGGATTTTTTTGCCTTTTTGGGTTAACGGTAGATTACTTTTAATTTAATGACATTTTATTTAGTGAAAATTAAAATTTAGAGATGAACTGAGAGTTTTTGTCTGTGTTTTTAAGGAATTGAGATCTCTTAAATGGCCCAGGATTCTCTCGAGTTCAACTCGAGAGAATCTCTCAAGATCGAACCCTAGAGGTTGCCACGTGTCTCCTTTTGACACCCCTTAACCATGGGTAAGGTTCCACCCCTAGGGCTCACCCACCGGTTCTTTTTTTATATATTAATTATTATTTTTTAAATTAAAAAAACTGTTTTTAGAGTTTTTTTAATATTAAAAAAAGTTTTTAATTTAAAAAAAAGGAATTAATATTTTTTTTAAAAAACCAAGAATGGATGGATGAACCTTAGGGGTGGGTGAACCTTTCCCATGGTTAAGGGGCGTCAAAGGAGACACGTGGTGACCTCTAGGGGTTCGAACACGAGAGATTCTCTCGAGTTGAACTCGAGAGGATCCTCAGCCCTCTTAAATTGCATCCGATCTTAAATTGGATCCACGTGGATGGTAGGTATCCGAGGAAGGGCCCTGCTATCCAATCTACCATGATCTTTGGACACTTATTATTGTGGTTTGTCACCAGTTTGGCATTTTTAGCTAATGAATTAACTTAGATGGAGTAAACATATGTTGGTGTGGTGCATTATGGGAGTTCATAGTCCGCCTGTCATTAGCTGTCCATCTAGCATTATACATTATGTGGAATTGGATCTTTTGCGATATACTTAGGTTGTATGCCTATATGATTAGGGATGCATAAAGCCTGATCGGCCCATTTGTGCGGCTTAGTTCGGCCCGAGATCAGCTCAAATTTTAGGCTCAATCAGGCCTAACAGAGCCTAAAAAAAGCTTAAAAATTCAATCAAGTCAAGCTCAGACCAACTCCTGTTTGATTCGGCCAGCTCGATTGAGGCTCGGTTCGGCCCGAACTCAACTTGGCTCGGCTCAAATATTATATTATTTAATATATATATATCTCGTTATTATATATAAAATTTTATTGTTTTATTTTATTTTTTAAAAAAATGTATTCAAGCCGAGCTCGAGCTCGAGCTCGAGCTGACCTTCAAGACAAGCTTTTGAATTTGGGCCGAGCTTCGGGCCAAGCTTTCAAGCTTGATTTTGGGCCAAGCCGGGCTTCGGGCCTAGAACAAACCCTTTCAAGCCGTGCCGGGCTTGGCCAAGCCCGGAAAAGCCCGACCTGAATTCAACCCTACCTGTGATGCTTGCGAGTATTCCACACTTCAAGCAGATGTGAAATACGCCTGGAAATTTTCTTCTAATTCTGCTTTTGTTTTTTTACTTTCTTATTTATAGGGATATCATCGACTCAACCATTAAACATTATTTGATCATGCATATAGCTTCCTGGGATTACTATAAGTGGGAGTCGTTAAAGGATTATAATTTTGAACTTAGTATTATACCAAATGGACTGCTCGACACGGAAAATTAATGTTGGGCGAGAGTTCTCAAACCAAAATTTTATTTGTATGTGATAATGTACGGTACCAAATTGATGGTAGACAACCCAAACACAGCTCAACTTTTCTGCTCCTAAATGGTGTAGGGTTAAATACGGGGTTTGGGATATAATTCTAAGAAGGGAGTTTTAGAAGTTCGGGATGGATCTTTGCAAATGCGATATAATTTTTTTAAAAGAATGTTGCATTTTCTTCTTTTTTCTTAGGGTGCACAAGTCATTGTCAGGCAAAATACTTATAAGTTGTATTGTGTTTGTTACTAGGAATATAATCAAGGCAAAATACTTATAAGTTGTATTGTGTTTGTTAGTAGGAATATAATCAACATAAATTTGAATTTATGTATTAAAATTTCAAAGATTACTAATTATCAAAGAAGAAGAAAAATCAAACATTACTTAGTTGTTTTGGGAGGAGGAACAACTTTATTTTTGTCACTTATCTTTTTCAATTATTTCTATTAGGCTTTTTTTTTTCTTATTTTGATATTTCGGTGCGATTTCTTACTAGTTGATAGAGTAATAGATAGATAGATAAAAGTCAAATGATATTTTTGAAATTAACACAAATATAAGTTTTGAACAGAGGAATCTTTCTTATATTAGTGTATATGTATATCATTCTACTAATAAAAGTACAAGGAGTAACCTAAATTTTATATTGACAAAAATACCCTTCCCATTATTTTATAAATTATAATGTATAGCATATGTGGGGCCCATAGACCCACTATGAGGTAAATAATTAGCAATTTCACTTTTGATAAACTTCTTAAGGTCTATCCATCTATCTATCTATTTAGTTATAGTTATCCTATTAGGGCTCAATTATAAAATCCTATCTTTCACCCTAATGATGCAATTATCTTCAACATGGGCCAGGGTCAGGGTGAGGAGTAGGATTAGACTCAATGTAACAGGTTTAGCATGTTCTTCCGATTCTGTATTTGTTGTCCATCATGATGAGCTCTTTTATTTTGTTTATTTATTTTTTCTATTTGCTTTTCATGATGCTAACCATGAAATGCAATTGGAGATCTGATTGGTTATAATTGATAGGCATTCCATTTTAGTACTTTAATTACCCGAGTCATAGTCATATTCAGGATGGAAAATAATCACCTCCTCGGTTGGTGACGCTACATGTCCCCCTTTTAATTACTTTTAATTGTTGTTAAGATTCACTCATCCCTTAGGTTCACCATCTACCCTTAGTTAACTATATTTAACTGTTTTAACCCATAGTTAAAATACTTAAACCCGAGTTCATGGTAGTTGAAGGGGCGACTTTGTGAGAGCAAGGAGCAATAGTTTTCTTCTCGCCTGAGCGAACTATTGCTCATTCAGGATAGGTCTGTTAACTTTTGGGCGGCAGACAATTGAAGTTACGGGGACAAGTGTAAGTGCATTATTGGTCTCGTGGCGATGGTTTCTTGTTGGTGACACAGCTAGAAGGACATCAAAGTTATCCATCTCGATTTAATAAAAAAAAAACTTCCATCTTGCCATTAGTTTGATTTTTGCAACCTCTAGAGGGACCCCAAAACCCTAAAAAAGAATTTCCTTGTAGTATGTGATTGCTATTCAATCAATTTTATTAAATTTTAAGTACTAAGTATTTACTAAAGAAAATCCTAAGACAGAATGCTAAAATGCATTGCTTTTCATGTGGCAAAAAGCCCCATACATTGGATCTCAAATGGCCAAGAAGCCAAGATATAGGGATTTCGGTGTTTTGTGCATGGGAACATTGCACAACTATTGCAATATGTAGGAGTTGTAGCCAGTTGTTACTGTCTCAGGCATCAAGGAGCCATTGACCTAGGCTGTTGACAGTCAACTAAGACCTGCATAGTGCATAACATCATGCAACTACCTCACTAAGTTGGTTGATGAATTAGGCTCGTGACTAATCTTAAACTAGGTCTTAACAAGGACTCTTTGATTTCCTTATACATAGAAAGAAGTTATTAGTAACTTTTTCAAAAAAATATTCTTTTAAAGTGATACTACTAATGAGGACTCTATTAGAAAGAGTCCTTATTTTTATACATTTATAATAGAGATCTATAAATAATCAGCTATTAGTACCTCTTTTCTAATATTAAATTTAAATTTAATTACTAAAATGTATTCAATAAAAATACTAATATATTATCAAATTAACTAATATAAAAAGAGTATAACATCTAATGAAAACATATTAAATTTTTTACCTTTTAAAAAATCTTTAAAAAATTATGTTTTTCATTATTATAAAAAAATTATACGTGCAAAGCATGTGCACTTTTACTAGTAAGCATCCCGTGCGATGCATGGCTGAAACTGAGACATCAAAATGATAGGAGAAGAAACTTTAAAGCACCAAATCCTGTAATAGGTGTAATATGAAGGTAGAAATAGATCATTAAATTGAATTTAGACTTTTATTAGTGTCTTCTAGGCACAACTAAGAACAAAAATGATTTTAGTGACATTTCCAATGGCTCTAGTTTGCCTACTTGGGTCGACTCCATGGGTCCTAACACTGTTGTAATCGAATTTGGGTACAGCTACCTTGTGGATCCGAATTCATAGGTCCTGACAAATTTACTTTTTGATACAATGATTTAATTCATGCCTACTTGGTTTGAGTCCAAGTGTACGAAGGGATATAAAGTAATCTTGTGTGATAATTGATCCACCAGTCGTATATCAATTGAAAGATAACTATCCTATCTATCAAATTTTTTCATCATAAAAATAATCAGTAAAAATCATCAATAAAATTAAAAATCCACAGATCTGATCGTTTATGATATCCACTTACGCTATCTTTTTGACTTGGGGGAAGATCTCTTAGTTAATTTTTGCTAGAGGGTATCATTAGTACAGAGTTATTGGTTAGCATTGGTGATTGGAATTTTTGCTACTCATCAATCAAGGAATGGAGCCATTAAATGGTGCTTCCTGTGTCACTTGTTCTGCTTTTTTTGATCTATATATAGTTAAGGTCTATTTGACTCTTTTCATATATCAACTTACTTGAACAGTATATTCAGAATAGTTATTCTGCAAAATGCCTTGAGAATGGTTTTGTAATTCCTCTTCCTCTAATTGCACGGAGGGAGAAAGGATTTAATTGTTGCAAGTTTTAATGCGTCAAATGGCGGGGAAGGGGAGGCGTTCGGGATTGGATCACTTTCTCGGCCTGGTGGAAGTACGATCCTAATCCTAGAACCAGTGGATAGTCTGATCAGATTTGAGATTTGAGGGTAGTCTCCACTTAGAAGCAAAGAGCTAGGATATGGGTTTTTTGGTTTTTAAGTTTTATTTTATTGAATGTTTGCAATAGTTTTGAGGAAATGAGGAAGTGAACCAGGATTCACGACATCATAATTTTGTTTTGTAAGTTTTCTTAAGGTTTAAGAAACATGCAAAAGCCCGTTTGGCATCACTCCCAAGGAAAAATTCTCTATTCCCTGGAAATAAAAACTTAAAGAATTTTAATTCCCAGGAAATAGAGAATTGTTTTTAGGAGTGATGCCAAATGGGTCATGTGAGGGAAAAAATACCGGACGGACACGCGTCAGCAGCAGCTTCTTCCACGTTTTGGTTTACTGGCAGAAGGTAGGAGCGGAGGGTGTGGCACCCTGACCTGTACTCCGATGGTAAAGTCAGTAAGGGTAGAAGATGATGAATAGTAAACGCAAGAACAATCACTGAAAAATACGCAAGACACTAAAAGCCCTGAACGCGTCTTCTCGGATCTGGGTTTTTGAACAACTGTCCTGTGCACTAAAAATCACGGGGTTTATATAGGGCAAGGTTGGTATGGCCATCGATGACCATGGATGGCCATAGGTGTCCATACCACGTGTCTTTGCACTCATTGCCAAATATCTTGCATATATCTGCCGCCGGTTGCATTACACGTGAGAGCCTCCTATAAGTCCAATCGGACGGGATCGGACGGTACGCAGAAGTGACCAGCATTAAATGCCAAGACAGTGCTTTCGGCACGAAACGACACGTTCGGCACGCTTGTCGGAATTATGGATCGCCTCCTGATCACTTCCTCCTACGAGCCGGTCTCGTTGTCGACTTAAGCTCGGTTACGACGTAGATGCCTTAAAACACAGCACGACATCGTTGTCAGTGAGACAACGGACTCGTTGTTCGCGTAACGACAATTGACGTTGTCAAGAGCACAACGCTCACGTTGTGCTTCAGACAACGAGCTCGTTGTCGAGACCACAACGGAAACGTTGTTCTTCGTGAGAACAAAGATGTCGCAATGCGCACAACGGGATCGTTGTACGTCAGACAACGTGTGACCCTTATATTTTAAGCACGTGGCCCCAACTCGTGAACACGTGTCACTTTCGTGAACAAAACGACAAAAACGAGCTCGTCCCACAACGCTGAGCTGGTACACGAATTTTATCCGTTACAATTTGCCCCTTTATGATGCTTGGAACGTAGTTCGAAGCGTCATAAACGAACAAAAAGATCATACCTGGCACCACTCCGGAAGGCGAACGTTGCGTGCTTTAAACGCTTATTGAGAAGGTCGACCGTTCACGCCAGCTGGCCACGCGTGCGAACCGTCGCGTCTCTTCAATGCGGACAGGCTGTCATCATCACCGATTTAAATTTCGAGAATGCTTTAATGACCCTGACGGTTATCATACTCGGTGAAAAGACGATCTTGCCACTGCTCTTAATTCTGTAGATACAGGTGTACGCCTCAGATGAAGGGTAATGGTGTACTTTCGCAAACCAGAGACGTCTATAAAATCCCATCGAATCCTCTCTCTCTCCCACCCTGTTTCATCAAGCACTGTTACTCTGTCGAATCTTCTTCTTGCCCGAAAGTTCATCCTCCTCAAGCTCTTCAACGATCTTTCTGAGTTTTTCAGTTCGGTACGCCCTTCACCCCTATCTCTTATTCTCTCTTACTGTTTTTCCATTTCTCTCTTCTCTGGTTCCCAGTGTGGTTTTTCTCTGCGCATACTCTTCTGTTCTTGTCCCTCTTTCCGATTTCTCCTTACCACCATGGCTGCCAATGTCCCCGTAGAACCTGCTAGGATAGAGGGAGTTAGAGGCCCTTCTGATGACGAGGCCAGTTGCACAGGTAGCGCACCTCATGGTGCCTACATTGAAAAATCTTCAGTTCTGCGCCAATTCCAGTTGGCGCATCTGAATCGTTACAGGGAACGTTTCGACTTCCCTGCCGATGTCAATCTCCATTTCATGCGAGATGATGCCATCATAGACAGGCGCTCTGCCTGTACCGTTGTCTACCTCTCCCAGCTTGAGGCTGGCCTTCGCTTCCCTCTTCATCCTGTCTTGGATGAAGTTCTGTCCACCTTGCAACTTGCACCGGGGCAAATGCACCCGGGCTTCCACAAATACATGTCCATGATGATCAAATTCATCAAGGACGGGTACCCCATAGAGGCTAGGCATCTATTCCACTTCTGTCATGCCGTCAGATGCCGAGGCAATGACGACGGTCTGTATTCCTATTTCTCGTGGAACAAGAAACCCTACTGTCCAGAGCTCGTCTCGGGCATCCTTGACAGAGAAAGGAAATGGAAAGCCACTCCATTCGTCGTCTCTGGCGGCTGGAAGGCAGAGAATTCCTCGGTCCCCAACGTCTTCCGAGTGGAAGCAGGTATACTACTAGTCATCCGTTGTCCGTTGTGCGCCATTGTCCTGACTACGTTCTCGTTGTACACTGTATCTTCTCGTCCTGCTAACTTCCTCGTTGTACTCACTTTGTTTTCTCTTGTGTGCAGTGGACCCAAAGAAATTTCCATACAAGAAGTTGACCTCAGAGGAACAAGAACTTCTTACTGGTATCCGCCGTGCTCGAGGCGGGGAATACATTAGGTGGAAACCACTCGAGCTCGTCAGGCGGGGCTCCTCCAGTAACCCAGCAACTACTCAACAACAACCACAACAACAGCAACAGGGCGCCTCCCCCTCTGTACCTTCACCGTTCCCTCACCTACCCGAAGAAGAGGAAGAAGCAATGGCCGAATCAAACCTACCGCCGCTGAGCAGGAAGCCGAGGTCCGCTCGCCCTGCAGTCCAGCCGCCTCCACCTCCATCATTGCCGAAGAAGAAGAAGAATCATTCTTCCAAGGGTACAGCGCCTGCTGACCCGAAGAGAAAGATGGCCGCCCCGGCCGAGCACGAGGCCAGGAAGAAGGCCAAGGCGGACAAACGCCCGGAAAAAGAGGTCGTGGTCATTGCTGCTCCTCCTCCAACAAACCCAGGAGCCGAGGCGACATCGGCAGTGCCCGAGGATAGCTCAGCGCCTGCCCCTTCTCGAGCTGCTGCCCCAGCCGGTACGAGCTCCGCTGTCGTTGCCTTGGCGGCAACGGAAACTGGCACGACAAGTCTCCCGGCCAGTATGCTGCCGACCTCCGCTCCGGACTGGTCACCCGACTTCACTCGGTTCGGAGTGCCGACCGTGATTGAATCGGCGAAGAGCTCGAGGACGGCTGCCCGAGCTCTAACTTATGCGATGAGGCTCCCCAGGGACATCGCTGAAGTTGGCCAACTCCACTTAGCCGACCTGTCCTACGCCGCCTGTCAGTCCGTGGCAACAGTAAGCTTCTCCCTCCCTCGTCTTCTACCTCAATTGTTTTGAAGTACTACTTCTTGTTGTGCTAACGCCCAGACAACTCTTTGCAGATGAACGCGCTCGTGCAAGAGCTCTGCGATCGCAGCCAAGACAAATACACTCAGCTACGAGACGGGATCAACTACTGGAAAGACAGGACGGAGACGCTGGAGAAGACTCTTGTCGAGGAGAGACTCAAGGCAGACTTCGATCTGTCTCAAGCCAAGGCCGAAACGACTCGTGCTGAAGTAAGGCTAGGCACTGCCACCAAGGTTAGGGAAAAGGCCGAAGCTGAGGCACGAGCAGCAAAGGAGGCCGAAAGGAAGGCCAAGCAAGAGACTGAGAATGCTATTGTGCGCATCAGTGAGCTTGAGCATGTCTCCCAAGCTTTGGGTAGACAACTGGAGGAAATTGAGGTAGCCAGGTCGGCACTGGCGGAGGAGCTCGAGGAGGCCAAGAAAATTCAGGAGGACACCGAGAGGTCCGTGACCCTGAGACTGCAGCAGCATTACCAGTCTCAGCTGGACACGCTCTTGGATGAAGATCGTGCTGAGACCGAGAAAGAGGTTCTTGACTCGCTTCGCCAGCAAGGCCGCCTGAAGGAAGACAACGAAGAGGACGCCAGCACGTTCTCCGAGCTCCCGAGCAAGGAACTGATCGAGCTCGACAACGAGCCCGAGGTACAAGGCGTCGAGCTGCCTCACTTTCTTGAAGGTCCTACACTCCTCCCTACCGAGCCATACTCCGAGCTTGCTGCCCCAGAGCTTCCTCCTGCTGCCGATGAAATTACTCCGGTGGAAGCCCCTATTGCCGAAGCCGTTGCCGAAGCCTCTACTCCTGCGCCTGCTACAACGGCAACAGAGCCTGACCTTGAGCTCGTCTGACCTGCTGCCCCTTCGATCTCCTGCTCCTCTGATCCCTTGCCCCTGTCTATGCTTCTGCTTCTCTTTCTTGTTGATGTAAATTCTCTTTTCTCCTATGGGAGGTTATCGCTGAAATAGGTTTTTGATATGAATGGATCACTCTTCTTTGCCAAATTTGCACTTCTTTTCTCCTCGTAACATAGTATAACGCATACACACAGAATAAGAAAGAACACATCATGAGTAATTGAAACACCACGAGCAGAACACTATGAGTAAAGCGCTACGATTAAAGCACAACGAACAAGCACTGCTAGTAGGGCACTTCGATTAAGTACTTCGATCAGAGCACCACGAGTTACCACTACGGATAAAGCACTGCGATCGTTCACTACGAGCAAAGCACTACGATCGTTCACCATGACCAAAGCACTACGATCGTTCACTGTGAGCAAAGCACTATGATCGTTCACTACGAGCAAAGCACTATGATCGTTCACTACGAGCAAAGCACTATGATCGTTCACCATGAGCAAAGCACTACGATCGTTCACCATGAGCAAAGTACTACGATCGTTCACTACGAGCAAAGCACTATGATCATTCACCATGAGCAAAGCACTACGAGCAAAGCACTATGAAAAACTACTTATGAACAAGCATTGCGAGCAAGCACTGATCCAGGCACATCATTCGCGCGATTCACCGTGAATGCAATCTGACAAATAAAATTCATGAGACGAACGCAACGTGACTCAGTTCCGAAACACATGCTCAGAGGATGTCATTAGGTTAAGCCACTAGGTTTGCTCAGATGACATCCTTATATAAGCCACTCGTGTTCGTTGTGAGTACGTTGTTCAGTCAGAACTTTATTTGAGTTACTTGCAAAACATTCACACTATTGCACTGATGAACTAGATAGTGAACAATGTAAACAATGACCGAGCACACAACGAGCAGGCACATAGTATGGCGAATCACATGTTGGAATACGAGCATTATGATTATGTAAGATCACTGAAAATACTTGTAAGCACAACGATGCATGTAAACAGCACATCTCAGATTCTATTGAAAGAATTGCCTCAGATTCATGATGTTCCAAGATTTTGAGATGAGGTTACCTTGCAAGTCTTTCAAGTAGCAGACTCCAGGACTCCCCAATCGTTCTACGATATAGGGCCCTTCCCAGTTCGGTCCCAACTTGCCACTGTTAAGCTCTCTCGTATTCTGGAACACTCTTCGGAGGACGAGATCACCGACCTGTAGCACTCTCCGTTGTACTTTCTTGTTGTAGGCTTTCCTCAATCGCTGCTGGTACCTCCTCATCTGAATGTTGGCATCTTCTCGTTTCTCTTCTAGCAGGTCAAGATGAATAGCCATGAGTACTGTGTTCTGATCTTTCTCCTCACCCTTCTTCTTGCTGTGCCAAGAACGCACTGTAGGCAAACTGATCTCTGTAGGGATGACAGCCTCCATGCCATACGCTAAAGAGAAAGGAGTTTCATTGGTAGGACTCCTTGGAGTCGTTCTGTACCCCCACAAAACGTTGTGCAGCTCGGTGGTCCACTTCCCCTTCGAATCTTCCAATCTTCTCTTCAAGGCATTGAGAATGCTCTTGTTGGCTGCTTCGGCCAATCCATTCCCTTGAGGATAATAAGGGGAAGAGAAGACGTGCTTGATCTTCAGCTCGCTGCAAAAGTCGGCAATCAGCCGACCTGAGAACTGCTTCCCGTTGTCAGTAACGATAGACTGCGGTATGCCAAATCTACAGACGATGTGTTCCCACAAGAATTTCTTCACCTCTTGTTCTCTGATACGTGCAAGGGGAACGGCTTCAATCCACCGCGAGAAGTAGTCAGTTGCCACCAAAAGGAAGATCAGATTCCCTGGAGCCCTCGGGAAAGGTCCCACGATGTCAAGTCCCCACCGCGCAAATGGCCAAGGTTGGGATATAGTGCTGAGTTCTTGAGCTGGAGCATGAATCAAGCGAGCAAACCGCTGGCACTGGCTGCACCTCTTCACGTACTTCTGAGCGTCGGCCTGCATGTAAGGCCAAAAGTAGCCTTGCCCCAGGGCTCGATGGGCAATGGTTCTCCCGCCCGAATGAATGCCACATATACCTTCATGTAGCTCAGCAAGTATCTTCTCCACGTCTGCAGGATGAACACACTTCAGCAAGGGACCACCAAAAGATTTCCTGAACAATTCTCCTTGCACCAAGGTATAACGAGATGCCTTAAACTGAATGCGTCTTGACTCCCTCACACTGATAGGGAGAACTCCGTCCTTCAGGTAAGCCACCAACCCTGTCATCCAGCTCGGGACTGGATTGACAAAGAACACTTCTCGCTGTGCCTGAAGAGCTATTGAAGGATATTCTTGAAACTCCATCAGAATAGCCCTGGGCTCGCCAGCCTGCACCATGGAAGCTAGATATGCCAAAGCATCAGCATGCCTGTTCTCATCCCTCCGGGTGTGCCTAATCTCCACAACGGCGAATGCTTCACACAACGAACGAACGAGAGTAGCATACTGCTTCATCCGATCGTCCTTGCATTCATAAACACCATTCACCTGATTCACCACGAGCTGTGAATCACAAAACACTCTCAACGTGGAGATCTGCAGCTCCCGTGCGCTCTCCAACCCAAGGAGTAAGGCTTCGTACTCGGCTTCGTTGTTGGAGGCAGTGAACCCAAGACGCGACATTTTCTGCACCTTGATGTTATCCGGGCTTACAAGCACAACGCCCAATCCTGAGCCACTGAAATTGGAAGATCCATCTACGTATAACAGCCAACCGCTCCACTCCGACGACTCGGCTCCTTCCACAACGGCATCTTCGTTGTCAACTTCAATTGGGAGCTCCCGTAGATCAACAACCGTGTCCTCTGCCTCCTCTTCCACAGGGAAATCAGAAAGAAAACCCGCCATCGCTTGCCCCTTCTCTGAACTCCTGGCTCGATACTGGATATCGAACTCACTCAGAGCTACCGCCCACTTTGACATCCTTCCTGCCAGCTCGGGTCGTCCCAGCACGACTTTCAAAGGATACGTTGTGATGACAACGACAGAATGAGCATGGAAGTACGGACGAAGCTTCTCTGCAGAAAAGACAAGAGCCAGACACACCTTCTCGAGCTTGCTATAGTTGCTCTCTGCTTTGAGAAAGGTCTTGCTGATGAAGTAGACAGGCTTCTCCACGCCATCACAGCTCCTCACCAGGACGGAACCAAGGGCTTGCTCTGAAACAGATAAATAAAGATATAAGATTTCACCTGGCTCTGGCACTGAGAGGATAGGAGCTGACCCTAAATACTCTTTCAAGGCAAGGAAAGCTCGGGAACACTCTGGGGTCCACGCAAAAATGGAGTCCTTCCTCAACAGCTCGAACAGAGGCTTGCAACGATCGCATGACTTGGAGATAAATCGGTTGAGCGCAGCAATCCGGCCTGTCAGCTTCTGGATCTCCTTCTTCGACTTAGGCTCTGGCATGTCCAGTAACGCACGGATTTGAGCTGGATTAGCCTCAATCCCCCGCTGACTCACAAGATAACCCAAAAATTTCCCCGAGGTGACTCCAAAGGTGCATTTCTCTGGGTTGATCTTCAGATTGAAAGATCGCAGCACAGAAAAAGGTTCAGCAAGGTCTGCCACGAGAGCACCTCGTACTCGACTCTTCACAACGATATCGTCGATGTACACTTCAACCGTCTTGCCAAGGAGTGACCCGAACATGAGATTCATCAGACGTTGATAGGTGGCACCTGCATTCTTCAAGCCAAAAGGCATCACCCGATAACAGAACAAACCTCGCTCTGTTATGAAGGTGGTCTTCTCTCGATCTGCTTCCGCCAGTAGGATCTGGTTATAGCCCGAATAACCATCCATGAAGGATAACATCTCGTGGCCGGCAGTGGCATTGATGAGCCTGTCTATCCTTGGCATGGGAAAAAAGTCCTTGGGGCACGCCTTGTTGACCCCAGTAAAGTCAATGCAGACTCTCACCTTCCCATTCTTCTTAGGTACCGCCACAACATTGGCTATCCAATCAGGATACTGCACCTCCTGAATGAACCCGAACTGGATCAGCTTGTCAATCTCCTCATTCACTGCATCATGATAAGCTGGAGCAAGTCTCCGAGGTTTCTGCTTCACTGGAGGGATGGCAGGATCAGCATTGAGGTGGTGGCAGATAACTCCCGGATCGATGCCAGTCATGTCTTTGTGAGACCAAGCAAAGACATCAAGATTCTGCCTAAGAAAACACAGCAACTCGAGCTCCTCCTCCGTTGTCAAGCTCGTCCCGACCTGCAACACCTTTGGCTCTTCTTCCGTTCCCAAATTGACGGCTTTCGTGGGCTCAACGGAAGGGTTGCACAACGATGCCTCCGAGCTCTCTTCCACAACGGGAACGACCTGTAACTGCTACGAAGGCACAACGGAAGCTGGAAAATCGCACTTCTGCGAAGCCAACTGATCACCTCGGATCTCCCGAGGCCCGTCCTGCGTTGGATACTTCAACACCTGGTAGTACGAGGACGGGACAGCCTTCATCTCATGGGTCCACCAGCGACCCAAGATGGCATTGTATGGTGATGGCGCATCCAGAACAGAAAACCTGGTCAGGAGGACAACGGGTCCAGCCACAACGGGCAAGACAACGTCGCCTACAGGCTTCATCGAGCTGCCATCAAATCCATACAAGGGAGTCTGAGCAGGGATGAGGACGGAAGGATCCAGCTTCATCTGAGTGAAAGCATGAAGGTACAAAATGTCCGCTCCACTCCCCGAATCCACGAGCACTCTCTTGATGTCAAAGTCTCCTATTCTCATGGTGAGAACAAGAGCATCATAGTGAGGTTGGATCACTCTTGCCAGATCACGATCAGCGAAGGTGAGTGCCTGCTCAATGCTCCTGCTAGGCACTTGCACCTGGCACACTGCGGCCTCGTGAGACAGCTTTCTGGCCTTTGCCCTGAAGTTCCTCTCCACATCAGCTTCAGGCGTTTGCACGCGGCAAATGACATTGATCGTGCCCAAAGAAGCTCCTCCACTGGTACTGGGATTGTTGGCGGGTTCTCTTCCACGAGATTGGGACATCGGCTCCCTGGTACGCTCCGCCCCGCCGTTGTTAGGAGCGAGATACTCTCCCAAGTACCCCTCCTGAACAAGCCTCTCTAAATATTCCCTCAGAATACGGCACCGGTTGGTGAGGTGACCACGGCACTTGTGATAATGACAGTACTCATGCACCCGTGGTCCCGATGTGATATCCGGCACCGCCCTCGCCGGCCACTCAAAGTATGGCTGATCCTCCATTGACTTCATGATGGTCGCCGGACTGACTGTGAAATTGATGCGTGGGGCTCGATCTGTAAAAGATCGCCTCTCACTAGGCTGCACGCCTCTCTCGTGCTGTACTTGAGGTTGCACCTGGCGTGGCTGATACTGTTGCCTCGCCTGCTGGTCATTAGGACGTCTCTCCGTCCTGTTCTGATACTGGTTAAAATTTCTCTCCAGCGGGCGCCGATCCGGCTGATCCTGCTGGGTCACATACACAACTTTCTCTTTCCGCTTCCTTGGTGGCGAGTCCTCAGATGATGAAGACTCGTGCTGCTGCTTCTTCTCCTTCCTCTTCGATGATCGGTGTGCCCTCTCCACGACATCCACCGCTCTCACCCTGGGCTTTGGTGCTGACACAACGGATACGTCCTCCTCGTACCTCCCGTACTTGGTGGCACGTACCAACAACTCGTCCATCTTGACAGGATAGTCAAGAGCTAAGGACTTGTAGAGCTCAGAATGCTTGGGGATAGCATTCTTGAAAGCGGCGATGCAGCTTGCTTCGTCAACCTTGTCAATATCGTGGACTTCATCGGTGAAACGCGAAATGAAGTCCTTCAAGGATTCGGCCGGCTTCATCCTCAAAGAGAAGAGAGTATCTGCACCTGCCTTCTTCTTCTTATTGATGATGAAGCGATCAATAAAGGCCGACCTGAGCTCTGAGAAGTTGCTGATGGAGCCAGGAGGTAGGCTCCGAAACCACTTCGATGCTGCTCCCGACAGGCTGCTAGGGAAAGCCTTACAATAAAGATCATCATCTGGGTTGCGAACAGCCATCGCATGCTTGAAGTCAAACAAATGCTCCTCCGGATCTGTCTTTCCAGTATACATGGAGAAGGTCGGAGTTATGAACTTGGAAGAAGTATAAGACTGGTTGATAGCATCCGTAAAAGGAGAGTTCTCAACGTTCTCCTTTGCTGACTGAGCAAAGTGGTCAGGGACCCCTCCCTTCATGCTCTTAACGCGAGCACCGATTAAAGCCTCCACCTCCTTGGCTGTTACCCAAGTCTTCTGGGTGTCCGCACCTCCGGTACCCACTCTCAGGTCCTCTCTACCTGCTCCTTCTCTGAAATCCACACGATCCGAAGGGATGCTCTGCTCTGCCCGAACCGGGGGCTGCCTTACATCCCCCTCAGTAGGAAGAAGCACAAACCTGGTCTCACGGTTCTCCGGGGCAGAAGGAGAAGAAGAGAAGTCAAACTGACGTCTCAAGGAAGGCCTCTGCAGTGGCACCTCCTCCACCTCGAGCCTGCTATGCTCGAACGCCTCCAGCCTCGCTTGCATCAACTGTTGCTGCCTGGTGATTTGATCCAGAACAGACTGCTGCAGTTGCAGCATCGCCAAGACGCGATCTGAAACAGAGAGTTCAGCAGGGGAAGGTACGGTCCCTTCTGGTTGTCCAGACGGAGGACTGGCTCCAGGAATGTGCACGACAGAAGGTATGAAAGAAGTGGAATGAGGGGCTTGATCCTCATGCCCGAATACTTCTGACTGATCAGTCATGATCGCAGAGAGCGAAAAAAAAGGGGGGTCCGTTTATTATTTCCCACAGACGGCGCCAATTTTGTGAGGGAAAAAATACCGGACGGACACGCGTCAGCAGCAGCTTCTTCCACGTTTTGGTTTACTGGCAGAAGGTAGGAGCGGAGGGTGTGGCACCCTGACCTGTACTCCGATGGTAAAGTCAGTAAGGGTAGAAGATGATGAATAGTAAACGCAAGAACAATCACTGAAAAATACGCAAGACA
Organism: Tetracentron sinense; assembly: GCA_015143295.1. Taxonomy (NCBI): domain Eukaryota; kingdom Viridiplantae; phylum Streptophyta; class Magnoliopsida; order Trochodendrales; family Trochodendraceae; genus Tetracentron; species Tetracentron sinense. Next base: position 13,556,325 of record CM026563.1, read on the forward strand.
CTAAAAGCCCTGAACGCGTCTTCTCGGATCTGGGTTTTTGAACAACTGTCCTGTGCACTAAAAATCACGGGGTTTATATAGGGCAAGGTTGGTATGGCCATCGATGACCATGGATGGCCATAGGTGTCCATACCACGTGTCTTTGCACTCATTGCCAAATATCTTGCATATATCTGCCGCCGGTTGCATTACACGTGAGAGCCTCCTATAAGTCCAATCGGACGGGATCGGACGGTACGCAGAAGTGACCAGCATTAAATGCCAAGACAGTGCTTTCGGCACGAAACGACACGTTCGGCACGCTTGTCGGAATTATGGATCGCCTCCTGATCACTTCCTCCTACGAGCCGGTCTCGTTGTCGACTTAAGCTCGGTTACGACGTAGATGCCTTAAAACACAGCACGACATCGTTGTCAGTGAGACAACGGACTCGTTGTTCGCGTAACGACAATTGACGTTGTCAAGAGCACAACGCTCACGTTGTGCTTCAGACAACGAGCTCGTTGTCGAGACCACAACGGAAACGTTGTTCTTCGTGAGAACAAAGATGTCGCAATGCGCACAACGGGATCGTTGTACGTCAGACAACGTGTGACCCTTATATTTTAAGCACGTGGCCCCAACTCGTGAACACGTGTCACTTTCGTGAACAAAACGACAAAAACGAGCTCGTCCCACAACGCTGAGCTGGTACACGAATTTTATCCGTTACAGGTCACCTAATAGAGAGAGAGAATACTTTGTTTTAAAAAGTTTTGAGGACAAAAAAATTTGAGAAACTGAAACCAAAAAATCCAAATGTTTTTTTCTTCTTCAAGGTTCAAGTAAAGAATTGAGACAGCATGCTTAGAGCCACTTGCCTATTGGTATGGCAAAGCCTTGAGGAAGCAAAACAGAGAGCTAAGTGAACCAAAGAGCAGTGAATAATGCTTTGTTTTGCAGGTTTTGGGAATGCCAAAAGTTGAGGAACCGAACCAGGATCCACGGCAATGCTTTCTTTTGCAGATTTTCCAAGTGCACCAACTGGGACGAAAAAACTAACCAAAATAGCCAATGCAGAGTAAGAATCTTTTATGTTTATACAATTAAAATGACGAAAGTAGGTTGAATTCATGGAAAGAGACTCCACATGGGTTTCAGGAACACTCATATGGTAGAAAATTATTGTGAATGTTCAATGTCATTGAGGGAGAGAGGTGTTGCTGGTCTGTTTGAAGGGGTCCTAGATGAGTAGAGGTTGATGAAATGGAGTGTTGGAGTATCAGCTATATCAAACAAAGATGAACTATAATGGTGTGGACAACTGATTTTCTATCATCATCTCTTTTAATTGCAGGAAAGAAAATAGAAGTAGTTTTAATGAAAAAATGCATATCTTGATTCTGGAAGAGTTTCGAGAAGGCTTTGGAGATGTCATTGGATTTTAGTACGGCCTTTCATCCCCAAATTGATGGTCAGACGGAGCGTGTGAATCAAGTAATAGAAGATATACTCTGGGCTTATATTTTGGATATCAAGGGTGATTGGGAGGATCACCTAATTTGGTAGGTTTGCTTATAATAACAGCTACCATGCCAGTATTGGTATGGCACCCTTCGAGGCATTGTATGATAGACCGTGTCGATCGTCGATTTGTTGGGTGGAGGTGGGTGATAGTAGTTTGCTTGGGTCAGAGTTGGTTTGTAAAACTACAGAGAAGGTGGCTGTGATTAGGGAGCGATTGAAAACTGCTCAAAGTGGGCAAAAGAGTTATGCGGACTGGCGGAGGTGGATTTTGGAATTTGTTGTGGGTAACCATGTTCTCTTGAAGATCTCACCCATAAAAGGTGTGATGAAATTCGGGAAGAAGAAATGGAAGTTGTCACCAAGATTTATCAGGTCATTCGAAATTTTGGACCAAGTTGGAGTGGTGGCCTACAAGCGGGTTTGCCGCCTACTCTGTCTAGTGTGTACAATGTGTTCCACGTATCCATGTTGAGGAAATACGTGAGGGATGATTCGTACACTATTGATTTCATGGCCTTGGAGCTCAGGGATGATGCTTTTTATGTGGAAGAGATAATTCGTGTAGTGGACCGAATGATGAAGAAAATTCGGGTGAAATCCATTTCATTGGTGAAAGTTCAATGGAACCATCACAATATAGATTAAGTTTCATGGGAGTTAGAGTCAGAGATGAGAGAAAAGTATCCACATATCTTCTCAACCAAGGTATGTCAATTTCGATTACGAAATTCTCTCTAAGGAAGGTAGAATGTAGCGATTCTAAATTCCTAATTTAAATGCTTAGGATATTTTCGTAATTTCTTAGTTAGGGGTATTTTAGTAATATTTCAAGGTTATGTTTGGCCATGAGAAATTAATAACACTGGGTGGAATAATTAAAAAATGAGCATAACACATTGAGGTTTAACTTTAAATTGTAACCAAAAACTAGTGGTAAGGGTATTTGGGTAAAAGCACAACAATGGGTTTTAGAATAAATAGCTAGAGATAACCTAATCTCTTATTCTTTGGAAAAACCTAATCTAAGATAATAAAGTTTTGGGAAGGAAGGAGGAAGAAGAGGAGGCTAGGGTTTTGAAGCGTAAAGCTTGAAGAAGGTGAATTTTTTTTTTTGATTCAAGGCTCAAGATTTGAAGATCTTGCCTAAGGGAGCTCAAGATCTTGGAGCAAACCCATTTGGGGGTTTTCAATCTTCTAGAAACCCTAAAACTCTAGGATTGAGGCAAGTGAATACCCTCCTTATTTATAAAACTCATTGTAGTGTAGTATTTATTGTTGTTTATGTTGTAATAAATGTTCATTTATGATCAGGGTTAAGTTAGAATGAATTGGAAGATTTTAGGGTTCTTCCTTTTCTTGGAAACCTAATTTTCTAAGATTGAATCTTGTGAAACACTTCATAAATCCTTAAGTTCATGTTTTAGGATATTTTAATGTGGATAATACTTGTATGGATGCTTGGAAATGAAGCGAATGGAAGTTGAAGAATTGAGTGCAGAACAATCTAGGGATTTCTCCAAGATCACGATGGCCGATCGATCGCAAGTTCGCAGACGATCGATCGTCAGGCTACAGGAAAAAAATTTAATGCTACTGTAGTTCAAGTGATCGGTCATCGGAACGTCTGAGATCGATCATCGGGCACTCTGAACTTGCGATCGATCGCAAGTACCCTACAATCGATCGTGAGGTGTATATTTCACTAGATAACTCTTGAAATTTAGAGACTATACATGTTTAAGATCCTCACTTGAAACTTAGAGACTATGCATGTTAGATCTTTCTATCATAATTATAGTTCTCCTTATTTCTCTTAAATTAATATTCATATATTATCTCTAATTCAATCTATCTTGTCACCATTTCATATTTATATAATTTTTCATGATGATCAACTGTAGTGCATGCTTAAGTGAAATTGTTTAAATTAATAGACCTTACTCAGTTTAGTTAGATCACTCTTGTTATGGTAATATAGGATGCTATAGGACTATGGCGGGGAGGATATAACTAGCTTATCTTGATCAATAACTTGAGTTAGATCAGTCTTGCTATGTGTGGTATGGGACGTCATAGCGGGAAAGATATAACACTTTTGTTTCTATTACACCATTATAATTGTTAGATTAACAGGAGACTTGATCTTGGAAAACGATGTACAATTTCACCCATTGTCGTGAGGTGTTACCAAGTGCCGCCAACAGAGATACAGGTATGTGATGTCATCGTTGGCCTTGAGACATTGCGAGTGGCTACCAACAGAGGTACAGGTATGTGATCCAAAATCGTGCCGTAAGGCATTGCTAGAGGTCGTCTAGAGTAGATCAAGTAATTCAAAAAGAAGAAAATGAATTGACTTGTGTTGTCATTAATTGCATATTGAGTAACATATAATAATGACTGATGATTGCATGTGTGACATGTATTATGTGTGTTCATCTTACTGAGTTTCGTGCTCACACTTGTCATATTGACTTTTCAGGAGATATCTGAAGGGTTATAGGAGCTCTTGAGGAGCTGAGAATTTGAAGAACATTTTGTGTCTCTCTTTTTAAGAGTGAGTGTTTGTGGAAGAGAAATCTTTTGAGAACTTAGTTGCACTCTATACTTTGTGTAAAGTTTATAGGCATGCTCGCTATGCTTATACATCTGAAATGGTTTTATATGTTTATAAAATATATTCACTATTGGGATTTGTCTTAGGTTCACACTTAGGAAACCTATACAGATACAAGGCATATTGTGGATAAGTGTTTTCGGGGCGTAACAGTATGTGCATGAGCAAACACCCTTTCCAAAAGGCCGATGATGAATTCGATTAGGACTATTAATGGGTAAGATCAAGTTCCATTAGCCTGATCTATAAGTACTTTTGCAAAACGCCCAAAGTTAGCCCACAAAATAGTCTGTTGTGGTCATAAGCTAAAGCCCAGCCCAAAGAATAGCAATTTCTGAACTGGCAAGTCAATCCGCCCAACTTATCATGGGTTTGATTGATATTTTGGGGTTCATGGGTTTGGGCTTCTTGGACTGATATATATGTATATATTTATATATAATGTTAATTTATTTCCATGCATTTTATATGTTTAGCCGAATTTTCAACAAATTTTTTAATCATGGCCTAAATTATATTATACTCGAATTACACTCGTACTACACTTTTGACGTCCTGCGTTTTTTCCGCCAAATTTTTGAATGAATTATTAAATGATATTCTGAATTATAGTTCTCTCGCAAGATCATGCTACCCTGACTGCTTGAAAAAAAATAAAAAGCAGAGCCTCATGTGCTAAATGAACCATTCACCTTTTTTTCATGGGATCAACAACCCTAGCACAATAATCCGTTTCTATCCCAAGTGGATTTGGGAGAGAGAAGCCTGCAAAGCTGAATAGACTTCAAACCAACCTTCTTGTGCAGGGTGCACATCGTCCCAAAAGAAAGCTAACTCAGGGTTCTCGCATACTGTATACTTCTTCACCCCGCTTTCATCTACGCTCCCGCATGAGAATTCGTTTGTCACACCCACACAACATGGCTTCAATGGATTCTCGAATTTTGAAATTCCTGCACAAGAAGTAGAATTATATATTTGAACTATTCCATGGGGTACATGCAATGAAATACATTTCCTATTTTGAAACAGAAATCTCGATTCCAGACTGAGTACTTCAGATGAGTGATGTCTATAAGCAAAGCTATTTAGGCATGTAATGCATATCCAATGTTAAGGTCACTGTTGTCAAAAGTGAACCAAATTGAATAACCGTCGGATTTTTTATTCAAGGCACTAGATTGAATGACCCCCCTCATTATAATGGAATGAATAACCTAAATTTAGAACTATAAATAGATCGGATTTTGATATCTTGTAATCCTATCCGATTAAAATCCAACTTGGTTATGTTATTTGTATTTATATAAACTAGTAAAAATGCACGTGCAACACACGTAAAAATGAAGTGAAATGGATTTATGAAGTCCAACAATGCAATTACAAACTAATTTCTATTACAAAACACCCTAAAAATGACGCATTTTCTTTCATTATATGAGCAACTACTAAAAAAACATGAATTATATGAGCAACCACTAAAAAAACATTAATAATATTTATATAACTTTGTAAATTTATTACAATACTACCCACAAAATCTCTTTTATTTTTTAAATTAAAATATAATTTTTAAAGATTTTAATATTAATATATGAGATTCAAATCTTGATTAAATATTCAAATTGGGCAATTCAAAATCTAACAGATCTCGAATCGAATTCGAATCTGTCAAATTTTTAATCGGATCGGATTCGGATATAGCTAGATCTCTGATTAATTTAGATCTCTGATTAATTTATAGCCCTACCTAAACCGTTATTTTCTTAAATATTGTATTAAGTCTTGCACAATTCTGTAATTGAAGCTCACTCTAGAAACCAAGATTGGGCATGCAAAATACAAAGATTTGGCAAAAAGTAGAAAGATGATAACCTGGATGGGCACCTTGTCCCTTGAGTAGAGACAGGAACGCGCCATGGATATCGAGAATTACAAAACCAGCGTCCTTGCTCTCATTGTTCAACTTCTCCACAGCTTGTTGCAACAAGAGGTTGTGCAAATCCACGGCTTTGTTATCAGTTTCATTGCACTGTTGGTAAAATGATGAGGCTGTCCTCTGAGGCAGACATCCCAGGGGCTCCAGAGCCGTAACAACTACTTTTCGGATTCCCAATTCATGAATGCGTTTTAGATTCAAGGCGAGTTGATTAACTACAGATGTAATGAAGGCTGGCAACCCCTATCATATCCAAGGCAATTGAAGTGTTCAGGTTAGAAGTGAGTTCGATTCAAGAGAACATAGACCATCTTGCAGTATAATTACAAAGTTGTTTTTGGAGATGTAGGCATCATTTATCTAAGTCAGTATATGTTAGTTGATCAAATAGTAGGTGATAAGTGCTTAATTTTGTTTAATCATCCCCATTTAAATTAGCATTATCAAACTTTTCTGGTTTACATCTTTAAGTTTAAACATAAAGTGGTGTATTCTATTATTACTTGCATTGTCCTCTTTCTTCTGATTTAATGGTATAATTGCATGTATTTATACATGTCCGGAAAGATCGCATGCAAAATTTTTTAAAGAGACTTTATTCTGGTATTTTATCTTCGCAGAAAATCTTGACTCAGACCACTCTCGGGATTCAAGAAGCCCAAAATTTTAAATAACTCATATTCAACTCAAATATCTAAAAGAGCTAGAGCTTAAAGGACAAAGCCCGAAGAAGATAAAGCCCACAAAGAAGTTCCATAGAAGATAAAGTCCAAAAGTCCATGTCCAACACAAAGCCTAAAAGCCCAAAAGCCCAAAGAAATAAAGGAGTGGACGTTAGCTATGTTAGTTGATCAAATAGCAGGCTTTTCAACCGTTACAACAATTCATAGGCCAAGTGGAGGATACACACACCGTCACTAAGACTAATGGAATTGTGTGTACAATTATTAAAAACAAAAATGAAACTATAAAACTAAATCAACTAGAAATTGCAATGATTTTTTTTAAAAGAAAATGAGAGATTTCTTGCTTCAATTAATACTAAGGAATGATTTTGAGAGTTCCCTCTCAAATATATCTAGAATTCAATTGCACAAGTCCTCAAAGGGTCATTATTTTAATTTTCTCATTTGTATCTTCATCTTGTTTTTGGGAGGTGGGTCTCTTTGTTTTTTTAAAAAAGACTTTGCTACTGAGACTGCAAAAGGGCGGAGACCACCGAAACCGTGCATCCCTGGACCGGATTTTAGGTAGGGCCCATGTTCAATTGGTAAGCCCCACTTGAAATCCCGTGCAGGGATGCACTGTCTTGGTGGTCTCGACCCTTCTGTGGTCTCAAAAGCATTTTCGTTTTAAAAATGGTACAAATATTAAGCAGAGCTTTGTTTTAAGTGCCTTGAGCCGAGCTCGCCTTCCTTTTAGTATAAAATACATGGCAATCTTATAATTATAGAGATAAAAATTTACAAAGTTCAACCAGCCCGGATAAAGCACTTCTAGCTTTGGCTTTGCCTCATACCCGGTCTAACTGAAACTTGGACTTGGATATGCTGGAGGATAAAGTCTTTTTGGCTTCGCCCCATCCTTACCTCCGCCTATACGGGATCAACTAGATTAGCTGCTATCTATTATTGATGAACAGGGAGAGTCGGTTGGCTCGAAGCCCGATGGTTGGTTAAATGGCATGTGCCACAGGCTATGGATGAGATCTCAGCCCCCACTCCTCAGATAGTGGGGGGAAAGGATGATCACTCAGTCTCCGCTCGACTAACAAAGGAGATCAGTTATGGACGCCACTACCATTCCAAAATTATACGATTGCCACCACCACTACGCATTAAAACTTAAAAAGGGAGCTCTGATCGGAGTTTGAAGCATAACTCCACTTCATATTAACACTCAAAAAAAGGGGAAGGGGAATGATAGCATAAGATTATAATCAGTTACCTCAGTAGTGCCATTTTTAGCAAGATAAGCAGTGTAGTCATTGCCGGCAGCGGAGACGAGAGCCATGGAGGAATTGAGGTCGTCTTTGGTATAGACTCCGTCTTGAAGGAGCTGTTGAAGGAAATCGATTTGGGTCGTCATGTTTGGATCAAGAGTCAATGTATTGAAGACACCAGTCCCTCCATAAGCGAAGTTCATCCCGTTACTTAGCGGGTCCGTCCCCATGTTTCTCAATACGTAAGGCACTGGTCCAGATTTGATTCCAATAAAAGAAGCTGTATAAACAGCACAAAAAGAAACAATGTGATACCCAGAAGGAAAAAAAAATGGTAATTAGAACTATTAGAATGAGATTGATTGAATTTCTTAAAAGGGTGATGAATCACCACTTCATGAAGCTTTTAAAGAATACCCAGATGAAGAAACATTTAAACAGATGGATTAAACCTATATGTGGAGAACAAAATGTAAAGAGGAGTTTCTACATGGTCAGTTGTGTTTTTGTATTGTTCATATAATATAATAGAAGATATATTATTAAAATTAGTAAGAATAAAATAAGGAGTTAGGGAATCATGGATTCCATTGAATTGCCTGTGCAGGTGAGAAGCACTGGTACTTCTAAGTTTAGAATAAACAGAAGAATGTGATCAAAGTGAGAAAAAAATCAAAGGAAATTTATAGGATACTGAACCGCATTCAAAAGTTATTTAACTTTTTCCAGCATTCTCTAAAGAAAGTTAGAACACATGATCAGAAAAAATAAACAAAAAAAGTAAGGACTCCATAATGTAATTTTGCGAGCCAACAAAAGCATCGTTAGTCTCGGGCTTCCTGAAGCACCTAAATAATCTCACGAGCACGTATAAACCCCCTAAACACATGGACCAAGAAAGTAGGGATGAATCCCTACTCTTAGGCTCGATGTCCGGGCCTCTTAGAGCATCCGACTAATCTCGTGAGCACATGTAAACCCCCTAACCACATGGACCAAGAAAGTAGGGATGAATCCCTACTCTTAGGCTTGATGTCCGGGCCTCTTAGAGCACCCGACTAATCTCCTGACACATGTAAACCCCCTAACCACATGACCAAGAAAGTAGGGATAAATCCCTAATCTTAGGCTCGATGTCCGGGCCTCTTAGAGCGTCCGCCTAATCTCCAGAGCACGTGCAGACCCCTAACCACATGTACCAAGAAAGTAGGGATTTAGTAGGAACAAATCCATGAGGGTAACCAGCAAATCAACCCCAGTGCTTGGTTGAGTGTCCAAAAGTATCACTTTATAATTAAACTTAAAAAACTCTTTCTTCAAGGCTTAATCATTGAGAGAGAGAGAGCAACCTCTAGTGATAGAACAAAGAGAGAAAAAGATAAATTAAGCACACGACACATCACAAGAGCCCGTGAAAGTAATGAGAAAGACTCAATTTTTATTGAGAGAGAGAATGATATAAAGAAGAAAAAAGATACCCACCAACATAATCAGTCAGGACTCGACCGTCGGAGAAACGGCCGGCTGGTTTACCGGGGAAAGTGATCCCATAAGGTTCCTTCCAGGATCTAGCCACAGTTTTATTGTTGTTGCCTGTATCAACATATGAATCTCCGAAAACGAAAAGCTTGGAAATACCAGCACTTGAGAAACGATGCTGATGATGATGGTGGTGATGGTGAGATGAACATTGGACCACTTGAAATCCTGTAAATTAAATCAAGAAATAAGAATAATTAAAAGTTAGAAATAAAATATTTAAAAACAAACACACACGAGTAGAAGCAGAAATCATCACTGTAATATACCTGTTAAGAGAACGAAGAAGGATAAGAAATAAATGAAGAAAACGAGGTTCTGTTGTTTCTCCATGGAGAACAAGAAGCGAAGAAATCGAAGGATTGCAGAAAGAGAATATCAAAGTGTAAGTGCAGGTTTGAGGAGGAAGAAATTCTTTGTTTATTTATAGCGGCTTTGAGGGGTTGTTTTCAGTTTCCGAGGCCTGATTTTAGACACTCGTGTGGATTTTAGAAGTTACTAACTAACTGTTTCTGCCATTGGGGACGAGCAAACTTAGCTACAATGGCATTTAAAGTTTTAAATAGTTATTTTTATTTAATTTTGGAAGTTACTGTTTCTGCCGGGGGCACACCAGCAAAACTTAGCAACAAGGCAAAAGATTAGCTCTGGTGGCTGCCCGAGCTGGGCGCTTGGGCATCCACAAACCAGTGGGCATGGGACGTTTAAAAAGGGGAAGATATGTAAGGAGAAGTCAAAATCATTGGGAGAAAATGAAATGACTTCTTCCCTAAATTATCGCCATGTGCCCAATGTTTTGTGGATGCCCAGCGTCAGCTCGGCGGCACCCGCAGAGCTAATCTTTTGCCTAGCAACAATAATCATTTGAGCAATGCTACGTCCCTTTTCTGTAATTTTTTCTATTTTCAAATAAAAAGACAACAAAAGTGACAGGTCTCACAAGAAAAAAAAAATTTTAATAGGCCAAAGTCATGGGGCAACGATGTAATTGCCCTCCTAAACATTTGAAAAAAAAAAATCTTCTAATACAATGTTGTTTAATTATTTAATAAGGAATAGGGTAGCTGCCTTCTGATTTTTGAAAAAAATTATACTATATTATTTAGTTATTTTAGAGGGCACAGTTACTCTCTCTCTCTCTCTATATATATATATATATATATTTTATGTCATTTAATTAAGCGATGGTTGATTGAAAATATTAGTAATTATCAATCAATTTGTAGAAAATAATTAGGACGATACAAAATATTCTAACCCGGGGGTTTGTGCGTGGCCTCTCTCGTAAGAGAGGTCTAGGGATGTGCTCCCTCTCGATGAAGACAAATGCAAGTGGTCCACTCCCCACTCCCCATTCTAACCCAATAACTATTGTCTTTACCAAAAAAAACAAAAAAAACTATTGTGCTACTACCGTAACCTCAGTTTTGTTTTATGAAATTTTTTTTCGAACCACGAGGGTATGGAAAAACAAATCGAATTATATGGAAGCATTTTTCGTAGTCTCAAAATGGTTTGATTCGGCTCAATTAAGGCTCGATTCGGCTTGAGCTCATCTCGGCTTGAATATTATATAAAAAAATAAAATATATATCATTATTATATATATTTATTGTTTATATATATAAATAAATAATATATTATAATTTTTATTTAAAATATTTTTTAAATAAATCAAGCTAAGCCCAGCTTGACCTTGAATTAATTCGAGCTCGAGCTAAGCTAACCAAATTTAAACAAAACTTTTCAAGCAACGGATCAAGCCGAGCTTGAGCCTTAGATGATAATCTTTCAAACCGAGCCAAACTAGGCCTGGAATACACCCCTAGATCCAAGTAGGATTCTTTTTTGGTAACATGTGCAAGTTTGTGAGAAGAGGGTGCATTGGCTTTTTTTCCGTTTCTCTCCCTATTAGAGAAGTTTGGTATCTTGTTTCATGGATTTTGCTAACCTTATTCTCCCCTATTGCACGCACAAAAAATCTCATCTTCTTCTCGTTGTCACGAAAGTGGGAGAATCCATCAAAGACAACGAAAAACCGGCCATCCGGTGATGAGAGATGCCGGCTTGGCACCCTCCACCCCTTATTATATATAAAGCAATGATTAGCCGACCCACAATCTGCTATCTAGTGGACGATGTGTCCTCGTGTCCTTTTTAACTATGGTTAAACTCAATTAAATTAAGATTAATATTTTTTTTTTAAACAAGGTTGGATGGATGAATCCTAAGGGTGAGTAAATCTTAACCATAGTTAGTGGGTGTTAAAAAATAGGCGTGGACAGCGGTCCACTAAACTCATTCCTTATGTATATATATTAGTATTTTATATACACAATTTCTCTTTAATATTACAAATGCACCCTTATTGTAAAGTTATACTATAGGATAGCCCTCACTAACATAAATACTTAAAGCTAAAAAGATGAGAGATGGTTAACAACTTTGAATATTGACAGTCCTAGTCTTTACCGAGTGAGGAGGGAAAATAAATTAGTTTAAATACAAAGCCGAGCTCTGATTCATGGTGGAAAAAAAGAGCTCCCTTTCTACCTATTGGCGGTGGCAATCTTGTAACTATGAAGAGAAAGTGTTCTGCTAATGAAATTAAAGAAAATGAGTTTAAATACAAAGAACAGCATGTGAATATGATTCGACATCAACAAATGAGATTAAAGCTTTCCTTAGAAGTTGAATGCTAATCATCTCCGACTATTATACTCGCTATAGATTTTACCTAAGAATTTTTGGATAGATAATTGGGTGGGGGATTGCCCCCTACTGGAGGTAGTTATAGCTCACGTACAAGCCGCCAATCTTACCAAAAAAGGTTGGGGACTACATTGATGGAAATGGAAACTGAAATTTGGAAATGAGAGGAGTTTACCCATTTGCTCCCTACTACAATGATTCTTCGCATCAGAGCTATTCAAGGTTTTATTCAAGGTTTTCTTGATGGTAGCATCCCGGATTCTATGGTTTGGAAAGACTCTTCGAATGGCAAGTTTAAATCTAAGGCTGCTTCTCCTCTCATTGATAATCAATCCCCGAGCATTGGTAAAAAGAAGTGGAAGACTTTATGGCAGTATAAGGGCCCCCAGAAACATAAATTCTTCATGTGGCTTGCTAGACAGGACAAACTCCTCACAAATAAGACTCGACTTGTCCAACAAATGACTAATGATGATTCTTGTCAAGCATGTGATTACAACATTGAAGATACTCTTCACATTCTACAAGATTGTCCACGAGAAAAGGAACTGGAAAAGGGAAAGACTCAGAACAAGCTAATTTATGATGCCCAGATAATGGACCCTAGAGGGGAGGTGAATAGGGTTTATGGTAAATTAAAAATTTACTCTAAGTGATATTAGCGGAATTTAAAACTTATCACAATAGCTACCAACTAAAATCAGAGATGATAAAGGAAAGAGAATGATAGAGATACCAAACACCAAATATGTTATCGGAGTTCAGCAACTTGCCTACGTCCCTGCTTTTCAGCTTTCCCGTTTCAAGGATTTTCACACGATTCACTAATCGTACTCTTTTTTTCAGGCAAAAAGCAAGTCTTACAATCATTTTCCAGGGTCAGGAAGAACCTCTTACAATCCTTTTGTAGGCTAAGGAGTAACCTCTTCAAAAGAGACTCTTTCTTGGATAAAAGAAGACTCACTTCTTGACAGGGTGCAAGAATTCTTGATTCTTAACTTTCAATGAAAGCAGAACTTTTGGATTTACAATCTGAAATGAAAACTCCTAAATTGAGCTAGATAAGAATTGAATACAATGCTTACAATCTCTCAAGAAAAATTGGAATTGAATGCTCAATGAGTGAGGGATTAGGTTTCAGAATGTTCAATGCAAAAACAGAGTATTGATTGCTAGAGGTTGGTGAGTAAAGAATGATCAATAAAATAGTGATTGGAATCTTCAGAATTATTTATTTTTATCATAAATCGGCTCTATTTATAGTTAGGCAATCAATATGGTCGTTGGGAGAAGCATTGAATGCGAATTAGCCGTTTAAAAATAGCCGTTATAGGTTTTTCCCACAGGCACTCGTCGACGAGTGGGAAAGAATCAGGCTTTATTCGTCGCCGAGTGGAGACAGAAGCAATTACTTCAATTTCTGTCACCCACTCGTCGACGAGTCCCTTGTACTCGTCGACGAGTCTACTGAAAATTTTTCAGTAAACTCATCTTTATGAGACCAAAAAAATGGGAAACATGCTAGGACCCTTAGGCAATGAATTTAATATTATTTTAATCATTTTAGGGTCTTAGAAAGATGTTCATGTTATACTAGGTCTCCTAGGGTCAATCTAGGTAGTCTTTGAGCAATTCTTTTCCAATGTCTTGAGGACTTTTTACAAGGTCCTAGACACATTTAACTTTAGACACCAATCTTCATTCTTGATTTGAGAATCTCTACTCTTGATGGTTCTTCAAGAATTTGTCTTGAGCTTTTGGGGCTTCTAGCACTTGAACTTTGACCTTGATGACTTTGAAATGAATTACGCTCTTCAATTCTTCATATCTTGAATCTTTGATAGACTTTCTTCTCTGAAATTTCACATACTCAATGAAAATATTAGTGCAACTAGAATCATTCCATTATTGTGTCATCATTGAAACTAGTAAGGGTATATAAAGTTGTAACCTTGAGGCTAACAATTTAGCTTCAAATGAAAGCAGTGACGGCGAAGCTTTTTGCACTTACACAAGTAAAGTTTTTCACGATTCCTGAATTTTAAAATTCAACATGTTCACATCATATGTGTCCAAACAGGAGTTGGTTTGACACATATAAGACCTATAATGGAGGTATAGTTCTAATAGAAAATGATGCGGTCTGTAAGATAGTATAGATTGGTAATGTTAGAATTAGAATGTTCGATGGAGTAATTTGAAGTCTAACAGATGTTAGGCATGTACTTGACCTCAAGAAGAATTTAATTTCTTTGTTTTGGTTCTTAATTTTTAAATGAAAGGTTAGTTTTGGAATTATATTATTCATAACAAAGGATGCCACCTATGCATTAGTTAGACCTTTGATTTTGAAAAAGAAACGGTTAAGATTGGGTGTAAAAATAGGGAGTAAGAGTAGGGAGTAGCCCTAGACTAACTCATATATATAAGACTTTTAGGTTTAGGGTTTGTAAGGCATTCCAAATTATTCCAAGAGAGACTTTTGTTTGAGAGAATGTAAGGGAGTAATTTTGTATTCTCTTTACTTTGATTTAGTAAATAATGTGATCTCTCCATGGACGTAGCCCATACCGGGTGAACCACGTATATCTTGTGTGTTTACTAATCATTATTTACAGGTTCCTATCACCACAAATTGGTATCAAATCCCAGGTTCGAAGCTATGACATCAAAAATTTCAAGCGTCAAGTTCGAAGTTGCAAGATTTGATGGGAAAACAAGGTTTGCACAAAACGCTTAAAGTAAAAACAAAAAAATTGGAATCAATGTCCGATTAAGATTGAGAAGATCTAGAACTAAAGGTTGTAAGTACCATAAGGCTAAGCATATGTGACGATATTCTCTACCATGTGTTCAATGAATATTCTGCACCAAAGCTTTGGGCGAAACTCGAAAGTTTGTGCATGATGAAGTCATTGACTAAGAGGTTATTCCTAAAGCAGAAGTTATACAATCTTCGAATAAAGGAAGGTAGGGATATCATGGGTCATATGGATGTGTTCAACAAAATGATCACTGAGTTAGCTAGTGTAGATGAGAAAGTCAAGGATGGAGATCAAGCTCTTATATTACTCTCTTCTCTTCTACACTCTAATGAACATCTCGTTATAACCCTAATCTATAGAAAGGAAACCATAGAGCTAGCAGACAATGTCACGGCCCTACTCTCAAACGATATGAGAGAGAAAATTTTGGATGAAGATGAAACACAGGTTGAGGGTCTATTTGTAAGAAGGAGAACGAAAAGTAAAGGGAAAGATCATAGACAGGGAAGGTCAGAATCCAAGTCTAAAAAATCGCATCTTTAATATCATCATTGTAAAAGATATGGTCACATTAAGAAAGATTACAAAATCCTAAAGGTGGAACAAGAAAATGAACTGGAAAAGGGAAAGACTCATAACAAGCTAATTTAGCTTCAAATGAAAGCAGCGACGGCGAAGCCTTTTGCACTTACACAAGTAAAGTTCTTCATGATTCTTGAATTTTAAATTCAACATGTTCATATCATATGTGTCCAAACAGGAGTTGGTTTGACACATATAAGGCCTATAATGGAGGTATAGTTCTAATGGGAAATGATGCAGTCTGCAAGATAGTGTAGATTGGTAATGTTAGAATTAGAATGTTCGATGGATTAATTTTGAGCCTAACAGATGTTAGGCCTGTACCCAAACTCAAGAACAATTTAATTTATTTGGGTACAATGGAAGCCGCTAGGTGTAAGTACATAGCTTCAGGTGTAGCTCAAAAGGTAGTCAAGGGAGCCCTTGTTATACTGAAGAGTGAAAGAACTGGAACTCTATTCAATATGATAATGAACATTGTTACAGGTAGAGCCATAATTAGTTCATCATAAGGGAATGACAAAACCAAGCTATGGCACATGCAACTGGGACATATGAGCGAGAGTATGATCATTGTCTCTATTTTAGAACACTTGGAGATAATAACTTCATATTCCTAGCACTTTATGTGGATAACATGTTAATTACTGCCAAAAGCATGTCAGATGTGAATATTCTAAAGAAGCTACTCAACAATGAATTTGAAATGAAAGACCTTAGTGCAACAAGAATCATTCTAGCCATAGAAAAATCAGAGGGATAAGAAGCTGGGAAAACAATCTCTATCCCAAGGAAAGTACTTAAAAAGATTCCTTGCAAGATTTGGGATGCAAGATGCAAAGCCTAGAAGTACACCATTGGCGGCTCACTTCAGACTTTCTTCTCAGTTTTGTCCAATGACAAATGAAGAAAAGGAATAGATGACAGAATTCGCATATGCAAGTGTCGTGGGCAACTTGATGTATGCTATGATATGCATTAGACCTGACATCTTACAATGTGTTAGTATTGTTAGTAGGTACATGGTAAATCTTGGAAAATAACACTAGCAGGCATTGAAGTGTATTTTGAGGTACTTCAAGGGTACCATTGATGTCGGCATTATGTTCAACATGAAAGATAAATGTGAAGTAGTTGGGTATGTCGATTCTGACTATGTTGAGAACTTAGACAAGAAGAGGTCTACTACATGGTATTTGTATACACTGGGTAGAAGACCAATTAAATAGAGGTTCATGTTGCAACCTACTACATCATTATCTACGACCGAGACTGAATACATGACAGCTTCAGAAGCAACCAAAGAAGTCATTTGGTTTAGGAGTCTGATTGGTGAACTAGGGATAAAGTAGGAGAAGATGATTTTTCACTGTGATAGTCAAAGTGTAATACACTTGGTGAAGATTCAAGTTTACCATTCAAGAACAAAGCACATTAATGTGTAGTTTCACTTCATAAGAGATGCGATATCTGAGAATGACATTGTGTTGGAAAAAATTCACACAAATGAAAATCCTTCAGATATGATGACAAAGTCAATTACCATTTCCAAATTTATGCATTGCTTGGACTTGGTTAACATTCGATGAGGTCGATTGTAGTCCACACTCTTCTAGTGGGTGCGAAGGTATCTCATGAGATGCAATACTCTTTCATCCGAAACAAAGCAGAATTGAAGCCAAGGTGGAGAGTGTTATGCATTTGTCTTAATTTCGGCAACATTCAATGAGGTCGATTGAAGTCCAGACTCTTTTGGTAGGTGTGAAGGCATCTTATTAGGTGCGGTATTCCTTCATCTAAGGTGGAGCAAAATTGAAGCCAAAGTGGAGAGTGTTGTGCATTTGTCTTTTTTCTGCTAAAGACAAGTTCACTCTAGCGAGAGCCAAAGTTCACTCGAGTACTCGAGTGAGATAGTTGGCTCAAGCAAGAACAAATTTGCTCGAGCCAAGAGCATTCAAGTTTTTTGACTGAGAAATAGTTTTGCATTCCAATAGCCAACTCGCTCGAGCAAGAGTAAGTTCGCTTGAGCGAGTGTTGCACATCCAGAATTCTATCCAAAAATAGAATTCTGGATTCTAATTAGTTTCAAACCTAATATGTATAAGATACTTTTGGATTTAGAGTTTGTAAAGCATTCCAAACTCTTCCGAGAGAGAGAATTTTGTTCAAGAAGCTGTAAGGAAGTGATTTTGTATTCTCTTTACTTTGATTTAGTAAAGAAGGTGATCTCTCAATAGATGTAGCCCATGCCGGATGAACCACATATATCTTATGTGTTTGATGTTCGTTATTTATAGGTTCCCTTCGCCACAAATACATCAGATATATCTTAATACAAAGAACAGTCAAGAGCATGTGAATTTGATTCAACATCAACAAATGAGATTAAAGATTCCTTAGAAGTTGAATGCCAATCATCTCCGACTATCATACTCGCTCTAGATTTTTAAGAGTTTTCAAAAAAATGCAAAATAGGACATTAGAGATCAGGATGATGAACTCCAGCTTGGTTGATCAAAGAGGCCAAATGGATTTAGGGAGTACTCACATGTAGAGAAAACAAAATAGAAACAAGTGTGTTAATATGAAAGGAGAGAGTTTTACCCACTGTTTTCGTAACCGGACCGGGCCTCGAACCGACAGTGTGGCCGGTTCCCGATTCGACCGTGTACTTTTGTAAGAAAAAACTAAATTTTTTCCTGTTTTTCATGGTTATGGCCAGTTCCCAACCGGTTCTGAAAGAGTTCCGGTTTTGGGGGTTTTGGGAACCAGTGAGAGGACCGGTTCCCAGTTTTTCCGGTTCAACCGGCTGGTCCGGTCCAGTCCAGTTTTGATAACACTGGTTTTACCTTTTAATGGTAGATTTAAAACTTAATGTTGCCTTTACAAGTTAAAATAAAATAGTTTATTTGACTTATTTTAAAAATAAGAGTTAAAATTCAAATAAGACTAATATCTATTTCCAAACTCTACTTTTAAAACATTAGATATTTTGTCTCTATTTTAAAAAGTAAATATCTAAGTGTTTATTTGCACGAGTATTTACCGAAAAATATTCTAAAGTAACCAAAGTGGCCTTACCATTGTGACTATCTAGTTTTAAAGAGGTCAAAATTGTAAGTGTTTGGCAATGACTTAGATTTACCGAGTGCAACTTCTCCAGAAGGAATTGTGCAAGATATTTCTGAAGCAAGCCTACTCATATCTATCACAACTCAATATGCCTTAGATTTGACTTCTTAGGATTGACTTTTTACAACTCAATATGTCTTAGATTTGACTTCTTAGAATTGAATTTTTAAATTTGTACGTAACTGTTACAGTAGACATTTGTTTCCATGCAAAAATTTATGAGGAAAGTACGGATATAGGCTCCGTATTATGAAAAAACCCGAATATGGGTTCCGTTTTGAAAATTTTACTTATGTAGGCTCCAACAGTGATTTTAGTGGAGCACGTGCTTTCCACTATTTTTTTTTCTCCAAAATACCCCTACCCCCATCTCTGTTGGCTGCAACACTCTGCGACAGAGGTTAAATATTGCGATTCCCTTTCGTTGAAGTGTTCATCCGAAACCAAGCTTTCCCCTTCGTTGCAACGAGCTAAACCCTTCTGCTTCCTCTGAAACCCTTCAACACAAACTGAGCTAAACTTTTCTGCTTCATCCGAAACCCTTTTGAAGAAGAAGAAGAAGGAGTAGAAGAAGAACAAGAACAAGAAGAACAAGGAGAACAAGAAGAACAAGAACATAGGGTAAGTGTTTGATACGTTTTTGATCCATTTTGCGATGGTTACAGTGGTCATATTCGGTATTTGCTAGGGTTATATGCTCATTTTCGGGATTTTCTGTTATTAGAGTTCATTTGCGATGGTTACAGTGACAAAGTTCGATGTTTTTTTGCTCATTTTCGGTGGTTATCTTTGATCACAGTGCATTTTCAATATTACAGTGCTCATTTTCGGTGGTTTTGAGCTCATTTTCGGCGGTTTTGTGGTCATTTTCGGAGGTTTGATGTTATTGCATTTTCGATATTACACTGCTTTTCGATGATTTTATGCTCATTTTTTGTGGTTTTCTGTTATAACAGTGCTTTTTCGATGGTTTTATGCTCATTTTCAGTGGTTTTGTCCATATTACAGTGCATTTTCGATGATTTTATGCTCATTTTCAGTGGTTTTCTGTTATTACAGTGCTATTTCAATGGGTACAGTGCTCATTTTCAGTGGTTTTCTGTTATTGCATTTTCGATATTACAGTGTATTTTCGATGCTTCGATGCTTTGATGCTCATTTTCGGTGGTTTTATGTTTTTACATTGCTTTTCGATAGTTACAGTGCTTATTTTCGGGATTTTTCTGTTATTGCATTTTCGATATTACAGTGTATTTTCGATGCTTTTATCCTCATTTTCGGTAGTTTTCTGTTTTGACAGTATTTTTCGATGGTTACAGTGCTCATTTTCGGGGGTTTACTGTTATTGCAATTTCGATATGACAGTGCTTTTTCGATGGTTTTGTGATCTTTTTCGGCGGTTTTCGTTATTACAGTACATTTTCAATGGTTACAGCGCTTATTTTCGAAATTTTCCAGATTACTTTAACGGATTGAGTGTTTTCCCGATATTGCAGATAATGTCGATATCAGTAGTTTGTTGTTATGACGGTGAGTGGAACATTGACGACCCTGTTCGAGGGTACGTATACAGTGGTAGAAAATCAAAGTTGTTACAATTATCTTCGAAAATGACATATGACAAACTATTGGATAAAGTTGATCAATTGATTAACACTCGACTGGAAGAGTATGAGATTATAGTGAGGTGTTTGATTCCTACACCAGCGCCAATCCCTCGCAGTGATATTACAGACGATGAAGAGTTGCGGGCATTTCTTTCACATGTGAAGAAAGTAGAAAATAAATACTTGCCGCCATTATATATATCGAAGGTGAAA
This sequence comes from Tetracentron sinense, assembly GCA_015143295.1. NCBI lineage: Eukaryota > Viridiplantae > Streptophyta > Magnoliopsida > Trochodendrales > Trochodendraceae > Tetracentron > Tetracentron sinense. The sequence continues at coordinate 13,576,880 of CM026563.1, forward strand.
AAATCTGTACCACAGCCACAGTTTGGTTTGAATGATGCGAGTTGTGAATATCAGCGTGTTCAGGAGGTTGCTGATCCTCATATTCAGGAGACTGTCATTCCTTTCTATAAGGGGACTCATATTCAGGAGGCTGAAAATGATAATGGTGATAAAGGTTTAGAAAGTATAAACTCAAGCTCAACTGATGAAGATGAGCATGATTTTTATAGTGATTTTAATCAAGATGAAGATGTAGCAACATACGGTGTCTGCGATAAGCTTGAAGACTTTTTATATAGGGAGGCAACAGCAGAGTGGGACACAAGGACTATACACTCTCATACCCTGCATGCTGATATTCTTAGTTCCTCAGCGTCTGCTTTTCGTCGAGTAAGACAAGTAGATACAGAAGCTCATCTAGAACCATCACCACAAGCTCCTCCACAAGCTTGTGTAGAATCGTCAGCACAAGCTCCATCATCACCACAAGCTCCAGTACAATCACTGGCAAATGTTGGGATCCAACTAAATGACTATGTAGATGACTATGTAAATTGGGAAGCATTAGAGTTTGAAACTAGAGTGGAAACTGGTGAAATATCGTTTAGGCAATTATTTAAGGACAAAAGACGTCTACAAAATGTACTGTCTAGATATGCAATGCGAAAAAATTTTCAATTCAAGGTTATGGATTCAAATAAACAAAAGTACACAGTTAGATGTCTTATAGATAATTGCAGCTGGAGATTGCGTGCATCGAAAGTGAATAAGGTTGGTGTCTTCAAAATAAAGACTTGTAATTCACATCACTCTTGTGGATATCCCTTAGGTGGTACCGATCATCGACAAGCAACCAGTTTAGTTGTGAGTGACATGGTTGTGGGACGTATTGAGGCAAATGTCTCGTATAAGCCCAAAGAGATTATTCATGATGTGTGGGAAGAATATGGGGTTAGAATGAGTTATAGGAAAGCTTGGAAAGCTAAGGAGATTGCCATTGAAACAGTTAGAGGTTCATACGACCACTCTTATGCTGAACTCCCTACCTATTTTCATGAACTTAAAAGGACTAATCCAGGCACAGTAACAGCAATAGTGGCTGACCCTGAAAATGGGGCATTTGAAAGATGTTTTATGGCTCTTGGATCGTGTATTCGAAGTTTTCAGACGACTTTACGGAAAGTGATAGCCATTGATGGGACACATTTAAAGGGAAAATACAAAGGAATACTAATCGCCGCAACAGCTCTAGACGGAGACAATCACATATTTCCAGTTGCCCTTGGGATAGCGGAGTCGGAGAATAATGTTACTTACAATTTTTCTTAACTCAATTATCAAGAGCACTTGGACACATAGATGATCTAGTGATTGTAACAGATCGACATGTCAGTTTGATAAGCCAAGTCCCTATTGTATTCTCACATGCAATTCATGGCTACTGCGCATTCCACATTAGCCAAAATATATACGCAACATTCAAGGATAAGCAATTGTTTCCGTATTTCTGGAAAGCCATGAAGACATGTAGAGAAAGCGAGTTTCATGAAATGATGGCAGAACTCGCAGCTGCAAACCCTCTCGTTGTGCAATGGTTGGATGCAATACCGAAAGAGAAATGGGCCCGAGCCTTTTATAGTGCGAAGAGGTATAATGTGCTGACTACGAACATAACCGAGAGTTTGAATAGTTTGCTGAAATAAGCAAGAGAATATCTAGTCACTATGCTTTTGGAGAATGTGCGACTCAAGATACAAAATATGTTCTATAACCGAAAAATCAGCGCTATGCAAATGAATGACAAGCTAACAACATGGGCCGAAGAGCAAATACAAAAGGGACAATCAAAGGCACGTTATTTAGATTCTCATGGAATTGTTATGTATCAGTATTACGTGGTTTGGAAAAACAATCGAGATACTGTGAAGCTTCTTGATGGGAATTGCACTTGTGGGAAATTCTATAAAATAGGGTTGCCTTGTGAACATGCCTTGGCTGGATGTAGAAAGTATCGGATAGATCCATACAACTATTGTTCGCCATTCTACACATTACTGACGTACCAAGCCACCTAACAAGAGTCAATATATCCACTGCTTGACGAAAAATCATGGGACCTCCCACCTGAAATCATGGTAGAGATAGAGAGGATTAAACCATCGGTGGGAAGAAGACGTTCAGGAAGGCCGAAGAAGAATAGAATTCTCTCACAGGGTGAGGAAAGGTCCACTATAAGATGTAGAAGATATAAACAAACTGGGTACAATAGGCAAACATGTAATAATCTTATCCCCCATGGTGGTTGAGTGTAATCTCTAATGTTGAATGTAATGAAAAACATGTAATGCTTAATGAATGGTTGGTTTCAAGGTTCTCTATTATTTATCAATATTAGAGAATCTCCAAAAAGATGGAAAATGACAGACAAATGCCGAAAATTGATCTGGTAATGCCGAAAATGACAGGAAAAGTACCAAAAATGGCTATAAAATGGCGAAAATGGCTACTGGAAATGGCAAAAATGCCGAAAATGGCTACTGGAATGCCACAGAAAAATGTCGAAAATGACAGGAAAATACTGAAAATGGCTAGAAAATGCCGAAAATGGCTACTGGAATTAGTGAAAATGCCGAAAATCTGCACTGGAATACAACAAAAAAATGCCGAAAATGGCTATAAGTTGCCGAAAATGCCGAAAATGGCTACTGGAATGCAACAGCAAAATGACGAAAATGACAGAAAACTAACGAAATTGGCTACAAAATGCCGAAAATGTCGAAAATCTGCACTGGAATGCAACAGAAAAATGCCGAAAATACAGTACTGCAGAATACCGAAAATTGGACTGTAAAATGCCGAAAATGAGCCATGTTATGCCGAAAATGGCTACTGGACAGTATAAAATGCCGAAAATGAGCCATGTTATGCCGAAAATGGCTACTGGACAGTGTAAAATGCCGAAAATTAGCCCTATTATGCCGAAAATGGCTACTGGGACAGTGTAAAATGCCGAAATTGAGCCCTGTTATGCCAAAAATAATGTGTAATATGGCGAAAATACCAAAAATCCGCACTGGATATTGTAATAAATGACAAAAATATCACTCTAAATACACAACATTACAGGACTGTACACAAATAATCCATAAGAAGTCAATATTACAACATTACAACATCATTGTAACAATTCATAAAAGTCCATAACAATCGATCCATTCATCCATAACAATCCATAATAGTCCATCAATAAACTGCACCCCGGCCTATCTTCTCCCTCCTTTTCATCATGGGACCTCAGCATCCAACATCGGGACGTTATCACAGCCCATCACGCCTTCACTGACCCCGTCATAACATCGAAAGTTATTCGCTTCCGCATTGAAGATACATCGTCCTACAAAAATAGTTAGACAAAGTCAGTAGGCTACAAATGATTGATAATATTCACCAATGTGAGTACAAATACCTGAGTGAACCTAATGGATAAGTCAGCGCATAAGAAGTCAATATATTTCATAACGAATACTCCACAGTCCCGACTGAATATGCAAAACAAACAGTTACAGTTGCTTAGGATGAGTCATGTTAGTGTTTTGGTAAATATAAGATTAAATGTTTTGGAAGACTTACGTATTCTTCTGTTTTGGTATATTTTTGACCTACGAAGGCTGAGTTGTCACCGCACAAGTGAAACAGTTCATGCATCCTCACTGTGATAGCTGAGATATGATCTCCATGTTGTAATGCCTGATGTGGGAAGAATGAGTCCAGCAGGAGGATACGCCTTGTGGGGGGTTCAAGCACAACCAACAGCCAATGACTACCGGGGTTCAAAGGGAAGTATACCATTTCACATTCCCACATAGGGGTCCCTCCTCGAACCCCCATGATAGCGGCCTTCATATCTGGTCCCACCCGGCTAGTCATGTCCTCAGTCAGCTTCTTGGAATTCAACGTTGAATGGTAGGTGTCCAAAAAGTGACACTCCTTGAATAACGAATACTGAAACATAACGAACATTAATTCATTCTAGAAATTGCGGATATACATTTAATAAATGTATACATTGGATAAACTAAAACATAACAAAAGTCTTATGAGTTACCGTGAACCAAGTTTTCCCAAAAGCGCAGACTTGATTGTATTTCGAGGAGTATTGCTCCTGTCTTCGAGCCAATAACTCCGTATACATGTAAATTTGCTGTCATATTTATCCAATGTTAGATAATCTCACAAAAGAATAACGAAAATAACGATAATGGATTCATCATTAAAACAACTGAAGTACTGAAAATGGCACAGACAAATACCGAAAATGGCTCTGAAATACCGAAAATGGCTACTGCATTCATCATTAAAACCACTGAAATACCGAAAATGGCTCTGAAATACCGAAAATGGCTACTGGATTCATCAATAAAACAACTGAAGTACCGAAAATGGCACAGACAAATACCGAAAATGGCTCTGAAATACCAAAAATGGCTACTGGATTCATCAATTAAACCACAGAAATACCGAAAATTACACTGAAATATCAAAAATGGCTACTAGATTCATCATTAAAACTACTGAAATACCGAAAATGGCTCTGAAATACCGAAAATGACTACTGGATTCATCAATTAAACCACAGAAATACCGAAAATTACACTGAAATACCGAAAATGGCTACTGGATTCATCATTAAAACCACTGAAATACCGAAAATGGCTACTGGATTCATCAATTAAACCATAGAAATACCGAAAATTACACTGAAATACCGAAAATGGCTACTGGATTCGTGAGTAAAAGCACTGAAGTACTGAAAATGGCCCCTGAAATACCGAAAATGGCTACTGGATTCATCAATACAAATACTGGGTTTACCATTGACTCAATCCACCTAGCTGAGTGAGCAATCCCTCCCATAATATCCCCTGTGACCATCATCTTTTCAATATAAATTGAAGTTGCTCCCGACTTTATGAAATCGCGCAGTTGCTTCGACTCCTCTTTTGATAAAGGATTTTTGGGGTTAGCAGCTTCAATTGTCATTTTTCTTCTTTTCATTTGAATGAAATGGGATCGCAGATGTGAACGCCAAAATTTACCGCCTTTCCTCCCCTCTCAACTCTAAGTATCGGAATAAAGTCCGAGAGTGGAGGAATAACGCTAAATCTATTTTTAAGAGTCGCCACCTACTTAGGGGAAGTAGGATCCCGAGATAATCCAAATGAGGGGGTCTACGGTCCAGAATAGTCTAGGTAAGAGATCCCTTTAGGTCCTGGGGAAGGGGTTAGGCACCCCAGGACCTCCATCTGATGATGGTAACCTACTCATTAGGTCCAAATTAAACATTTAAAAATCACTTAACATTTCCTAAAACAATTATTAATTTTGCTAATCGAGTACAAATCAAAATGGGGTGTAAAAAAAGTTTATTTTTGGTTGGGGTCGAACCCTGATTGGGCTGCCTACTTATCCGGTTAGTCGGAATCAGACCCTCATAGTAGTTCGGGGGCGGTGACTGTTTTTATACTCGTTTCGGAGTGTGTGATCACTTCCAACTCGCTTGAGTTGGGGGAAGCGGAGTTGAGACTTATGAATCTCACTCCGGGATTTGGTTACGCAGCTAGGTGCTCATGGGGGAGCGCTAGGGGGCGTTCATTTATTAGGGTAGGTCCTTTTTCATTTTAGATTTTTTTTTGAATTTTTTTTGTTATTTTGTATTTTTTGATTTTTTTTGTATTTTTTAATCTTGGCAAGTTTTAACTAGTCAAGGCTATCCTAAGTGCCCAAGGTAGGCAAAAGGAAAATAAAGCCTAAATGATTTTAATTATCTTAAAGGCAAAGAGCAGGGCGGATCGAGCGGCCTTAAACCAAAAGAGGCTATGGTTTAAATACGGACCCTGCTCTAGGTCCCAATGGAGGATAGACCAGTACCTTTAATTTATTTTAATCTTTTTATATTTTTTTGTTATATTTTTTTTTTGGTAAGACTAACTAACGGGGTGGGCCAATTATTTAGGTTTAAAAAAAAAAAAAAAAAAAAAAGAAAAACTACCTGAGTGCCCAATGTAGGCAAAATAGGAAAATGAATCGTGGCCTAACCCTATTGCACATACATGGATAATACATACATTCACGAGAAAATAAATGGGCTCAAAGAGAAAGTTAATGGGCCAAGGCCCATTGACCACTAATGGTCAATTGGCTTTGGTCCGTTATCTTTCTAAGGCCTCGAGAAATAGGCCCTATAATTTTAAAATGATTCTAGGGACTTCCAATGATTCAAATCTCCCGCCCAAGCTTTGAACTACCCAAAGCAATATTACACCACAATAAATGAAAGGTATTAAATAAAAATGGGGGTAGAGATAGACCTGCGAGGGCTGATGGTAGATGATGGAGCTGCTCTGATGATCCGAAGGAAGATAGCCGGGAGATATTCTCACACTCCCCAGAACAAGGGATTACAAAAATAAAATAAACAAAATAATAAAAAAAAACCGAGCCCGATCAGCTTGTTTCTGTATAAGGAAGAACAACAAGGTATGATGAGATGCAGAAAAACAAAATTAAAAATATATATACATAAAAATAAAAATAAAAGAAGCTAAAAACGATCGAAATTGGTCAAGCTTTACAGATCTAGATCTCTAAAAACCGAAGGGAACATGCACGGCTGGATCGGATGATAGCCAAAACCATTTGAATACCTGAAGCACGCAAAGAGCACTGGCTTGAAGAAAACGATGGAACTGTTGAGTTTCAACAGATCTGCAACAGACGAACCAGGGAGCCAAAAAAGAAAGAATAAAAAAGAGAAAAAACAAAAATAAAATAAAATACAAAAAAAAATTCAAAATAACAGAGTGGGATCAGGTTCCAGATCCAGATCTAAGAAAGAAATGGATGAGACGAATTAAGCAGAGGCAGTACCTGATTGGTTCGCTGGAGAAGATGATCGGAACGGAGCAAGGCTGCACGGTGATGAGCTGCTGGCCGGAAGTAGATGGATGATTCTGGATATCCAATCTGAAACCCACGGTGAGAATGAACAGAGCTTAGATCTCTGAGATAATGAAGGAAAAGGGGATAAAAGGAATCGGTGAGGTGAAGCTTACCTGAGATCGCTGTAACCTGCCGGAAAGGGAAGTTCGCCGGAGGTGCTGCAACCCAGCCGAGAGAGAGGAATTCGAGGAGATTTGTTGTCGTCGGGATGAGAACGAAGAAGAGAGAAGAGAGATCTAGAATTCAAGATCTAGACCAGGGGAGAGAGGAGGGAGAGCTGAACACATTCGGTTGTGACCGGAGCTTTCGTTGCCGGCAAGGGTGTGCGAGATTGGACTGGACAGCGGCTGGGGTTGAGATGCTTGGTCGAATCAGGTGCTACTACCGCAATAGTGTGATCTTGCCGGAGGAGAAGACTGATTCAGTCTTGGTTGATGTAGAAGTTGCCGGAGATGGCTGCTCAAGTGGCGAAGGGGGATCTGAGGAAGAAGAGAAGAGAGGGGACAGCTATCCTCGTTTCACCGAATGAAATTTTTTTCAAACCCTATTCCAAGCTTATATGAAGATGGGTATGGGCCTTGGGCTCTATAAGACCCTGGATTTGAATTTGGGTTTGGTTTTTAGGAATTGGATGGGGGGTTTGGTCTTGGTCTTGGACTTGGACCTGGGGCCCTTCTCCAACTCTCTCAATCTCTCTCTTTCTTGAGACCAAACAAATAATCAAAACAAAAATGAAAAATAAATTAAAGAAAAATATAAAAAATAATTAATTAAATTAAATTAGAAAAAGAATTTTAGGGGGGGTGTAAAAATGGGGTGTTCACAGCAGATATTGAGACTTCACTACCGGTCTCTTTGACACCTGCATATATTGCCAAATATAAGTTCCAGCTTGATGAAAACTCATTTCACAGACTCTCATTACACGTCTTAGGAATATAAACACACCTCTAGAGGGTCTTCAACCCCCTTCGAATCTGCACCCCCTTCGAATCTGCACCCCCCTTAGAATCTACGGGAGTCAACTCAATGATGGGATCCATCTTCTCATCAATGAAAGAATGTCCCTGTGTCGGCGCAGCTTCGGGAGTGAAGATGGGATCCATCTTCTCATCAACGAAAGAATGTCCCTGTGTCGGGGCTGCTTTGGGACTCAATATGGGATTCATCTTATTATCACTGAAAGAATTTTAATCACCAGAAAATTTTTCATCTTCTTTCTGTTGACTGCCCATTGCTCAAACAAGCTTTTTATTTGCGGGGATACTCGCTCAACAACTCGGTCAACAACTTGGTCGAAAACTCGGTCAACAACTCGGTCAACAACTCGGTCAAAAAAACGGTCTAAAACTCTCTCCATTGCTCGCTCAACGGAGGAATTGATATCATGAACCTGAAAATATTGAACATCAAACAACTAGTAAGTAAAAATCCTGAAAATGAGAAAATTCATTTCATATGTCAAAATGTTGAAAATAAAAAAAAAAAATCACTATCAATATTCGTACCGTTTTTGACCTCTGCTCAAACTTTCTCTTCTTCGCCGGAGATGGGGCTGGACTGACATCATCATCACCATCACCCCCATTACCCCCATCGCTATCACCACCATCACCCCCATCACCACCATCACTATCACCATCACCATCATCATCATCATCCTCCTCCTCCCCCTCATCATCCTCCTCCTCCTCCCCCTCCTCATCATCATCACCCTCACCCTCACCCTCAGCACTCAATCGTGCGAACACATCCTTCACAACCTGCTGCTCCTTCTCTGTAGGAGTAGGCTTTATATTGCTCAGCTTGATCTGTAAAACAACAAAGGATATGTTATAAAACAACAAAGGATCTGTAAAACAACAAAGGATATTGTTAATGAAAAATTGAATATTGTAAAACAGCAAGTCCAATTACATACTTTACTTAAATTGAATATGGCATTTGCGAGTGACTTGTAGCTGAGATAGGATGTATTCGCCCACCGCAGAACTCGTGGGAATGTCATCGCACCTAGGGGTGCATTACGAGAACACAGCCTCCCAAGTGCTGGGATGCACTCATAAGCCCAAATCTGACATCAGTCATAAATTTTACTATTAGTTCAAATAGAAGTAAACACAAATTAGCTAACACGGAAAATTTACAAATTTAGGTAATCATATGTTTACCTGGAAGGCAAGAGCACATCCGTTGATATTGTACTGCTTCTTCGTATAAAGAGCAGTTTCTAGGCCAACCTTGCACAACTCAAAACCCAAAGTCCCCCATGGGTATTTGTTGAAGGCCTCCCAATCATCCACTAGGCACAAATGGCCTGTGTTAACACCCACATGCGTGCCGGTGCCTATGAGCAACAACTCAATAAAGAGGACCGTGATAGCTTCACCGCATTCATATGATCATCACATCCCTTCAACTCCTCAAGAAGCTTCGCCTTTTTAATCACCGCCAACTTTTGAAACTTCCGATACTTGAGAGAGGTTGGTGGCGCTTCATGTTTAAGAACCGGAGCCTCAGACACTTGGGCATTAAGGCCCATGATCAGCGTAAAGTCCAACATTGTGAACTTTACACTCTTCCCGCATACTTCGAAGTGTAACCCTCCTTTACGCCTCTATAGAAAATGGTGGATTGCTTGGCCACACAGTGATATTTTAGGTATGTTGTAAAGGTGGGCAAAGCAGCTCTCCATCCAAATTCTTTTTCTCTCTGGATTGGCCTCCAATAATGGTTTTATCCCGTCAAACCATATTGTTTGGGAGCATTTAATCGAAGGAAAATATTTATCTTCTTTATCTTTTCCCTTTTTCTTTTTCCTACCGGCTGTTCTCTTTATACGAGGCATCTTGTCGCTGCAAAATTGTAAAACAATAAGCATTATCATAACAATAACCATCGTAAGTACTGATAATAACCAGTCATAGGAAAAAAAAATATCAAAAATACCCACTGGGATAACAGAATAATACCGAAAATAGGCACTGGGATAACAGAAAAATACCGAAAATAGGCATTGTCATGACAGAAAAATACCGAAAATAGGTACTGTCATGACAGAAAAACACCGAAAATAGGCACTGTCAGGACAGAAAAATACCGAAAATAGGCACTGTCATTATAGAAAAATACCGAAAATTTACTGTCATGACAGAAAAATACCGAAATATCAAAATTGCAATGTATTTTTCCCGAAATTAACCACAAATCCATCGAAAATGCACTATAACATAACCATTGAAAATCATGAAAATGAGCTCAACATCAACAATAATACCGAAAAAACAATGTCATAATTGAATAATACCGAAAATAAGCAAAAACATAAATATACCGAAAATAAGCATTGATAACTGAAAATACCGAAAATGAGTAAAAATACAGCGAAAATGGTCGTAAGAACCATTGAAATTGCACTGTATTTTTGCCGAAAATATACCCAAAATGGTCGAAAATAAGTAAAAAACACTGAAAATGGTCGTAAGAACCATCGAAATTGCAATGTACTTTTGCCGAAAATAAACCCAAAATGGTCGAAAATGCACTTTAACTTACCATTGAAAATCATGAAAAATGAGCAAAAATCAACAATAATACCGAAAAACCACTGTCATAACCATCGAAAATGGTTACTTGAAAGCATTGAAAATCAAGTCGTTAACTGTGGGGCCCATTTTTAGGTTTGAAATTTTTTTTTTAAACCGCTAAAACTTACAGGGTTCTTCTTCTTCTTCAGGGTTGTTCTTCTTCTTCTTCTTCTTCTTCTTCAGGGTTGTTGTTCTTCTTCTTCTTCTTCAATACGAAGCCCGTAGAGTTCCGGATGTCAAGGGTAACTAAGGGTTTTACTTTGGGAAAGGATTTGCAGGTTTCAAGGATTTCGAGAACTGAGGGTAACCGAGGGCTTCAGTTGGGGAAAACAGCAAGGGCAAGGGTTCGTAACCGAGCTTCAGCTTGAGAAGAAGGTAAGCAAGTCAGGGTATTTTGGGGAGAAAATGAGAAGGGGCAACACGTGCACTTGGCTCCCACGCGTGGGAGCCTACAAAAATATGTTTTCAAACCCGGAGCCCATATTCGGGTTTTTTCATAATACGAAGCCTATATCCGTATTTTTCTCAAAATTTATTGTGCAAACCATGTACGTCAAAGCATCCAGGGGCAGAGCTAGGTGGGGGCCTGTGGGGGCACGTGCCCCCACTCAACTTTTGAGAATTAGTTTTTTTTTTTTTTTTTCCTTTTTTCTAGGTATACTATGGGAATGGAAGAAGATGCCTCCCAAAACTTTGGGAAAAAAAATATTCTTTTAGTTGATTTTCGAGTTCACACAACTCGTGTCCCTTTTAACCCCTATTAACTATGGTTAAGATATACTAACCCTTATGATTCAACAATCTAACCTTTGTTTTTAGAAGAAAAAAAAAATTCTAAAGGTTAAAATTTCTTAACTAGAGTTAAAGAGGGCTATGTAAGTGTTATTAAACCGTCCGATTTAAATCGCAATTGAATATGATCCGGACTCATATTTTTCATACTAAGTTGTTCAAGTATTTAATTGGGGATACGCATAAGACAATGGACAATTGTCTCCTAAAAAATTATACTATATTATTTAATATGACATAGCTATAAGGCAAGGGGACAACTATCTCTGAACTTTTGAAAACAAAATATATCTTTTATATTATTTAATTTAATTAGACATAACTATGAAGCAAGGGGACAACAGCCCCATCAACAAGAAGAAACAATACTCATAACATACATGCAAAATATATGGACGAAACGACCCGAGAACTTAGTTTCCAACAAAATTTCTGGGGCTATGCCCCCGATCTCCATAGACCTACAATATTTTATACCCACCTAACCTTTCTCTACAAAATTCATCAACAATTACTACTATTTTCAATCACCGATGGGTGCCCCCACTACTAGAAAATCCTGGCTCCACCCCTGCGTCCACACCATATAGCACTAATAAACTAAAAGAGACTTGGTTCTCAAATTCACATGGTTGGTCACTCGATGTACAAATTAAAACGTAGCCAGATACCTAGTAAAGGTACTTACCAAATATGTCATCACCTAGGAAGCATGGGTACGGGGATACTTAGATATGGCGATATAATACGGGTACAATACGGGTACGGCAATATGGCAGAAATTATGAAAAACAGCTCAGCTTTACCTTAGAGTGTAGGGTACGGCGATATGGCAGAAATTATGAAAAACAGCTCAGTTTTACCTTAGAGTGCCGTATCCGATACATATCCAATACAGAGATACGGGTGGGTACGGCGATACAGGTACGTTTCCATTTTCAAAGTATTCGTGCTTCCTAGGTCATCACCCTTTGTTATTTTGAGTCATTGTACACGCGAGTACAGTTACAAAAGCTTAATCAGACATATGGCACGCATAAGAGACCCCTTTACAGATTTTTTTTGTGGCCCAAATGCCTCCCATGTAGCATTGAAATAATCTAATTATAAACTTAGATCTCCAACTCTGCTCCTTGACTATCTAGAACCAAACTCGTTCATAAATCAAATATCCAGTATAATTATGGTTTCAATTTCTATGCACTATTCTGCTTTAGTCAAAAATATTTTGCTTAAGCATGGATACATAAACTTTTTACCGACATAAACGGAAGCTAATCCATTCAACTTTATTTTCTTTCATTAAGAACCTCATGCACAACTTTCCCTCGCAGTATTTATCAGATTATTACTTTGTATTATAATAAAATAAATTCAATTAGAACAGATTCTAGCTTAAACAGATGCATTAAAATTAGACAGGACAAAATGTATTACACGTGAATCCTAACTCCCGCCCTTATAGAATTAAAGAAAACTCACTTGCATCATGATCAACCCAGAGATTTTTTACTTGCAACATAAATTTTAGATATTACACATGGATGGTACATGGATTAAGCTCAGGTTGAGGTGTACCCTCATTGTGAGTTTCAATCCATCTGGCTGGTTAGTGTTGCTTCTTCATCTTCATTGTCTAGTTCCTGTTCTACAGCTTTAACCTGCAAAGTAGAAGGTTTTCTAATCAAATCAAAATGAAGAGAGAGAGAGAGACCGGGAATTTAATCTGTGTCTGGGGGGTCTTCCCAGTACCTAATTGAACCGACAGTGACCAGGTTGGGATCCTAGATGAATCTATTTGACATGGATGAGCATTAACTGGATTTTGTATAATATAAACTGTCTAAACTAGTCCAACGAAAAGTTGCACCTCAATAAGTTTATTGATATTTGGTGGCTGTCACGAATTCCGTCAAGTGATGTATAGGCTGATAGTAGAGAAACATGACTGGGTAACTGGTGAAGGCACCACCATACTTCTTAAAAAGTTTTCTTAACCACTAAGATGTAAGTCTATTAAAAATGATCTAGTAGCATATGGTTTGGACCATGGTTCAAAAACCCGAAAACTCGACTCAACTTGAAAGTTAGCCGGATCGAGTAACCGGAAAACTCTAAAAAAACTCGACTCGGTCCAACTCGAAATATATATGTAATAACTTGAAAAACCTGGGTTAAAAGAACTCAAAGTATGTTGGTTTTACAACCTCAAACCTATAAACTAGGTTTATCAAAATTCATAGTAGGTTGTCTTTGTAGACTCAAAAAAATATGATGCAAAAATAGTGTGACGTTCGAGTTTAAGTTTAAAAATTTATAAAAATACCTTTCTGTGACTCGACCTAGTCCGGCGAGTCAAAAAACTCGACTTGACTTGACCGAGACACCTGAGTAACTTGGTAAATAGTGCCTCCTTCAAGTTTTGAAGCAACTCAACTCGAAATTCAGCCGAGTCGAGTAACTCGGCCAAGTTACTTGAGTGACTTGCCAAGTTTTCGAACTATGATTTGGACACATAATGTAGAAGAAATAAAGACAAGAACACTCAGAAGTTTTTGCTTCTTAAGGGTCGAGTGAGTAAAGAGGAGTGGAATGGTTAATCCTTCAAACAGGGGATAAGAACAATCTAAAGGTTAATTTTTCAGAAGTTTTTAGCAGCTTCATTCATATAAATTTCTTTTGGGATTTTAGCAAGCCAGGTTCTGGGTTTAGCCTATTTTACAAATTACAATGTTTTGATCCTGTTTGCAAAAGTCTACCACTAACAGTTTTAGTCATTCTAAGGTAAGCACCGAGTGCATGAACACTGAGTTTTTTTTTTTTTTTGGCAAACCGGTTTTATATGACATTGTATTTACAAATAAGCTAACCCGGAACCTGGCTTGCTAAAATCCCATTTCTTTTATGCTAATATTCTAAACAAAATCACGAAATGTTACAGGTTACATGAGGTTTTTCGTCTAGAGTAATCTAAAAAGAAAAAGTCAGGTGTACCATAAGAATATTCCACAAACAACATAACAGGAAAGATGGCACATATACGAAGGTTTATCTGCCACCTGAGTCATCTCCTATGCGGAAAAGAAAACCTGGAAGATAACATCCTACATATAATTTTTCTTCCTCAAACTTTCACAGATCTCTTATGATCCTCCAAAATAACACATTAGATCAAATCATCAAACAGTTAGAACCATCAAACCAAGTTGACTTTCAGCATGGGAGAATTTTCATAGTCTATGTTGGAATCTCTCTTTATGGTATAACTGTCAGATTATGATGATAAATGAACAAGTTCATAAATCTAACTTAATGGTTGTTACCTCAGGTACATAATGCATAAGCATGTTTTCAATTCCAGATTTCAGAGTGACAGCTGAACTAGGGCAGCCACTGCAGGCTCCTTGCATCCTTAGCTTAACTATTCCAGTTTCTCTGCGGAAAGAAAACATAGAAAGGGTAAAATTGGATTTGTCAGGATTCAGGAATCTATTTATTAATTATCAACTCTGACCTCAAACATTCAACAAAAATATTAAGCCAAGGGAGAAACCTACAGATCAAATCCTCGGTATTCAATGTCCCCACCATCATCCTGCACTGCTGGTCGGATTCGAGTCTCCAGCAGTTCTTTGATCATAGCAACAGTTTCTGAATCATCCTGCAAAAGCAATCATTTGAAAGGATCAAATCTGCGGTACATTTTCACCATAGAATAATTACATGTTTCTATAAACTATTAGCAATTAAAGCCTCTGATTGTGGGCATGTTACATGTATTTATTGTTTTCCTAAAACAGTTGCATAATCAGAAGACTAGGGTTCAGCTGCAGGCTCTTCCCTCTGAACCATATTCATTATGTTCCTTTCATGTGACTGCATGCTACATCGAACTATTGAAGTGATTTTTATTGAGAAAATGTAACAGCCATAGAGTACGCAAAAGAAACTATCAAAGTACGTAATTCCAAAGTAAATACGAGACTCACAAATAAACTCAAAAACTTACGAAAACCTTCCTTGACAATTATACTCTTTAAACCAGCGATTCCAGCATCCAACTAAGGCTGCTGCACCCTTTAGTAGGGGCATCCAAGCTGGGTAGCAACATCAATGGGGTGTACTGGTCCTTTGTGGGGCCCACTACTGATTTCTCCCTTTTTTTTCCCTTTTCGATAACAGGTTTTTATGCCCTCTTGATTTGCATATGTGATGCGGGACAATGCAACTAACCTAGGATGACATGATTGAGACCAGAAAATTATTTACAGCAATAATGAGAATTATGAAACTACCTAGATTCCACAATTACAATAAAGAAATTCAAAGGGGAATTATTAATAACCTATGTTAAGTCACAATTCCACAGTGAAGACTTTCAATCTAAATTGGGAGATCGTAATGGAAGTGGCAAGTCCACTAGCTTAGGGATTTAGGTCATCAATCAATGTAAGTTTCTTATTCAATTGATGATTTCAAATATTAGTCCAGGCTCAATAATGATTAGACATTGGAACATGCATGTAAAATTAGGGTTTAAAGTTATTTTGAATTGATTAAAAAAAAACAGCAGCAGCATATTAACGACGTATCAAAATTAGGGTTAAGGTTTTAAATGGGGCTGTTTTAGGGTTTAGAAATTGCAAGAAGGTTGTGGCTGCAATACGGGTGTGTTGTAAAGGTTGCAACAGCAAGAGGTCAATGAAAAGGTGCTGTAACAGTCAAAAGACATCAAGATTAGGGCTGTTGGGGTCCTGAGGCAGCAATACAAAGGCTGATGGGATTTGTGACAGCAAAGGGAAGGGCAGGGTATTGATGCAGCAGTGAGGGAATGGGTATAGAAGTGGTACGGCAGTGAGGAAATGGGTATAAGGCAAGGGGCAGCAATGGGGAGTGGTAAAGGGATGCAGTTTGAGTGACTATGGTGACTGTAACAGCAATACAGGGATTGTACTAATGCTACAGCAGTCACAAGGTTGGGATACAGGTTCAGTAGCAGGAATTTGGGTAAGTGTATAGTATTAAAACTCAGCCGAGTTGAGTCAACTCAGCCAGGTTTCGAGTCGAGTTTCAAGTAAAACTCAGTTTTGACACTAAAAACCGAGTAACTCGTTGTACTTTTTTTGTTAAAACAAAAAATTGAGTAAACCGTCTACCTGAGTGACTAAATTATGTTTTTTTTCTTTTTTTAACACACTCCGCCCACTCTTAAGTATAAATACGAAACAAAAGGGGGTATTTAATTTATATTGAATATATATCTCATTTTAGGCATAGTTTATCATTAATTTTGAATTTATACCATATATAGTATTAGAAAAATATTATATATGTCCGAGTTTTAGGTGGCATTACTTGAACGAGTTTTGCTCGAGTTTCCAAGTTGACTCTACTCGGCAAGTTTCCGAGTCGAGTCCAGTTTTCGGGTTTTAAAACACCGGGTAAGTGATAGGTGCGGCAACAGGAGATATGGTCACAGGGTGGTGCGGCAACTATGAGCAATAGTTTGCTCCATGAGTTTGCTCCTCGCTCTTGCAAAGCCCCTTCAATTGCCCATTAACTCTAGTTAATTTTTTTTAACCCTTATGGTTTTTAAAAAAAAATTTCTAAAAACCAAGGGTAGATGGGTGAACCCTAGGAGTGAGTGAATCTTAACCACAGTTAAAAGGGAGTTAATATGGGACACGTGACAGAAAAAGGGCCCTCAAGACGCACCTCCTCGTGTCACCGACCGAGGAGGTGATTATTTTCCGGCAGCTATATGAGTGCTGTATAATGGCTGCAGATACAAGGGGACAGGTTTAGAGGCTTGCGGCAATATAGAAATAGTACTAGAACAGGTGCCGCAAGGTTGGAGTAGGCTGGGATAGGTGGCTAGGGGTTGGTTTTGCAATACAAAGGGCTGAGAAATTAAAAGAGAAGGAGGAGGAGGATAGCCTAGCTTCATTCCAAGGATTGATCTGGCTTCACACCATCCCTTCACAAGAGATTCCAAAAGCCAAAAAGCTCTCATATTTCATTCATTAAAATTCTGTAAATTTTCTACTCTTAAAAGGAGTATTTATAGAGAAAAGAAGGAAACTCTAATCCTAATACTTACAAAAACATCATTACTACTAAAACAATCATCTAATTAACAAAATTGTCATTACTATTAAAATAATCTCTAATTAAATCAAACAAATAACCAAGCTAAGATTCTAGTAGCCTCATGGGCTAATTGTGACCCTCAGAATCTCCATCTCTCGATCCAACGGTGGATCTCCATCACGAACATGGTCCAACGATGGATCTCTCTCGATAACATGATCCAACGGAGGATCTCTGTCAATAGCTCGAACTAAGCCCATATCAAATCATCCATCATCAATGTGTTTTCACTTTTAATACCATTATATCAAGAACAGATAATTTTTCGAGAAAAAAGAAAACTAAGGGTAAGGTAGACTGGCAGGGAGCAGGACTCATTGTAGGCTTCAAGGTAGAGAACGAGGGTAATGTAGGAGCATCTCAACAACCATTCACATTGTTGTTGGAATGACTCAAGCACTCTTAGAGGGTTCCAAATAGCCCTAGGAGGGTTTCGATCCAATTCAAATCAGCATTATGAGCCACCTCATAAGAGAAAGCTCAAGAGCTAATTTTTGGCTTTTAGCTAGGGAGGTTTTGGACCAGCATGTTAATTTGGGCCTTATTTACTATTGGGCTTAAGTTAATATTAGGGTTGCTTATTGGGAATTCTATTTATAATAAATATTTTCTATTTTACAAGTTGTATGTTTTAGGAGTTAGATATTCTCTTTTATTTGCTTAAGAGAAGAGAAGTTGTCCACTTTTAGAATAGGAGTCAGTTTTTTTGTTTTTTGAACGGTAATCAAAATATATATATCAAAGAGGCTAAACAGAGCAACAAAAAAAGATTACAAGAATGTAAACTCAAAAGAAAAACTGAAAGAAAAGAGAAAGGCAACAAAGCAAGAAAGAAGAGCCCCTATGGGGAGGATGGAAGAAAGAAGAGACTTCAGCCCAATAACTCACCCACACTCTCCCCCTCGCGCCTAATGGAACATCATTCCTGAATGAGAAGGCGGATACGATAACATATGCGAAGAGGGGAAGAGGGGAGTCGTCAAAAACCATCGTGTTCCTCTCTATCCACAAAGACCAAGCTATGGCACCAAGAAGGACCGACCAAATAGCATTTTGCACCCACCATCCGCACATACCCCAAACTAGTAGAAATGTAGGATAAGAAGTTTACCAAGGAAGAAGGAAAGACCCACTCCGAGCCTACTTGGGAGTGGAAAAACCCCCATACCTCATTCGCGATAGGGCCGTGCAAAAGCATATGGTCCACTAATTCTTCTGCAAGGAGACATATGTAACAAGGATTAGTCATCCTCCACCCTCTATTTTTCAAAAAGTCACAAGTCAAAATCTTATTCAAAGCCGCATTCCAAAGGAAAAAAGATACCTAAATGGGATACCAGGATTCCAAACCACCCTATGAGGAAAAGAACTAGGAGGAACAAAATCAAAAAAATGTAATATTAATCGAACTGAGAATCACCCATTGTTGCCTCTAGACCAAACTCTGACACTGCTCAGAGTACACACATGAGAAGAAGCTAGGTGCTCTAAAAGCCTACCCAAGTCCTCAACTTCTCAATCATTCAGATCAAGTCTCAACTTAAGACAGCACACCACACTGGCCTCACTCATCTGAAAGTAGTCCCCTACTAAGGCTTCCCTATTCTGAGCAAGCAAAAAAATATTGCCAAATTCATCCTTAAGATTCGTTGAGCTGCACCACATGTCTTTCCAGAATCTAACATCAATACCACTACCTACCTTGAATCTGAAGTTGGGCATTACTAAGCCAACAACAGCCATAATCCCCTTCCAAAACCCAACCTCGTGCAACCCCTTGACCTCCCATGGAGCCCACCACAAGAGTTCACCATATCTAGCCAGTAGCCACAATAACAGTTCGCCATAAACTCTCTTTCCTCCCCGAATCTCTAGACCCGTTTTTCTAGCAAAGCTTTATTCACCTAAACAAGAGATTTTAGGTTTAGACCCCCGCCTTTCCTGGACCAACAAACACTATCCCAAGCCACCAAATGATATTTGGAGCCATCCCCTTGGCCATTCCAGAGGAAGTTCCTCTACGCTTTCTTAAGAGAAGCGGCTATCGACTGATGTATTGTAAGGAAAAATATGAAATAAGTTGGGAGGCTATTTAGGGTACTTTTGATAAGAGTCAATTTCCAGCCTTCTGAAAGAAGGGAAGATTTCCATCCAGAAAGCCTATTTGCAAACCTCTCCAAGATCGAGGCCCATGCCAACTTAGACTTGAAACAAGCCCCAATAGGCATTCCTAGATAGAAGGAAGGAAGAGATCTCACTCTACACTCTAGACATGCAACTAATTGCTCGATATTTGGGACCCCACCAACCGACATAATCTCAGATTTAGCTAGATTGACTCGCAAGCGAGAAATGGTTTTGAAACATCTAAATAAGCATCTAAGATTACCCAAATTCCTACATGACGGCCGACGCAACATAGAAAATCAAGGTATCATCCACGAAATGGAGATGAGATATCCATAGATTATCCTTGTCAATGGAAAAACCATCGAACAAAGGCCCATCGGCTCTAGCAAGCATCCGGCTCAAAGCTTCAGAGACAATGATAAAAAGGGAGGGAGAAAGAGGATCCCATTATCTCAGAACCCTAAAACTCTGGAAGAAACCTGTCGGGTTGCCATTGGTAAGGATTGAGAAGGACACCAATGATATCCACGTCTTCATCCAAAGGCGTCATTTAACCTCAAAGCCCATTCTTCTTATCCCATAATCCAAAAATCTCTCGTTAACACGATCAAAGGCTTTCTCAATATCAATCTTGCACACTAGACCAGGGGTAAAAGTAGTATCTTATTTAGAGTTTACTCATCATATTAGGAAAGTAGAGTTCAGGCCTCTATATAGATGGACTTTAGTTGAATTTTTATAATGTTGATTTGATTAAGTTGAATTTTGAGCTTCAATAAGAGTCTTATTGAAAAGACTGCTTATGATGTATCAGTGATAGAATTTATTGATTGCTTGATTGACCAAAATTTGACCAAGGGCACTTCTTTTATTAGGAGCAAGAGAACCATATAATCGAGTTCTACAACTGCCACAACACTACAATAGGCTATCTAGAAATCCGAAATGATCTAGAGGTTCAGGTTTGATCTCTTTATTTTATTTTTCCTTTTAATTCTTAATTCAACAACTGAGTTATTTGCTGAAGTTTAGAATTTAAACCTTAGATTTGATCCTATCCTTTTCTATTCATTAGGTTTTGTCCATTATCACTTAGAAACCCTAGATTGATAGGTATTACTACCTTATGAATCAAAATCTTAGTGCTAGAACTGAATATTACAGTTTTGCCGTTGAACATTTGGGACTACTCGTTACCTTATCCTTAACTTTTGACCCTAGAATTCATTCCAAACCTTCTTTTTTTTGATCGGTGAATTCATTCCAAACCTTTAATTATTGTTCTAGACCTGCTCTAAAATGTCAATACCTGATTTCATATGAAAATCTTCCGTAGCAACCAATTACTCAATTCTTTTTTCACTCTTGTCAACCTTACCTATGGAGAGGGGGCTTCATTTTAGCCTATTCAGTCCAAAAATACATGCATATAAAATTTAAGTACTGTCTCATCCTAAGTGAAAGGCAATTTTATAAGATAACGGAAACTATGAAATGGAGTATAACTTCAGAGCAAACCATCTTGTCAATAGGAAAGCTTCAACTAACTGTGAGTGAGTGTATAGAGAATTATGTTTAAACTGAAGTCAGAAGAATGCCTCATGAATAGCTGTGTCCATGGAAGCTGCTGCATTAGAGTCTAGAAACAGTGGATTCCCAGAAGAATAGAAGTCCATGATCACTGCAAAAATTTCGGGTTTTAAAAAATCCCAAGAAGCATCTTCTGACTTTGTTACAGTAATGAAATCTGATCCGTAGAAAACTCGAGCTACTCCTGTATTAAAAGCAAAGAACTAAGGTCAGACCAGTCTCGTCTACCTGTTGCTTTGCTACTACAATTAAATAAAACAAACAAAACAAAAGGCAAATAAAATTTAGTCATGCCATAGAAAAATTTATGACCAGCATGGTACATGGGGAATCTGGGGGTCATAGTAAAGAATAAAATGAACCAAAGTTATGGAGGGCAGTGCTAATGTGTGGGTTGCCATCCCCTCAAGATGAGTATTGTGAAGGGGACAGAAACCTTCGCAAGATTACCAATACCTTTATTGAGAATTTCTCAGGAGGACAAAGAGACATAGCAACAGAATTATGCTGCTTCTTTTTTCAAAAAGTAGTAAATAGACATTTTCGTCAAATGATTAATTAGCGACTTATTCAGGAATTTTCGAAGAAAAAATATTGAAAAGTCGTTAGTTTTGCAAATTAAACGTGAATTATTTGCTATTTTTGGAAGAACAAAATATAAATACATATGTAATACATGAAATGCTTTTGTTTATAACTTATCATATTTAGTGATCATTTTTTTTTTTATTACTTTTCCTGAATTTGCTGCTCCAATTTTTTCTGAATTTTCCCATAGGAGAATAATTCTTGAACTCCGATTTGGTGACTATGCTAAGAGAAGTTATGGTTGTTCTGGTGTTCATACTAAAGTGACGTGTACAGGTTGGACAATAGTTTTATCACATAGAAATCCAACCCGCAGTTTCTGAATGTTTACCCGGACCCTACTTTAGGGGAGGATGTCGGATATGTTTGTGCTCCATTCAATTTGCAAATTTTCTAGTTTACCCCACCAAACAAAATATTGTTCACAAAATTAAGATTATACACATGATGACATGACCTAATTTCAGTTGATATTATCATTTACCACAACAATAAGGAATATTTGCATACAAAAGGGGAGCTAAACCATCTGATGTAAATAGATTTCAATATATGTCCGGACAATAGAACAATTATATATATATGGAGAAAATAGGAGAAGATGCAGATATGTGTAAAGCTGTAGCTTCAATGCACAGTTATAGGCTAAAATCAAACAGGCCAACATGATTTACATAATTATATGTTATAGAAGAAAGAGTAAGGCAAGCAGACCATCAACGCCATAAATGGCTTTTGCTAGTGGTGAATTCATGGCAGAACGAGCATTTGGAAAGTCTGTACTCCCGACTTCCATAACTGGCTTTCCGGGGTAGAACATGAGAGATGAAGGATTGGGTGTTGATTGGGTTTGGATAAACATGCTCCTCTTCTGCCCTGTACAAATTAACATCAAAATAAGATGAGGCAATTGCCAGCATATCCTTTATGTAAACTAAATGTTTTGACTTCTAAGGCAATTTTCAATTTATCAACAAATAAAACCTCAGAGACATTAGTACAGACGTATATACTTGAAAAAAATAGCAATATATGCCAATATGATTAAGTTACCATGGAGATCCCAAAATGTAGAAAGAAATCATCTTTGTTCTTTTTGTGGGGACAAGGGGTGAATCCCAAAGCAGATATTGAGTTGGCAGTTTTCATTTTTTTTTTCTATACAATCCCATGAAATTCTCAAAACACTTGTCGGGTCAATTTTGTAATTTTCAGGTTTCCTGTTAATGACTAAGTCTAACTCATAGCGTGTGTACTCTTCTTTTCTTTTCTTTTATTCTCAAAATATCAAACAGGTACTCTTATTTTCTTTTCTTTTCTTTTCTCTTATTCTCCTTGTCAATAATTCATCTTTTCCACATAACTCAGTTTCTTTCCGTATATACTCCAATCCAGCAAATTCTCAACAGTTTCAATTGTACGATATTCATGTACTCAAACACAGCCATTATATGTGATATTTTCATCTAATATGCATAAAATTATTATCAATATTAAATACTCATACCTGTAGCCAAGCATTTTTCCCTAAAGTTGAGTTGAACCTGCTCGGGTTGAATGTCTTCAACTCTTTCTCTAATTGGCAGCTTGATGGGGCCTAGGGGAGCTTTGTTGCCTCTTACTTAGAAAATCATGAGTAAGAGTGGGGATAATCACCAGGGGTTGGTGCAGTTGGCTAGCATCCCAGGTTTACTCCCTGTGGTTGTGTGTTCAACTCCCACACCTCGACTTTCCCTGGTGTCCATAGGGAAAATTTTGAGTGGGTCAATGTGGACACCCGAAGAGACTAGTCCTCGCCTCGAAAGGTTTGGGACACCCTCCGTTACCAAAAAAAAGAGAGGGGATAATCATAAAGAGGGGATAATCATAAATCCTGCCCCATCAGGGATTCTAGGCCACAAGATCAAAAACTAGTTGTGCTTCCTTAAGATATAATATAATAACACCACGTATCTAGGATGTATCAAGCCCGATAAATCATAATGATCACCTTTATCATCTGGGCTCAATCTAGTATGCCTAATTGACCAGGGAATACCAACTCGGGGGATTTCAATACAACAAAATACTTTGTGATTATTACAAAGACCATATACAGAAAAGTCTTACATCAATAAGACAATAACCCATTTGTAAATTCACCATTTTCTAATCAGTCAGTATACCCGTGAAACAAATGCCCAAATTGTTCTAAAGAAAAAAAGTGCTCATTATCAGTCTTGTTGGGAGCCCAGATGGATCTCCTTTAGGCCCTCCTTCCATGAGCCATATCTTGGGCTATCTGGAATGAGAAGAAGAGGCGCGTTTTTTAGGATTCTTTGTTGCCTCTAGATAAAGTTTGCCTCCGGACGCATAGCGTGTTGTTAGAATGGGCTTTCCATCAGAGATTATGTTGTGGATTCAGGGATTGCCAATCTTATTGCATAGCGTGGGTTGTACTGTTGGTTAGACGGCTTACTCGTTCAAAATTTAGATTCCTTTGCTCGTGGCGTTATTTTATCTCTCTTTTTGGTTCACCATTTCCTTAACGAAATTGCCTTTACTGATCAAAAATATACATTTTCCATACCAATACATATTTTTTCAGCACACCCTTTTCACAATTTTATAACCTTCCAAAGCTACTAAATAAAACTGAAATCCCATATCTCTCATGTTGATGCAGCAATTTCTATAAGAATTAAAGCACATGCATACACAAAATCTAAACCAAGAAAACCCATGAAGGAAAAAAAAAAAAAAAGTCTCAAATATCCTAAACACGAAAACCTAATTGCATAGGCAACAATCCCAATCAAAACAAAGAGAACACATAAATAAATTTTGAAAATTAAAAAAAAAATCAACCAACCAACCTCCGAGAAGGCTCCATTTCCTGGAATTAAACGAAGAAACGGGCGAGGCGTTCAATGAATTGAGAGGAGCAAAGATGTTTTGATTTCGCGAGGATGAAGTAATTGAGGAATCGAATAAGAGGCGACGAGAAATACAGAAAGTGTTGTATTCTCTGCAAGGTTCTAGTTTCTTTCGAAGTACTCGCGTAATCAATCTTCCAAAGCTGTTCATCGCTGCTTTTCCTTGCTTCGTGATTTACAGAAATATATCTTCCCCTTTCTTTCCCTCTCTCTCAAATGGAGGTGTTGATGCTGAAAATTGAATCAAGGGGTTCTGAATTGTTTTAACTTCCCATTGCTCTTTCTTGTTCAGGCCAAATGGCAAAACCGCCAAAGATTGTCCAAGCACTGTCTTCATAACCGGTCTGGTAGAGTGGCCGGTCCCGGTTCGACCATGTACTTTTTGTAAAAAAAAAAATTTACTTTTTTTCTCATTTTTTCTTTTTCCCGGTTCCGGCCGGTTCCCAACCGGTTCTACCACCGGGTCTCCGGTCCTCGCCGATTTTGATCGGTTCTTAAAGAGTTCCGATTTTGAGGGTTTTGAAAACCGGCGAGGGGGCCGGTTCCTAGTTCCACCAATTCGACTAGCCGGTCCGGTCCGATTCTGACAACACTAGTCTCAAGTCTCAACCATTGTTCTTGAGTGATGTTAGGTGTCCCCCAATATTTGATGACTACACCTCTTTTTTTCTTTTTTAAATTGATCATTGATTTTTAAAATTTTATATGCCTACCAAAGTTTCTTAAAGGATTACTAATAAAATTTATATTTTTACATCAAACTTTAAATTTATTAGCTATAAGATAAAGAGGGGATTTTTAAGTATAAAGTCACTTTACTCATGAATAAATAATCACCATATATTTAATTTAATTACAGTTTTCTCATCTAATATTTATAAGTAATGTACTAATCATGCACACTAGGGTGGTGTACAAAAATTTAAATACAATTAATTCATTTTTTTTTCTTATTTTTATCAATTTTGTTGACTTAATAGAATAAAGAAAAACCTCAAATACTCAGAAATTGTCAAACAAATATTTTAATTTTTTACAACTATCGATCAAACAAAGATAATCAAAGGCATATGAGAAATCATAAATTTAATTTTCAATAAAATGAATAAAATTTTAAATAAACAATATTGTCAAACTAATAAGCTGAGTGTAAAATGTTCCATAATAGAGAAGTGATGATGAATTGAGACATCAAAGAGGTGATGGTAAATGGAGTAGAAGTCGGTTAAATAATAATAAAATAATGAATGGAGTGCACATATAAAATATAGAAAATTTCCAAATATAAAATACTTTTTAAATGGGGTGTATTTATCAAATATTAGAGTACTGTAGTCATAACACTACCTTTAATCTCCAGCGCACAAGCACAGCCGTCCCTAATGTCATAATAATTTTAATTTTTTTAAAGGAATAATCCCTCCTCTTACGTGTAAGGGGACACCCGAATGGATTAGTCCTTGTCTCGGAGGGTGGGACTAGTCCTTGCCATGGAGGATTTGGAACACCATATGTTACATTTAAAAAAATGAGTAGTCTGGCACTCACAAAGCCCCCTTAATTACCATTGAACTCTAGTTGAGAAGTTTTAACCCTTGTGGGTATAAAAATTAATTTTTTTCTACCACTCAAGGATAGATGTTTTAATCTTATGATTAGTAAATCTTAACCATAGTTAAGGAGAGTTAAAAAGGGACACATGACAAGTTTTTAAGGGGGCGAGACAGGTCACCCCCCTCCTCATTCGAGTAAGGGATTATTTTTCCTTTTTTTAGAAAGCATCATTCAGTTATAGAAAAAAAATTTGCTCCTCCCGGATGCCAAAAGTATAGCATTTTGCCCCATCTTTATGATCAAATGTCTTTTTTAATTATGGTTAGCTCTCTTTAACTGTGATTAATATTTTAAAAACCAATGTTTTTAGATCTTTAAGGATTAGTGAATCTTAATCACATTTAAAGGGAGTTAAAATGAATACAGGTGACGAGAAAAAAGGAGGTGAGATGACCTCTCGTTGCACCTCATGAGGAGGGGATTATTTTCCTTAGTTATATTAGTTTAATCTAGCACTTAATACTTCTTAATATGTTTGTAAATTGGAGGCATGTCAACTGCAATCGCAATGGACAGTGATATAAGAGATTCAAGCCCAATCCTCCTTTATGAGAAAAACAACTTCCTACCACTAGAAACCACCAAGGAGGTGTGTCCGTGATAAATCAATATCAACATTTCTCTATCAATCTGAGGAGTGTTTGCACTAGTGGTGATCGGAGTTTTGCGTGCTAGCTAACATTTTTCTGTCCTAACAGTTGAAAATGATTTAAGATTTATCAACTTTATGACCATTACAATGGGTTCGTGAAGGGATCAGCAAGACAAACATTCAGTTTGCGCAAATTCATGATACCTTATTGCCATGGAAATATGGAGGAAAAATAATCATTTATGCATTGGATGAACCTCTGTTTTTTTGCACGTAGATAACTTAGGTTAACTTGCTTATTCCGTAACCGTCAAGAGATTCCCACTCCAGTATTAGAAAGACGTTAGCAATTATACCCTTCTTCACCCAACTTAATACTTATATTGGAAAATATTGATTGTGTCGTTTGAAAGCACCCAATTTTTACACCCCTCTTTAATCATGATTAAGTAATTTAATCATGATTAATCCTAAGTCAACCCCTAATCTATTACCTACTACTAATACAAAATGTTTTTCTCTCTTTTAGGCCTGCCACGTCATCCACTTTCTATCTACTAACTTTTTGCGTGCATTCCGAAGTCCTACTACGTCACCGTTTTTCCCCTAATCATCACCAGGGTTCATACCCCAACCATCACCACGTAGACTACCATCTACCATCCTATGAGACGTCTCGCATGTAAGATTTTCTATAAGGTTTATGGTCTTGCAATGTTCATGGTCCAAACCCGGATAAAGTCTACTCCAGTTAAGGTTTCAGTTGTAGCCAAACAGTGGTGTTTTATGTATTAATTAAGTATATCGGGTTATAAGGATGGTTTATAGTCTCCTTGATGGGTTAGGACTCTAATGACTTAAGCCCTATAGTATAAATACTACATATAGGCTATCGGTCCCAGGTCCAACTCCTAAAAAAGCCTACAAAAAAGCATATTCCCCATCAAGAGCAAAGGAGTCATGGAATCTGAAGACCGTGTGCTTCATCATCATCGACAATGAAAGGTTTTCTTCTCTACTTTCAATGGGCGACACAGGTATGTGATTCTTGAATATTGATTGGCTAGATCCAGGAAATATAACATGTGGTATCAGAGCCTAGGGTGCTCAATCAAGTTCAAGAATGCATAAAGTTATTTCTATTAATTTTTAATAGGATTTACATTATTTTTCTGATGAAATTAGTTCGATTTTTTACGAAATCTTATAGGTTTTCCAGCGAAAACTCTTCGCCGGAGAACCATGGTAGGGTTCGTATGTAGCGTTATTATGTGGCTAATTTTTGGTTCACTGTTCAATTTTTTGGGTTTTAGAAAAGGGTTTCGGATCTGAAATCATTAAAAAAAAAAAAAGGGGGTTTTCGGTTTTCTGGCAATTTCTCCGGTTACCGGTGGTAGGATGCCCTCAAACATTGTTAATAATGGTTCCCCTAAGTCTGGCTATTATTTTGGAACTCCCGTC
This sequence comes from Tetracentron sinense, assembly GCA_015143295.1. Classification (NCBI taxonomy): domain Eukaryota; kingdom Viridiplantae; phylum Streptophyta; class Magnoliopsida; order Trochodendrales; family Trochodendraceae; genus Tetracentron; species Tetracentron sinense. The sequence goes on from CM026563.1 coordinate 13,605,277, forward strand.
ACTCGGATCTGATGCCAGGAGAAGAAATCAAGTATTTAAATTTAAAAAAAAAAAAAGTTTCGGCCGTTTTCAATTAGACGGCGATTCCGCCGCTGTCTTTCGCCGGCATAGGATTCCGGCAGAGGGGTTTTGCTCGCTGGAGAGTGGCCGACCTTTTGGCACCGGCGGCAGCCGGTAAGTTGGCCGGTAGGGCCCCCAACAGAAGGTATACAGGCAACGGTTTTAGGGTTTTAAAAAAAAAAAAAAAAATTTCGGGTTGGGAAGACGAATCCACGAGGGTCAACCCGACCCTGTGACCTGATCTGACGTTGTACCCGATCCGAATATGTTAACCCGAACCGAATGGTACCCGACCCGTATCGAATAGGTTATAACCCGACCCGAATACCCATACAGGCACACTGGACCAGACCGGTTCAGCCGGATTGCGGCTAGACCAGGCCGGACCGAGCCGCGTCCAAACCGGACCTCGTGTTGACGTCGAACCGCGCGCGCGTGAGGTACAGATCGCACGTGAAGCACACACCCTGCGCGTGAAGCGCATGTGCCGCGCGTGAAAAGCACTCCAGAGCCCCTGTTGTTCATCCCTGCGCGTGTTAGCGTGTCCGACACGTCTTTTACGCGTGTCCGAGGTTCCCTGGCCTAGTTTTGTCTGTAAAACCTTAATTTGGGGTCTATTTCATTCCATTTTTCATCTGTAGACGAATTTTATGGCATTAAGTGCTCAAATAAGGCTATTTTTCAATTTTAGACTTATTTTTGATGCCTAATTTGGTTTTTGGGAACTCCAGAAAACTTTTCAAGCTTAAAGTAACTCTTGAACCATCCCTAAAGTATTCTTTGTAAATATCTGGGGTTTATTTCAGCTGATTGTGCCTCTATAAAGACCTTTTGTGGCATTAAGTGCCTAATATAACTAATTTTCAATTCTAGACCTACTTTTATGCATATTCTAGTATCTGAGCACTCCGGAGAGATTTTATGGTTAAATTAACCTTTTTCAATTGTCTATAAAGTAATTGAATGCATAAATAAAGTATGTTTGGTGATTGTTTAATGAGCTTTAAGGTTTTCCGGTCTATTGATTTGGGAAAATGGGGGAACACATGATTAAGTTCATTTGTGCATTCAGAATGACACCCAATATAGTTTTTAACTCTTACAGACTTCAGACACTAATGGATTACACACTTTGATGTAATCTTTTGGATATAAATTATTTTTCTAAACAAAGTTTTTAGAGCTAAGACAGGTTTATTCGTGTCTCAACATATATGCGCATGAATACTTAGTATAATGTGCATGATAGCTCAACAAATTATTTGAAGTTCAAGGCATTAAATGCATGATGATTTCTTGTATAAAACTGAATTCTTGTTTGTTTTTAAAAATTCATTAATTGCATTATCGTTGTGTTTTCCAATGTATGTTTTAAATTATGTTCTTTTAATTTAATATCATGTGGAAGACGAGATTTCTATGAATATGTTATAATGTTCATTGATGCATGTTTATTTAAACAATCAATAATTCCTTGGGGTATGGAATTTTAGGCAACTCCTTATTTGGAACCAACCAGATTGAAATGGTCGTGTTAGTCACCAAAGTGGCCTCGATTAGGAAAATTTGGGTGACGTTCAAATGTGTATGATTATATGATTATTTGCTATATATTGAAAAGGAAGTGCCATAAGGTTTTGCGTTTGATTGTTATGGGGTAATGATCAAGCCCAAAGGTGGATCATTATCTTGTACAATTCAAACGGAGCAGGAAAGTTGGGGTGACATTACAGACTAGAGGAGTTTAGGCCCAAATGTTTAAAGTTTTCGAAATCTGTTGTGTTCATGATCAACTTGTCTTGTGGTGAAGTTAATTCACCAAAGGAGATGAGCCAATCGCATGTTGCATTCTCGGCCCAAAGGAAGGAGTGTGATGATGCAAATGGAAATCTCACCAAAGGAAATGTTTAAAATATTATAGTCACTCTGGATTGTCTGATTGATACCCCATCAGTTAGATGTGTTTTTGCATCAATAAAAGCATGAAATAAAGATAATGATTCATGCATAAGAATATTAAGATGCAAACTTTTATGTGAGCCTTTTTAGTTTATATACAGAAATTAAATCTTCTCTTATAGATAATTGTTACTCTATGGGCGCTGAAAGTATTAAGTTATGCTGACCTTAGATAAACAAGACTAAGACTTAGTCATTTTAAGGATGAAAGTAAGAAATGTGTAATTAAAGATAAGTTAAAGGTTAGGGCTAAGCATTAGAAATGAAAAATGTCAATAGACTGAATTTGAAAACTGTGAATGGTCAATATCAAAGGTTGTTTATGGAAGAATTCCTAATATTATATAAGGTATTATTTGATAAGGTGACAAGTTGAATAATTATATTATTTGAGAATCATAAGTGTTTATCTAAGTCAATTGACTTATGTTTGATATGATGAATTCATGGAAACATTCTAAATAAAGATTGCAAATATGAATTCATTGAGATAATGGTCAACATAAAGTTGATGTTGCAGTTTAAGTTTGAATCTCTCTATGTGTACTTTAATCAATCTATAATTAACTTAAAGGACATGAAAGGAAAATGATAAAGTATAAATATTTTATCTCCATGTGGGTTGGAATGAGAATGAACTACAGTATTAATGTATAAAAATCTCATAAGGTGATGAGTGACTAATCCTGATATGCTTTTGAGGCATCTAGAGATGATGCTTCATATTATTCATTGTGAATTAATTCTAAAACACTAATTCACATATGTAATATCTTTGAGAGATTCATTAGAATCTAAAATATAGAAGATTGGGAGAAATCATTGGTAAAGAAATATAGATTAAATGCTAATATTCACATAGTTTATTAGATTTAAATCTGGTATGGGGATCATTTCTTTATCAAATTTGTTAATGCGTCATATTATTAAAATTGATGGTTTGTAAAGTGAAAATACATTGACATTAAAATATAATATTTTAAGAATGTATTTAAAGTGATGCGATAAAGTAATTTTGAAATGCAAAAAAAAAAAAAAAATTAATCTAAAGATTTGTTTGATAGCATTAAGTAAAGAAAATTTAAAGGCTTCAAAGAAATTTCTCTCTACAAATACTAATACAATGACCTATATAGATATTTGTAATTGATTTTCTCTTTTATGAGGTATAATGATGTTTCATTAATCTATATATATAGATATCAAAGTCTGGTTTTTGTTTATGATCCATAAAGATAAAGCTCATAATCTTCTTGGTAAAAAGATCTAAGTTATGAAATACGACATAAAGTAAATATTAAAGGTTGTTTAATTAGTATCTTAAAGATTATGAGATAGTTAAAATGCTAATTAATTCAGTCTTTTAAGAACATAATGAACAATTGGAAGGGAATACCATGTTACCTAAAGTCATGAATAATTATTCATTTATGTTAGAATTCGTATAAGGAAATGCTCTAAAGACTATATTGTATATTTCAAATTAAGTTCCTCATAAGGCAATGTTCAAGACACCATTAAGTTTTGAAAATGAGAAAAATTTCAAGAAATTTAGTTGCTTTTTTATCAGACATTTAAAGAAATTAAGAAATATATATCATTTAGTCTCTCTCGTAACACTAGCATTATTGAGATTAAAATGTAAAATGTTAAAAAAAAATGGCGATAACAGTGGGAGTATAAAGTCTCTACCTATTAAGTGTAAGGATAGTCATATTTCAGTCTATCAATAGGCTTAAAGAAGTGATGTTGTGTCACACCTAAAGTTTCTTATTTTGATATAGTTGATGGTCATCATATAAAGTTTTGAGGTGCTATTGTCTCTCATTCGGCCTAATTTGTTTCGCCTGAAGTCAAGACAATTTTGAGAATAAGGATGATATATTACTTTTCATCAGGATAGGGGAAGTATTATGTTGATTATAGTATGAAATCCATGAAGAAAAGTAATATTTTAAACTTAATAAAGTTACAGCTGATAAACATTAGAATAATGTTCTTACTCAACGATCTTCATAAGGAGGTGTATACAAAATGATAAAAGATTCTTAGAAATAAGATAATGAGTATTAAGTTTGTAAGTTTAGGAAGTTTACATAAGGTTTTGAGCAGAAAATCAAGTGAATACTTCTTTCAATTTTAGGGTGAACATTATAGTTGAGTACATCAACATTAAGGTTAGTGGCAGAAAATATACTTTGATTATATATCATAAAATTGTGACATTAAGGATTTAGAGATGTGTCATTTAGGTTCACCATTATAAATCTCTATTCGTTGGTCTTATGACCTCTTGTAATTGTAACAGAAAAAGTTTTTTCATTGAGAAAGTTCTAAGGATGATTGGTATGTCACATTAAGCTCCTAAAGAGAAATCTGTCTTATGAACTATAGGTTGACTTGTCAGAGTGCTCTAAGACATAGGTTAAAATTTGTGTTATAAAGTTTCATTATTGCACTTCGATTGAAGAGTCTTATGGATAAACAGGTTTTCACTCATTCGAATATATCTCATGCAGCTAAATAAAGTTCCCATTTTAGTTGTGATATATTTGAGTGTTAGACCATTAAGATAGTTATAAAGTAATTGTAGAAGATTAAAGTGCATTGGCTCACATAATGGTATTGATACCCATCAGGTTATCGGGTATTCAGGTTCAGATTGTGTTGGACGTCTGAACATCAAGTAGTCGACATTAATTTTTATTCCTATTAGCTGTGTTGCTATCTAGTGAAAAGTATAATGTTTTTCATTATAAAATCGTCGACTAGGCAGACAGGATACATGACTTGTTATAAGGTTTTTGAACAAGTTATGTGATTGCGGAATTTTTATCTCAGGGCTCTAAGTCTTCGGTTTTATTACAAAGCCGTTGGATATAATTATGTGATAATTCTGCATCAGTTTACTTCTCTCAAAACAATAAGACTTAAAGTTAGTTCAAACACATGGGCGTAAGGTGTTTTGTTGTGAGAGAGAATGTTAGAGAACATAAGGTGTCTGAACCATTAACCATAAAGTTGAATCATAAGACATTTTTGGAGCTTGTCTAAAATGAAACTAAAAGAGACAGCTTGGATTCATTTGGTTAGTGGGAGTATGTTGCTAGCATTTCGGTTACAAACAAAAAGGTTCTCTGCTATAGTTATTGAGATTTGTCTATTAATTTGTTCTAATCAGAACGACAAAGCGATGCATCACTCTGCATTTCCATTTTGTGTTAAATGGTGTTTTAAATTTGCAGATTAAGTGACCAAGGCAAATTTTGAGGATCAAATTTTGGGATGTGTGAGGTCAGCACATTATAAGGTTATAATGCTTGAAACCATGGAGAATGAGGGTACTAGTATGGTGACCATGGAATGGTGTCATGTCATAGTGTTGATATGATGGCCTCCGTGATCCGATATTAGTGTTTTCATTTGCCTAGGTTTTGTTCACCACATTTATGTATATTGGCTTAACTATCTGGAATATGTTTTCAATGTGGCCACACGTCTGTTGTTTTCAAAATTAAGTCGTTTATCTGAGAGAATCATTTTAAAAGAATTTTTCGCATAAGTAAAATGTTTTCTCTTTTGAAGATCATTACAGACCAAGTGGGAGAATGTAAGATTTTCTATAAGGTTTATGGTCTTGCAATGTTCATGGTCCAAACCCGGATAAAGTCTACTCCAATTAAGGTTTCAGTTGTAGCCAAACAGTAGTGTTTTATGCATTAATTAAGTATATCGGGTTATAAGGATGGTCTATAGTCTCCTTGATGGGTTAGGACTCTAATAACCTAAACCCTATAGTATAAATACTACATATAGGCTATTGGTCTCAGATCCAACTCCTAAGAAAGCCTGCAGAAAAGCATCTTCCCCATCAAGAGCAAAGGAGTCATGGAATCTGAAGACCGTGTGCTTCATCATCATCGACAATGAAAGGTTTTCTTCTCTACTTTCAATGGGCGACACAGGTATGTGATTCTTGAATATTGATTGGCTAGATCTAGGAAATATAACATCGCATTGATTCCCAAACGACACCTCCTACTACACGACTGTCCCCACATATATATCTCCTGCCTGCCTCTCTCTTGCACGATAACTGCTATCTCACATCTATTAACCTATACTATGCCACAGTTTTCTGATGTGCCTATCTTTCACTACAATTTTTTCTTCTCCGTTCACTTAAGAAGCCACGTAGAATTGAAATCGGTCTTCCATTTCCCGAAGCCTGTCTTCCATCTCCCGAAGCGTCACTCCACATATGATTTCACCACTTTTCCCGAACCATCATGTGTCTTCCCGAACGGTTTGTCCCCACCGAAGAGTCGTCATTGTGAACGAATTGTTCAAACCCGTTTCATCTTCTCCAACTTCATTCCTTTTACCTATCTACGCATTTTCCATCCGGTGCCATATTTCCCCATCTCTCTCTCTCTCTCTCTCTCTCTGTTTTCAGAAACTTGAATAGATCGGGTATGGGATGCTGCCGCATCCTTCCTTTTATCCGTCGTAAGTGCCCTATGCCCCTCATATCTCTCTCTCCAAAAGGAAATCGTATTTCTGAAGGTGCAAAGAAGTTGTAATCCTTTAACAGATTTACAATAGAAAACTATAATGTATGGTGTCCTTTGTAATGCATTTTTTTTTTATCGGGTGTACTTTCTTTTTTGTATAGAAAAATTTTCCTTAAAAAGCAGTCCTTGATTGGTTTTTCTTTTGCCTAAGCGAGAGAAAATATTCTAAGCGGTCAAGGATAAATTATCCTACTGAAATTGGATTTTGGAATACCACTGGAAAGGATAGACCTCTATTTTATGATTCACAAATTGTGTAATTTTTTACAGGGAGGTTTAAAATAGATGACATTAAAATAGACCTCTACTTTATTATCTTTTTCTCTTACTTTTTTAAAGACCTCTACTTTATGATTCACAAATTATGTATTTTTTTGCAGGGAGGTTTAAAATAGATGACATTAAAATAGACCTCTACTTTATTGTCTTTTTCTCTTACTTTTTTTATAGAATGTATATGAAAATTGGGAGAGTTCAAGATGCTGATAGGTTTTTTTGAACAAATGCCCACTAGAGACTCTGTTATGAGATTGTAATGGTTTTCAACAGATGCTGAAGTTGGGTTTCCATCAAAATATAGATTTTGTTTTTCATGCGCTTATTGCTTGCTGTGAATTGGATAGCATAGGTAGAGGGATGTGGATTTATTCCTTTGTAATTCCGCATGTGGATCCATAGGTTTTGTTCATTTTAATGTATTCGACTGAATCTTAAATTATGTGGGTTTCAATGCATCTTATATCATTTTTCTTTTATTCAACATCTTTGTTTTCCGGGTAAGTTTGGAGAGTTATGACTAATAATCGGTACTTTTGGACCGAGCCGCCCATCTCTTAGTAATTGGTAACCAATCCTTGAAGGGTTATGACTCTTTGAAGAGTGTTGACTCTTGATTAATGGTAGTCGATGTTTTTGTATTTCAACCAGGAGTTGAACAACTGCTTCCTCTTTATATCTTTGTATAGGTAACTGTGAATTTAACTCTATGTTATTCATTGTTGCTATTTTTTTTTTTTTGATATTTTCTTTGTTTCCCGTGCATTGCACGGGGTGTTTGCTAGTCAAATCCTAAGACAAATCTTAGCCTAACCCTAGGTTAACCCTAGGGCAAATCCTAGTCAAACCCTAGTCCCTCCTTAATCATGGTTAAACAATTAACCATTGTTAACCCTAGGTAAAACTAGTCAAATTTTAGGCCAAAAGTCAACCCTAGCTAGCCCTAGTCCAACCCTAGACCGCCATAGGACCCAAGCCTAGGCCCCTAGGGCTTAAACCCGTAGGCAAACAGCCATGGGCCTACGCAGGGCCCACGAACCCAAGCCAAGCCAAGCCTTGCAGGGGCCCTAGGCCTAAAAATTCAAATATTTTTGGAATGTCGGTAGTCTTTGTAGTACATTTAAGGCTGAATCAGACCCATTTTTGGAAGAAGTAAGTAATGGCGGTAGAGTTTCTACCGTCACTATTCATTTGTTCTTATAGGGGAATGGCGGTTCTGGAATTACCGCAATTCCCAATTTACGTAAACTCAGATCTCGCATGCCCCTGTACACCTCAGGCACGAATCTGGTTCTCTCCTGAGACTCTTACCCACCCTAGTCTGAATACCCACCATGTCCTAAGCCTTCCAAGTCTATAAATATGGACTCCCCTCCACCCTTCCTCCCAACTGAAAAATCCTGAGTAAAAACTCTTCAAAAAAAATCCAAAAATATCCAGAAGAAATCCCTGTGAAACCTTGACCCCTTGCATAATCTGAAGCCTATCTCGTCTTGACTGGGAATCCTACGAACCTGGGGCATCAGCCTTCGCTCTCCTTCTCTCGGAAGTTCCTCAGTTGCAGTCATTACCATCACCGTTAACGCTTGGAAAAATCAGCAGGGTAGGGTCCTCCCTTACCCCTTTTCCCTTTTGTTAATCAGCTAATTGTGAGTCTTTAGTCCTATTCGAGGAGACCTTATTTAGTTTATTTCTGCTATAAACCCCAGAGAAAGGATCCCCTTGCCTTCCCCTTAGGCATGGGGATCCCCCTCAAGTTAAAAGGTTTGGCTACATGCCCCCCCCCCCCATGCACGCAATCACTCCCCAAACATTCTAGGAGACCCTCATCCCATGAGGGGATCTCCTGAAAACGATATGGTGTAGTGTCATGGAAAAAAATTCAATTCTGGAAAATTTCCAGAACTGCAGTAAACTCAATACCGCCATTCTGGGTGCTCCCTTTTGCAGGGACTTTCATGCTCATCTGGTAGGGCTCGGGTCCACTCTAGGGCCTAATTTAGGTCCCTAACACCTCCCCCCATCTTCTCTGATCGTTTTGGACTCCCCAGACTAGCTTAACCATGGTTAAAATCATCAAACTTGGAAACTGTCCAGAATGTCGGTAAACAGTCTACTGACATTCTGGGAGTTTTTCTGAAAGCGATATCAGGCCACTATGGGCCCAATCTAGACCAGACCCATTTTCAAAGTCCTCTAATCAACCCTAAGGGTCCAGGACGCTCTGCGTGTCCCCCTCAACCTTCTCCCAGCCAGCAAGGTCATTTCCAGAGGAAACTGGAAATGACGGTAAGCAGTCATCACAGAATTGGAATTGGTGGTAAACAGTTTTCCGCCAATCCAAGTTTTCTGCTTGAATGGGCCTTGAACAAGGGTCATACCAGGTAGGAGGCTAGTTTAGGCGTTGCCATGCACTCTGGGCTTACCTCAGACCTGCTCAGACCCTTAACCGGGATTAAACTTAACCCCGGTTAAATTTTAACTATGGTTAACCTCATATTAACTTTGAGAAAATTCCTAAAAATCCAAAAAAATAAAAAATGAAGGAAATGACCGAACCAGACTTTAGAGCATTCCTAACCATGGTAAAAAATCTTAACCATGGTTAACTCATTCCTTAACTATGGTTAAACTCATTTTAACATTGGAAAAATCTAGGAAAATCCCTGAAAATACCAAAAAATGCAAAGTGATCAAAAATCAGACTTGGACCTCTGTTAATCATGGTTAGCATCTCTAACCATAGTTGACTCCCTCTTAACCTCGATCAACCAACCCTAACTTTGGTTAAGCTCATATCTTAGCCCCCGGGCTCAATCATAGGCCTCTGGGCCCAATCCTAGGCCTTTGGTCTCCGGGACCAAACCTTTTCCTTCGGGCCTAACCCCTAGTCTTCAGACTCAACTTTTGGTCACCGGGCCCATGCCTTAGCCTCTGGGCTCAACCCTAAGTCTCCAGGCCCTTGCTTTGGCCTCCCGGCCTAAACCCTTAGCCTCCGGGCTTAAACCCTAGCCTCCGGGCCCAATACCTTAGCCTCTGGGCTCAACTTTTGGCCGCCGGATCCAAACCTTAATTCATGCACTTGACCGCCCCCGTTAATCAAACTATAGTTTCCGGACTAAACCCTAGCCACTCCCGTGCACACACACACTCTCCTAGCCTCGATACGGGCTCATGTAACAAAACTATATTCGGTCTGATCTCATCCCATGTGAGCACATAGACAATTCAATTCGGGTTCGACCCTAGTTAGGATTTTCTCTTTTCTTAAATTAGTATACTCTAAAACTTAAGCATTTAATCAAAACATTGACATTAATTTGGCTTATACCTAGGGAGTAGGTGAGACTTAATCGAACCTCTTACCTAGACTCTCATTGAGACCATTAGACTTTATCCATATCTGGGACCTATCCCTCATAATTAATAAGTGATGACTCCTAATTGAAACCAGTGAGTAAAAATCCATGCTCACTTCGTTTTTATGTATGAAATGACCTTTTGATTTTGATGAAATTAGTACCATTGAAAAACGTTAATGAAAAATCATTGTCGACATTAGCAACTACCTTGAATTGGACGTAATTTAACTTAGTTGGCAAATGACCAAAATACCACTTAAGATGAGTTTAAGGAAAGTGTTATTCCCAATCACCAATCATTATTAACCATTAATCACACAAAAAAAAAAAAATTGTCAAATACTTTGGACGTGGTCACACCAATAAGTTGTTTGACACTTCTCTTTTATGTGACGATTAATGATTAATGCGATTAAGACTATCATTTCTTTACCACTTAAGGTCAATGATGAATTGAGATTACAAGGTAGACACTTCGAATCATAAATAATCATAAAACTGAAGTCATCATTAAACTCATCATATCTAATCATAAAACTGAAGTCATCATTAAACTCGGTGTATCCAAACTTTCTTTTAAATGAGTATAAACTTGTATACTTTTAATTTTGGCAACGTAGTTTTGGTTGATTGTACGTCTGATTGGTGCCTAATGTTACACATTTAGGCACCCCGACAGTACACTTGTTAGCTCTTTAGTTTTGGAAGGTCTTGGAACATGGAATCTTCACCATCCATGACGGCTACTCCTTCTTCCATGATCAACTAAATCTCCATCTAAGATTTTGATGAAAACCTAGCTAAGTAACTATGTTTTAGTCGTTTTGTTTTAGAGTTTTATTATTTGTAAACGATGATTGCATGACTTGAGAATTGCTTTGGCAATCGATTTTAATGTTTATATTCAATCTTAATAAAGTTTTTTCTTGTCTTAGGAATTCTTTTTGATTGAGATTCAATTCATATTTAAATTCTGTGATTTTATATATGAATGTTTATGTAATGAAATTTATTGTACAAGTAGTTAAGATGATCTATGCATAAGAAAGACGAATTGTGCCACAATCTTAGGTTAATTAATTTAGTGTGGATGATTCGTGCCAACCAAAGATAGGTCATGCCCAAGATTTAAGTACTTGACCTTCTTGATGAATTGAATTGAAACTTGTAGTCTTAATTAATCGTAATCAAGTGCAAATACTTATACCCTGATTAAATACAATATACCTTGGCTAGGAGGCTAGTGGTAGATTCGATGCCCTAGTATATCTTTCTTTTGACTTTCACATTACTTTTATTTGTTTTCAGTATTTAGAATAATTTAAGATTTTTAAATACAAACCAGAAACCTTTGTTCATCATTAAATCAAAATTCATCTTTACTATTAAGCAATATAACCAGCACAGTCTTCTTAGTTCAACACCCTCAATTCTTGTTACTATTCTCCAGAATTAGTGCTTTTACGAGGTAACGATCTTAATCGATCAACGTTGTCATAAATTCAAGTGTGTCCTGACTTGTAGGCTCACGTCTAACATGGATAGTATCTAACAAAGTAGTAAAAAGGGAGCCATTCGAGTAGCATCCTAGTGCTACACAACACTCATGATTTTGCTCAAGATCGTACTTGGTCTACATATATATCTTATCTGGCGCTTCTCGTCACTTTTTTTTTTTTTTATAAACGTGGATATCCTGAACCTTAAAGACTCATGCTAGTCCCACGTGCTGCAAAGGGAATACCCCCACCCCATACAACCAATATTGAGGGGAGCCTAGGAATCAACCTCAAGACCTCCAAGTTTATGCTTCGTCCTGTGGCCACTGGGCTACACCCCCTGGGGTCTCGTCAATACTTATTGGCTAAGATCCCATTCATCTATAAAAAATGATCATCCATTCTATATTATGAATTCATCATATGAGCAATGTTACGTCCACTTTTCCGATTGTCCATTCTCTCCTATTTTATATAAGAAAACAAAATAGTTTGATATTTTTTTGGTTCATCACTTTTATTTTGTCTTTTTGTTTAAAATTAGAAAATGCAATCGGAGTGGACAACCGCAAAAGTGGACCTGACATTGCTCTTCATCAGATATTGGCAGGTGGAGCCAAGGGGTGCCTCCTTTAAAAACAAGTGAATTTCTATTATTATTAGGGCATACCATGGGGCATGGAGGCAGTGCTCCATTACACTTTTGAGGGGAAAAAACAATTTTATAATTAAGCTTTTTATATATAGAGGTAAAAAGATTAATGAATGATATCAAATTCACTTAGTCCTAGTGAACAATAGTGGGCCTTTCAACCATTATTACACTTTCAAAACTCGAAACTGAGTGCACACACTAGACCTAACCATTGGTTAAAGTTAGTGAGTTAGGTTAACACAATAGTGGGCCTTTCAACCATTATTACACTTTCAAAACTCGAAACTGAGTCCACCCCGTAAGGAATACATGACCTAACCATTGGAGCATCCAGGGAGGCGCATTTATGTCATGCAATGCCAACTAAAATGCTAGCGACTTTCATAACTTAAGGATTAAGGAGGGGAGTGTTACATGAATTGACAAGATTCCCAAAATTCTATCCCACCCTCCTTGAATGACAGAAAGTCCATAGCTAGAGATGATATTTAGGCACAAGACGCGTGGGATAGACGAACACACACACACACGCATACGCGTGCAGTCAACCCAAAACCCTATCTAAATCAAAACATATAATAAAACCGAAAAAAAAAAGCCTTCTCGTCTTCCGAATCTCATCCCCTTCTGGGCGTCTCTTCTCACATCTCCCATTATTTCGTTCAAATCGCTTTTGTGCCCTAATTTCATGAATTCGTCTTTCTTCCCAAATCCGAACCCCTAAGTTCATGCTCTCTTTCATGGAAATATATGCAATTAGGGTTTCATTACAGAGCCAGCCCTAATTTCATGACTTCTTTAACTCCAAAAGCTTAGAATTTTCTTGCCATGGAGGGCTCTGTGGATGACATCGGAGCCCCTGATTCATGGGAAATTGCGGATTTGGATGAGAGCATGAACAGATTGATGGTCTCTTGCAAGAAGAATTCGACGCCGACTTCTTCTGGTTTTACAGCGCCGGAATTCGTAGATGATTTTACGGCAGCTGCCACTGCTTCTGCTTATGCTTCGTCGCCGGCTGGCGCAGAGAGGGTTGGAGGGCTTTCTGGAGATGCTGTCAATCAGGTCGATCAGTTCCTAAGGGAAGCTTTACAAAACCCTCGTGAGCGACTATCGAGTAAGTTCTTGGGTTATCTCTTATCTTCTTGAATGATCGAGGTTAGGGTTTGTGTTGTTGTTGGCTCATTCTCTGAAGATAAGGAGTTAGGTCTACGATTGAATGCATATTTTGATTTGGTTTATGATAATTGTACTTCATGTGCTTGCACGAGATGTGATAAGAGGAGAAATTGCGAAACTTTTTGAAATATGCTTGGTTTGAATCCTGGGGATATGTTTTATGCTGTTTATGGCCATGAATATGTATTTTAGTTTGTTTGTATCTTGTAAAGATTTATTCAATCTGCTGGACCATCGTACTGATTATGTGGTTTAGCTGTGTGTTTCAGATGTCTCTCATCTGTAAATTTTGTGTTGCTCTGAGCTATACTTTTTTTTTTGATTGGTAAAGCAGTATTCTATATATAAAAGAGAGGGCAAAGAGGGCTACATCCCTAAGATCACCAATAGTGAACCTAGGAAAAGGAAAGAAGAAAATACAAACCAGCTAAAAACACGAACAAAATTGGGATCCGGACAATCAAAGTGAAAATGAAAATGTATTCCCCCACGGATCCTCCGAATCACCCTCAATGGATCCCCAGGCTGAGACTAAATGACGCACCCTAGATTGGATGCGGGAAGTCTCCTCAGCGGAGTCCTCAAATACTCGCTTATTCCTCTCATTCCAAAGGGACCAAACAACTGCCCCCGGGAGGAGAGGCCACACATCCCCTGCTGGCGACGGGAACACCCCTGATAACCAGCAAGATAAGAAGCCCCGAAAGGAGCCGGGAAAAATCTAAGGGATGTCTAGGTGTATAAGGAAATATGACCAAACCTTTCTCGCTACCGGGTAATGAAGCAACAGGTGATCCACTGATTCCTCTGCCAGTAGGCACATAAAACATCTATTCGTTAGCTGTCAACCTCAATGCATGAGATGATCGATCGTCAAAATTTTATCCAATATCGCCGCCCATAAGAAAAAAGATACTTTGGATGGAATTTTTGAGAATCATATGGCCTGATGAGGGAACGGTAGCAAAAGACTAGGACGCATGACTCGCAAAAAGGATCCCACAGAGAACCTCCCCTTATTGTCTAAGGACCACACACAGCTATCCCTGGTGGAGGAAGATGGGGTGACCTCCATCACCCGAGCTAACAAGCCTAGGAAATCCGGGATTTCCCAATCGAAGAGATTGCGTCTAAATTTAGGTGCCCACACCGGAGCCCCGCTATGCCAATCCAGATATTCTGCTACGGAGGCCTGTCTGTAAGGTTCTGAATGTCGATATCACTCGACATGTCGAGCCATGGAAAAAAGATATATCGGAGATATATCGGAAGATATATCGTTTATCGGTGATTTTTGAAAAAATTGTAAAAAAAATAGGGCAAAACATGAAATTTTGCAGTGAAACTTCAGGAAATGTTAAAATAGATGTTAATACACTTTTTAAAATAAAAACATTTAAAAAAATAACAAAGTACATAAGAGATGCAATGAGAATAAAGCAAAGATATGCGTTGACGAGTGACGATAATGTATGATTGATTCATGTTTCATTTATTATTGAATAGCATATGTTAGTGAATCTTAACCATAGTTAAAGGGAATTAAAAGGGGACATGTTAATTTTTTTTTTCTAAAAACCAAGGTTAAATGCTTTAACCCTAAGGATTTAGTGAATCTTAGTCACAATTAAAGGGAGTTAAAAGAGACTTTTAATTTTCTATATATTTTTTTTCTAATAGATGCTTTAACCATAAGGGTTAGTGAATCTTAACCATGGTTAAAAGGGAGTTGAAAGAGATGTTACATTTTTTTTAAATCAAGGGTAGGTGCTTTAACCTTAAGGGTTAGTGAATCTTAACCACAATTAAAAGAGTTAAAAAGAGATAAATTAACCACAGGGGCTAAAACTTGTTAACCACAGTTAAAGGGGCTTTATGAGTTTATGAAATATCTTAAGGGCATAATAGTCATTTTACTAAAAATTACAAACAAAAGTCTAACAGAACCAAGGGTTTATTGTTGGAAAACCATGAGCTAATTTGCAAAATGTTTACACATAAAAGTGTATTTGCAAATTAGGAAGAACCTAGTAGTTAATATGTAAAAACCCACTTAAAATTAAATAAAACCTGATAACTCATACGAAGAAGGCAGACCCGACTCAGACTCAAAGGAGAATGGAGACCTAGGGCATGCCGGCTAGGGCGATCGGCGACGGCAACGGTGAGCGACGGCGACGGCGACCTCCATGCTCCGGGTATGTTCTTCTTCCTTCATCCTCTCTTCTTCTTCCTCCTTTTTCCTCTCTTCTTCCTTTTTTCTCCTCTCTTCTCTTTCTCCTCTCTTCTTCCTTCTTTCTCCTCTCCTCTTTTTATTTTTTTCATTTTCTGTTTCAAACAAAGTGAACCCTAACACGGTTTCACGAAAAAAATATTCCACAAAAAAAAAAAAAAACAGGAAAAAGGGGGTTTTCGAACCCTGGTTTGCTCGATATCTCCAATATATCTCCGATATCGCCAATATATCTCCGATATCTTCCGATATGCTGTATTTTTTTTTAAACATCATATAGATGTGTCGGTGATGGGCGATATCGAAATATATCGGTGATATATCGCCAATATTATCGATATTTTGAACTCTGCCTGTCTGTTATACTCAAGCAGAAACAAATTCCCGAAGGATTGCCTATACTTGAAATGGTAAGGAGAACACACTCTTCTGTTAATTCAGTTAGGGTGTGTTCGTTTGGCGAGAAAGTGAGGGAAAGGAAAAGAAAAGTGTGTTTTCTACTTTTCTTGCACTTTTCTTGTATTTGGTTTGCAAGAAACATACTTTAATTTTCTTTCACTTTCTCAATTGTGACATAACTTTCTCCCAAAAATTTCATCCATATTTTCATAGTTATTTTGCGAGAAATTTAAGTTCTTTTCTTTTTTCCTTTCCTTTTTTTTTTCTTCTCTTTTCTTTCATCCACTTTCTCTCGCGTTCGTTTGGCGAGAAAGTGAGGGAAAGGAAAAGAAAAGTGTGTTTTCTTGCACTTTTCTTGTGTTTGGTTTGCAAGAAACACACTTTCATTTTCTTGCACTTTCTCAAGAGTGACAAACTTTCTCCCAAAAATTCAAGTTTCTTTTCTTTTTTCCTTTTTTTTCCTTTTCTTTCACTCACTTTCTCGCCAAACGAACCCAAACCACCCTTAGGGTGGTGTTAGGTGCACCCTAAAATATGATGACTGCACCCCATTATTAAACAATTACTGACTGCACACCATTAAATTAGTAAATTTACTTCTACACGCCAAAAACTAAAAATTACCTATAAATTTTATATCTACACACCATTTACAATTGAGAGAGATTTTATGGGCGAGACTATTTCAGTTTTAAAATCAGGTCTGTGCGGACAATTGCAGATTTAAAACTAAGAAGAGCAGCTACCTACTGAACTAGTTATTGCATAGTTCCCTGTTTTCACTATTAGTATGTATTCACTTTAGTTGTCAAGTTCATCGACTTATTGTAGCTTAATTAACCCAAAAGATCCAAATGACAAAAAAATGATGGCATTGAGCTCAAAAGGAATTGATCTGAAGAATTCTATGATCAGGTGGTCAGGAACATCATTAAATTAAGTTTTTTGTGTGAGATGGACTAAACTGCACAGCCTACCTCAATAGCCAAATTCAAATCCAGACTGTATTGATCCAATTTATATTGAAGTAAGGCCCCCCTCTCTCTGCTTTACGCTTCATAGAGAGTAAATCAAACAACTTCTATTGAAGCTAAAACATTGGCTTCTCATCTCTCTACATTTCTCTCTTTTCTGCAAATGGGGTATAATTAAGACTAGAGGAATAGAAATTTCTAAAATCGACAAATGAGGAAATTATGATGATGATGGAGAGGAGGAAATGGAGAAACAAACTGCAAAGGAAATCAAATCGAAGTGTGCAAATCCAACAGAAAAATCAACATGACCTAATAATAATCTCAACTGTAAATTGGGATTCAGTCTAGGGTAAAAAAAGGTGAAAATTGCAAATTTTCAAACATATTGTTTGAATCCTTATGACGAATCGTAGACACCAAGTTGAACATGAGAATTTCTAGTACCAGAATCTGAAGCTTGCTAAGGATGGCCTCATTCCGCAAACCTCTATAGTCTGAAACAGAAAGCTGGAATATTAGACAGTAAATGATTTGCTGCAGCAAATAAAAATCAGAATAAGGACATCGGAATTGCTCATATTCAAAATACTGCGTCAAAATAAAAACCCATCCCTCAATTCAATAACAACAAAATTAATCAAATCGAAGCGTTCAAGGAGAATGTGAGATAGAAATCGGGATGCCCATTGCGTATATCCATGGGGTTTATAGCTAGATTACTTTGGGGATTTACCTTAGAGAACTTTCACAATGCCTGGCTTGTTCGGAATACAATTTGTTGCGAGTGTGTTGATTAATGGAGCAGTCGTTGGAGAATGGAGGAAGGTGCTGGAAAATAGAGGAAGAACGGGAGAAATGGGGAAGAACTAGAATAGGGAAGAATCTTTTCCAGCAAACTAAGATGAGAGGAAGATGGAGTGCGTCTATTAAAAAACATGAAAACTGCGGTCATAATATATTGGGGTGCGCCTAGCACCACCCTTCATTTATTGTTATTAGTAAATGTGAGTAACTGCCACTGTCACTTTGAATTAACCTAGAAAATTCAATCCTTGTTTGATTAACTTCAGATTTGGACAATAGACACGTTGAATCATCTAGAGTCCACTCCTAAAATTTCAGCAATTTTAGACGAATAAAAATTATCACAACTGTCCCTGCCAAAATTTTGGTCTGAAAATGTTTTATTATTATTATTATAAAGGTAGATCCTCTTTATTGTAATTAAGGCTATTGCTTTCACACTTGCACCAAATTGGTATCAGAGTTTCATTAGTGAAACTATGGATCCATCTTTTCATCAATTAAGTTGGAAAGTTTACATGGCTGTTGAAAAGATACTAGGGTTGACTATAAAGCATATTTGCAAGGAAGCTATGTATAGGGTGGGAAATTCGTTTCTCAAACTCGTTTCTTAGGAAGCTCGCTTCGATCACATTCAATTTAGTAGTCAAAAGGAGTTGTATGTGTGAAGTGATGGGGTAGATCACAGTTTATAGTTTAGGGTGTTGGCTCTTAAGCAAGTATCGTTGGGTTGGAACATAAGGCACCTACTTTTTAACAAACATCTAATGTAAGATAAAATCAAAGGTATAGCTACCCATAATAACATAATGAGAATGAGGAACCTGTATCTCATTTCTCGTTTTCCATTTCCTAAGGTTTTTTTTAGTCTTGCTTCCCACTTCTCGCTTTTGCTTTGCTTCTCGCTCTAGTAACTATACTATAAAGCCTGAGACTTAGAGGCTAAGGTAGATGCTTAGGTTGACAACAATGATGCTAGGTTGACTCGTATGGAAGGCATGTTAGGAAGAATTTATCAAAAATAGTTGGGAAATGTCACAAGTGTATTCTTGTTAATCCATCAAGAATACAAGATAGGGAATGAGTGTGCTAGTATACATGTTCGTAACCGAGATTATGAAATTATTGTTGAAATTCTTGAGTTCCATGGTAGTTTGAAGCCCAAAGAATGCTTTGATTGAATTTCCATTGTTGATAGAATATTTTCTATAAGAACATTTCTGATGATAGGCGAGTTCCTCTCATTGTAACAAGACTCAAGGGATATGCTTTTACATGGTGGAATGCATTGGTATCTTCATCTCTTCAATAAGGAAGACTACCATTGATTAATTGGGCTGAGTTGAAGGAAGTCCACCTTTGATTAATTGGGCTGAGTTGAAGGAAGACTTGAAAAGACAGTTTGTGCTGGTTAATCATTATTGGATTCATGATCGGATTATTTATAATGAGCTGCAGAATTTACAACAGAGTAATAGGACAGTTCGCAAGTATACAGAGGAGTTTTATCGTCTCTCTTCTAGATGTGCTTCCATGACCAATAGGGATATTTTAGTACAAAAATACTTCTATGAGTTAAGGCCAGAGATCCAACATGACTTGAGCAATTCATACATTCCTTCAGTAGATATGGCTTACTAGTAAGCCCCCTATCATCGAAAATCAAAGTTGCTCATTTTTTCAAGTATATTGATACTCGTATGAAGGTCCGTGACTTCAAGAAGGTATCAGAGAGGTAACATCTACAAGAGCCCAATAAGGAAAGAAGACTGAAAAGGACATAACTTGCTACACAATGTGGGGCCCAAGGGAACTATTCAACAGTTTGTCCCAAGAAGACGCTCGCGCACATGGAAGAGAAAGTTCTAGAAAATGTTGAAGAGGAACCAAAAGAAGAGGATGTAGTATGTGAAGAACCTACAACCACTAATGGCAAAGACCTACATCGTTCCTACTAAGCAAGATTTGGCTCAAAAGAATGAAGTTTTGTTTAACTACAAGGGGATAATGCATGGTGATGAGAACAAGGCCTGAGATGTGCATACTATCATTGATAGTGGGAGTGGACTAAACCTTATATCTGCTGATCTCGTCTCTTTGTTCAATATGTAGACTTATGGCATGAAGGAAGTGTGAATGCTGGAAAGTTTCAAGAAAGGGAGTTCTGAGCTATTAAACACAGCAATGTTTTAAAAACCATACCGGGCTTTGAACTGGTTGGGCAATTGGTTCCCGGTTCGACCGGCCTGCAGTGAAACCCCCCAAAAAAGCTCATTTAAGAGTACTCTGCCCTCTTCCATCGTTGGATCGTCATGATAAGGAATTGACGCTTCAAAATAACTCTTTACTGGTGTACGAACATGACACGGAAGTCAGAACTAGATTTTTATTGGGGGAGTACTTTGGAGAACTAGGGAGAGGTGTTTTTCCGTCGTCTTCCAAATTTCATTCTCTCCACTGTTTGTTCCTCTTGGGAGAAAGGACATCTCTCTCTGTCACACATATTGATTCCATGGCTGAAGATGGGGATGTTTTTTTGAGGAAGGAATTTTGTGGCTTCCCTCTCATGTTCTCAACAAAGCATGCTCCTGTCCAAGTTCACTGCATAGTTTTGGTTCTTTGGCTAAGTAGAAGTTTCAGTTTGTTTTAATCTATTTTGAATTTTGGGTTGTTTTTTGATTTCAATATATTTCAGGAATATTTGTGGCATTAACAGTACCACCACCATGGTCATCATCATCATCATCGTCTCTCTCTCTCTCTCTCTCTGTTTTTTTTTTCTTTGTTCATTTGAGCTATAGAGAAGAGGAGGTGAGGAATTAGAGTTTCATTGGTAGAGGCATGCATGTGCAAACTCTAGTTGCATGAAAACAGATTTTTTAATGTATTAATGCATTATTTTCCTGGTAGCTCTTTCAAACCCCGTTTTTTTTAATTTTTCGACTAATTGGCCGGCCATTATGGCCAGAAAATCGTGCTTTGAAAACGGAATTAGTGAGTTGGTGGGACTGTTTAGTTATTAGAACCGGTCGGTTCCGGTGGTTTTCATAATTTGGTGCAGTTTTGAATTCTAGCCGGTTTTGAGGATATTGAGAACCGGTTAACTAGTCGGTTCCCGGTTTTCCTGGTCCAACCGGCTGGTCCAGTTTTCAAAACACTGAAACACTCTGTCCATCTTGATCTCGAGTTGAGAAATTTTAGGTTACTTTTTTTTTAGCTGTTATGTCTGCGACATCGATGTGTGTCACATCATTTTAGGGTAGCAATTCCAATGCAAGTTCAATGTCATACACTATGGACGAACTAGCACATATGTGTTCCAACATTGAGGAATGAAGCACATTCTCAAGGTGGAACTTAGTGGAAGCATGCCTGCTTATTGTTTACTAAGTATGTCTGCTTATTGTTTTGAGTATGCATTGAGTGAAGGATGAAGCAATGACAAGAGGCCGCCTATCATGGAGCGCTTGCCAACCGAAGTGACTAGCCAATTTAGATGCTGCCTATTCCCACACCAATGGCCCAATAACGCCCAATACATGGTTGATGTGGGACTAAACATACGCGGGTGACACACCGCCTAACCATTCAAGGTCGAACTTTCTCCACTCTGGGATCATTGATGCAAGAGCATAGCCACGTGGATCTAGGAGTGGGTTCAATAATCCACTCATGTGGAAACCGTGAGGTTCACAAAGGGGTGCTTATGGGTTAGGCCTAGTAAGCCTAGGTCTGATTTCCCAAGCCCAAATTATGAGCCACCTCATAAGAAGGGAGCAGAAAGTTAATTCCTAGTAAGACTATTGGCCCACCCACAAGGTTAGGTCCATTAGGGTAATCAACCTAGTCATGGCTAGGGTTTGTGCAGCCATGTAGATTTCAATCAGCTCTCTTTCTAATAGTTGTTTATTTTAGTTTTAATTGCTACAAGAGTCCGATTATAATTAGGAAAATCTTGGTCGCAGATTGAGTTTTTTAGAAGTAGGAATGAAGTCGATTCAGAAGTTTGAATTAGAATAGGAAACCCTATTAATTTCAGCACCTATATAAAGGCATAGTGACAAAGTCGGGGTTCGGGAATAATTTGGCAGGGATAAGTTTGGAAAAATTCTAAAAAAAAAATAAAAAGTAAATTAATAATTAAAAAAATATACGAAACAATTTGATTAAAATATATACAAAATAAGTAATTTTTTTGAATAATTCTGGAATAATTCGTAAAAAACACGAATAATTTGTAAAAACGGCGCTTTTTTTAAAACGCCGAATGCTTTGGCAACCCAAAATTTGCAAATAAAACGTGAAATTTTTGAAAAAAGCGCCGGTTTTTGTTACTTGGTATAAAGGTAGCCATGCATTGTGTTGTTTTCTTAGTTTTTGGGAATATTGAGTTATTGATGAATGAGAGCGTGAATTCTCTTGGTTGAATAAAGTCTTCTACCATTTGTTGCTGTCATATATTTACTTCATATAAATTCTTGTGGTGATTGAAGTGAAGGTTTAAAGTTTTTCGCAGCTTTTGAATTCTTAACATGCATCGACGCTGCCACATCTTTTATTAAACCCATAATTAGGGTTTTGTTCATTCGGATTGAGAAGATCAAATTTCGGATGTTTTTTTGATCGGTAATCAAATTTGTATAATCATAAAGCATAAAGCAAAGTAGTTCAGCAAGGTGGAGTTTACAAGTATGTAAACTCAAGATTTTACAAGCAGTACATCAAATTTGGGAATTGAAAACCCTAGTTTCCAATTGAGATAGTTCGGGATTCATTTGAACTTCCACTTAATTAGATTTTTCCAAATTGGTTGAGGGGTTTAACTTGGAATACCCTAGAGTATCTCCAGTAGTAGCAGTTTTTGATTTTGAATATTCTAGTCTTATTTTTTGGAATAGTGGAAAGTTGCTGAAATTTACAGAACTGCCAGTCACTTTGAATTAACCTAAAAAAAAATTAAATTCTTGTTGCATAAACTTCAAATTAGGACAGTAGTAGACAAGCTGAATCATCTAGTCTACTTCTAAAATTTGATACATTTTGGACGAATGAAAATTACCAAAACTGCCTCAGCCAAAATTCTGGTCTGAAAGGGAATTGTTTTGTTAAAAGTAGATCCTCCTTATTGTAAGGCTATTGCTTCCGCACTTGCCTTAATTGGGAGAGCAAACAGCTTAACTGTGAAATGTAAAACATACGGCTTTACAACAACAAAAGGGCTTAATTTATCTAAAAGAAAAGACAATTATGGCTGTATAATCAGTGATGTTAAGTGAGGCCATGGTTCATGGTTGTATCAGTAGTTCATTATCAAACACTGTTACCCACTCGGTAGTTTAGTGTCATGGTGAAGTAAGAGTTGCAGCTTTGAACATAGTCATCTACTTGTGTTCCTCATTCATTTATTATTATTAATATTATTTTTGTAACATTGTGATTAGTTATGAACAATCGCTAGACATTTGGAACCAATGAACTATTGGAGTATGCTTTTCTTTAGTCAGTGCGAGTTGTCTCAATTATTATTATTTCTCTTTAGTTTTAATTCTTACAAGTAAGGTTCCTGGTGTCTCTTCTTTCCAGTTCTGCGGATGGAGCAAGATGTTGAGAAATTCATCCGTGACCCTACTCGACAGCAATTAGAGTTTCAGCAGCTGCCTACTTCCTATTTACGATTGGCAGCACACCGTGTGGCTCAGCATTACTATCTGCAGTCAATAGTCGTATCAGACAATAATTCACTCGATGGTTCTGGTTCCAGAATTGTTGTTCGCAAGACTTCTGAGTGCCGGCTTCCTCTGATCCGCTTGGCAGACATCCCTATAAACTTACCGGAAGAAGACAGCAATAGCGTTATTAAGGTCGCAATCAAACAGAGACCACAGAAGCGTTCACAGACCAACAGTGCAAATTCACATTCTTCCAAGGCAAATCGTTCAAAAAGTGTTGAGGAAAGAAAAGAGGAATATAACAGAGCTCGTGCACGGATATTTAGCTCTAATAGTAGCAGTGGTGGTGCTGGTGGGAAACCTGAAGGTGAACCTTCAGTGCAGGACAGTTTCCAGCATTTCTCCATGGGGTCGACAAGGGTGGAGGAGAAATCCATTGTTGAAGCACCTGAAATGATACTTGGCAGGGGTTTGGGTGATTCTTCTACAGGTAGCAGTGTATCAGGTAGAAGTAGGACAGAAGAGCCTGTTGGTAGGCACAAGGCCAATAATAGGGTGGCAATCTTTCGAGACCGTGAGATCGAACGTAAGGATCCTGACTATGACAGGAGCTATGAAAGGTATGTATGTGCATGTTGTGGTGGTTGTATTATTAGCAGCTACTTGTTTCTCATAGAATTGTAATTTGTACCCCAGATCCAATTGATATTTCCAGCATGCTTCAATTCTTGCTTCCTTTGGGGAGGGAATAAATTTCCTGTCATCTGTGTGTGTAAATTCCATTTGGTCATCAACTATATGTCATTCATAATTTCATATACACTTGTGCATCATTATAGTTATAAGAGATGGAGAGGGTAAGGGGTCCTTGTTATTGCCATACAATTGATATACCTGGGCACGTGGGTTGGCCTTCAATTTGTGGTCACCTTGTAGGCCAAAATTTGACCAGCCTGGTCGAATATAGTTATTCAATCTATACGTGACCCACGTAACCACCCCCCAAAATAAACAAAACTTTATTCTTTTTGTTTTCCTTTTTCTGGACCATCCCAACCATGTGGTATTGTTAGGAAGGTTTGGATCGGTGATCAGGTTGACTTAGGCGCTATTGATCTCCTGTATGGGACTGATTTATTGGTGGCCTCCACCCCTGGATGTGTGCCATTTTACTACAGATATATGGTTTACAGCATTCCCTCGTATTGTGAATATTCTTCATTTCTTCCTTTCATAATGGTCAACCTATGTTATTCTAATATATCTCCCAGTTCTTGCTATGAGAGATAATGCTTTTGATATTGTGAAAGAATAAAAATGATGTCTGATGTCTGAAAAGAGGAATAACCCTAACTTTCAGTTTATGATTGAGCCACTGTGCACATGCTGACTACTACCTAAAAATGATGAACATTATTTCTTTTTCGTTGGGTAGGCAAAAAAATATAAATAGTAGAGCATGCTTTTGCAGGTATGTGCAAAGATTTGATCCTGGGTTCGAGTATAATGGAGGACCGTACACCATGCAACCTATGTATTCCCCTGCAGTGAACTACAATAGCGAATTCCCACAGCTTGGATCAGCTCACAGGCCTCAGATTTCTATCGAACACCAACCTCGGCCAATCCCTCAACATATACGTGGGCCATGGGCTGCGACATCGACCCCTGCTGGAATCGCCTATGCCCCCCCGGAGACCATGATGGCATCGTTCAATCCCAATCATGTTGGTACACACTCCACCACTGCCATCTATCTGCATTCCCCACAGTATCCTTGCCTACGCCATGGAATGCCTTTCATCCGTCCTCATGAACATGTTCACCAACCCTTTCCACAGGTAGGGGCACTTGCTTGGTTCTCCCTGTTTGTAGTGTCAATAATAATAAAGGAAAATTTCATGAATAACCCCCAATAAACATCTTGTAGCATGGCAGGCAATCCATCGCCTTTCTGCTATATCAGAAGGGCCCCCATTTTGAAGTTTGTTTTTAAAAGTGTCCTTTTGGTAAATCTCAGTGTTAACTGTTTTAGATCAGTAGTTGTATAATAGGTGCTTGCTAAATGCTAATGTTCATAAATCTACTTGCTCCTCTCTTCTGTTTTCATTTTGTACTAAAAATTAACAACTGTCTTCATCCATCAAATGTGAACTTAGGAATGAAGCGAATGGATATTTTATCTTACATTTTATAACTTCAACAATTTATGGTTTATTCCTATTCTAAAATCTCTGATTTTTGGTAAACATACAATAAATAAAATCACTGCACATTATTAATGTCAAAAGTGCAATGCGCCCCTCCCCCCCAACAAAAAAAAAAACCATTCTTTTTTCTAACAATCTGCGGCTTAGCTCTTGACCAGATGTTACAATCATCTGATCAATGTAACATTTAAACATGGCCCAGTTATAAGGCAGTCAACTGGGTCCTGGTTGATACATTCAATACCAATAATAATAAAAAATTCTTTCCTGGACATGAGATTTAGGCTCAAGACATGAAAACCATTGGAAATAGCAAGCAAGAAACAGGAAGTAAATTGGAGTTGAATATAGGTAGCCTCTCTCCCCCTCTACATGTCATGCATCTATATATGTAAACAAATATGCATAGAATGTGTGTTTCAATGACAAAGAGAGCACATTTAGCTAGGGAATATATTATTTATTTTTCTAATCAGGAGGAAGCATATATTATTTTCCCATATTTGATTTGCTATCTACATTATCATGGATTAGTTTTTTTTTCCAGCTTTTATGTTTTATTTATCTATATTTTGAATTTTCCCTTTACGAATGTTTTGTGTCTTTCTGCAGTCTCCGCAGCAGCAACCTGAAGCTAGTTTTGGATTTGCCCGGCCCCGGTGAGGGGCTTGGGCCATGCCTGCACCCTGCTAGCACAAACTAATGCAAAACGTTGCAATGGTGACACTTGTCCAAACTAGCAGGAGTGCAGGCATAGGAAACCGAGGTTGACTGGAGTGGGCACCTCGACCTTTTGAGCCCCCTCTTTCTTCCACCCCATCAGTCTCGGTTTCAATGGATGCTTCTTGCATCTTTGATGGAGAAGCCTACCTGGTTATGGCAGTTCCGTCACTTCTACAAGCTCTCTGAGATGGAGAGTGAAAGCAAAAGAATAACCAGAGCTGTGAATCTACATAGTTGGTTAGGATGAAGGTATGCTATCTGTAAGATCCGCTGTTTTGTTTTTCATTTATTAGGTTTATCTTTTACCAATATTGCATTTTTTGTTTTGTTTTGGTGGGTTTTTTTAATACTTCTTTCAGAAATCTAAGCAAGATAAATTTGCTCTTTCTGATACAGGCACCATAAACAGCCCATAAGACCGTGGATTAGAGCATATTTGAATGAGAGAAATGACTATATTTGGCCTATGGACGACACGGTATGAACTCTCCCTTGTTCTGACAAAGCTCTGTTCATCTCTTACTAGGCTCTAGAAGAAAATTATGGGCCAAAAAAAAGAAAAAGTGAACTAGGTTATGTATAATATAACAGTTTGTTTTTAGGAAGTAGGAAATAGGATTATGCATTTTCTTACACTGTTGTTACTGTTTATATGAACAAGATCTTTGCTTCTATACTCCTTTCCATTGGGAGACCTAGCTTTTAAAGTAAGCCATTTTCAAGTAAAGGTTGCAGGTTGGGTTCATCAGAGTGCAGGAGCCTTGAGGTATGAGAGTGAATGGGTGATACCAATACTGACTCTGGTGAGTAAGCTGTCAGCTGTTGGGCAGGGAGCTTGGACTTGGATAGGGTTTGGTGGTCAAGGGAAATGCTGATGCAGTAGTCTAGGGCGGAAAAAAAAAAAAAATCTTTTGCTTTCTTTAAATTTCTTCTCTATTTTTTTCCCATTGCCATTCAAATATAATATAAGATTTGGCTCTTGATAGAATAAAATTGACACGGGAATATTCATTCACCCTAGGGTGTGGTTCGTGCACACCTCCCCAACATGCCATGTGTCCTCTTTGACACAAATTAATTGTGGTTAAAATTCACTTACCCCTAGAGTTAAATAATCTAACCTTGATTTTCAGGGAAAAAAAATATTCAATAGAATTAACCTTAGCTATGATTCACTCACCCAAGGGGTGGGTGAGTGAATTTTAACCCCAGTTAATGGGTGTAAGAAAAGTTAACAAAAATTTAATCAATTTTTTTAAAAAAAGTTACAATGAAGAAGTCTTTCCCTTCTCAGAGAAGTTTATCCAAGTGTGGATAAAGAAGTAAAATGAAAGAGTGGGCCTCTGCCGATTGTTGATAACTTTTACTGTATGTACTAGTTGTTGGGAGTCTCTTGGGAATAAATGTGAATGCATCTTCCCTTACTAATAGCTGTAGAACTAAGCCTGTTCTCTAATTCTTTATTTGAAGATTTCATCAAGTGCCCATTGGGTTGAGAGCCATGGTGACTGTTGGCACATGTTACCTTAGGCTTTTGCATTCCAGTTCTACTGTTATTAATGGATACTTTTCATAATTGCATTTCTTTGTTTGCATAATTGCATTATGCCAAGGTAGATAAATGAAGAGAGGGCTTGAATGAGTGCCTGTTTCCATAGCTATGCAAACTCTTGAACACGCCTTATATTTATGTTGAAAACCTACCCACCTCAATTGCTGCAATAAGAAAGAAAAATTATTGATTAAGGTGGCGTTAGGTAACACTAATCTATATAGGTAGAGCATATTTGAAAAATAAGCTTTAGTTCGACTTTAGATTGTTTAAATTGAAGAGTAAGTGCATGTCTACATACGTCTTCTTGAAGTAGAGATTTTAGAGGTGGTAAAACTATTTCAAAAAAATGTAGTGTAATATGCGAAGATGCATATGCACGGTAATATATATGCAATTAAATAAAAATATGTATATACATATATTACCTAATAGTATGCCAGGATATTTTATCCCCTCCTGCCACTGCCACGTAAGTTTTTTTACCTTTTGTCATTCTGCCACGTGTTCAACAATGTATTAGTTCGTGAAACATTTCCACTTCAAACTAGAAAGAGGGAACGGATCCATTGGAGAGAACCGTTTGGAAAGTACCCCAATTTAGAAAGTTAATGGACGCTTCAAAGCTTGACAACGTTTGCCCATATAGAGGAGAGTTAGGTGGTGTTTGTCAACATTAGGCTAAAAGAAAATACTTATTTAAAAATTTTGCTTAGTTGGACTTTAAATTGTTGAGTTGAAGGTTAATTGATTGTCTGCATTTTAGAGATTTTAGGGGTAAAAACCTTTACTTTAAAAAGTAGGTATGAAGTTACTTTTTAAAGTAGAGGTTTTTACCTATGAAATCTCTAAAATGTAGACATGTAATTAACCTTCAACTTAACAATCTAAAGTCTAATTAAGGTGACGTTTGTTAACACTAGTCTTAAAAGAAGTGCTTATAGGAAATTATGCTTAGTTAGACTTTAGATTGTTTAGTTGAAGGGTTTATTGTATGTCAAAATTTTAGAGATTTTAAGGGTAAAAACCTCAACTTTAAAAAGTAGCTATGGAACTACTTTTTAAAGTAGAGGTTTTTATCCCTAAAATCTTTAAAATGTAGACATGCAATTAACCTTCAACTAAACAATTAGAAGTCCAACCAAGAACTACTTTTTAAAGTAGAGGTTTTTACCCCTAAAATCTTTAAAATGTAGATATGGAATTAACCTTCAACTAAACAATTAAAAGTCCAACCAAGCATAATTTTTATATAAGCACTTTTTTTAGACTAGTGTTAACAAACGCCACCTAAGCATAATTTTCTAATAAACACTTTTTTTTTAAACTAGTGTTGACAAACACCATCTTAGTATAAAGAGGATTCCGATGCGGTTTTAAAATCTCATGTCCCTACGTACGTCTCTATACTAAATCTTAATTTCTCTCTCCCCTTATAAATTCTACGTTTCTATAATTCTACAATGAGGCTTCATTTCTCCTTATTAAGAAAGAACCTACTTCTAATGCCTATAGCTTCACCTTGTGGTGTTGTTACCTTCAACCAAAAAAAAGAAAGAACCTACTACCCCTCTGTGAGGGGAATTTTACCGGAAAGGACACGCGTCAGCTACAGCTCCTCCCACGCTCTGGTTTACTGGTAGAAGGTTGGAGTGGAGGGTGTGGCACCCTGACCTGCACTCCGATGGTAAAGTAAGTAGATGTAGAAGATGATGAACAGTAAACACTGAAATAGGCACTGAAAGTTACGTAAGGCACTGGGAAGCACTGAACAAGTATGCTCTGAAGTATGGCCAAAACGTGTGTTAAAGTGATAAAAACGTGATCCCAAGCACTAAAAATCACAGGGTATTTATAGGGTAAAGTTGGTATGGCCATCGATGACCATGGATGGCCATAGGTGTCCATACCACGTGTTTTGCACTCATTGCCAAATATGTCAAGTCATATCTGCCGCCGGTTGCATCACACGCGAGAGCCTCCCAAGCGTCCAATCGGACGGGATCGGACAGTACGCAGAAGTGACCAGCATTAAATGCCAAGACAGTGCTTTCGGCACGCAACAGTGTTTTCGGCACGCCTGTCAGAAATATGGATCGCCTCCCGATCACTTCCTCTTACGAGTCGGTCTCGTTGTTGACTCAAGCTCGGTTACGGTGTGGATGTCTTAGAATACAGCCAGGACATCGTTGTCGATGAGACAACGGACTCGTTGTTCATGTAACGACAAAGACGTTGTCAAGAGTACAACGGTCACGTTGTGCTTCAGACAACGAGCACGTTGTCAAAGCCACAACGGAAACGTTGTTCTGCAAGAGAACAAAGACGTCGTAATGCGCACAACGGGAACGTTGTGCATCAGACAACGTGTGATCCCTCTATTTTAAGCACGTGACCCCAACTCGTGTCCACGTGTCACTTTCGTGAACAAAACAACAAAAACGAGCTCGTTCTCCAACGCTAAGTTGATTTTATGAATTTTATCCGTTACAATTTGCCCCTTTATGATGTTTGGAACGTAGTTCGAAGCGTCATAAACGGACAAAAAGATCATACCTGGCACTGCTCCGGAAGATGAAACGTTGCGTGCTTTAAACGCTCGCTGAGAAGGTTGACCGTTCACGCCAGCTGGTTACGTGGCGAACCGTCACGTCTCTTTAATGCGGACAGGCTGTCATCATCGCCGATTTGAATTTCAAAACTCTTGGATAACTCTGACGGTTACTCTCTTTTGGTGAAAAGACGATCTTGCCACTGCTCTTCTCCCCTTTGACACAGGTGTACGGCTCTGATGAAGGGTAGTGGCGTAGTTTCGCAAATCTGAGATGCCTATAAAATCCCCATCGAATACTCCTTCTCTTTCACCCTGTTCTTTCAAGCACTGTTACTCTGCCGAATCTTCTTCTCAACCGAAAGTTCATCTTCTTCAAGCTCTCAACCATCTCTCAGTCGTCTTCTGTTCGGTACGCTCTTCACCCTTTTTCTTAATATTTCTTACTGTTTCTCCCTCTCTCTTTTCTTCTCTGGTTCTTGAGTGATTCCGCTCTATTCACCCTCCGTGCTCTGTTCACTGCTTTTGTTCCTTTCGCTGTTTCTTCCAATCACTATGGCTGCCATCGTTCCCGTAGAACCCGCTAGGTTAGAGGAAGTCAGAGGCCCTACTGAAGATGAGGCCAGTTGCACAGGTAGCGCACCTCATGGTGCCTACATTGAAAAATCCTCAGCTCTGCGCCAACATCAGTTGGCACATCTGAACCACTACAGGGAACGTTTCGACTTCCCTTCCAACGTCAATCTCCACTTCAAGCGAGATGACGCTATCATAGATAGGCGCTCTGCTTGCACCGTCGTTTACCTCTCCCAGCTCGAGGCTGGCCTCCGCTTCCCTCTCCATCCCGTCCTGGACAACGTTCTGTCCACCCTGCAACTCGCACCGGGACAAATGCATCCGAGCTTCCACAAATACATGTCCATGATGATCAAATTCATCAAGGACGGTTACCCAATAGAAGCTAGGCATCTATTCCACTTCTGTCATGCTGTCAGATGCCGAGGCAATGACGATGGTTTGTTCTCCTACTACTCGTGGAACAAGAAACCTCGATATCCAGAGCTCGTCTCAGGCATTCTCGATAGAGAAAGAAGGTGGAAAGCCATTCCTTTCGTTGTCTCTGGCGGCTGGAAGGCAGAGAATTCCACGGTCCCCAACGTCTTCCGAGCGGAAGCAGGTATACCACTACAGTTGTCCGTTGTCCGTTGTGCACCATTGTCCTGACTCTGCTCTCGTTGTACGTTGTATGCTTTCGTCCTGTATCTCTCGTTGTACTTATTTTGCTTTCCTATGTGTAGTCGACGCAAAGAAGATCTCATACAAGAAGTTGGCCCCAGAAGAAGAAGGCCTCCTTACCGGTATCAGCCGTGCTCGAGGTGGGGAATACATCCGGTGGAAACCACTGGAGCCTGACACGTGGGTCGCCTTCAGCACTCCTACTGCAACTGCTCAACAACAACCACAACAACAGCAACATCACTCAGGTGCTTCTACTTCTGCACCTTCACCAGCAATTAACCCAGCCGAAGAAGAAGAAGAAGACATGGCCGGCACAGATCCACCTCCGTTGAGCAGGAAGCCAAAGTCTGCTCGCCCTGCAGTTCAGCTGCCACCACCGCCACCACCGCTGAAGAAGAAGAAGAACCCTCCTTCCAAGGGTACAGCGACTGCTGACCCGAAGAGAAAGATACCAACCCAGGCCGAGTACGAGGCCAGAAAAAAAGAGAAGGCGGACAAACGCCTAGAGAAAGAGAACGCAGCCATTGCTGCTCCCCCCTCCACCTCTGCTGTTCCTGCAACAAGTCCAGGAGTAGAGGTGACAACGGCGGTGCCCGAAGCCAGCTCGGCACCTTCCCCCTCTCGAGCTGCAACTGCCCCAGCCAGCACGAGTTCTACTGTGGTTGCCCTGGCCGCAACGGGAGCTGGCACAATGAGTCTTCCAGATCGTATGCTACCGACGAGCGTTCCGGACTGGTCGCCCGACTTCACTTGGTACGGGATACCGACTGTGAACGACTCGGTACAGAGTTCGGAGAAGACCGCCCGAGCTCTGACTCATGCGATGAGGTTGCCCCGGGACATCGCTGAGGTCGGAAAACTCCATCTGTCCGATCTGTCCTACGCCGCCTGCCAGTCTGTGGCGACAGTAAGTTTCTCACTTCCTCTTCTTCTTACTCTACTGCTGAAATTTTACTCCTCGTTGTGCTAACGCCCGGACACTTCCTTGCAGATGAACGTGCTCGTGCAGGAACTCTGTGATCGTAGCCAATATAGCTACAATCACCTCCGAGACGGGATCAACTACTGGAAGGGCAGAACTGAGACGCTGGAGCAGACTCTCGTCGAAGAGAGACTCAAGGCAGACTTTGATCTGTCTCAAGCCAAAGCTGACGCTGTTCGCGCTGAGGTGAAGTTGAATACTGCCACCAAGGCACAAGAAAATGCTGAGGCTGAGACACGATCAGCAAAGGAGGCTGAGAAGAAGGCCAAACAGGAGGTAGAGGACGCTATTCTACGCATCAGCGAATTGGAGCACGTCTCCCAAGCTTTGGGCAGACAGTTGGAGGAAACTGAGGCAGCCAGGACAGCACTGGCGGAGGAGCTCGAGGAGGCCAAGAAAAGTCAAGAGACACCGAGAGGTCCGTGACCCTGAGACTGCAACAGCACTATCAGTCCCAGCTGGACACGCTCTTGGATGAGGATCGGGCAGAGACCGAGAAAGAGCTACTCGAATCGCTCTGCCAACAAGGTCGTCTGAAAGAAGACAATTAAGAGGACGCCACCACGTTCTCCGAGCTTCAGAGCAAAGACTTGATCGAGCTAGACAACGAGCCCGAGGTCCAAGGCGTCAAGCAACCTCACTCTCTCGAAGGTCCTGCACCCCTCCCTGCTGAGCCATACTCCGAGCCAGCTGCTCCCGAAGTTCCTGTTGCTGCCGATGAAGCTACTCCAGTGGAAACCCCAACTGCTGAAGCCTCTACTTCTGCCCCTGCTGCAACGACGATAGATGCTGATCTTGAATTTGTCTGACCTGCTGCTCCTCTTTATGTTTTCTGTTTCTCTTTTTATCATAACTGATGCATATACTTAAGAAAATTATTTCGATCAAAGCACTACGAGCAAGCACTATGAGCGAAACACCACGAGCAAGCACTACGAGCAAGCACTACGAATAGAGCACTACGAGCAAAGCACAACGAATAGAGCACTACGAGCAAAGCACTACGAGCAAAGCACAACGAATAGAGCACTACGAGCAAAGCACTAATCCAGATACATCATTCGCGTAGTTCACTGTGAATGCAATCTGACAAATAAAATTCATACGATGAACACAATATAACTCAGTTTCGAAGCACATGCTCAGAGGATGTCATTAGGATAAGCCACTAGATTTGCTCAGATGACATCCTTATATAAGCCACTGGTGTTCGTTACGAGTAGGTTGTTCAGTCAAAATTTTATTTAAATTACTTGTAAAACATTCACAATATAACACTGATGAACCAGACAGAGCACAGTGCAGACAACGAGTAGGCGCATAATATCGCAAGTCACATGTTGAAGTATGAGCACTACGATTATGTAAAATCACTGAAAACTTGTAAGCACAACGATGCATGTAGTAGCATATCACAGATTCTATTGAAAGAATTGCCTCAGATTCATAATGTTCCAGGATTTTGAGATGAGGTTACCTTGTAAGTCTTTCAAGTAACAGACTCCAGGACTTCCCAATCGCTCCACGATATAAGGCCCTTCCCAGTTAGGTCCCAACTTGCCACTGTTAAGCTCTCTCGTGTTCTGGAACACTCTTCGGAGAACGAGATCACCGACCTGCAGCACTCTCCGTTGTACTTTCTTGTTGTAGGCTTTCCTCAATCGTTGCTTATACCTCCTCATCTGAATGCTGGCATCTTCTCGCTTCTCTTCTAGCAGATCGAGATGAATAGCCATAAGCTCTGTGCTCTGATCTTTCTCTCTATCATTCTTCTTGTTGTGCCAAGAACGCACTGTAGGCAAACTGATCTCAGTAGGAATGACAGCTTCCATACTATACGCTAGGGAGAAAGGAGTTTCATTGGTAGAACTCCTTGGAGTTGTTCTGTACCCCCACAAAACGTTGTGCAGCTCGGCGGTCCACTTCCCCTTCGAATCTTCCAGTCTTCTCTTCAAGGCATTAAGAATATTCTTGTTGGCTGCCTCGGCCAATCCATTCCCCTGAGGATAATATGGGGAAGAGAAAACATGCTTGATCTTCAGCTCGCTACAAAAGTTGGCAATCAAACGTCCTGAAAACTGCTTCCCGTTGTCAGTGATGATGGACTGCGGTATGCCAAATCTGCAGATGATGTGCTCCCACAAGAACTTCTTCACCTCTTGTTCTCTGATACGTGCAAGGGGAACAGCTTCAATCCAACGAGAAAAGTAATCAGTTGTCACTAGAAGAAAGATCAGATTCCCTGGAGCCCTAGGGAAAGGTCCCACAATATCGAGTCCCCAACGCGCAAATGGCCAAGGCTGAGATACAGTACTGAGCTCTTGAGTCGGAGCATGAATCAAACGAGCAAACCGCTGGCACTGGCTGCACTTCTTCACATACTTCTGAGCATCAGCCTGCATGTAAGGCCAGAAGTAACCTTGCCCCAGAGCTTGGTGGGCAATGGTTCTTCCCCCTGAATGATTACCACATATACCTTCATGCAACTCAGCAAGTATTCTTTCCACGTCTGCAGGATGAACACACTTCAACAAAGGCCCACCAAAAGATTTCCTGAACAACTCTCCTTGCACCAAGGTATAACGAGATGCCTTGAACTGAATGCGCCTCGACTCCTTCACACTGATAGGAAAAATTCCGTCCTTCAGATAAGCCACCAGCCCTGTCATCCAGCTCGGAACTGGATTGATAAAAAATACTTCTCGCTGTGCCTGAAGAGTTATTGAAGGATACTCTTGGAACTCCATCAGAATAGCCTTAGGCTCGTCAGCCTGCACCATGGAAGCTAGATACGCCAAAGCATCAGCATGCCTGTTCTCATCCCTCCGGGTGTGCCTGATCTCCACAACGGTGAATGCTTCACATAGCGAACGAACGAGAGTAGCATACTGCTTTATCCGGTCGTCCTTACAGTCATAAACACCATTCACCTGATTCACCACGAGCTGTGAATCACAAAACACTCTCAACATGGAGATCTGCAGCTCCCGAGCACTCTCCAGCCCAAGCAGTAAGGCTTCGTGCTCAGCTTCGTTGTTGGAGGCAGTGAACCCAAGGCGCGACATCTTCTGCACTTTGATGTTCTTCGGACTTATAAGCACAACACCCAGTCCTGAACCACTGAAATTAGAAGATCCGTCCACGTACAATAGCCAACCATTCCACTCTGATGCCTCGGCTCCATCCACAACGGCATCTCCGTTGTCAACTTCAATAGGAAGTTCCCGAAGATCAACAATCACCTCCTCAGCCTCCTCCTCCACAGGGAAATCAGAAAGAAAACCTGCCATTGCTTGCCCCTTTTCTGAACTCCTAGCCCGATACTGAATATCGAACTCACTCAGAGCCACAGCCCACTTCGACATCCTCCTCGCCAGCTCGGGTCGTCCCAGCACGACTTTCAACGGATACGTTGTGATGACAACGATAAAATGAGCATGAAAGTAAGGACGAAGCTTCTCCGCAGAAAAGACAAGAGCTAGGCATACCTTCTCAAGCTTGCTATAATTGCACTCCGCCTTGAGAAAGGTTTTGCTGATGAAATAGACAGGTTTCTCCACGCCATCACAACTCCTGACCAGGACGGACCCAAGGGCTTGCTCTGAAACAGATAGGTAAAGATATAAGATTTCACCTGTCTCGGGCACCGAAAGGTTAGGAGCTGAGCCCAAATACTCCTTCAAGGCAAGGAAAGCTTGAGAACACTCTGGAGTCCACGCAAAAATGGAGTCCTTTCTCAGCAACTCGAAAAGAGGTTTGCAACGATCTGATGACTTGGAGATAAACCGATTGAGAGCAGCAATTCGGCCTGTCAGCTTCTGGATCTCCTTCTTCGACCTAGGCTCTGGCATGTCTAGCAAAGCACGGATCTGAGCTGGATTAGCCTCAATTCCCCGCTGACTCACAAGATAACCCAAAAATTTCCCTGAGGTAACTCCGAAGGTGCACTTCTCTGGGTTGATCTTAAGATTGAAAGATCGCAGAACAGAGAAAGGCTCAGCAAGGTCCGTCACCAGAGTACCTCGTACTCGACTCTTCACAACGATATCATCGATGTACACTTCAACCGTCTTGCCAAGAAGAGACCCAAACATGAGATTCATAAGACGTTGATAGGTGGTCTTCTCTCGACCTGCATTCTTCAAGCCAAAAGGCATCACTCGATAACAGAACAAGCTCCGCTCCATTATGAAGGTGGTCTTCTCTCGATCTGCTTCCGTCAGGAGGATCTGATTATAGCCTGAATAACCATCCATGAAGGATAACATCTCGTGGCCAACAGTGGCGTTGATGAGCCTGTCTATCATTGGCATGGAAAAAAAGTCATTGGGGCAAGCCTTATTGACAACAGTGAAGTCAATACAAACTCTCACCTTCCCGCTCTTCTTAGGCACAGCCACAATATTGGCTATCCAATCAGGGTACTGCACCTCCTGAATGAACCCGAACTGGATCAGCTTGTCAATCTCTTCGTTCACTGCATCATGATAAGCTGGGGCAAGCCTCCGAGGTTTCTGCTTCACTGGAGGGATAGCAGGATCAACATTGAGGTGATGACAGATAACACTCGGATCGATTCCAGTCATGTCTTTGTGAGACCATGCAAAGACATCAAGGTTCTGCCTAAGGAAACTCAGCAACTCGAGCTCTTCCTCCGTTGTCAAGCTCGTCCCGACCTGCAACACCTTTGGCTCTTCTTCCGTTCCCAAATTGACAGCTTTCGTGGGCTCAACGGAAGGTCTGCACAACGATGTTTCCGAGCTCTCTTCTACAACGGGAACGACCTGTAATTGCTACGAAGGCACAACGGAAGCAGGAAAATCGCACTTCTGCGATGCCAACTGATCACCCTTGATCTCCTGAGGCCCGTCCTGTGTTGGATACTTCAACACCTGGTAGTACGAGGACGGGACGGCCTTCATCTCATGGGTCCACCAACGACCCAAGATGGCATTGTACGGTGATGGCGCATCCAGGACGGAGAACCTGGTCTGAAGGAGAACGGGTCCAGCCACAACGGGTAAGACAACGTCGCCTACAGGCTTCATCGAGCTGCCATCAAATCCAAACAGTGGAGTCTGAGCAGGGATGAGAACGGAAGGATCCAGCTTCATCTGGGTGAAAGCATGAAGATACAAGATGTCTGCTCCACTCCCGGAATCCACGAGCACTCTCTTGATGTCGAAATCTCCTATTCTCATGGTGAGAACAAGAGCATCATAGTGAGGTCGGATCACTGCTGCCAGATCACGATCGGTGAAGGTAAGCGCCTGCTCAACGCTTCTGCTAGACACTTGCACCTGACACACTGCAGCATCGTGAGACAGCTTCCTGGCCTTCGCCCTGAAGTTCCTCTCCACATCTGCTTCCGGCGCTTGCACACGGTAAATGACATTGATCGTGCCCCGGGGAGCTCCTCCACTGGTACTTGGATTGCTGGCAGGTTCTCCTCCACGAGCCTGGGACACCGGCTCCCTGGCATGCTCCATGCCGCCGTCGCCAGAAGCAAGATACTCTCCCAAGTACCCTTCCTGAACCAGTCTCTCCAAGTACTCCCTCAGAATACGACATCGGTTGGTGAGATGACCATGACACTTGTGATAATGACAATACTCATGCACCCGTGGTCCCGATGTAATATCCTGCACAGCTCTCGCCGGCCACTCGAAGTACGGCTGATCCTCCATCGACCTCATAATGGTCGCTGAGCTAACCGTGAAATTGATGCGCTGTGCTCGATCTGCAAAAGATCGCCGCTCACTAGGCTGCACGCCCCTCTCGTACTGTACTTGAGGCTGCACCTGGCGTGGCTGATACTGCTGCCTTGCCTGCTGTTGGTCATTAGGACGTCTCTCCGTCCTACTCTGTTGCTGGTTAAAATTTCTATCCAGCGGACGCCGATCCGGTTGATCCCGCTGGGTCACATAAACTACTCTCTCCTTCTGCTTCCTTGGTGGCGAGTCCTCAGATGATGAAGACTCGTACCTCTGCTTCTTTTCCGTCCTCTTCAAAGATCGGTGTGTCCTCTCCACGACATCCACCACTCTCGTCCTGGGCTTCGGCACCGGCACAACGGAAACGTCCTCCTCGTGCCTCCCGTACTTGGTGG
The DNA here is from genome assembly GCA_015143295.1 of Tetracentron sinense. Classification (NCBI taxonomy): domain Eukaryota; kingdom Viridiplantae; phylum Streptophyta; class Magnoliopsida; order Trochodendrales; family Trochodendraceae; genus Tetracentron; species Tetracentron sinense. The sequence goes on from CM026563.1 coordinate 13,644,289, forward strand.
CACGAACCATCAACTCGTCCATCTTGACAGGATAGTCAAGAGCCAAGGACTTGTAGAGCTCGGAATGCTTGGGGATAGCATTCTTGAAAGCAGCGATACAGCTCGCTTCGTCGACCTTATCGATGTTGTGGACTTCGTCGGTGAAACGCGAAATAAAGTCCATCAAGGATTCGGCCGGCTTCATCCTCAAAGAGAAGAGAGTATCTGCACCTGATTTCTTCTTCTTATTGATGATGAAACGATCAATAAAAGCTGACCTGAGCTCAGAGAAATTACTGATGGAACCAGGAGGCAAGTTCCGAAACCACTTCGACGCTGCCCCAGACAGGCTGTTGGGGAAAGCCTTGCAATACAGGTCATCATCTGGATTGCGAACAGCCATAGCATGTTTGAAATCAAACAAATGCTCATCTGGATCCGTCCTTCCAGTGTACATGGGGAAGATCGGAGTTATAAACTTCGAAGAAGTATATGACTGATTGATGGCATCCGTGAAAGGAGAGTTCTCAACGTTGTCCTTTGCTGACTGAGCAAAGTGGTCAGGAATCCCTCCCTTCATGCTCTTAACACGAGCACCGATCAAAGCTTCCACCTCCTTGGCAGTCACCCACGTCTTCTGGGCCTCTGCGCCTCCGGTACTCCCTTTCAAGTCTTCTCGCCCTGCCCCTTCCCGCAAATCCACACGATTTGAGGGGATACTCTACTCTGCCCGAACCTGAGGCTGTCTTACATCCCCTTCAGTAGGATGAAGCACAAACCTGGTTTCACGGTTCTCCGGTGCAGAAGGAGAAGAAAAGACGTCAAGCTGACGTCTCACAGAAAACCTCTGCTGTGGCACCTCATCCACCTCGAGCCTGCTATACTCGAACTCCTCCAGCCTCGCCTGCATCACTTGCTGCTGCCTGGTGATCTGATCCAGGGCAGACTGCTGCACTTGCAACATCGCCAAAATGCGATCTGAAACAGAGAGCTCAACAGGAGGAGGCACGATCCTCTCTGGTTGCCCAGACGAAGGACTGACCCCAGGGATGTGCACGACAGAGGGTACAAAAGAAGTGACCTGAGGGGTTTGATCCTCACGCCCGAACACTGATAACTGATCAGCCATGATCACAAAGAGCAAAGGGGGGTTCGTTTATTATTTCCCACAGACGGCGCCAATTTTTGTGGGGGGAATTTTACCGGAAAGGACACGCGTCAGCTGCAGCTCCTCCCACGCTCTGGTTTACTGGTAGAAGGTTGGAGTGGAGGGTGTGACACCCTGACCTATACTCCGATGGTAAAGTAAGTAGATGTAGAAGATGATGAACAGTAAACACTGAAATAGGCACTGAAAGTTACGCAAGGCACTGGGAAGCACTGAATAAGTATGCTCTGAAGTATGGCCAAAACGTGTGTTAAAGTGATAAAAACGTAATCCCAAGCACTAAAAATCACAGGGTATTTATAGGGTAAGGTTGGTATGGCCATCGATGACCATGGATGGTCATAGGTGTCCATACCACGTGTTTTGCACTCATTGCCAAATATGTCAAGTCATATCTGCCGCCGGTTGCATCACACGCGAGAGCCTCCCAAGCGTCCAATCGGACGGGATCGGACAGTTGCAGAAGTGACCAGCATTAAATGCCAAGACAGTGCTTTCGGCACACAACAGTGTTTTCGGCACGCCTGTCAGAAATATGGATCGCCTCCCGATCACTTCCTCTTACGAGTCGGTCTCGTTGTTGACTCAAGCTCGGTTACGGTGTGGATGTCTTAGAATACAGCCAGGACATCGTTGTCGATGAGACAACGGACTCGTTGTTCATGTAACGACAAAGACGTTGTCAAGAGTACAACGGTCACGTTGTGCTTCAGACAACGAACACGTTGTCAAAGCCACAACGGAAACGTTGTTCTGCAAGAGAACAAAGACGTCGTAATGCGCACAACGGGAACGTTGTGCATCAGACAACGTGTGATCCCTCTATTTTAAGCACGTGACCCCAACTCGTGTCCACGTGTCACTTTCGTGAACAAAACAACAAAAACGAGCTCGTTCTCCAACGCTAAGTTGATTTTACGAATTTTATCTGTTACACCCTCAATGGCAGCTTTGGACGTTTGTCTACAAAAAAAGTTTTACACACACCTCTTCTTATTCGAGGTTGAAACCATATGCATGGGTCATACGGAAGCATGGTTCCTCTTTCACTCAAATTAATTATGGTTAATTCATCTTTTATGGAATCTTACTTCACAATCATGCTTATCTTATTTTATTTTGTTCAAATGTGCTGAAAATTGGGTGCAGGATGTAAAAATAAAGAGCAATAGTCCCCTCATCGGCCGAGGAGGGGATTATTCCTCCTCACTCACATAGCCGACCCTTTTAACTCTCTTTTAACTTTGGTTAGTTTATTTTAACCATTTAGTTATTTTTTATTATATTTTTCTGAAAACCAAGGGTAGATGGGTGAACCCTAAAGGTGGATGAATTTTAACCACAGTTAAATGGGGTTAGAAGGGGCACATGGCAAGAAAATGGGAGCCGAGATGCCCCTCCTTGCGTCACCGATCGAGGAGGTGACTAATTTCCAAAAATAAATTCGCTTCAGTCTAGATGATAAGGGTAGCAAACCCTGCACCCTTTGTGGAGTGTCTTTCTCACATCTTATAGAACTTATTCATCTGCTACAATAGAACCCACAGGCCACAACCAGTTGTTACTCTCAATGGTATGTATTGTTACTCTCATTTTCTCTTTCCCAGTAGTTACTCATACCATAAAATATCAACTATTTTTCATTGAAAGGGCAGTGCAATGCTTCACCTTAATGAATATAGGTATGTCGTTTTACCATTAATCATTTTCTTATATGTTCAATATAATTCTTCTCTCCTTTATCGTTCCTACTTTATGTCTTAACCAACTTATTATCTATACTTTATAGTTTATTTCTAAGAAAAAAAAGAAGCAATTGTAAAAAAAATAGGTCTCCGTCCATTGTTGTGGCCATCACCCTATTTAAAATAAAATTAGTTACTCCTTCTATATGGAATGAAATCCTCTACGGTTTACGTCTTGTAGTCACCATTTGTCCTTTTGAACTCCTTAAATGTGGTTTAGAATCACCCACCTATCCTTGGGTTTAAAAAAAAATAGTTAATATTAACAACTATCTAGCTATTAGAGGGGTAAGTGTACTTTTTTTTTTTCTCTATTGTTCTTTCTTAATTTCATATATTTTTTTTTCCTTTACATCGCACAGGGTGTTTGCTAGTAATTATGTATACCATACAATATAGCTCATGGTTTAAAATTTCGTTGAAATTTTGGTTTCGAACAACCCCACCGATATCGAAACTGAGTTTATTTCGGAAATCAGATTTCGGCCGAAATTTTAAAAATTTCGGATGAAATTTCGAATTTCGAAAATTTCGGAATTTCGGCTGAAATCTGATTTTTTTATTTTTTAATAATTTTTTTTATTAAAATTCGAAAATATTTCGAAATTTTTATTGAAATTTTGAAATTTTATTTATTAATTTTAAAAATAAAATTAATAATATTTATATTAATATATAAAATTTTAATAAAATATTATTTTTCATATATATTAATAAAATATATATATAATTAATAAAATAATAATATTTTGATTTTCGAAATTTTGCCGAAATCCAACAATTTTTCGGGATTTCGGTTCGGGTTGGCTCGCCGAAATCAAAGACAATTTTGAAATTTCAAACCATGATATAGCTTGCTTTCAAGATATCCTTCTCCTTACCGAGACATCAGGTCGGATTGGAGTTCAACTCGGTCCTCACACCCTTGATTATAACCTAACCCGATCCAATCAGTGCGTCTACAGGTCAAACCGAGGTCAAACCCAAACCCGTGGATGCAGCCCATCGAATGGAAAACCATAATTACGTTGGTGAAACCAACTAGGGTTAGTTGACAATTGAGCAGTGCTCAGCGTACCCATGGGTCCGTGTTTCATTATCTTACCCCTGTCTTCGCGTGCCTTTTAACACCCCTTAACCTTGGTTAAGCTTAACTAAATTAAAACAAAGATTTTGGTTTTTTATTTTTTCTTTCGAAAAATCATGGTTGGATTGCTTAACCCTAGGGGTGAGTGAATACTAACCCAGCGTTACCAAGTTCGCTACATGCTATAGCGAACCGCGAACCGAGCGAACTAGTTCGTGGTTCGGTTTGGTTCGTGAAATTGAGTGAACCACATAGTGTTTTTAAAATAATCTTAGTGTGAAATTTTTTATTTAAATTCATTAATATTTTTCACTAAAATTTATACTTTGAGTTCACATACCATTCATAAAAAGAAAATTTTTAAATATTATTTTTTAAATAAATATTTGTAATATGTTGTTTACATGTTTAAAAGATATATATTTATTTATAATATAATATAAAACATTTTTTTTTTTTTATGCTAGCGAATCAAGCTAATGAGTCAAACTAAAAAATCTAAGCGAACCAAAAAACGAATTATCTCATCCTACCCCTAGCGAGCTGGGTTCACTCTAGAGTGGCAAACTGCGAACCCAAATTTGAACCAAGAGAACCCACAAACTAAGGTAACATTATACTAATCACAAGGTAACATTATACTAACCACAGTAGGTAAGCATTTAAAATTGGGGATGGACCAATGAGGACCGGCCCTTAAGGTACGTTAGCTATTTTCCTTGACAATTTTATCCCTAAACCCATCCAAAAACCAAGTACGCAAAAACCATCAAAGAACTACACCTGTGATTGTGAACATGATGTTCACGTTAAGCACTCATGACCCATGAGGCCCATGTTAGCAAAATTTTCGAATTCACCCTAAAAATAGCAAACCGTATTTAATATCATAAGGTAAAACAAAAGAGCATCAGTGGTGTAAAGCAATGCGGCTAATCCTTTCAAATATTAACCATAGAAACGAGCGTCACGAGGTGTGAGTGGGCCCTCTAAAGTCTAAATAACCAAATCTAACCCCCTTCCATCACAACCCACATGGGCAAAATTGTCAAAAATCTTCAAAAAAGTTATCACTCTCCTCTTTTAACAATAAAATAATATTTTACTCTCCTTTTTTCCATTATAAAATATATATTTTTTGTTACAGACTATGCATAAACTTATATTTTTTATTATCTAAAAAGGATATGAAAATGCTAGTATGTTTATTGTTGCTGTTACTCCCAACCTATAGCAGCAATATTTAGATTGTATTTTAGCTGAGTTGAGTTTTTGATTCGAGCTCAAAATGTTTAAGCTTCAGCATGACTTGAACAAGCTTGATCATTTGAGCTCAAGTTTGATTCAGTTTGGGTTGAGCTTGATCGACTCAAGTTTGATTTTGGGATTATTTTGTATAATTTTATATGATTTTTATTTAAAATTTTAAAATTAAATTATAGTATAAGAAATTAATAAATTAATGTAAAAAATAAAATTTGAGGGTAGTCACCGTTCAAAGAATTAGGGTAGGGTTTCTGTTTTTAACTTAACTTTTTTTGTAATTATTTATCTCTTAAACTTATTTAATATAAATTAAAATTATTATTAGTTATCATAAAGAAAGTTAAAAGTATATATATATATGTATATATAAATATCTTGAACCGAGTTGAGCTCACGATGAATCGAGCCATAAATGAGTTGAGCTGAATGAAATAGGGTCTAGCTCGACTTAACTTGGGTAAACATTCAAGTTCAAATAAAAGCCTGACTTGATTCATTTAAGTCTGAAATGGCAGCAACTTTAACTCAAACGAGCTAATAGCATGACTTGAGTGCAACCTGAGTAATAATACCAAAAATTTGTCAAATAACGATCAAGCTCAAGTTAAACAAAATTTAAGTGTAGTCTAAACATAGCAAGAAGAGAAGTGTTAGCCTACTTTTAGTCTCCACCAACCATAATTAATGGACACCCCATCAAAGTGAAAAGTGAGAAGATCAAACAAAAAAAAGCATTGACAAAGATGATCACTTTTATCCCCAAGACATCAATACTCACGTGGGCAGAGGTGTCACGCATCCAAGAAACACAAGTTTGACAAAAAAAATAATAAAAATTAGAAATAAAAATAAAAACTCTTACTCAAGTGATAACATGTATAATAGCTTCCTAAAATGTGCCTTGCAATAGAGTATTTCAAAAATTACAAAAAAAATATTTATGTTTATTAAAGTTTTTTTTTACATAATTCCAAAACTCCTCCCCTCTTCGGAGTATATTTTTGGGAGGACCTCTTGAATTAGAGCTCATGTCCTATTTTAACTCTAAAAGAAATACATAAAAAAATTTAAATACAAGTTAACCTCTGCCTCAAAGTGACTCCCTTTTCAAAGCAAAGCTTTTCTTTTTCATGCCGTTTGAGCAGAGCTCTCCTTTTAGTGTAAATTCGAAAGCAATCTTATAATTACAGAGAGAAAAGTATTTGCAAAATTATAATCTCTATACATTAAAAAGTAACGGTGTCAATGGGTCGGGTTTGAGCTTAAATTTTGATGATTTTTGAATAAGTCCGCCCCGGACCCGACACATTTTACCCGATACTTTGAAACCCAAATTCAGCCCCATTGACACCCCTATTGACAAGAGAAGAGGATGGAGAAGAAGTGGACCTCAATATCTCATATTTTTGAACTCAAGATAATAAGATAAAACAAAAAACATCAATGAGGGGGGGGGGGTGTAGGGGTGATGATGGGATGCGTTGGTTCGAGCCATCATTTCGAATCTTCGGAAGGCCAAGTGCACCATCATTTAGAACCCAAATGAAATTACAGAAACACCCCCTCCTGCCACACACACCATCATCACGTGACGCCATCCCAAGTCCCTTCCATATCTTTCATCATAATACAAACATTAAATCGGCCGCCACTGCGCCATCCTTGCTTACACATAGCATGATTGTTGTGCCATCACAGGCATGTCCCTTCTGCCCCTATATATCAACTATCAACACAACAGCCCTTTTCAAAAAAATGTTACTACTTCCACCACCAAATCTCTCTAACCACCTTCAAAAGGTTATCTTTTTCCTCTCTTATCTTGTTTCTTCATGTTCTTCTTGTGTTCTTTTACTAAAAAAGTTTTATGGGTACTTGTTGTTTGGGTCAAATTTTGAGTTTTGGATTCTTGTTTTTCTTTCTACTTATTATACATTTAGCAAAACAGGCATCTCTTTCAGGGTGTTCTTGTTCTTGATTGAATTTGGGGTGTTGGGTATTTTTTTCTGTCTTTTGTTTTCTCTTGATTAAATTTTTTTGGTTATTTGTACCAAAATCCAAGAGGGGACGTTCTTCTCTTTGTTGGGTTTTATAAAATTTGTTCTTCATGGGGATTATTTTTATTTGTCTATTTGAAACTTCCTCCATCTTTTTGCAATTCTTTTATTATTTTCCTCCTGTAGTGAAGGCAGATAAACATATTTTAAATGAATGCAAATTTTGCATGAATATTATATCTTATTAATCTCTCTTTCTGAGGGAATACTACTGAGTAAGCAAGTTGGGTATATATATTCTTTGCTTTCTCCATTTCTTTTCTTTGGTTCTTTGTAGCTATAAAGAATATTTTCTGAGATACTCATCTCTGTTAACTGTTTTGGTTTCAGGGGCATTACAAGAACTTCAGGTTTTCATAATCATGGAAAGGCTAAATGCAGATCTTTACTTGCAGAACTGCTACATGATCCAAGAGAATGAGAGGCTAAGGAAGAAAGCTGAGCTTCTAAACCAGGAGAATCAGGCCATGTTATCTGAGCTGAAGCAGAAACTTTCTAAACCCAATTCTAAACCAAATCCAAACACTGTTCCAGACCTCAAACTTGGCTCCACCTCTTCCCAAAAGCCTTCTAATTCCAGCAAATCCTAATGTAATGATGAATATATGGCCTAACTTCACCCCTTTTTTGTGTGTTAAACCACAGTCAAAGTTGCAGATTCAGTTCCAGTTATAGGACAGTAGTAGTATCTTTTCTTCCACTAGAACACTTGTTACCTACATATATCTTCTGTTTTGGGGATTGAGAAGATGAATTTCTGAGCTATTGAGATGCATCAGAGAGGAATATAATCTTTTTGTAGCTTTTAATCTCTCTCTCTCTCTCTCAACCAAGAATCTCAAATGGGCAACATTACAAACTCTACTGTCTATGGTTGTGAATGTTTGGTAGAATGCCTTAAGCAATATCAACATCTCCCTTACACTCCAATTAAGACTCACACTCCAATTAAGAGAAAGAGTAAAAAAAAAAAACATTAATAGTCATATTAAGCACGCTATTTTTTTAGCATTAAGAGAAGGGTGTAGGGGTGTTATCGAGCCATGCGTATGTTCAAACTTGTTTGTTAATTAAACAAGTTTGAAAATCAGAGCTTGGCTTATTTATTAGATAAACAAGTCTGAGCTTTAATAAACGTTCTTGAGCAGTTTGATTTATTGGATGTAGTTATTTATATTAGGTTCGTTGGTGAATAAATTAGAGTGTTAACTAAAATTTTAGTAAAAGTTTAATATTGTACAAATGGAATTCTTATAATGCAAAATAGATTATATACTATTAATCTTTACTAGTATATAATAAATCTACTTAATTTCAGTATTTAAATAAAGTAAATATATATAATCGAGCCAAGTACCCATGTGCTCAAAAGTAAATATATATAATCGAGCCAAGTACCCATGTGCTCAAGTTAATTCAAAAAACTTGAAAATCTAATTTGAGCTGGAGCGGACTTTTAACGAACCCACATGCTTAGTTAATGAATGGACTTTGCTACAGAGAGACTGTAGAAGGGCCGAGACCACCGGACCATGCATGCGTGCACGGGATTTCAAGTGGGGCCCACGTTCACATGGTAAGCCCCACTTGCAATCCCGTGGATCCATGCACGGTCTTAGAGGTCTTGGCCCTTTTGCGGTCTCAATAGCATTTTCCTTAATAAATGGTATTGCACAACAAAGGTTAACTGTACACCAAATGACATGCTTGTGGCTATGGACCCACAACTGGTCGGTCTAGATTGGTGCACATATGGGTGAAAGCACCACCTCCCTCTATGGAGGTCAGATCACAGACAGTTGCCATTGAATTCAACTGCATACGTGTCATGTCTATCATACATGACACGCATTCAACTAATTCCACTTGGATTTAATTACAATTGGCTATGATCTGATCTCCCCTCTATCGTGCTCGGCAATATCGGAAGTAACCAAGAAATATATATAGAGAGAAAACAATAGTTCGTGGAACGAGCGAACTATTACTCCTCCTGGAACAATTACTCACTCTCACAAAGCCCCTTCAACGAAACATGAATTGTGGTTAAATTTTTTAAAACTCTGTGATTAATTTTTTTCCTTCTAAAATCCAAAGGTGGATGGGTGAATCCTAGGAATGAGAAAAGCTGAACTACAGTTAATGGAGGACACGTGGAAGAAAAGGGGCTCGAGATGCCTCCCCTTGCTAGAGGAGGTGTGCATATCAGCTGTTAGGTTTATCCTATTTTGTAAATACATAATTGTTTTGCAGATTAACTCATTATTTTCCAACATTTTGACAAAGAGGGGGATTAATTTTGAGGTTTTTGCATATCAGCGGTTAAGTTTATCCTATTTTGTAAATACATAATTGTTTTGCAAATTAACTCATTATTTTCCAACATTTTGACAAAGAACCTCAACCCTTAGTTTTGTTATACTTTCATTTGTAATTGTTAATAAAATAACTATTATGCCCTTATGAGTTTCCTAACCTTATAAAGCCTCTTTAACAACTCTTGAACTATGGTTAATAAGTTTTAATCTTTATGATTAATTTTTTTTCTAAAACTCAGGGTTAGATGCTTTAATCTTAAGAGTTATTGAATCTTAACCGTAGTTAAAGAGAGTTAAAAGGGGACACATTAATTTTCGTTTATTTTTTTAAAAGCAAGGTTAGATGCTTTAACCCTAAGGGTTAGTAAATCTTAACCATAATTAAAGGGAGTTAAAAGGAGACGCATTAATTTTTTTTCTAAAAACTAAGGTTAGATGCTTTAATCCTAAGAGTTAATGAATTTTAACCACAGGTAAAGGGAGTTAAAATGGATACGTTAAAACCCAGGTTAGATGCTTTAACCCTAAGGGTTAGTAAACCTTCAAAGGCACATTAATTTCTTTTCTAAAAACTAAGGTTAGATGCTTTAACCCTAAGGGTTAGTTAATTTTAACCATAATTAAAGGGAGTTAAAAGGGGACACATTAATTTTTTTATAAAACCAAGGTTAGATCTTTAACCCTAAGGGTTAGTGAATCTTAACCTTTTGGATTGCCTTCTTGATCAATGACAACTGTTGCATTGTCATCATATTGTATTATTATACCGTTGTCACATTTAAGTTCTTTACATGTACATTCAATTATAGTTTTGATCACTTTGATATTTCTAGAGGCATATTGGGTACTGTTTCTTTGATTACAGTAACAATAATGTCACCAATATGATCTTCCTTTCATAGAAAAAAGAGAGGTATTAGTAGGGGTGAAACGATCATCATTAGCATTCATTGGTGTCTCGGATGACTAAAAGCAATTCCTTGATTCTTCAACTTCGATGAAATGAAATAATAATAGTTCCATTCATTAGAATACTGTTACATTTAGATAAAATCTAATAGGATTCAAATATTTCCTATTAATCTTAACCATAATTAAAGGGAGTTTAATTTTTTTTTCTTCTAAAAACCAAGGTTAGATGTTTTAACCCTTAGTGAATCTTAACCATGGTTAAAGGGGACACGTTAAATTTTTTTTCTAAAAACCATGGTTAGATGCTTTATCTCAAAGAATTAGTGAATCTTAACCATAATTAAAAGGAGTTAAAATGGGACAAATTAACCACAGGATTAAAACTTGTTAACCATAGTTCAAGGGCTGTTAAAGAGGCTTAATTTGTGAGCTTATTAAATATCTTAAGGGCATAATAGTCATTTTACTAACAATTACTAAGATACTCTAACGACAAGGGTTGAGGTTCTATCTACCAATTGGAAAACCATGAATTAATTTGCAAAACTATTTCACATAACAGTGTACTTGTAAAAGCAGGAAGAAGGTAATAGTTGATATGCAAAAATATCAGCTGCTAGGTTTATCCTGGTATCCATAAACACTGTTATGTATACAATTTTGCAATTAACTCTATCATTCATCATTCTTCATCCGTTACACCAAGAACCCCATATTTCCACTTCAGTTGATTGCGTTCAAAATGGTTAAAAATGACTTATAATATCCTTGTAACATTTAGTGGATTATAATACCCTTATCCTAGTTTGCTTATACACTGGTATAGTATGTATAATAATTTTGTAAATTAATTCATCATTCTTCATCCGTTGCACAAAGAACCTCATTCTTCCGCTTTCGTTGATTGCATTCAAAAGTGGTTAAAAATGACTATAACACCTTTGTGACATTTAGTGGACTATAATACCCTTATAAAAATGTTTCTTTTTAACTCCTTTTAACTATGGTTAAGATTCACTAACCCTTAGGATTAAAGTAACTAACCTTGGGTTTCAAAAAAAAATTAAAAAATAATCACAAGGATTAAAACTTGTTAACCACATTTCAAGGGCAATTAAAGGAGTGTCTCCTTTTAACTACCTTTAACTGTGGTTAAGATTCACTAAACCTTAGGGTTAAAACATCTAACCATGGTTTTTAATTTTTTTTTTGTTGAAAATTAACCGAGGGTTAAAAACTTGTAAACCATAATTTAAGAGTAGTTAAAGGGACTTGGTGAGTATATGAAGTATCTTAAGGTATAATTAGACATTTTACTCATAGTTTTGAACGAAAGTCCAACGGAGTTAAGTTTTGAAGTTCTTTTTTTGTTGAAAAATGATGAGTTAATTTGCAAATCTGTAATGTGTACCACTGTATTTGCAAACCAAGGAAAAGCTTAGCAGCTCATATGCAAAACCCATATATGTTTATTGTAATTAATTTTTCAAACAGGGATCATGATGAGGAAAAGGAGGTTTTCATTCAGATATCTGTGGTAGAAGGATCTAATCAAAGGTAATGTAATAGATTTGTGGAGGAAGTCAATAAAGGGTTTATGAAGTTTGAGAAAAGAACATCACCTTGATATGACATGATCTTATCATATGTCATGCTTTGGTTGACTATCAAGCAGGCTATCATATAACTAATGTCTTTTCAAATAAATATTTATTTCCTTAACATTAATCTTGGGGATGGGGTGTGGGAAAGCAAGTCAAAGCTGCACAGAGAGGACCACCTTGGTATGGCAGATATGACACCAATAGGTACACTGCAAGTTGGGGGTGTCAATGGGCTTGGTTGGGCTGGCCGGTCCTTACTCGAAAAAGCCTACCCATTACCTATATTTAACTCGTAATATTTTTTTTAGGATGAGGGTATCTCAAACCCTTCAAGGCAAGGACTAATCTTTACATGTGGGGACCCACTTAAATTTTTTCTTACACATCAGGATAAGTCTAGGAGTGGGAGTTGAACTGACAACCACTAGGAACAAACCCGAGATGCTAGCCAACCCCTGGTAAATAACTTTTAAGTCTTAAAGTTAAGATCGAGCTTAATTTCTTAGACCGGGCTATTTCCTTCAAGCTTGGGCATGATCCGATGCTTTATTTATATTAATATATTCATATATAGCTATGTTTTGGATATATTTATATATTATTTAATTTATATGCATAATATACCATATATATACATATATTACTTTATATGCATACACAATTTATCACATATCTAGTACATAAAATTAATAACAGAACAATATTATCATAGAGTGGTGGTTAGTAAGTTTATGGTGAAATGTTATCACGTAACTAACACACTAAACTCATACGGCCAAACCTCACCTAACTATAATTATATTCAGCCCCAAGTTGTATGACAGGCGTATAGCATGTACCTTTTGAATTCGGCTGTTGAATGTCATTGTGAGTCTTTTGAGATACACCTGACTAAATTGTAAGCCCGATTGATATATAAACTCTTTTTTTTTTTTTTTTTTGGTATGGAGATATACGTTTAGGCCGCAACGCCGGGTTAGGTGTTAGTATCTGTTCGAATTAGTGGGCGGGTGGAGAGTATAAACGACTCTCACCCTCGCGGGAGTTGAACCCCGGACCTCCCCCTAAAGCAGGGGATACACAACCAGTGGGCCAAAGCCCTGGTGTGTTATAAACTCTTTGAAGAAGTTCAATTAGGACTCAAACGGCTGGTATCCGTTTTGAGTAATGTTTTGGGTGAAGCTTACTTAGGTTGAGAGTGTGACTGTGTGAGTGAGTGCGTGTGGCGTCTTTTTTGCTCTTGCCTTCAGCTTCTCCCTGTGGTGTTGTTGAGTTAACCAAATAAAATATATGAACTTTTTGATCAAGGAAGGAAAAATAAATAAAGTGATAAACGTAAGTAAATTTATATCATCTAACAAAAATTAGTAAAACTCATCTCTTCCATTATAAGAAGTAAAACAAAATTAGACAAATTTTCAACCGGGGCACTGGTTGAAAATGATTTTCTAAGCTCTTATAAATACACAAACTCATAAAATTTCATGCCCTTTATTTTTATATTTACCAAAATATCTTTGTCAATTGACATGTATTGGGGAGTTTAAAATTTTATTTCAACCAGAACTCTAGTCGATAGTTATTCACTAAGAGCATTCTCCAACGCAATACTCCTCCTCTCCATATATGGAGTTTATGGGCCCCACTAAAAAAGTTTTTTACTCCAACGCATCCCATCTCCAAAACACTATTCATTTATTATTTTTTAAAAAATACAATTCAGATGTTTTCTTCCCCATTTTCTCTCTCAAACTCAATAATTCACTACTTTTGCTTCCAAAACTAAATAATTGGCTCACCGTGGTCAAGATTCACCCACTCCTAGGGTTCACCCACTCATCCTTGGTTTTTTTTTAAAAAAATATTAATTCTTTTTTTAAAATTAAAAAACTGTTAGAGTTTTTTTCAATATTAAAAACATTTTTTTAATTTTAAAAAAGAATTAATATTTAAAAAAAACCAAGGATGGGTGGGTGAATCTTAACTACGGTTAAGGGGTGTCAAAAGGGACACATGGCGACCTCAAGGGGTGATACGGTAAAGGATTTGGCTTTTTTTTGCATCTTTTATTGATGAATTAATTTAAAAATTAAACAATTATTAAAAAAAATATAAAAAAAATTTCAATATAAAATGATAATTATTAAAATAAATTAAAAGGATACAAATGATATTTTAAAAAAGATCCAAAGACTAAAAAAAGGAGACAAATGGTATTTTATGAGGATGAATAGTGTTTTGGAGATTGATCCACATTTTCTCTCTCCACCTCCATATTTGGAGTGTCATTGTAGTACTTTGGAGAGCACGGTTGGAGTTAGTTTTTGGAGCCGGTACTCCATATTTGGAGATATGAAGCACAGTTGGAGTTGCTCTAAAGATTTGAAATATGACTCAGAGCTCTAGTTGACAGAAGCTCCCAACAAACCCATTCTTAGGGGAACCAAATCGTCTATTAACTATTCCTTGTGGCCTACCTGTGGTCAGGATTTTTAAAGGCTAGGATCTCTTGTACAGTTGTGCATAATTGTTTAATCCCTACAAAGAAATAGATCTTGGTCTTTAAACAGCCCCAAACATTACCCACAGAAAAAAAGAGAGTAACAAATACGATTTGCTTCCATTCTTAGGTGTATTTTGATAAATATTCAAAATTAATTTGGCTATTTACCAAAAACACCCATGAAATTAGGTTTTTAGAGCCCCACAAATCATTCAAAATGAGAGCTCCGGTTGACATGAAAAAAAGGACAAAAAGTAAGTATATTTATCTCATTCAAAAAAAAATTTAATAAAACTCATTTCTCTTTCCTTATAAAAAGTAAAACAAAGTTGAGATAAATTATCAACCGGAGCTCCGGTTGAAAAAGATTTTTGGAGTTTGGAAAACACACGAAACTTGTATAATTTATGGAAAAAAGTGTCCTTATTTATTTTATATTTACCAAAATACCCTCTCAATAGACATATCCAGAAACAAATTTCAACTAGAGCTGCAATAGTTAATCCCAACAAAGTTCTCTTTCTTTCTCACTTGTTTTAAAATATCTTTCATTTTCCTTTTACTTTTTTTTAAAAAAAATTTATCTACTACTACTTTTATTTCTTGCATGGCTTTAATTTGTGAAGGTTAAACAATGTATTTTTTTTCCTTATTTGTTCTTAAATTCATTTTTTGATGAAAAAAAATAGTACTCAACCCATGTTGGTTCCTTAGAAAATAGGGTGTGAAAAAGAAAAGTGCAAGAAAATTTAACTTTCTAGTGTTTGGTTATAAAAAAAAAAATTTGGAAAAGAAAAAGAAAACATCATCCTCTATTTTTATTTTATATCTTTGTATTTTTTTTAACCACCAAACAAGGTGCAAAAATTATTATTATTTTATTTTTCCCATATTTTTTTACTTTCTTGAACCAAACAGAGCGGAAGGGATTTTTTTAGGTGTACAAGGGGAAGGAAGCACAAAAAATAACGACAAATAAAGAAAAAAAAAAGCAATGCGAGTGCTAATGAACAAGTAAAAAACAACAACAAATGAGTAAAAGAATGGCAAACGAGTAAAAAAAAGTTTTAAACTTCCTAAAGGTATAACTCTATCATAGTTCGAAAACTCGGCGAATCACCCGAGTAACTCGGCCGAGTTACTCGACTCGATTGAATTTCGAGTCGAGTCGCCTCAAAACTCGAAGGAGACACTATTTGTCGAGCTACTCAACGATTCGATCGAGTCGAGCCGAGTTTTTTGACTCGCCAGACTAGGCCGAGTCACAGAAGGGTAATTTTATCATTATTTTAAACCTAAACTTGAACGTTACATTTTTTTTGCATTATATTTTTTTGGGTCTACAAAGACAATTTACTATGAGTTTTATTAAACCAAAATTTTTGGTTCAAGACATTAAAACTAGCGTACTTTGAGTTTTATTAACCCAGGTTTTTTAAGTTATTACATATGTATTCCGAATTGGACCGAGTCGAGTTTTTTTCAAGTCTTCGGACTTTCTCGACCCGGTTAGCTTTCGAGTCGAGTCGAGTTGAGTTTTCGGGTTTTTGAACTATGAACTCTATATTCAATTGTCCTTTTAGAACAAATTGTTTTATTTTTGGTAATAGAAAAAACTTACAAAATAAAATACTCCAATTAAGATTTTGTACACCAAAAACGATTCAGGTTCGAAATTATTCTTTAGATTTTCTTAAAAATCACTCAACTGCAAGTAAGAAGTATTTGTGTCCTAATTATTTTTATTTTATTTTTTTTGAAATCCTCTTCTTTGAATAAGAAATTAAGAAATTCACAAAAAATTTTAATGAAATTTGAACTTGTGTTAAATGCATAATAGGTATGAGGAGTGCTAGCCCAGTTGCACAATTCAATTTTTTTGTTTCAAATTCTCAGAGTCGGTGAAACATGTGGGCTACCCCTTCAACAATCCTTCAAATTATATTTTAATTTTGACACGATACGCTCATCATTTTGACCCCCAAACGTCCCTATGGGTCAATGAACAATTCAATTTATAAGTATTGCATATAAATTAGTTGAAATTGAAATTCCTGCCTCCATCTCAATTCACGAGAATCCCAATTCCTAAGTCTTCAAGGTAGAAATTGTAATTCCCATGCTTCAATGGAATGACTGGGGGATCCAATAGAACGAACCTCCATAGGAGTGTTTAGGTCCAACACGGCAGGATAGTACCATGACCCATAGAAGAGAATGGATTTCATCTAATTATGTAATAACCACTAATCATGCCAAAATCCACATACCAAGCTGGCTCCGAGATGACTAAGTCATCTTCTTGGGTCAAATGCTTAAGCAGAAATCCTCTAATCATCCCTTCCTGATAACAGGTCAGTACTCCCATCTCTGGGAATGCCAACCATAATCAGAAAGTGAGTTGATTAATACCAGTCGACAAGTGTAGTAGCAAAAACTAACTATGCCAATGCGACTCTTTGGTATTGAGCGCTGAGTATACACGTGATAACCGACACCGCCCTTAAGGAACTAAAAGACAATACAATCAATCTTTAGCGACGGTTAGAAGAATGGCGGGGATGCCATAGAATTTACTAATGATCTTCACATCCGAACTGAGATTGGACTACAGTCCACCCTCACTCCAAACACAAAGAATCGCTTAGCAAACTCTAAAGCACCAGTCTTAGAGATTCAATCTTTCTCTAAATAAATCTGAACATGTGACTGTTCCATCAGTGTTTGGTACTCACTTGCAATCAAACGACGATATCATCACCGAGGATCGCATAGTCAGTGAACCTCACAATAATTTGACTTCTCTTGAGACTTTTAATTATCAAGAATTGAGTCTAAGTTCTTCAAATTTACCAAACCTCTAATTTTGAAGCATAAAAAATTTCCCCAACTTTTCTTTTGGAAAATCTTTCCGGGTCTGTGCTTTGTCTGGAAACAAAGTAGCTGTGAACACTTTTAACTATTTGGTTTTACAAGATTTTAATTGCAATTTGGTTTTACAAGACTTTAATTGTGAGCATATATGGGTATCAATGGCTGATTAACCAACGATCAAGCTCGTGAACAGCTTGAGCTTGGCTCATTATGATCGAGCTAATTTATTTAATAAACGCTTGATCTCGACTAGTTAAAAACTCATCCGAGCTTATTTATTTAATAAACAAGTCAAGCTCGAGCTTAATTTTCGAGCACATTTAATTAATGAGCTGAGCTTGAACACATTACACACCACTGCTTGGCTCATTAAAAGGTTGGATATATATATATGCACTTAACCTACAAAAACATTTAAATATACTCACTTTATTTAAATACTAAAACTAAGTATATTTATTATAGGACTTTGCTACTGAGACCCCCTTAGGGCCGAGACCGTGCTCTAAGAGCACGGGATTTCAGGTGGGGCCATTTCACATGGTAGGCCCCACCTGAAATCCCGTGCTCTTAGAGCATGGTCTTGGTGGTCTCAGACCTAAGGGGGTTTCAGAAGCTTTATCCTTTATTATATACCAATGAAGATTAATAGTAGACAATGTATTGAACATGATAAGAATACCCTATATAAAACTATAAACTTATATTAAAATTTTAGGTAATACAATAATTTCTTTACCTATTCGAGAATAATAAAATAGAATTTGCACCTAGAATAAATATCTATATCTAATGAACCAAGTTACTAGCGATCTGCTCGAGTTCATGTATTAAAGCTCGAGCTTGTTTATTTAATAAACAAGCCAAACTCAAGCTTAATTTTTGAGCTTGTTTAATTAATGAATAAGCTTAACATCCCATTACTCTCGGCTCGATATCACCCCTAGTCAAGGGCCAAATTCGGTTACAAAAACTTCTTATAAATGAGCCAGGCTCAGACCAGGCCCTGGCCAAGTAAAATACGAGCCCAAGCCTGGTCCATTAAGATTCTAAACATCTTTAAAGAAAGTCACCTTTCTTCGTCTACATTCCAGGATTCTTCAAACCAAGCTCAAGCCTAATCATTTGAACTCAAATAAAGCCCAAGCCGAGTTCGAGCATGTTCAAGCTAAGCTCAAATTTGGCCAACCTCGGCTCGAATACACTCCTACTTATAGTAGCGTTGCCACAAACGCAACCTAAGTCTTAACCATTGTTTCTGACACATGAACTTGCAACAATATTGCACTGCTTGAACATCAGCACCACAGAGGATGTTCTGCTCTGTATCTAATGGCTACATTCCTTGCCCAACACCTAAAACCAATCTGATCAGTTTCTATCAAAATGGTACTGGTTGGTATTTATGCTTCTTTCCAAATTGCAAAAATAGTCTTACTAAAGGCAAACAAACTCCAACAGGGGGCTGTAGAAGCTAAGAATATAGAGCATTATCAATTTGATACCAAACATGATCAACAGACTTTTGGAGAAAGCCCATCTCTTCCATAGAATGTATACAATTTTATTTCCAAGTACAATACCGATGCCAACACCTGCAATGATCTGTTCTGTCATTATACAAATTCGGACTTGTGGCTGGAAAAAGAAGCCACAGAAAACCCACCACCCCGGCTACAAATGCTACACTAACCACTGAAACAACAATCACAGCAAGTGTGAGCTTTGAGCGAGATTAAACTTCAAGGAACAAGCAACAGATAGGAAAGAAATTTGAAGAATATTTGGAAAGCAGAAATTTCAGGCACCTGACAAGCAGACCATTAGTACATCCAATGAAATAATGGCACATATGCAGATTGGAACCAACCATTTGATGGGTCACAGGCTCACAACTGGGAAACTTGACCAAAAACAGAGCCAATTGGATGATCCTAAACATCTGGCTATAGACTCAATATTGAGTTTTCTCCTTTTCGTAATTGTCGGGAAGAATGAAATAAGTTAGATGATCAGGATCATCAAATTTTGTCAAATCTCCTAGGTCGGGTCCTACTTTGCAAGTGCACCATATGTACCACTGAGCCATTGTTAGACCTTCTGTTTAGATTTTCTCTTTCAATAATCCTTCTCATATACACAATTTAATCATTTCAGTATAGTACAGAGATAAGACACCATTTATAATTTCAATACAGAATATTTCTTTTTTTAGGATCATTTAATCTACATCAAGGTTTAAAATCCCATTGGGATTTCGCGAACCGGTTTCATTGCCCCCTGAAATAGAAATGAAGCATATTTCGAAATCGTTAAAATAATGGATTTTCAGAGTGAAATTTCGGAATTTCGATGAAATCATGAAGTTTTGGAAAAAAAATTTTAAATAGTTTTTCCATTATTTTGTAAATGAAATTTCAAAATATTCCAAAATACTAATTGATATTTCACAAAATTTCAAAAATTTTAAATAAACAATAATATTTATATAAATATATAAATTTTTAATAAAATACTATTTTGACCAAATTTCGACCGAAATTTCCCAAAATAATTAAAATTAAAATAATAAAAATTTCGCCAAGAAATCCAAAATTTTTGAAATTTCGATTCGGGTTAGAGGACCAAAATCACCGATATAACCGGAATTTCAAATCTTGATCTACATTGAGTATGTATCCATGCAATGCACATTACTGCCCATTTTAGAGTGCCATAAGCGTTACCCATAACATGTGTCAGTATGGTACCAAGGCTCATATAAAATCAAGCTGGATGTGAGCTGTAAAATATCCTAGTTACCAGAGATTTGCATTCAGATTTATCAGTGATGCTGACACTTATGACCATGCAAGTTTAGGCATTTTACTGAATAGAAACAAAAGAAAATCACCAAAATGAAAGAATGAGCAAAAATATCCGACTAATAAAATCATCTCAATTGAAGACTGTTAAAGAAAATATCAAGAGCTAGAAATTTTGATAAAAATGAAGATCAATGCACAATGTTTGTTGTATTTGTATCCAAGTAACAAAAGAAGGAAAGATCACAAGAAAAAAGTGAGAAACATAAAGTATAAGGATCTAAGGTTTTAAAAAGAAAAAGAGTTTTGGGAAACGAGATTTACACATTATCAATGATTAAGCCATCAAGTATTATCCGATATTTTAAACTATGACCCTAGACATCTGAGAGCCTATCTATTGATAAACTGGAACCTAATACAATCAAGTGATTCTACAGATTGAATTGGAGTGAAAATTGAGTCCAAATACCTTTTCTCTCAGAAGACAGCACAGGCAATCCCATACTATTACAAAATACATGAGCAACTATTGGAGCAATTAGATGCCCTGCAAAGAATCAACCAATCCTATGTCATTGTAGTAAAAAAACATCTGACAGAAATGTCAGCTGCTCCAAAATATACTTCCACTATCGACGTAACCATAGAGCAAAATTATATTCTGAAATATTGCAAGGGCACAAACAACAGCTATAGTATTGTTTACCAAAGAAAAGTAAGTTGCTCTAAAATATACCGGTTATAAATGTACTTACATAAAGATAAATGGTTGTGTTAATGAATCCACTTTACAAATATCGTGTTTTGGCATCTCCATGAGATTTGATCAATTCCCTAATATGTAAGTAGTAACCTTAAGTTTCTTAAGAGCCAATAAATTATAATTTTCTTTCCTATGATCAAGAGAAATACTTTCAAGTGTTTATGGAAACCAAGGTTACCTGGTTCGTCAGTTCGCTAGGTTTGAATTCGGGTTCGCAGTTTGCCACTCTAAAGTGAACCTGGTTTGCTAGGGGTAGGATGAGATAATACATTTTTCGGTTCGCTTAGGTTCTTTAGTTTGGCTCGCAAACTTGGTTCGCTACTTAAGCATGTAAAATAAATATATAATTTATATTATATTATAAAAATCTACATCTTTTAAGCATGTAAAATAATATATTACAAATATTTATTTGAAAAAAAAATGCCTTTTATGTACAGTTTTTGAACTCAAAGTATAAATTTGTCGAACCTAAAGAAAAATATCAATAAATTGGAATAAAAAAATTGAGAACCCAAGATTGTTTTGAAACCATTATGTGGTTCCTTCAATTTCACAAACCAATCTGACCGAACCACGAACCAGTTCAGGTTCGCTCGGTTCACGGTTCACTATAGCATGTAGCGAACTTGGTAACCCTGATGGAAACACTCAAACACCAAGCATGAAGATAATCCCAAACTCTCTTGCAGATTTGCAGTGGACCATAATATATTAAAGTCCAAAAGGCCTTTCCCAAGACAACACCTCAAATTCCAACAAAAACTCTATGATTGAAGAGGCCTCTAACTAAACATCAGCAAGTTACATATAGAAGAAAAGTGAAGCAAGTTTCAGAAACATGATATTGGAGAATGAAGACATTGATGAAATTATACTAGTTATTTATATCGTACGCAATCACCAACCTGTTCGAATGAAGAGAAACGATGCATAAGACCCAAAGATCACAGTGTAGCCAAGCTGAAGACCTAACAAGTACAAATATAATTCACAAGTCATTCGAGAATCAGAAAAATTAAATGCCTAACAGATCAGAATAAAATGAGAGCCTGCTGTATGTACAGAAATAGGTAGCATGGATATATGTGGGATCTTCTAAAAAAACACTGTTAACTTCGCATTTGCATTATTGAGCGGTGCTGTTACAGACAAAATCTATAGGTTTACTTCAGCCGAGAGAAAGTAATAAATCTCTAAGAATTTCTTGCATGGCGTCCACGTATTAAAATATTATCTCTTTGACTTGTAAACTTTAAGAGAAATTACTTGATGTACAGAAACGAAAGCCTACTCTATGTATAGAAATACATAGCTCTAGCATGGATATAGGTGGCAACTGATCAAATTAACAACATGATGCTGGACATCTAACCAATACTCCCAAACACCGTGACTAATAGGAGCGGAAGATTAAATTTCTTTTTATCTCATAGCCCATATCCAGGCTCTCGGCTGAACCCCCCTCATGGGCCATGTTACACAGGCTACCCCCACCCCAAGTGTGCTCCCACTTCACGCAGGCCACCCCACTTGACCCTATGACAATGCTCTTGCATTAATCACCCATAGTGAGGAGTCTCAAACACGAGACCTCCCACTTTGATACTACTTTGAAGTTTGATGTAGGACATTTAACCAATACTCCCAAAAGCCATGACTAATAGGAGGGAACTATTAAATTCCTTTTTATCTTATAGCCCAGATAAAGGCTCTCGACCGAACCCCCTTCATGGGCCATGTTACACAGGCCAACCCCCACCCGAGTGTGCCCCCACTTCACGCAGGCCGCCCCACTTGAGCCCAGTGTGACAATGCCCCTACATTAATTTTGATGCAGGGAGTTAACCAATACTCTACGAAAACCATAGCTAATAGGAGCGGAAGATTAAATTCATTTTATCTTATCGCACAGATCTAGACACTCGGTTGAACCCCCCTCATGGGCCATGTTACACAGGCCACCCCCACCCCACCCCAAGTGTGCCCCCACTTTCCACAGGCCGCCTCACCTGAGCCCGATGTGACAATGCTCCTACATTAATCACCCCCGGTGAGGAGTCTTGAACACGAGACCTCCTGCTCTGATACCATTTGATGCAGGACATCTAATCAATACTCCCAAAAGTTGCGACTAGTAGGAGCGAGAGATTAAATTCCTTTTATCTCATAGCCCAAATCTAGGCTATCGACCAAACCCCCCTTGTGGGCCATATTACACAAGCCGCCCCACTTGAGCCTGGTGTGACAATGCCCCTGCATTACAACACTGTTAACTTTGCATTATGGAGTTGTGTGGTTGCAAAGTAGGAACTACAGGTTTGCTAGTCAGTAGAGAGCAAAAAGTCTTTTAAGTATTTCTTGCATGAAGTCTATATGTTAAAATATCCTCATCTTTGACTAGTAATCTTTCAGAGAAAATTACTTAACGTATTGCGTTAATCAAAATTCATTTCAAATTAGAAACTGCTTGAGTGACACAATCACAGGAGAGCAAAACAAAGACGCAAAGGATGTTATTTTATGCTGGACAACAGGAATTTTCTTTCTAACTTTTATAGATATAAAACATAAGGTTTTAAAGTTTGGTGTATTAAAATGAATCTAGGATTCCAGCTAGGTTCACTTAAGATTATGGATATGATTAGTGTAGTTGAATAGGCAGAAAACCAGACCAAAAGGGTACTGGTCGATTGTCTAGGCCAGAGGTATGTAGGATGGCTCAAGTGGTTGTAAGTTACCTTGTGTTTTGTAGTAATGGACGAAGTCATTAAGCCCATAGTCTTATGCTAGTTTTTTTTTTATCAATAAAGTGATATCCATGGATCCTCTTTGACTAGGTACATGACGGATCGTCGGGAGTGGGTGGAATGTTATCCATAGATTCTCTTTGCTCATTTGTACTTTTTTCTCTTATATAAATGTTATCCATAGATTCTTTTTGATTCCACCCACTCCCGACTATTAGTCACGTACCTCGCCAAAGACGATCCGTGGATATTATTCTACCCACGCCTAACTATCAGTCACAGAGGACTTACATAACACCATCACTCCAGACCTAGTCAAAGAGAATCTATGGATAACATTCCACCCACTCCCGACGATCCGTCACATACCTAGTCAAAGAGGATCCATGGATATCATTCCACCTACTCCTGACTATCAGTCACGTACCTCGCCAAAGAGGATCCATGAATATTATTCCACCCACTTCCGACTATCAGTCACGGAGGACTTACATAACACCACCACTCCAGACCTAGTTAAAGATAATCTATGGATAGCATTTCATCACTCTCGACGATTAGTCACGTACCTAGTCAAAGAGGATCCATGGATATCATTCCACCCACTCCCGACTATCAGTCACTTACCTCTCCAAAGAGGATCCATAGATATTATTCCATTCACTCCCGACTATCAGTCACGGAGGAACCCTGACTAACATCCAACACAGGTTAGGTTTTCTAACCGTAGAAAATCCCCAATTATTCAAGCCTTATTTGAATAATTGAACCGATTGGGCCTCACGCCTGTGGACCAAGTCCGAGGGTATACCGTTCCAATGGGGAACGTTCTCTGGCCGATGGATCATTCCATCGTCTTTCAAACATCCATACATCATCACATCACACAAGGTTGTTCCAATAGGGAACATATCCGGGCCAATGGACCCTGCCATCACCTTACAAGTGTACAACAACATCACATCATACAAGAGTTGTTCTGATAGGGAACACAATCAGGCCGATGGATCTGTCCATCGCCCTACAACATCCAATAATCATTACATCATACCAGAGTCGTTCTGATAAGGAACTTTACCAGGCCAATGGACCCTTCCATTGCCTTAACTAGTGTCAACATAACATTTGTCATACAAAGATGACATCACAACACATAAAGGAGCCCAACCCAGGCTTCCTGAAAAAATCTGTTTTAATTACGATCGATCATAACCCCAAGACGATCGATCAGAAATAGGTCAGATACAACCCCAGCCTTTCTATATGTTTACGATCGATCCAACGATCAATCGTGCATGCCTAAGATCGATCGCAAGGCCAAATTTTCGAGCTTTTCAGCCCGAAACAGAGGTCCACGCACCACTTGCTTACACTCATACCAACAAATTTTATATCGGGTCTCCGACCCTTTCTCATCCATTTTTCATCATAATACATTCCATTGAGCCAAATTTTCGAGCTATCTAGCTCGAAATCGAGGGCTACACCCCTCTGCTCATTTTATACACATCCCCATTCATCCCACACACATCATACCGGGTCTCCGACCCTTTATTATCCACACTATAAATCGTCCAAGCCATTCCACATATAAAATAGCATAATTAGGGGAAAATAGGAAAGAGGGAAAGGGATTTTACCTTCCACACGTTGAACGAGGTTCTGGAGGGTGAAATGGACGGCGCGGTTGCATCCAGAACGTTGATAAACCCCAAGGTAGACTCCATTTTTCTCTCTCTCCTATTTCTCTCCTCACTTTCTCTCTCTAGGGATTTTCGACCAGAGCTCCCGCATGAAATGGGGAGAATGAGAAATGAGGGGGGGTTGCCCCTCTTTATATAGGCATGTGGGCTGCCTATGCGGCACGTCCCATGTGCCATCACATGGGCACGGTGACCGTTTTGACCAATTGTCCCACTTTCTCACACGTATGGTTGCTGAAACTTTACGAAACGATGTGCGACGAAGCCGAAACGACAAATGACTAAACTAGGGGCAGTCTGATACCCACTATGTGAATTTCGGAGAGAAATGTTGAATTTTGACAGTAAAAATAAGTTTGGAAGAAATTTTCAAAACCCACAAATTTTTTGATTTTGGATACAAAACACGCTGCGGTTTCACCGTTTGAGATGATGAATAGCTGAGACGACAGACAATCGTCTAGACGGTCGACCGACATGCGGTGAGGCGAGTTTCACAGATTTATATTGGAGCAATCGGGTAATATCAAGTCCCGATTGAATTTCGAGAATCTGCGGATTTCCTGGTTTTTTTACGTACGAGACCTCGTGGCTTCACGAATCGATGTGTGACAGAGAAGACACGATGGGTAGTCGTCTAGGAAGTGAACCGACACGTAGTACGAGAATACCGAATGGGTATCTCTCAATTTTACCGGTAATTTATCAGACACCGAATCCGATAACTAGAACCTGTGGTTTAATCCAAACACTTTCCCGCGGTTTTACAGATTCCGATTAGGGAGAGTGGCACCCTAATATTTATAAGTATTAATCTTTAATTTTTTATACTTAATTAAAGGTTATCTTGGCCTCGGGATTTTCTTCCGAAAATCCGGATTGTTACATGGGGGGGAAGTTGGAAACTCTTAAAGAACTTTAGTGAGAACTCATTGCAACATGCCTCTTCTAGCCGTTTAAAGAGAAACATCTGCTACTTCCCAAAAGAGAGGACCCGTTAAATGGATGCATTGTCTCGAAAGTTGGATCAGCTAATGTCTACAAGACCCATTCACAAACCACCACCCCATCTTCCAACTCCCTGTGAGGTGTGTGCCTTGTATCTAGTCCTGCTCACCATGTCCATGAGTGCCCATCAGCCGTCCAATTCCCTAAATTTGTACAAAAGCATGTGAATGACACATACTCTAGGCCGGGAAATGATCCATACTCCCTAAATCAGTCCAACTATCATCCCTCGAATTCCAACACTCTGCTCCTCCTAGTAGAAATCCATCATTCAAGGAGAAAGTGTTGATTGCCCTTCAAGGCTTAGAAGCCAACACATAGTTTTCATATTCTCATACTCAATCCATTTCGAAGCTAAGTCCCAAATGGGACAACTAGCTAATGCTATAAATAGGAGAGAAGAAGGGAAGCTCTCAAGTCAAGCGGTGAGCAATACTAAGGGTCTGTACATGGTTGACGATACTCAACATAATGGTACTCATCATGAGCACGTGCTAGTCATTACCACCTTAAGTAGTGTGAAGATAATAGACAACCAGGTTAAGGAAAAGAAGGGCGAAGAAGAAGAGCCCATGTTGGGCTCAATAAATTCCAAAGGAGAGGGAGTGAATGCTTCTAAGATGGGCCAAGTTCCTTCTCCATCTTCATCTAGTTCCACTCCCACGGCACCTTCTGTGCCAAAAGCTTCTTTCCCTCGGTGAAGATGGAGAAGGAACTTGGTCCTTAAAAGCATTCACTCCCTCTCCTTTGGAATTTATATAGCCCACCATGGGCTCTTCTTCTTCGCCCTTCTTTTTCCTAACTTGATTGTCTATTATCTTCCCATTCCGTAATGTGGTAATGGCTTGCACGTGCTCATGATGAGTACAATTATGTTGGGCATCATCAACCATGTACAACCCTTAGGATTGCTCACTGTATGAGTTGGGAGCTTTCCTTTCTCTCTCCTATTTATAGCATTCACTAGTTGTCCCATTTGAGACGCAAGCTTCAAAATGGATTGAGTATGGGAATGCATCAATTGGGTGGTGGCTTCTAAGCCTCAAAGGGTAGTTAACATTTTCTCCTCGAATGATGGATTTTTAGGAGCAGAGTGTTGGAATTGCTACTGTTGGGGAGATGATAGTTAGCCTGATTTAGAAAGGGCCGGACATTTGCCTCTGTTGTTAGGAAAAGGAATTTCTTTGGGGCTTGTGATTTCCACGAGAAATTGGGGTGATTTCTTCATCCTGTGTTATATTTATTGGAGTATGGATCATTACCCGGCCTAGAGTATGTGGCATTCAAAAGCTCTTGTACAAACTCAGGGAATTGAGTGGCTGATGGGCACTCATGGACATGGTGGGCAGGAATAAAACACAAGGCACACACCTCACAAGGAGTTGAAGGATGGGTTGGTGGTGTGTGAATGGGTCCTGCAGACATTAGCTGATCCAGCTTCTGAGACAATGCATCCATTTTAATAGAAACATCTACAGAGTTATCCACCTCGTAAATGTCTCTCTTTTGGGAAGTGGCGGATGTTTGTCTCATTGAACGACTAGAATAGACATGTTGCAACCAGTTCTCACTAAGGTTCTCAAAGAGTTCCCATTCCTCATTCTCACTTTTGAGCATAAATGTCCTCTACATGAGGCATTGACCATTTGACGGTTATGCTCAGTCAATTTAGTCGTAAAAGCATTGGACAAGTTGTCATTTGGGTAGCACGTGGTGTGGACACTTACGAATGAGGTCTTTCAATCTTTTTTAGGTCTCATGGAATTGCTCACCATTGAGTTGAGAAAAACTAGTGATGGGTCACCTAATTTGATTTGTCTTATTAATGGGAAAGTACTTTTTTAGGAATTCTTGTTGCAGCTAAGCCCAGGTGGTAATAGTGTTGGCCTCTAAAGAATTAAGCCAATGTTTGGCTTTGTCCTTGAGAGGGATGGAAAGAGGCACAACCTAAGGGCATCATCAGTATAGTTTTACAACTTAAAGGTGGTGCATATTTCAAGGAATTCATCAAGTGCTTGTTCGGATCCTCATTATTAAGTCAATAATATGATGGGGAGCATTTGGATTATGCTAGACTTAATCTCATAATGGGCCGCCATTATATCTGGCAGCTGGATGCATGAAGGTGAAGTGTAGGTGGATGGAATGAAATACTCCTTGAGGGTTTTGGGTTGCATTTGTTCTGGTTCTGCCTCCATTGCAAAGTATGGAAGTCTCCCTAGATTAATAGAGGTTCGGAAGGACACTCTAAGAAACCTAAGAGTTTGTTTTAACTCAAGATCAATGGGGATTAAAACAGGAATACAAGACCGATGACCGTGCATACACCCTAAAAGATTTTTCTGAGCTCTGACAAACACTAATCTCAATTATAAAAATTCACTTGAGGTAAGCAAAAACTTACAGTGCTTGATTGTCGTAAGGATGCTTAGCCAAATTTCGCTATTTCTGAAAACCACCTCTTTTATAGCCTTCAGCTACAACAACCTTGCCTTCACACTAAATTAGTATCTTCAAAACAAAGACAATTCGAAGGTAAATAAATCTACATTTTTTTAACTAAAATTAATCCTTAAAGTTAAGCAACACAACCATTCTAGCAGTCCTCGACAACAGAGCCAAAAACTGATTGTTTATTTTATTAACCTCGCAATACCACGAATCCTGTAGGACGGTGGTTAGTATTAAGGGTGTCGAACCGCAAGGAATGTGTTGGTTGTATTGCTTAATTTCCAAGATTAGTCTTAATTTAATTTGGAACAAAGATTTTTGATTTATAATCAAAGGAATTAAAACTACTTGAATTGAATATGTTGTGAAATCAAGAAAAAGCAATCTAGGTCATTGAATCCACCGCTAACCTCCTAACCATGATAAATTGTATCTACACAGGGAGTTATTATTTGCAATCGACTACGACTAATTGTAACTACAAGTCTTAATTAAAATCATCAAGAAAAGTAAATAATTGAATCTTGGGCATGACCCTTCTTTGGTTGGCATGAATCATTCACACTAAAATAATTAACCTTAGGTTGTAGAAACGATTTGTCTTCCCTAGGTATAGATCATATAAATATTCAATAACCTGTATGAGAAATCCTATTGCATAACATTCATACCTAAAATCACAGAAATCAAGTATGAAACGAATCTCAATAAAAAATAAGATAATTCCTAAGACAAAGAAAAAAGCATTATTAAAATTGAATGAAGACTTGAAAACCAATTGAAAGGCAATCCTCAAGTTATGCAATCGTCATTTACTAAAAACAAAACCCTAAGAAAATACAATCAAACCAAAGTTACTTGGCTAAGGTTTCATCAAAACCTTAGATAGATGCTTAGTTAGCCATGGGGAAAGGAGAAGCCGCCATAGACTAGAGAATCTTCATGCTCCAAACCTTCAAAAGCTCTCTTTCCAAGACTCCTTCTGCTCAATAATGCTCACCTTTGCTCCCCCCTCAACTCAAAAAGCCCTCTTTTCTATTTATAGGCAACACTTTACAGTTTTTCATAAATTCTCGTAGACAGTGTAGGCAATTTCGTCGATTTCTGCTAGTGACCACTTGAGTGGTTCAAGACAGATTCTTCTTGGTCATTCTGTTGACCTCTGCTCGGGCGGAGCTAATGGCCGCTCGAGCAATTCAAGACAAATTCTCTTTTCTTGCCTTGAATTTCCTGCTTTCTTCAATCTTTTCACTAATGGGATTCTTCTAAGTCTTCCAAAACTTCTTCTAAAGCCTACTGTGCGATAGCCGGCCCGGGTCGATCTCCTCCCCACATCCGTGTTTTTTCAACTGATGAGAAGATGAGATCTGTTAGAGTCGCCACCAACCAAGATTCCGGGTGTGATTGGTCACCCACAATTAAAAACCCTCGATTAAATAAAAACCGAGATTGGGTCCGGGGATTCTCTTATGAGTTGGGGAAGGTGTTAGGCACCCCACCTCATCCGTCGAGCGACGGTTACCTCTTAACTTTCTCCATTAAATTAATTATCTCATTTTTTATTATTTCGAGATTGAAAAACCGCCCCTCCTTAACCGAGTTAAGGCGATTTACTCTCTATTTGCTTTCTTTTATTTCGAGATTGAAAAGTCACCCCTCCTCGACCGAGTTAGGGTGAGTTTCTCCCTACTTGCGCGGCAAAATCCATTTTCCCTAAATTGGCGAACAACCACACTTCTCTCTTCGACCGAGTTAAGAGGGGCCTCGCCTACCTTTGGGTGGAAAATGGACAAAACTACTAACAATAAATAAAACTGAAAAAAGAAGTCGAAGATCTGATCTTCCGGCCCTTTCCTTCACCCGGATTTCCTCGTCCGCACAACCGTGAAGAGGGAAATCGCCGAGCTACTCAAAGAAAGTAAGGGAAGAAGAGAATTGGACGGGTAGAAGTAGAAGATATGGATGTTGCATACCTTTTCCCTTTTTAGATGCTCTAAGTATTTGAAGAAAGAAGAAACTTTGACGAGATCCGAACTCCCAAGATTTTTTTCCCCCAAAGTTGGTGAAGATTACTCCTACGTTGATAGCTTGGATGGCTGGAATTTCTGGGTTTTGAAGGCTCACACCAAAGTTAGAGGGTTCTCCAAATTATGGGTTGGGCAAATCTGGGCCTTTTCAAAGTTCTCCGGATTTTCCAGGTGAGAGAATGGGTTGGGGTGAGGCCCCTTTTATAAGGTGAAACAGTAGGGTTTTCGCTCTTTTTTCCCGATGTGGGACTAAAAAAAAATAACTCAAAACACGAAAACAAAGTGGCACGGAAACCGAAGACCAATAAGGGGTTTCGTACCGCGCCTTTTTAAAGGCCGCGGGAACAGAATCTTGGGCATAATAGGTGGCGCGCCCTTCTAAAGGGCGCGGGCCTACTGCTATACTTAACGGGCCCCTATCCCTTGGGTCTTGGCTGGTTTGGCTCGGTTTGAGTTGGGCTTGTTTTTAGCTTCAACCTTGGAGTTCGGATCTCGCCTTGGAGTTCACCCTTCGATACTTGAAGTTAAATCATTGGGCGTGCAAAAATGGGGTGTCTACAGTTGCTCCTCTTTGTCGGATTTGCTTGCAAAGAACGACAAAGAAAAATAGACATAGGCCCATTTTTGCACTTAAAAATTAATGTGTGCATCCTTGATTGAGTCCAACATTTTTCACAAATCAATTTTTTCAAAATAATTTAAAAGCTCGGTAAGAAAAAGTAAAGGAAAACGGAGACGGATCCGGCACGAGGGCACTATCATGGACCTCAATCTCCCTCACAGGTTCGATCCGAACCTGCGTAAAGGGGGTAGTTTTAAGAGATTGGTAAAGGAAAACGGAGACGGATCCGGCACGTGGGCACTATCATGGACCTCAATCTCACTCACAAGTTCAATCCGAACCTGCGCAAAAGGGGTAGTAAATAAGGTAGATTTGAAAACTTTTAAACAATTTTTCAAAAAAAATATATATCTTCTCAAATTTTGTAACTCAATTCAAGGGTGCTCACATCATTTTCATAGCAGTAATAGTCAAACAATCATGATTATGGAATGAATCAGACTGTCGATTGGTATGCATATTAAGTTCGAAAAACAAACCCAAAGTTTAATGTAGCACAGTTTCCAACCATACAACCATTGATTGATTGCAGGTAAGCAAGGTAAGCATGCTTAAAAATCCTTTTTTTTTTTGTGATCCATTGTTGATTCTCTTCTTGCTTTGCAGCATAGAGCTCCAACTGAAAGTACTTTTTCGACTCGGATATGAACTTTGATATTGCTCCTGGTCCTGCACAGGTAAGTACTAGTTAGTTGATGTTTCTTTCAAAACATGCATGTTTATACCTTGACATTGGCCATTTGATTCTCTGAAAGTTGTCAGTTTATGCAGTATTATTATGTCAAAAAGAAACAATGCACTTTACTCCCTGTATTTGTGCCTTTGCAGGTAGGCGGAGCAGAAAAGAGCCGGAGGCTGATGATATGGGCATGGTGTCACTGAAGTCAACTGAGCCGAGAACCATTGGAAAAGATTTAGAGATTTCACTTTCTGCATTTATGATTTTGTATGTAATTTGTAATAAAACAAATGAAGAATATTATTGGGAATCATTGCAGAGTCCAATGGGGATCACAAACTCTTTTTTTTTTTAAAAGAAAGAAAAATAAAGAAACAAACAAAAACAAACAGAAAACTTTCCATCAATGGGGTCGCACCTATGACGGTTGCCTACGTATCCCTTGAAAAGAGAATCAGACCAGCGTAGTTCAAAAACATCCAAGCAACCACACTTTTTTTTTTTTGAAAAAATATGATGATGAGAATTATGATAGGATTAAAATTGATGGGCATGATTCAGACCACTTTCAGAATGTTTAGACCAACATAGTATTCACTTTATCACATTCGCCTAAGTCCTTTGGATTAACCCTCAATGGTGCAACAACTATATGATATCGTCCGACCTGTAACTGCTTTTGTTCTCATCCTGAGCATTGAGACCTGGTTATGATGTAAAATTGACTACTAAAGCTTTTTTTTTTTTTTTTTTGTGCCTTTTTTACCCCTGATGCCAATTATGGTTTTCAACAGGTCTGGCCTGCGTAATTTTTGCGCATTGACGCCCCCAAAGGGGTTTTCATCATACCCGCAGTAATTTGATCTTGCCATGACTTGATGTTTTTACTCGCATCGCCCTTTCGGGTTTTCATTGTGCCCTTTCAAGTCATGCTTTTCTTTATAGTTTTCTCTCAGTCTCTCTAACCCGTCATCGTCGGAACTCATGTATGCATATGCGGAGTCCAATTTTAAGATTTTATGGTTATCATTGATCCGGGAGGACTTTAATGGTAGGACGAAACGTGAGCTATGGTCAGGGTTTTTGAAAGAAAGGATGAAGGCTCAAAGGTTGTGATAATTGGGAAGAACTGAGACATTTGCTTGCTTTTGGGTTTTGTTCCTTTTCTCCTTGGGTGATTTTCCCGCTTGTCTTGCTTTTCCCTTCCCAACTTTTCATGGGGCATTTTAAAAAACTGCCCCAGTGTATGGACACTGGAGTTACTCTAACTTTTCGCTTTTGCCCACTTGTACTGCTTTGATTTTCTCATTTTTGTCCCCCTCTTTTTTTTTTTTCTTTTTTATGGGGGACAAAAGACTGCCCCAGTGTACAAACATTGGAGTACCTTGAATTTTGGCGGAAGCAATTGACCTCTTTTTTTTCTTTCATAATTGATCACAAAAATTGCCTCAGTTTATGAACACTGGGGTACCTTGAACTTTCGGCTTTACTCGATTGTACCCAAAATGCCCCAGTGTGGGCACAAAATGTCCCAGTTTGGTTGTGAAACGAATGCTAAGGCTCAAAGGGGCTGACTAGATTACATATAATGTTGATGGGAGAAATGCAAGGATGGCCTCTCTTCCTTTCAATTTTAACCATATAACTCAGAACTATGCATAGTACCTTTTGAATTTTTGATAGAGTCCAAATTAATTGGCTCAGAAAGATCTTCTTCGTCTATCATGATGAGAGCTCCCCCGGAAAATACCATTCTGATTATGTTGAGATGATTTGACATGGATTCTTGAAGTGAGTCATTTGTGTGGAAGCACCATCGTCTTTGAGGTAAACTCGTGTCATCATGTTTTGGCTTTCATCATAGAATGACATCACCTGTTATCCGTTTCAGGTCTCTTATTTGCTGCTCCTATGACTCCATTCATCTGTGGTCCATATCAGGAGGAATTGTCGTGGGTGATCTTGAACTGCTCGCATAGTACTTTCATTTGCTTGTTCTTGAAGTTATTTCATTCAAGATCTCATATCTGCATGGTCAATCACATTAGTTTGCTGTCTAGAAGTGAGCTGGACTTTGATGGTCACCATCTTGAGTCTCTCCTTTGAACTTAGCATTTTGGATTTAGATTCTCCTACATTGGTCTTAACTCTTAATGTCGTTCTCATGATGATCCAGAAAAAATCTGAAATTTCTTTAGAGGATCCATTTTACCCATTTTCATTTATTTCAGTCAAGTCCTTTTCATCATAATTTTCCTAAGTGTTTTTTTTTCAAAACAAAAACAAAATACTTGTAAATAAAAACCTCTTTTTTTTGTTTTTTTTTTTTGTTTTTTTTTTTTTGTTTTTTTGTTTTTTTGAAAAAAGTTGCCTTCTAAATTAATACCACCCGAGGCCGAAGGCCTATCCTCGGGTGGTAACCAAACAACTAATGAAACCTTGCTTTCCAGGGACCATTAAGGTATGGTCCAGCTTGTACCACAGAATAGGCGTCATCTCCCAATTCTTTACCTTTGCATTTTCCCTTGAAGGGTAGATTGGATTTTCATTACCTGCACAAAAGAAAATATCTGATTGGTCTGAACCCTCTTTCTGACCTTTCTGACCTTCATCCCAGTCCTCCTCGGATCCTTTTTCTTGTGGACTCATTTGTTCAAAGACGGAATGCTTTGTTTTCTCAACCTGCTCAAAGATGTCCTCCATAGAGTCATTGAAGATTGTGTACCCTTTTGCTTTTTCAGATTCTTTTCTTTCATCTTCTCTTCTTCTTTCTCTTTTTTCTCTTTCATCATTTCTTTCTTTTTCTTCTGCTCTCCCATCCTCTTTTTCTTTTTCTTCTCTTTCAGTCTCTATTTCTTTATTTTCTCCCTCAGCCTCTTTTCCTTTCTCACCTTCTTCTCTTTCTTCCTCTTTTTCTTTTTCTTCTCTTTCAGTCTCTATTTCTTTCTTTTCTCCCTCAGCCTCTTTTTCTTTCTTTCCTCCCTCAGTCTCTTTTCCTTTCTCACATTCTTCTCTTTCTTCCTCATCTTCTCTGATTTTCTCCTTCTCTTTGGCTAAGTCTGATTTACGAGTCTGTCTGCACTTACTGAAATCTTCGACCTCGACAACTACCTCTCCTGGGACTTCGTTCCTTATCGGTTGGATATTGTTGCAATCGAATGGAGCCCTTTTCAAGTCTGTTGGGGTGGGAGTTTGGTTGGATGGAGGGGTAGGCCAATCAAATACAATAGGTTGTGGGATTGGGGTTTGGTTGGATGGAGGGGTAGGCCAATCAAATACGATTGGTCGTGGCATAGGAGTAGGTGGTGGAGGGGTAGGCCAATCAAACACGATTGGTCGTGGCATGGGTTTAGGTGGTGGAGGGGTAGGCCAATCAAGCACTACTTGTGGTGGTGTGGGATTGGAAACGATGGGGGAGGGCCGGCTAAAGACGATAGGCTGTTGTTGAACTGATGGTCGCTGCTTGGATATGGTGCTGGAGATAGGGGAGACTTGACTCTTGTTCAAATGAGCTTGAAATTGGGCTTGAAATGGAGACGGGTCAACATTGCATCCTTCCATGTTTATGACATTGATTGCCCGAGAGGTAGTTGTGATGTCCTCATCACCATACATCGAGAGCGAATTTTGACTCTGATTTATGCATTGTTGCTCTTGTTGAGGCATTTCTACTTGAGTGGATTGCATGTATTCTTACACTGTTACTGATGGTTGAGGCTGATAGTACACCTGAAACAGTTGAGAGTTCCCCTTATATGCTTTTGTTGGGGTAGAGTTCTAGCTACCATGATAGTACATTACCTTCTGAAAAGTGGTATAATCCATGATTCTCCCAGTCTTGACCCCTTCATCAATGTCATCCCCATACCGGACAATAGTTGCAAAGCTCGACTTTGTTTGTGTCACTAGGCGCTCGTAATACGGGGCCTTCAACGTTGAAATGAAAGTACTGACCATCTCCTCTTCCATCATGGGAGGCCTGACCTTGGCGGCTGTATCGCGCCACCGGTATGCATGTTCCCTGAATGATTCTAATGTCTTCCTCTCCATTTCGAGGAGATCTAACCGGGTGGGAGTTACCTCCATATTGTACCGATATCGAGCCACAAACATTTCTGCTAGGTCCATCCAGCATTTGATTCTGGAGTGATCAAGTTCTGCAAACCATTGGAGAGCTCCTTCTGATAGACTCATTTGAAAAAGCTGCAACATCAGCTGCTCATCCTTCCCGTATATCCCCAGTGTACCTCCATAAAGCTTCAAGTGTGCCACAGGACAGCTTTGACCACTATACTTGTTGAATTCAGGAATTTCAAAATTCGGTGAGAGACTTGATGTGGAATAAGGGCAGAGATCGTCAATACCAATCTTAGGAAAGGGGTCGAAGTCTTTGACCGATTCCAGATCTTTTGTAAGCTTTTCCACCTGTGTGGCTAGCGCACTCTTGGGTCTTTCATGACGCCATTCTTCTTTCTTTTTAAAGTAGACCGGATTTTTTTGATCCCCATGTGGTGGATGCGGTGGTGGAGCATCTATCCGCGTTTGCTTTGGAGAATTTGGGGGAAGTACATCAGATGTTCTAGGGATCTTCGGTCCCTTGTTCCGGTCATATCGAGCCA
The DNA here is from genome assembly GCA_015143295.1 of Tetracentron sinense. NCBI lineage: Eukaryota > Viridiplantae > Streptophyta > Magnoliopsida > Trochodendrales > Trochodendraceae > Tetracentron > Tetracentron sinense. The sequence continues at coordinate 13,681,231 of CM026563.1, forward strand.
AGAGTCGTTTCATCATTAGTGTCAAGTTCTGAAGGTTGCCTTTTAACTCGGCCAACTCAGCTTTGGTTTCTTGCCTAAATTTCGCTCGGACGGGACCATTGCCTTCTTCCATCCCGAGTATGCTTTGTCTAGACCTCAGTAAATAGGGGGCTCCTGATAAGCTGGGTCAATGTAGACGATACTTCCTTCCCTGGAGCTATTAAGAATAACTTGAAAACCAAAAAGAGATCAAATATAGAAAAATCCCTGATGATGGACACTTCTGTTGGTGGGAAACTTTCCTCTAGTTAAAATTTTGGAATTTTTTTTTTCTTTTTAAAAAAAAAAAAAAAAAAAACGAGTCAAGGTTGCAAAGGCGGGATAGAGGTATAACCTCTAACAAGGGTGCCCGTAGTACTTAGGGGAAAAAACACAAAGACGAGATAGAGGTTTTAACCTCTAACAAGGTTGCCCGTAGGACAGGGGATTTTAACACAAAGGCGGGATAGAGGTTTTAACCTCTAACAAGGTTGCTCGTAGGACTTTGGGGATTTTAACACAAAGGCGGGATAGATGTTTTAGCCTATAACAAGGTTGCCCGTAGGACTTAGGGAAAAAAAAAACAATGACTCATTTTTTTATTTTTTTTTTGTCTGAAGATTTAACTAAAGAAAAGTTCCTCACAACTAAGTGTCCGTCAACAGAGACTTAAAAATTTCGAATCATCAATATATAATAAAGCATGAAGATAACCCATATAGTGAACAGGGAATGTTCTAATGCCTGAGCTTTTTAGGTAGTTGCTCTGTAATATCCAGTGCGGATACCAAAGACTTACGGCACAACTCAGTTGAACATTGTGCAGATGACTATTCTAAACATTTTCATCATTCAATACTATTATCAGAAAGCATGCAAGTTAACGTGTCCTCAACAAATATTTCTATATGAGGTTCACAAGGTTCTAATTTCCACCTAAAAAGGGTCCCACAATCATAAAATATCCATGCACGAACCGTGCACTTCCTTTATTCAAAATGATCGGGATCGGAATGTTTCGTCGCCGTTACCGGGATGCTATCCACGGTCGTTCAACTACTTAGTTCCAAAAATGGGGTAAGTCCGGTTTCGGACAACATGGGGGAAAGTGGATGCTGTGTACGGTGCAAAAGATAAAAAAGAAGAAAACGACAAATAAAAAAAACGAAAATAACAAAAAATTAATTTAATGGAGAAAGTTAAATCGAGGCTTGAATCCTCTATGTCCCCAGCAGAGTCGCCAGCTGTGCGATAGCCGGCCCGGGTCGATCTCCTCCCCACATCCGTGTTTTTTCAACTGATGAGAAGATGAGATTTGTTAGAGTCGCCACCAACCAAGATTCCGGGTGTGATTGGTCACCCACAATTAAGAACCCTCGATTAAATAAAAACCGAGATTGGGTCCAGGGATTCTCTTATGAGTTGGGGAAGGTGTTAGGCACCCCACCTCATCCGTCGAGCGAACGGTTACCTCTTAACTTTCTCCATTAAATTAATTTAAAATCATTTTCTCATTTTTTATTATTTCGAGATTGAAAACCGCCCCTCCTCAACCGAGTTAAGGCGATTTACTCTCTATTTGCTTTCTTTTATTTCGAGATTGAAAAGTCACCCCTCCTCGACCGAGTTAGGGTGAGTTTCTCCCTACTTGCGCGGCAAAATCCATTTTCCCTAAATCGACGAACAACCACACTTCTCTCCTCGACCGAGTTAAGAGGGGCCTCGCCTACCTTTGGGTGGAAAATGGACAAAACTACTAACAATAAATAAAACTGAAAAAAGAAGTCGAAGATCTGATCTTCCGGCCCTTTCCTTCACCCGGATTTCCTCATCCGCACAACCGTGAAGAGGGAAATCGCCGAGCTGCTCAAAGAAAGTGAGGGAAGAAGAGACTTGGACGGGTAGAAGTAGAAGATATGGATGTTGCATACCTTTTCCCTTTTTAGATGCTCTAAGTATTTGAAGAAAGAAGAAACTTTGACGAGATCCGAACTCCCAAGATTTTTTTCCCCCAAAGTTGGTGAAGCTTACTCCTACGTTGATAGCTTGGATGGCTGAAATTTCTGGGTTTTGAAGGCTCACACCAAAGTTACAGGGTTCTCCAAATTATGGGTTGGGCAAATCTGGGCCTTTTCAAAGTTCTCCGGATTTTCCAGGTGAGAGAATGGGTTGGGGTGAGGCCCCTTTTATAAGGTGAAACAGTAGGGTTTTCGCTCTTTTTTCCCGATGTGAGACTAAAAAAAAATAACCCAAAACACGAAAACAAAGTGGCACGGAAACCGAAGACCAATAAGGGGTTTCGTACCGCGCCTTTTTAAAGGCCGCGGGAACAGAATCTTGGGCATAATAGGTGGCGCGCCCTTCTAAAGGGCGCGGGCCTACTGCTATGCTTAACGGGCCCCTATCCCTTGGGTCTTGGCTGGTTTGGCTCAGTTTGGGTTGGGCTTGTTTTTGGCTTCAACCTTGGAGTTCACCCTTCGATACTTGAAGTTAAATCATTGGGCGTGCAAAAATGGGGTGTCTACACCTACGACTTGAGAATTATGGCACTTTATTTACTTGGACCTGAAAACAATAAAAACATAAAACTATAAATAAAAACTACAAGAATTAAACTCTAAAGAATAAACAAGTGTAATTTTGGGTGCCTAAATGTGCAACATTCGGCACTGATCACACCATCAAACTTACACATTGTTAGTCCTCTAGCAATGCAAAGCAAAGAATACAAAAAACTAGGCGACATCCACTTTCGTGGGATCCACGATTGCATTTAGCACATGCAACAAGCCTTTAAACTCCTAGGTGTCTTGGTTTTGTTGTCAGGGACTGCTAAGGAGATTTGGGATGCAACAACCCAAACCTAATCTCAGGCTTGTAACATTGCTATGGTTTACCAGTTACTACAGGAGATTTCTCAGCTTAGGCAGAATGATAAATCCTTCGCTGACTATTTGCTCGTCTTTGGGGTATGTGGGAATAGCTGGATCATTACGAGAGCTTTCAGCCTTTTTTTTTAGCAGGACGCATAACAATATCGAAAGCTTGTGGAGCAAAACAAGATTTTTGAGTTCGTAGCTAGACTCAACTCCAATTTTGAATTATCACGAGTTCAAATTTTGAGCAAAGATGAGTTATCATCTCTTAGTTCGGTATATGACCTAGTATAGGGTAAGGAGAATAGAGGGATTGTTATGCACAGTCTCATCAATAGTTCAGAGCATTCAGCATTGGCATCCACTACTCAGTCTCTCAAAAAGGAGGCAAAGGAAGTAACCGTAAGCCAAGAGGAAGTATGAGTTTAGAGGAACAAGACAAGTTGAAGTGCGATCACTGTGGGAGGTCGAGGCACACCAAAGAAACACGTTGGGATTTAGTTGGATGACCAACTAAATACACTCGTCCCACATCATCGTCATTTGCTTCAGCTCACAATGCATCGTCAACAGCTACTGCTTCCTCTTCTCCAAGGGGGGTGATGTCAGTTCCCTAGGAGGAACTTGAGAGCCTTCGTCGTCTCTTCATCCAGCTGGATCACTCTTCTCCACCGTTCACATCATCTCTTGCCCAATCAAGTACCAATGCTTCCGCTCATCATGTTTTCACTTTACCCTCCTCTAGTTCGACCTGGATCATCGATTCAGGTGCTTCAGTATGCCGGGCATGTCCTCTACTTTTTCTTCGTATTAGTTTTGTTCTATGTTAAACTAAAACTTGCCAATTGTTCCATTTCCTCAGTTTCAGGAGAAGGAACCATCAGTGTTTCTCTGAATCTTTCATCGTCATCTGTTTTACATGTTCTTGGTTTCTCTACTAATCTTCTTTCTGTTAATAGCCTAACCAGAAAATTAAATTGCAGTGTCACATTATGTCCTACTTAATGTTTGTTTCGGGATTTGAAAACAATAGCAAATTGGGAGTGGTCGTGAGGTTGATGGGTTGTACTTACTAGATTAAACTTTGACTTCTCCTAGTTCACTTCAGTCTCATATTGCTTTGGCATAACCGGCTTGATCATTTGTCTTTTTCTTCTTTAAAAGTTGGGTTTCTGCATTTGTTTAAGTTTGTCAATTCGCTAAGTTTACAGTATGAAGTGTGTGAGCTAGCAAAACATTGTCATGTTTCATTTCCTCTTAGTAATAAAAGAAGTCAATTTCCATTGGATATTGTGCATTATGATGTTTAGGGACCTTCTCCTAGTATGTCTTTGTTTGGTTTTTGTTACTTCATATCTTTTGTTGATGATTATACTCGCTACACCTAGATATACCTTATGAAGACTAGGAATGAAGTGTTGAGTATCATTCGTGTATTTCATAAGATGGTGAGAACTCAGTTTGACAAAAATATCAAAATCCTTACATCTGACAATGGTCGTGAGTACTTGGAAGGCTAGTTGAAAGCTTATTTGGAAAACTGGTATCGTACATCAAAGCAGTTGTTTTATACTTTATACTCCTCAACAAAATGGAGTTGCTAAAAGGAAAAACAAACGTTTACTTGAAATCGCAAGAAGTCTTCTACTGACTATGAAAGTTGAGAAAAGATATTAGGTTGATGCGGTGCTCGCTGCAGCGTACCTCATTAACAAATCTCCACATCAGCTGTTACGTCTTGATTATCCACAATTCAGTCTTCCTTTAAAAGTCTTTGGATGTAATTGTTTTGTTCATGTATTGGATCCTAATTGCTCTAAAATAGACCCAAAGTTTGTGAAGTATCTTTCTTATGTTACTCCACTCAAAAAGGGTACAAGTGTTCTGACTTTGGACCCAATTACTGGAAAGTGTTTTTTTTCTATGGATGTCTCATTCTTCGAGATCCATAATAAAAAAGAAAACGTGTAACTTCTAGAAAAAAAAAAGTCGAGGTTTTAAAAGATAGATGCAAAAATGGGAGGGGCGGAAAGAATTCTCGCTAACATACTTCTCTTAAGAAACATATCATTCATTACGGAAGGACAGAGTTCACTATACTATCGGTAATGGTAGAGAAGGAAACATGCAACACAAGTATAAAATAGATTATAGACAAGAAAATTCAAGCTCACGCCAGGCAAAAATGTAGGTAAATTTTTTTGCTATCCAATGGACTAAAAATTCCAAATTCAGCAGCAGAAAACAAAGAAGAAAGACAAACGCTTTGCATTGGATCGGCTAATTACATAAGTTTTCAAAAATTGCATCAATCCAGTGCAAAGAGTTAAAAGGAACACATACCTACTGCCATGAAAGCTTTGAAAAAGCTATAATTGTGCTGGCTATAGTACTCCAAAAAATTGTTTAAATGTGCTGCAAAACAACAATAAGCCAGTGTGAGAATGGTTGTTTCCACCCACTTCACTAAATATTTTTTCAAAAATACATAAAAACAATAAATTGGTTTCTGTTTTTGTAAGAAGCTGAAATTAGAAATACTGAAGACATGGTGCTCATGTCCTGTCATTTAAAAAAATTGCTAACTATTGCTGCAGAATCAAGCTTAAGAAATTGCATAGACAGAGATTTTTTTATATCAGTAAAGCAAAAATATATTAAGGGGAGAAAGAGTACAAGGCATAGTCCACATGATGTGAACAGAAAAAGGCAAAAAAGAAAAATGGCCCATGAACCCTGAACAGCAAGGAATAAGTCCCCATCCACCCAGTCCTCCCTAATTGCGCACCAAGACGATAAAACGGTAGCTATATCTGACTTAAAGTTCCACAATCGGCTGGGAAAGACTTTCAGACACCGTTCTATTCTCTCCTCCCATTAACACCAACAAATGTGATGGAGGAGCAAAATCGTCTTTAAGAAGAAGCCTCGAAAATTTCAAGTTTCTAGTCAAGAGTCAAAAGTCAACATGGGCCATTCTCTTCTTTTAAGTTTGGACATGTTACTTTGGGCTTTAGTCAAGAGTCAAAAGTAAGCCCATTAGTTAAGAGTCTTTGGTGTCTAGTTAAGAATCTTTGTTTCTTACTATAAATTATAATTTTTGAACCGGAAGTACTAGCGTTTGCTCGCTCCAACAGAATTAGTATAAATAGTAAATTCTGGATGAGTCATTAGAAACTTACTGTTATTTGTCTTTTATTTTTGGTAGATCCCATTGTTTTAGGAATAGAATATTCTCTAAACTAGTTAAGAGAACAAGAGTCTTTTCATAAGATTTGTTTCCAAATTAGAAAAGGATTCTAAGGTTGCATTTGGTTAGACTTTTGGGGCGACTTCTAGTGACTTTTGCCCCTTCAAAAGTCAAAAATCTTAAAAATTAGTGTTTGGCTTTCAAACCCTGAAATGACTTTCCACGAAAGTAGGAAGTCACTGAAAGTCACCAAAATGACTTCCTGCAAAAGCTTTCACAGGAGCGTTGGCTTTTGCAACAAGTCGATTTAACAACTTTTGTGCAAAGTCGACGGAACCAACTTTCGAACGACAGTATAAAAGGCTATTTTGAGGTTCTCAATCGCAATGCCAAACCAAGAGAAAATGTTGCTCCCTCATGAGTTCAACCCTGCTCCCGAGAGCCCACTCCCGCCATTCAACCTGTCGGAGTTTGTCTGAATTTCAACGGTAAGTCCTCTTAGAACTCCTTCCTTCTTCCACCTCTTTCCTCTTTCTTTCTTTTTTTTTCTTCTCTCATTCTATGGTTTCATTGAAGGGAGAACCATGATATTGCCATTGATCGTCATGGAACCCGCTATTCCAGGGTTTCGTTGATCCCCTTTCAACCCCTATTGCCATCCACCCCCCTTCGTTGCTCTCTACTCACTGTACCAGGAAGTCCCCTCACTCCTTCCTCATTGTTCTTCCTCTCTTTTTTTTTTGTGATTTAAATATACAAGTAATGGATATGGGGTTTTATGAATGGAGATGGAGTTTTATGAATGGAGATAGGGTTTCATGAATGGAGGTGGAGATTGATGGTTTCATGAATGAATTTGAGTTTTTTTTCGAGATTTTATTTTCCTTTTTTTGGGGTTGATTTTAGAGGATGCTCATGATGGGTATTTTTTGGAATTGAGATTGGTTTTTCAATTTGGATACAGTTCATTATAATCCACTCACACGTTGATGTCCGCATGTTCATGATTTTAGAGGATGCTACTGTTGTGGTTTTGATAGCTACTGTTGTTGATTTCTTGTTTTTTGTAGAATTTTTTTTCTTTCGCGGGCTGTTGTGTTTTTTAAAACCTCTACTCGGGTAATCACTTAAGAGAACTGGCTGATTTCTCATGTTCATGATTACCAGGTAATTGCAAATAGAGTTGGGATCATGTTCAACATTCTAATTTGAATTTTTGCTAGATAATCATAATTTGATTTTGGTAGCTACTATCATGGTTATGCTAGCTACTGTCATGAATTGAATTTTTTCCTAGCTACTGCCATGAAGAATGTGATTTTTTTTGCTAGCTATCGTTGTGTTGTCCTAATTGCAACTATAAATATTTGGGAATAGGGTGAGGCAAAAATTATTTTGGTTGTCTGGAAGGTGGGGTGTGGGAATAGGGGCTCCCTTAATTGATGCTGTTAGTTAACCATTTCCTCCTTAGATTTGCATTATTTCCTAGTTTTATGTATTGATAATACATTGCTGCCTTTTTTTCTCTCTTTAACTGTGTGGCAGGGATTAATTTACAGTTCATGATTGGATCATATCATACAAATACTCTCTTTTATTTATGTTAGTTTCATTCTAATGAGTCTCCTATTTTCTGGTCAGGAATGATCTCAAAAGGGAGCGATTGACTGGATGGGGTATAAGATATGAAGGAGGAAGCTGAATGGAATAGAATGGAGAAAAAAATTACCGCCCCAAAAAAGAATTCATTCTACTGCTTTCTCCACTATAGCCAGGTTTTAAACTTGTTTTTCCAGTCAAATTCTCCTCTGACCTTGAGCCAGCAAGGGCGGATTCTTGTACAACATTTGCCCCTGGATCATATTGACATTTGCTTTAAACTGAAAATCCTCTCTCTCTCTCTCTCTCTCTCTCTCTCTCTCTCTCTCTCTCCCCTTTGTATGAATCATCCATGACAATCCAGAACACAATCCAATTCCAACCCCAAGAACAGGAAAAATGTTGGTCCTCCTTAGGATGTACTAATTGGGGTTCTCATCATTGGATGTAGGGCTGTAAACGGAGCGGATTTGGAGAGGATAGTGGTATATCCGAATTCGTATCCGTTTATATATTCGGATATCCGAATCCGAATAAATATCCGGTGGATAGTGAAATATGATATCCGTATCCGACTCCGATTAAAATTTCCAGATTTGGATAGTATCCGAATTATCCGATTATTTTTAAAAAAAATTAAAAAATATAAATCAATATTTAAAAAATGTAAAACTATATAAATTTTTATTTAAAAAATATTATATATATATATTATATAATGGACAGATATTTATCGGATTGGATATACCAGTATCCGAATCCGTATCCGATTATAAATGGATAGTATTTTATTATCTGAATCCGCTCTATTGGATACCTATTCGGATAATTATCCGGTTAAACGGATTCGAATACGGATAATATCCACATCCGTTTACAACCCTAATTGGATGGTCTTTGGAATTAAGTTATCTAAATACCTAAGAAGGTCCTTCTCATCAATAGTCCAAAAGCACCTCATCATTTAATCCTCAATTTAAAGCAGTTGCTGATCTCCTTCAAAATGTAGCCATTTTCTTTGTATTCTTGCACATAAGCTGAACCACACAGGCACACACACAACTCTTCACCAACACAATATCTACAAGGCCTCTCCTTGAATTATGTTTATAAGGAGATATCAACAGAAACTTTGTTACTGAAAAGGACAATTGAAACATGCCAGAGAGCTTCAAATGGAAGGTAACAGACGCATTTTGCCATCACACGGTCATTGCTTTTCGATTGTTCTCTCTGTGTCCCCATTTTATCTCTTTAACTGTGGTTAAGATTCACTAATCCTATGGTTTATATTATTAACCATAGCTTTTAGAAAAAACTGTGGTTAATAATATAAACCACAGGATTCAAAAATGACAAAATTAGTGAATCTTAGCTACAGTTAAAAGGATTTTTAATAATGATTTAGTAAACCGAGAAGTTACTCTTTGTCAGGGAAAGCCAAATGCACACTTTGACTTCTCATATTGGGAAGCTACTTCTTGTAAGTACAAACCAAACACATTTTTTCCTTAGAATGATTTTTACTTACTCTCCCAGAGAACTACTTTTTTAAGAACTGAAAATTTGCAAAGAAGTTTATCCAGACAAGCCCTAAAAGATATTTTGGCTCTCTATGTATAGAGGAAGCCATAACACTTAGTAGTCAGTTTTTTGAATGAAAGATTATCAGACTCCTAGGGCGAAACCAAGGCAAAACAAGATGGCATCCACTTTCTCCACTTCACCCCAAAGCCCATCCTCAGCATATAATCCAAAAAATCTTAATTAACGTGGTTGTAAGCTTTCTCTATGCCCGACTTGCATGCTATTACTGGCTCGTCACTCCTAATTCTGCAATCCACAATAAGAATGTCATCCAGGGTTTGTCTTCCACTCACAAAGCCCCTTGAGGTAGGGAAATGATCTTATCCATAATTAACTTCGAACTGGACGATGAGAGTTTTGCTAAATTTTATATGCACTACCATTTAAGATAATTAGCCTAAAGTCCTTCAGATTTACTGCTCCCCCAGGGCCCCACTTTAGGAATCATAGCAATGAAGGTGATGTTCAGAACATGATCGAATGATCCAGGACTACAAAACTCCTCAAACACCTTCATAAAATCAGCACCTATTATTTCCCAACAGCTTTGACAAAAGGAAATCGAAAATCCATAAAGGTCGGGAGCTTTATCACCATCCATGTCCTTGACAACCCTCCTCACCTTCTCTTAAAGGGGCCTCTCAATCCTATTTCTATCGAGGTCAGAAATGAGATCAAAATCTAGATCGTCCAACTTCGGTCTATAGTTGTCTCTTTCTTTATAAATACTTTAGTAGAACGATACTATATCCTTTCTAACTTCCGACTCACCCTCAACCCAAGTATCCCCCACCTTAAGCCTCGACATAAAATTGTACTTCTGATATTGGCCATCTTATGAAAGAATTTGGTACTTTTGTCCCCCTCCTTGGGCCATCCAACTCTAGATTTCTGCCTCCAACAGATTTCTTCACTTACTAACAAGCTCTGAAATTTCTCCTTAAGAGTTTCCCTCCTAAAGCTAACAAAATCTCCTCAAGAACCTTATACTCTCCAAGGTATTTCTGAAACGCTCTTTAATCTTTGCTTAATGGCTTTTAACTTTAACCGGAAATTGTGCTGGCCTTGCCCCAAAATCTAGACTAATTCCAGGCCTCCTCCATCACTTCTTTGAAATTCGGTGCTCTTAGCCACATCTCCTCAAACCTAGGGAAAACCCATTCCAATTTTGAATCAGCTCCAAACAATGTAACATGATCTGAAGTGACATATTACACTCGAAGCAACATGAAACATTTAACTGTCTTATCCATCATTCCAATGAATGCTGGGGTCCACAATTTGATTCTCAGTTTCTTAGTCAGATAGTGTTAAGAGATTATATCAGTGAGGAAACAAGCTACTGGAGAAATAAAGCTAGGAAAAGAAAAATATTTTAGAGGACTATTGATGAAAATTCAAAGATACAACAAATATGATATAATATATGGTAACAAATTGATGATGGAAAATCTCTACATGACAATATAAGAAGAAAAGGTTTACACCAAGGAAAGAATTGAAAGAATGGCGTGTGGAAGTTTCAAGTGTTTTAATACCAAGAATGAATTAACAAAAAGGTTACCATTTAGATCATTGTATCCATCACACATATTTAGAATCAGGCAATCAGAAAAGTGGTCGAGTGACTGAGATGCTAACCTAGTCATATTCCTATGCCATGTGTTCTTGCAAGTTGAATTTAATTATTACATTTTCATTTAAGTTGGAAACTAGTATGGTCTCTATACTTCACTTCCAGTGCAATTTCAGATCAAATTATGTGTATGCCGTTTGTCAAGTTAGACCTACATGCAAATGCCAAATTTGAATGGTTTAATAACACCTCATTGAAGATTTTCCTATGGAACTCCATCCTTCTCTCAAATATCCAACGATCTGCATGAATTATGACAGTCTCCATACCAAAAAATTCCAGTCATCAAGATTCAATTGAAGTACTTCATGACAAGTGCAGCTCAATCATGTCTTTGGATCAAACAATATATTTAGCTTATGTAGAAAATACGAATTGCCAGATTACCCAAGCTGAAGAAAATTGGGCTGAGAAATGTCACGTTGTAAGTTTTGAATCCCCCACAAAGAAGCAAAGGTATCATACATGCTCTAAACACCAACTCTTCCGTAAATGGCGCCTGTTAATAAAGTAATGTCAACAATTAATGTGGTGGGAAATAAACAAGTTTCCATCTTTCTATGAACAAAAGAGCATCTCATCAACGTCAACTACTGAAATGAAACTCGTACATTTCTCATTTATAGTATTTCGTGAGTTATGGGAAATAGACAAGTGATGACAACCTGATCTATTTCCCTGGGACCAAAGTAAAATTACAAAACTTAACTAAGTGTTGATATATGTAATAGAGTATAGTGATAAGAGGGTATATATGTAATGTTCTCTTAATTTAAGATACTAGTAGGGCTTTCTTTCTCTTACTAAGCAATTTACCCTAATCTCTCTTCTTCCTCTTTTCTCTTCTCTAAACCCTATCTCCAACTTAGTTTCAAAGCTTCAACAAAGGAAGGGAGAGGTCATTTAAAGCACAAGAACCAACGAAAGTCGCAACGCAGCTTGGACGTTTTAGCCATACGACTATCTCTAGCCGTATGGCCTAGGCCTTACTTTTGGGTTCTTCAAACGTATATTTTTCAAAGATCTTGATTTTAGAGGATTTTTGAATCCTATATCGTATGATTTGATTAAGTACTAAGGAAGTTATAATGATTTAAATAAAAAATACATAAAAAAATCAAAATCAATAACTCTTTTAGTTCATAAACTTTTTTTGCTCGAATGGGACCATTTTAATGTTGTTCATTGATCATGGATGAACCGGTTTTTTGCAATGAATATTTTAAAACTGAGTTTCCTCAATTTGGATGAGATTTGAAGGAGTTATGAGGAATTTTCCAACCCAATCTCTACAATTTTTCACTGTTAAGGAACTTTTTTGCACTGTTTTGCTTATAACAGCACCTTCAATAAATTTTTTTGGTTATCTTACTACCTATGGACATGTTTTTGATGAAATATTAATTGATCTGTAGTGTGACTTCATTTTTCACCTTAAGTTGCTCTTATGGATGCTAAAGTTCTTACTCCCCTGGCTCTTTCAGATTCAGTTGTCCACTTTATCACCAATTTTAAATTCAATGGTGATAATATTCTTGCGTGGCAAAGCTTTGTTGAACTTTATATTGGGGGTCGTTCTAAGATGGGGTATCTGTGGTAAAACCCCTAAACCGGAAACAAGTATTTCCGAGAATGATATATGGAATGCCGAGAATTGCATTATTTTAGGCTGGTTGTTTAATTCTATAGTCTCAGATTGCCGGAAATTACATTTTCTATAAGGATTGTCATGAGTTTTGGGATGCTCTTATTCAGACTTATGCCTTAGTGGATAATGATGCTCAGATTTATCAACTTACTCGTGAGATTGCTCACTTTTAGCAAGGGGATATGCGTATTTCTGATTATTTTGGGGCTCTTCAATACCGTTGGGAAGAATTGAGCCATTATGAGCCTTTTTCTGAATTGTCCATTGCTTCTGCAAAGGTTATGACAAAGCGAATTGAGCGTTATCGCATTTATGATTTCTTGGGTAGTCTTCGTGCCGAATTTGAGCAATTGCGCACTCAGCTCCTTGCCACGTCTCCTCTGCCCTCTCTTTGATCGGTTTACTCCACTGTGTTCAGTGAGGAACGCCGACGGGCTGTTATGTCTTCGAGCTCCCTTCTTATGCTCCCTCCGGATTGTAATGCCTTTGCTACTGATTTTCATCCTTCTCTAGGACATGGTGGGGGGATTAATAGGGGTCGTAGAGGTCATGGTGGATGTGGTTGTGGCAGATTTCCTACTCCTTGTGCTCACTGTGGTATAGATGGACATGATCGTATCATTGTTATCGTCTGCATGACTATCCTGAGGGTTACTGGTCTCGTCCTGTTGCTCATTTTACTATGACTCCTGCGATTGATTCTTCACATGCCGCCTCAATTACTGCGAGTGATCCTTTGGATTCCTTGAGAGCTTAGGTTGCTGAGATGATCCACACTGAATTCCATCTGCAAAGTGACTCTGATATTGATGCTTCCTCTTCACTTGCTACCTTAGGTATCCATGCTCCCTCTACCTATGTTGCCACTACATCATCTGCTTCCCTTAGGTGGGTTATGGATTCTGGAGCCACTGATCATATGACTGGTGAGTCACAAGGTTATTCCATTTATTCACTCTCATCTCCTACTGCCAAGGTTCGCTTAGCTGATGGTTCTGTTACTCCTGTTTTAGGAGTAGGGCACTTTCTTGTATCTCTGTCTCTCTCTTTATCTCATGTTTTACACGTTCCTCATTTATCTTCTAACCTTCTTTCCGTTACTAGTCTTACTACCAAACTCAATTGTTGTACTATATTCATCCTTCTTCATTGTCTCTTTCAGGACTTGACTACGAGGATGATCGTTGGTAGAGACGTGAAAAAAGGCGGACTGTACTACCTTAATACTGATTTTGCTCCTGATCGTGTCCTAGCTACTATTTTTTCCTTTTTCAGTTGATGTTACTTATAATACTTATCGTTTATGGCATGTCAAGCTTAGGTATGTTGGATCTAAGAATTTGTGTTCTTTGATTCCTACTTTTAGTAACCTGTGTTCTTTATCTACTTTTCAATGTGATACTTATGAGCTTACTAAGCTTGTTCACAATGTTTATCTTTCTCGCATGCATAGATGTCGTTCTACTTTTGAGCTTGTTCATTCTGATGTTTGGGGTCCATCTCCGGTTATCTCTAGTGATGATTTTCGTTATTATGTTACTTTTATCAATGACTACTCGGGCTACTTGGATTTACCTTATTAAGTCTAAGGATGAGGTGTTTTCTAAATTCGAAGAATTTCATACTATGGTTCGTAAACTTTTTGATTGTCTCGTTAAGGCCCTTCGATATGATAATGGTGGTGAATATCTATATGCCCCTTTGTCTAGTATTTTTACACTCATGGTATTGCTCATCAACTTACTTGTCCATACACCCCTCAACAAAATAGTGTTGTTGAGCGCAAGAATCGTCATTCAATTGGGTGTCACTCGCTCCTTGTTGCGAAGCATGCAAGTACCTAAGCTTTTTTGGTCTATGACCCTTCTTACTGCATATTTTATCATTAATCAGGCATCTTCTCGTATTCTCAATGGTCTTTCACCTTATCAGCTTTTTTGTCCTCATGCTCCTATTTTTCACATTGAGCCACGGGTATTTGGTTGTACATGCTTTGTTCAGGATCTTCGTCCAACTCGTCAGAAATTGGACGATAATGCAATTCGATGTGTCTTTGTTGGTTATTCTAGTGCATCGAAGGGCTATCGGTGTTATGATCCCCAGTCTCGTCGCTTCTTTATCTCTTTGGATGTTACCTATTTCGCGATAGTATCATATTTCTCTCATGCTCCTACTGTCTCTACCGTCTCTTTGCCTTTACCTTGTATTGTGTCTACTGTTTCTTTGTTTTTACCTGTTCCAGGGGATCTTCCGCAACAGAAGAAGCTTCTCACATACTCTCGTCGACAACCGCCTGGTTCCCTCTCCGATGCGCCTCTACCACATTCTTCCCTACAAAGCACTCCACTAGGTACTTCTTCACCTTCCTTTAGTCTTGTTCATATTATTACTCTTGTTGCTTTTGATCTTGAGTTGCCTATTGCTCATCGCAAGGGTGTTCGTTCATGCGTTACTCCTTACCCTCTTGCCAAGTATGTTTGTTATCAAGTTGTATCTCCCTCGTACCAAGCTTTCCTCTCCGCTATTGATGTCGTGACTATTCCTCGGTCTGTTCGTGCTGCTCTTCTTCATCCTGAGTGGAAGGATGCTATGGTTGACAAAATGAGTGCCCTTCAGTCTAATCATACTTGGGATATAGTTCCCCTTCCAGTTGGGAAGAAACCTGTGGGCTACCATTAGGTTTTCACCATGGTTGTTAAATCCTTACGATTTACGATTCAAATCCTACGATTCGATTCGAATCCCAAGCAAAATGATTCAAATCGGAGGTGAAAATCTTAATTGGATAAATCTCATTTGATTTGTGATTCAAATCGTATGATTCATACGATTCGAACACGAAACCCCTTTTACGGACCAATACTTAAAAAAGAAATTTTATTCTTTGATTTTCTAAAGGTACTTTATGGTTTTTAAGAAGAGAGAAGAAACAGGAATACCCCTGTTAGGGACATGCTAAAACCCCTATTTGGGTTGTCTCTCTGTTGATGTGAAACGAGAAAAAAAAATGAAAGAAGGAAGGAGAAAGATGGAGTTAGATTTTGGGAAAACTTGATAATTCATTTTTATTAGTCTTTTTAATTGTACAAGTCTTTTGATACTTTTTTTTTTTTGATCAATAACTCTTTTTATTAAGGAAGAATGAAACAAGAACGAGGCAATAGCCCAACTAGTTTACCAGCTAGTAAACGAAACCACGCCCATACACCAATAACTAAGCCTACTCTTACAGATCTCAAGGAGCTAGTACAAAATGTCCTGGATTTCCTCCCTTGAGTAATGAAGGCCTACCCACTCCAATAATGCCCAACAGACTCGACTGCAAATCCGGGGTGTTGTAGACGATGTGTCTTCAAACACCCAGCGATTTCTTTCTAACCATAAGGTCCACGATAAAGCCCCCGGAAGCGCTCCCCAAATCTTCTCGCGTACCCCCGCCCCGTGATCTCGAAACCAACTCTCTACGCAACCAATTCTCTAAGAGGAGAAGAAATGATGGTGGGATTGCCCAGGCCTCCCCCACTCGAGATAAGAAGAAGTGCCACACCTCCAATGCTACTGGGCAATGCAAAAGAAGGTGCTCCACTGTCTCTTCAGCTTGGTGGCACGTGTAGCACCGGTTCGCCAAACTCCAACCTCTGTGCTGTAAATGGTCCCCAGTTAAAAGTTTGTTCAGCGACGCAATCCAAAGAAAAAAGGAAACCTTAGAAGGTGTCCCGGGATTCCACACTACTCTATGAGGGAACGAATTTCCCGAGATAAAGTCTGAGGACTGATACAAATTGCAAACCAAGATTCCCCACATTCTGCAATCCCTAAGCTCTGGGCAAATAGGAACCGAGGATGAACGCTCCAGAAGTATTGTGAAGTCATTGATTTCCCAATCGTTTAAGTCTCTCCTCATTCTTGGGCACCAGATGACTCCGCCTGAACCTCTCTCATAAAATTCCTCCACTAGGGCTTCCTTGTTTGAAGAAATCTCAAAAAGACCTCCAAAGTCATCCCTCACTCGAGTGGAACCTAACCAAATGACCTGCCAAAATCTGATTTCCGACCCTCACCCCACCCTGAATCTGAAGAAAGGCGCTACCAGACCGGAGTTAGCCATAATTCCCTTCCACAGCCCATCCCATGGTACCCCTAACCTCCCGAGGAATCCAAAAAGAAGTCTCCCCGTACTTGGCTGCTATCACTTCCCTCCACAAGCTGTCCCTTTCCTCTCCAAATCCCCACACCTACTTTCCCAGCAAAGCATTGTTCATTCGAGTGAGAGATTTCAAATTCAACCCTCCTTCCTTAGGGCGACATAATTGGGCCCAAGTAACTAGGTGGTACTTGGGTCCATCCCCTCTATCATTCCAAAGGAATTCCCTCTGCTGTCTTTCTATTGCGTGCGCCACCGAGCGAGGAATCACGAGAGACAACATGAAATACATTGGGAGACTTTGCAACGTGCTTCGGATCAAGGTCAATTTGCCCCTTTCAAGAGATACGATGCCTTCCACCCAGACAATCTTCTGGCAATTCGATCTAACACTGGATTCCATACTGATTTCTCCTTATATTTCGCTCCCAGAGGCATGCCTAGATACACGAAAAGAAGGGTTCCTACTACACATCCGAGGCACGTGGCTAAGTGATCAATGATGGTCACATCCCCCACCCTCATGATCTCTGACTTAGCTAGATTCACCCTCAATCCTGACACCGCCTCAAAACATTGAAGGATGCATCTAATATTTAGAAGGTCCCTCCTCGAAACCCTGCAAAAAATGAGAGTTTCGTCTGCAAACTGGAGATGAGAAATCCTCAATCCGTCCCTTCCAACCCGAAAGCCTTCGAAAAGAGACCCTTCACCTTTTGTCAACAGCCTACTTAATGCCTCCGAAACAATAACGAAGAGAAAAGGGGAAAGGGGATCCCCTTGCCTCAATCCCCGAGTGCTGGGGAAGTAACCCACCGAACTACCGTTGATCAGGATAGAGAAGAACACTGTCGTAATACAGGATCGCATCCAAAGCCTCCACTTCCGACTGAAGCCCATTCTGCCTAGGATGTAATTCACAAACTCCCAGTTCATGTGATCGTAGGCCTTTTCCATGTCCACCTTGCAAAGAATGTCAGGTTCCTTTGCCCGCACCCTTGAGTCGATACTCTCATTAGCAATAAGGATCCCGTCTAGAATTTGGCGCCCCCCCCCCCCCCCAAATGCACTTTGTTGAGGAGAGATGAGATAGACCATTACTCTCTTGAGACGCTCTGCCAACACTTTAGATATTATTTTGTACACACTATTGACCAAACTAATAGGCCTGAAATCTTTGAGCTCCTCCGCCCCTTCCTTCTTAGGGATCAAAGCTAAGAAGGTGCAATTCAGGACTCTATCAAACCTCCAAGAAACATGGAGCTCTTCCATCACTTCCAAGAACTCTCGCCCCACTATCTCCCAATAACCCCTGAAGAACTCTATGTTGAACCCATCTGGGCCTGGAGCTTTGTCACTAGCCAAACCACGAACCGCCTCTAATACCTCTGATTCCTCAAAGGGAGCCTCGAGACCCACCCTCTGATTCGGGGAAAGTTCTGCAAAACTAAGCCCTTCTAGCTTAGGTCACCACCTTTCCCTTTCGCAATACAAGTTCGTATAATAAGAAATCACTTTAGCTTTGATCTCTTCCTCCTCTACCCACTCACCATCCACCCTCAATTTGGCTATAAAATTTCTCTTCCGATTAAAGTTCGCCATCCTATGAAAATTTTTGGTGTTCCTATCCCCCTCTTTGAGCCATCGAGTTCTTGCTTCCAATTTATTTCCTCTAGCTTGAGCATTGAGATATACTCCATCTTCTTAGCTTCTCGCTCCCTTGATTCTGTAAGAGAGAGATCACGCGCCTCCTCCAAACTGTCGAAAGCTTCTATCTCCCGGAGTAACCCAGCTAGCCGGACCTGAATGTTCCCAAATACCTCCTTTTTCCAGATCCTTAAGCGATCTTTCAAGGACTTCAACTTAATCCCAAAACGAGTGCTTGCTGACCCCCACCCTCTAGTCTGACTCCACACCTCAACTACTACAGCTTTGAACCGGTCGTCCTCCAACCACAAGTTCTCAAAACGAAAGGGACTAGGCCCCCCCACAAACCTCCCCGACTCCAATAAAATTGG
Source organism: Tetracentron sinense (assembly GCA_015143295.1). Taxonomy (NCBI): domain Eukaryota; kingdom Viridiplantae; phylum Streptophyta; class Magnoliopsida; order Trochodendrales; family Trochodendraceae; genus Tetracentron; species Tetracentron sinense. The sequence goes on from CM026563.1 coordinate 13,699,947, forward strand.
CACATGATCCGAGGTGGGTCTAGGGAGGGAAGACTGTATTACGTTGGGAAAATGCGACTCCCATTCCTGACATACCAGAAAACGATCAATACAACTCGATGACCGGTTGTTGCCCGCCTGAGATCAAGTGAATTGCGCTCCCCTCAAAGGGTAGTCTATCAAACCGTGACGGCTAACAAAATCCCCAAACCTCCTCATCTTGGGAGTAAAAGCACTACCTCCGAACCTCTCCGAGGGAAACCGGGTGTTGTCGAAGTCCCCTCCTAAACTCCAAGGCTTGCCCCACCTCACGCTGACATCTTCCAATTCAGCCCACAATTCGGAGTCTTCATTCCTCCCAACCGGACCATACACCCCAGAGAAAACCCAAAAGAAATCCTCCCCCAGCAACCTACATAAGATGGAAATCGAGAATGCCCCCACCTCTGACTCTACCACTTCCACCCTGGCTTTGTCCCACATGAGCAAAATTCCCCCTGAAGCCCCCAATGACGGAAGTTCAATCCAACCCGGAAGTTGATCACCCCACATCTCTCTGATATGAAACTCCCGCAATGTTATTAATTTAGTCTCCTGGATGCATACTATCAACGGGTGTTTGGACCTAACGAAATTCTTAAGGGCCACTCTCTTCTCCAGCTGACCCATATCCCTGATGTTCCAAGACAAGAGGATAAGTTGTTCATCTGAATACCTGAAAATCCCTCTCTGACTGAGAGCTAGCAAGTGCCCCTTTCCTGCTGGATCTTTCATAATTAACCATGCATTCTAAGCGTCTCCCTTGTGCCTCCCTTCCAAGGACTGGTCTTACTTTTCGATCTGCTCCTGTCTCCCTTGTGCCTCCCTTCCAAGGACTGAAATATCCTGGCAGTATTTGAGGCCCTTCCGTCCGAGGAGATACCCAGCTGGTTCCCAACCTCCCCCAACCGATTGACCACCCAAATAGAGACCTCCTCATCGCTCATCTGAGGAAGAACAGCTTGAAGCTCCCTCTGCCCTTCGCCTCTCTCTCCTGAAGAGGGGTGGGAGCTGACCTCAGCTAAAACCTCTGGCTCTCCTGAACCCTGCTCAACCAAACTTTGATCTTCCTCAATCAAATTGGCTTCCACCGACCTCTCGGAGCACTGGTCAAGAAAGACTGCGACTCTAGACAACCCCTGAACCTCCCCCAAATCTTGAGGATCAAGCTGCTCCACTGATTTGTGGAGTAGCTTTCTATCAAAGGTGTATAGAGCAGCTTTCTATTAATTGCCCAATCATCTGCTCCCCTACCCTTTCTATCCTCGCTTGGTATGCCTACGTTCCTTGGACCGACCCTCCAAACTCCTGCTTCTCCTGCAGACTCTCAAACGGTAACACCTTGAATACCAAAGGTGTATAGAGCTCCAAATCAGAACCCTCCGAGTCCTCGTCCCAGAAACGTCCCTCCAAGGTTTTTTCCGTGGAGGTAAGGGGCTCTAGCCCGAGATTACCCTCAAGGTTCAAACCACTCTCGCTACGTCTACGCCTCAACACTGGAGTAGGAAGGAAACTGCTCTCCTCCGGAGGTGATAATCTGCTAACCTCGCCCCTCTCCCTCTCCTCCCCCTCGAAGATCCCCTTGCATGATCCTGAGTTTATATCCTCTGAGTGAGAGTTAGGGCTTACCTGATCCTTCTGAAGCAACTCGGTCCCCCTTTCAGGAGGATGGGCTCCTAACTTCGGAGATGAAGATTCATAGCCCTGCCTTATAAGCTTCGAGCCCAGAGGAAGAGGCCTTATTCCCTTCGCTGCCCTGAGGGCTTGAATTGCTGGGCCCAATCTCCTGCCTCCCGAAAAGACTCCTGCGGGCCCATGACTAAAATGACTGACCTGGGGTTCAAGCCCTCCTGGGCTGGACCTTAAGGTGATCAAAGGTGCTTGGGTCCTCTGCCCTAACCGTCTCCGTAGTTGAAGCCAGCTCAAGCCCTTTACGATTAAAGGTTGGGATATACTCAGTACTGGCTGAAGCTCTTCCCTTGATCTCCTTTCTCCTCTCCCACCTCTGCATCCTCCTTCTCCAATTTCTCTTCTGATTTCTTTTGGAATTACGACCTCTGCCACTCATCCCTCCTTTCCTTTCTGGTGAAAGCTTTGGCATGCCCCCTCTAGAGACGACTTCCCGACCAACCTCTAGGGCTGCTGCACCTACTACGACTAAGCTACTTTTCAGGGGCTCTAACTCTCCCCCCCGACGACTTTTCTCCCTGATTCGTTCCCCTTCTACCTCGTACGAAAGACGCCCTCCCCAAGGGCAGACGGCCCGCAGATGTCCCAGTGCGAACAGGTATGGCCCCCTCGACTCCCCTCTCCTCAGAGAAATTTGAAAACCTGCCGGAAACCCTCACCGGAAGTTGCTCCTGTTACCGGAATCTCCCACCTCCTCCTCTGAGAGTACCATGATTCCTAACTTGATTGAACCTCCCTGATTTGGAAATTTCAGAATTCAGGAAATGTTGCCTCTATCAGATGCTACAATTTGGATTCTTGCTTGACGGAAGTCTGAAAGTGATGAAGTGCGCACGTCTACCCTTAAAAACCCCCCGCAGGCATCTCTAATCTTACGAAAATTGGGATCGTTCCACATGTGGATTGGAAGCCCTTGAATTCCCACCCAGAAGGAGGCCCTGAGGAAAGACTTAGGAAGGGTGTTTGAACTCGGCCACCACCGATGCAAGAATAAAGTACCCCCTCCAGGCAGTTTCCAAGGTCCCTTAGCGCACAGGTCTATCACAGAGGACAGACTATTCACTGCTAACAACCCCTTCCCGAACACAAACGGTATCAACTGGGGTCGGTCATCGGTGGGGAGTAGGGATTAAATGAACTCCTCCAATCTCATACAACATGATTATATGAGTATACATTTGTTGATTTATCTTTAATGATATTGGTTTTTTTTTTTCATTTTAGGGAAATCATTTGCATTTTTTATAGTGTATGCAATGAAATATTCATTACTTTTTCTTATCTACTTTCTTCTATCAATAGATATGAATGAAATCTTTTGGATAATAGATTATTTTATTTTTCTGATTTATTAAGTAATTTTTTGTATTTTTAAAGCAATTTTTTAAAAAATGGATTGAATCTTACGGTTTATGATTTGAATCCCGATTTAAATCGAATCGGTCCTAACGATTTTACGATTCGATTACGATTTAACAACCTTGGTTTTCACAGTCAAACATAACTCTGATGGCAGTGTTGCTCGGTATAAGGCTAGTCTTGTCGCTCGTGGCTTTACTCAGAATTATAGGCTTTAGTATGATGCTACTTTTGCTCCTGTAGCCAAACTGACTTCTGTTTGTGTTCTCCTCTCTCTTGCAGTCAATCAGAGTTGGCTTTTCTATCAGTTGGACATCAAAAATGTCTTTCTTAATGGGCATCTCACCGAGGAGGTATATATGGATCCCCCTCCTGATTTCTTGCTTCAAAGGGAGTCTGGGAAGGTTTGTAAACTTCGGAAGTCTATATATGGTTTGAAGCAGTCACCTCGTACTTGGTTCCATCGCTTCAGTGAAGTGATTCTGAGTATGGTTTCAATGATGTCACTCCCATCATATTGTCTTCATCCGCTCTGGCGCCTCAAGCCATACTATACTTCTAGTATATGTTGATGATATTATTTTGACAGGTAATGACTTCTCTTTTATCTCTCATGCCAAGAGTGAGTTGGGGTGTACCTTTGATGTCAAAGACTTAGGTCATCTGAAGTTCTTCCTTGGTCTAGAGATTGCTCGATCTAAGAAGAGAATTTTTCTGTCACAACAGAAGTATGCTCTTGATCTGTTGAATGATACTAATATAAGTGGGTGTAAACCCGTTACTTCTCCCATGGATCTGAAGCTCTCTTTACATGATATGAGGGTGATCTTCTTCTTGATCCTCATGCCTACCAGCTTCTTATGAGTCGCTTGATATATCTCACCCTCACTCGACCGAATATTACATTTGCTGTCAGCATGGTTAGTTAGTTCATTCATGCTCCTCGTGCTTCACACCTTACTGCTGCTATTCATCGTATTTTGTGATATATCAAGTCTAAACCCAGTTGTGGACTTGTATATCGCTCATATGGGCATCTTGAGATCTCCAACTATACAGATTCCGATTGGGCCGAATCTGCTATTGATCGTCGTTCCACCTCTAGCTATTGTGCTTTTCTTAGGGGCAACTTGGTTGCATAGAAGAGTAAAAAGTAACCCATTGTTTCTCACTCTAGTGCCGAAACAGAATATCGGGCTTTTGCTCATGGGACTTGTGAAATTCTGTGGCTTCGTTATCTCCTTTCCGAGTTAGGGTTTCCTGTTAAAGGTCCTATGTCTTTATATTGTGATATGATGTTGTCGCGAAGATTGTCTCTGATTCTGTGCTTCATGAGAGGACAAAGCACATTGAAGGTGATATTCATTTTCTCTGAGAGAAAGTTCGGGATTGTTTATTATCTCTTCAACATGTTTCATCTTCTCAACAATTTGCTAACATCTTCACCAAGCCTATTGACTCTACTATCCTCCAGGATATTATTGTCAAGCTGGGCATGCTTAATGTTTATACTTCAGCTTGAGGGGGAGTGTTGATATATGTAATATCGAGGGTATAGTTGTAAATGGGTATACATGTAATGTTCTCTTAATATACAATGCTAGTAGGGTTTTTTGTCCCTTACTAAGCAATTTACCATAATCTCTCTTCTTCCTCGTTTATCTTCTCTAAACCCTAAATCCTCCAAACCCTATCTCCAACTCTAAGTACACAATCTTGTGTTGTTCTCTTATGGCAGCCAGACCGCAAATAATAAAACATTTGTTGCCTCCATGGACCCCAGATACGCCTGATTAAGTTGGAGAAGCATATATACAAAAGCATAAATGTGTGCGTGTGTGTGTGTATACTAAGGAAATTAGGGTGTTGGTGTGGCACTCTCCTAGGCTCTCCCTTTGTTGGTTTGCGATGCCACATTGCGCACCCAATTAAGGTGACACCTTAAGTTAGTTTCACAAATGGGTCCCACAACTAGAGAGATTTAATTCTCCGAAAGGTCTCCTTAATTCCTCATCCCTTCCGTCCGTTTGGATTCTCAAAAACCATTGGGATTCTACAAAAAGCCTCTTCATTCCTCATCCCATTTGTTTGTAGGATTTCCCAACTCCACACATCTTGTCATCTTAAATTTCCTCCCCTCATCTGTATCATTCCTTCCTCTCATTCCTCAGCTCTCAACCACTATAGCGGGAACCTCATTTTTAAGCCCCAAGGAAAAATCATCGATGAGGTTTCTGCCTGAAGGATCTAATAAAGTTACCCACTGAGCATGGCTCTCATGGTGGGGCCGTGAGGGAGGTTCCTCGGCACTCCGGTGTGACAGCGGTGTTTTTTTTTCTTTCTCCCTTTTTCTTCCCCTTCGAATCTAGTTGCTTCGATTGCTTTGGTAGGAAATTATCGTGGTAGAGATTCCTTTTTTCATCCCTTTCTTTTCTTCCCCTTTTACTTTGAATGATTTGATTGAAAATCTACATTTTTCTTTAATCCTCCCATATTGAATCTAATGCATGAAGGTACCACATTTCTTTATTCTTTATTTTTATTTTTATTTTTGCTTCCTTTCATTCCTCCCCATTTAGTCTGATTGCTTCAAATGATTTGGTCAAAAATCTACAGTTTTGCCTTCACCTATGACCTATGTAGTTCAGTTTTGGTAGCTTGATTTGGAAATTGCTTCCAATCTTTTATTGGACGGGAAATATCCATAACATAATTTTTTTTTTCGGTATATCCATAACATAATATCAGCAGTTGCTAGAGATGTGCATATAAATATTGCAGGAATACAGTTAGCACATTAACAAGCAAAATCCTCTAAGAATGCATGTATTTGGTTGTTCTTATTTGTTTTTTCCTTCTGCTCATTCCATGGGGAACTGTAGACATACTATAAGCGTTTCATCTTCATATTTAAGCACTCCTTATAAAGTTTCTAATTTCTGTTGTAGCTGTGCAAATTGAATTGAGATTGCATTTGCATTTGATAAGTTGTTGAAGAGATTCTGATCAGGTTGCTCCTCAGTTCAGTGGGTACAACCATAGTTGTAGAATACTGTATTTATTATGTCTCATGTCTTGTACACTGTAATAAGGGTATACTATTAGTATCATATACTAATAGTATCATATTTAAGCACTCCTTATAAAGTTTCTAATTTCTGTTGTAGCTGTGCAAATTGTATTGAGATTGCATTTGCATTTGATAAGTTGTTGAAGAGATTCTGATCAGGTTGCTCCTCAGTTCAGTGGGTACAACCATAGTTGTAGAATACTGTATTTGTTATGTCTCATGTCTTGTACACTGTAATAAGGGTATACTATTAGTATCATATACTAATAGTATACCATTAGTGGGTATAAATAATAAAGTATGTAGAGGGAGACAGAATTATCTCTCTAATCTTTCCCTAATTTCTTCTTCTTTTCTCTTCTCTTTCTCAAAACCCTAGATCTCAACCCTAAAACCTAACCTTATCAAACCAACTTGGTATCAGAGCGGGTTATCAACTAAGGGGAGTTTTCGCGAAGAGTTCGAGACAGAAAAGGACTGACGTCATGTTGACGTCAACATCTGTATGGTTGCGGTGGTGTTGATTTTCTCATCAGGTGATGGAGAATGTTTTTTTAGATGTTTGGGGCGATTTTTGTGGATTTTTTCGAAGCCTCTAGTTATGTTTTTTTAAGAAATTTTTCTTCAAAATATACAGTTACACAAATCTGTTTGGTGCGATCTCTTGGGTACTTTTGAGGAATCCTTCTAGTATTGATTGATCCATATGATAATTCTTGAATGTTTGAAACAAGTTTCGTGGGATTTGGAGGAGTATTGAGCATTTGGCTTCGTTTTCTCCAACCCATCTTGCCCTTTTTGAGGTTCACTGTACAATTTTTTTTCTGCAATTATTTTCAGATGTTTGAAGTGTTTGATTTGATGGCTACCGTATGTCTCCTACCCTATGTTAGGCTATTGTGCTTTCACTTTTGGAACCCTATTTTATGTTTTTGGCTGAGTATTGAACTGGTACAAGTGATGAAACCATGGATTAAAAAATCGCCGAAATTGATACATTTCGGTTCTGGTTGAACCCGATAGCTGAAACCGTACCTTTACGGGTTTTTTTGGGGAAAAATAGGACTAGGCCGAAACCATTACGTATCGCCCAAGTCCTACAATACATAACAGTTTCGGCCGTAGAACTTCCATCGACTTTTTTGGTTAAAAGGGGTTACGTAAACCCCTAAAAATACATCAAAACGATTTTTTTCAATTCTTTCTTCCTCTATACTCATTCTAAGCCCTAGAACCTAAAATCCTTTTTAGTTTTTGTGATTGAAAACTTGATTTGGGGTTTGGATACCCTCCCTCATACTCACAAGATCAGCCAAAGGATAGTATTGGGCATCCTGGCAGTCTGACATTGTTTTTCAACGGCTTATTCTCACACGGCTATGCCCAAGTCCAACATTATGAAAATCTCTTCCATCAGCTTTACATTCAACCAAATAGATATGATGATGAGCAAGCCCGTAATTTTATGTGGCTTTAGCACCTAGCAATGTAAGTTTCTACTTTCGACTCATCTACTACCTTATACTTCATTATTCTAAAGTTTCAACTTGATATTGTTAGTTATGTATGCCCTTGAAAGCATATCACATTAAATTAATCAAGATTAATGTCATTTGCTTATGTTCATTGTCTCCCTTGCATACATTATAATTGGGTATAACATAATCATATCTCGCTTGTTAAGATAGTGATTGTTCCTTATGCAAGATTGTAGAAGAATCTTGTCATGGTTAGGGAGCCATGGACATGAGATGAAGATCTTCATTGACCTTGTAAACCTTAAACATCTTTAAACTTAGAGTGATGACTGAACATCTCACTCTCATAAGTCCATACATGTGGTGTTGTCATATAGATGGCATGATGAGTTTCAATCATGCAGAGTATAAACTCTAAGGCACACATGTAGGTACATGTAACATGTGCATGGCACTGAGGGACCTAATGAGAATACTCAATAGTTTGATTACTGTTATAATTAAAATGAGTAATTCTCAAAGCAAAAAACAAATTAGTTTGATGTTTGCACACAGTCCTTAGACCTGAGAGATTTATATCACTGGATGAACTGTGTGTCTCAATGACTTTGATGATACTAATCATTGATGCCCAATAAAGAGGCCATATATGGGTACATTGGGTCATGCACATAGTGCATTTAGGGAGTAGAATGCTCAACAAGGAATCCACTACTCTTATTCAAAATTAAAATATTTCATAGACATGATCACAGAGTTGAACCAATAAGTTTGAGCCCAGCATTTGATAAAATGGTTTTTATCGTGTTGTTTTATAATATTATTATAAAAAACAATACCCATTTTCTAAAGGTTTTAGAATTCTGGTTTGGGGTTCAATATAGTGAATCAGTGATCATGGTCGCATCTAACATAAGCCAGGGGTTTGACAATAATACTAAAACCTATCCCTAGTGGTTTATGTGGGATATAGTGCAAGTGGAAGGACTATACTATAATACTACATAGGAAGTTGAAGGAAATGGTTACTTCATAATTTCCATAAGTGTTGAGCTACTTCGTAATATTTGGATAGACATCATTGTAATTTGTAGTAGTCTAAGGACTTTTTTATAAAATTAGAAAGTTTTTGGACCTAAAAAGAAAAATAGTTTTCTTAAGGGTTTGTAAGTGGATTACAATTACCTTACTACATCCAACACCTAAGGAACCCTAAAAGGTCCCAAACACTAAGCTCTCTCTCTCTCTCTTGACATGTGTATACACACACCTATTTGTGATGAATCATAACACTATGGTGAGACATGTGTCATGTGATGACACACAAAATTCTCCATATTTTTGAAAAATTCATGAATTATTCACGAATTTTAGGTGTGCCGAACTATTCTCCGAATTATTCGCGAATTTTAAGTTTGCCGAATTATTATTGAATTATTCGCGGATTTTGTGAAATATTCCCGAATTTCACAAATTATTTCCGATTTATTCGCAAATTTTACAAGAATTCATTTAGTTCGACAAAGTAAACTGCTTATTTTGTATATTATCAAATCAAATTGTTGGATATCTTTTTATGATTATTATTTTATCCCTCGAATTATTCCCGAATATTTCTCGCATTTTTCCCGATTTTTTCGAACTTGACCCTTGCCGAATTATTCCCGAACCCTGACTTTGTCACTATGCTTGTGATGAGTTATAACTTGTAACACTATAGTGAGACATGTGTTATTTGATAACATGCCTACCTGTGATGACTCACCTACTTGTGATGAGTCATAACTCATAACACTATAGTGTGACATGCCTCTTTATCTTGACATGTGTCATGTGTAAACATATGGGATAAGCCTATAAAATATAAATGGTGGAGGTGTAGTTGTAAGTAATTCACTATGGTTTTTATGGAAAATTTGAGAGCCCTCCTTCTACCAAAATATTGATCAATGAGGGTCTATCAATATTGATCAGTGAGGGTTTTTGAAACCTTCAGTTGTTGAAGCTTGGTAGAGGTCATCCTTCAACCTTGAGGCTATTGAGAAATTCAAGATGAGTTGTTTGGACTCCTAGGGGTCTTTACACTTGGAGAGCTCTTTGGCTAACCTTCTTATTCATTATTTAAAGTCATTAGCATATGAGAGATCCTTGGTTAAGGAAAATTCTGATTAATTTCCTAAGCATGAAAAGGTTTCATGCTACTTGTCTCTAAACCTATTTGAGACTTTCAAATATTGGCTTTAGCATAATGTTGTTTCCCATCCACTGCATTTTTTAAAAAAATTTATTGTGATTTTTTTCAAAAAATTAAAATAAAATGAAAAAGAGCTGAAACCACTACGTATCGGTTTGAACCGTTACTATCCCCGAAACCGAGTTTTTAATCCTTGGGTGAAACCCTACTTTGGGAGTTTTTCTAGGATGGTATAGCCCTAAGTTGAAGACGTGTTTGATTTGTGATTGTTTCTTGGTTTGAATATTATAGCAGATGAATCTGAGGTGAGTCAGTCCTCTAATATCCTTGTGCGGGTAAGAGGGAATATTGAGGTCCCTCCAAGTGATGCCCTAAACCTTGATTACTATAGTGAAGTTGGAATGAGAATAATTTCCTAGCATGGTCTCGATCCGCTATGTTGTTTGTTAAGGGCAAGGGGAAGATGGATTATTTGACTGGTGTCATTCCTGCTCCCCAACCCTCAGATGCAGCTTATGCCAAGTGGGAGAGTGAGAATGCCATTGATATGTCGTGGCTTCTTCATTTTATGCAACCCGATATTAGTAGTAGATATTTGCTTCTTTCCATTGCCAAGGAGATATGAGATGCAGTTACACATACATATTCTAAAGTAGGCAATGTCGCTCGTAGGGCTATCAACGGAGCGGATTCGGAGCAGATAGTGCTATATCCGTATCCGCTCTGATTAATCCAACATACTATCCAAATCTGCTCCGATATCTATCGGATAGTATCTTCAATATACCAAATTCGAATTCGTTTAAATTAAACGGATTCAGATAATTATCCGAATCGACCGACTATCCTTTATTGAAATTCGAATACTCAAATTTGTGTGGATATTATTCGAATTTCTATTCGATACATTAAAAAAAAAGTCATTTTTTCTAACAAACCCTAACTAAATCAACATCATAAATACATGAATCCTCACCAAATTACAGCAAAAACCAACAGACATAAGAGGAATAATCGACGGCCAGAAATCCTCCAGGACGCCAACCCACCCGCAATTATCAATCAAAAAACACAAAATCAACATACTCCAATAGTTCTAGCAGCGGCCACCATTACCAAAACTCCACCTTGCATCCGAACTTGAGAAAAACTCCAAATGGAGGGAGAATGATCGCCAAGAGGATGCCTACGCACTTAGCAGTCCCTTCATCCACGATTTTCAAGCCTTATCGAAGCTTTTTACGCAAAGGAAAGACATCTCAGAGAAATAAATAAGTAGAGCAGATAAACTTCCCTTGCTTCCAGAAAGCAAAGAACCCCAAATAAAAGAGGTTTTAAATCACAAATGAGAAGTGAATCAGTAAAGGAGAAGAAGGAAGAGGGAAGGGAAAGGAGAGGAGAAGAGAGGCGGCTCGGTTGGAATCTCAATAGTAGCTAGGGTTTAGTTTAAGGTTATATATATATATATATATATAAGTGATTAAATTACTTTCTTGCCCCCTATATTTACATAAATTACAATAGTACTAGTTATACATTGAAGAGTACTATGGGTATTAATGGCATTTTAAAGGTATACCATTATCGTAATCGGTTCGGATAATTAGCAGATTGGATAGAGTACTATCCGTATCCACTCCATTTATAAACAGATACCTTATAGGATATCCGATCCGCCGGATACCTATTCGGATAAATATCCGCTTAAACGGATTTGAATACAGATATGAATTCGGACTTTTCCTGGATAGTTGACAGCCCTAATCACTCGTGTGTTTGAGTTACAACAAAGCATTTGACAATTAAAGCAAGGGGACACATCTATTCCAGTGTACTACTCTACTCTTCGTCGTTTTTGGGAAGAGTTTAATCATTATCAGACCTTTAAGGCCAAGATCCCTAAAGATGTTGCTGCCTATCAGAGCTTGCTTGATTAGATTCATGTATTTGAACTTCTTGTTGGCCTGAATGCAGATTATGAGCATGTATGGGTTCAAATCCTTGGTAAGGAGCCCTCACAAACCATGGTGGAAGTCCATTCATATCTGCATCGTGAGGAGCGTTGCCGGAGTACTATGCTCCAATCCCCCTTCCCTTGATAGATCTGTCTTAGCCTCATCATCACTGAGGGGTGGCCGGAGTGGGGGTTGTGGTCGAGGCGGAGGTCGGTTTGGATCCTCCAATGCGTCTAGTGATGATAAGGATCGCCTTCATGTGACCATTGTGGCCTCACTCGTCATACGAGAGATACTTGTTGGGATTTACATAGTTGTCCTCCACACGAACCTGGTGTGGTAGACGAGGTGACAGGGACATGCGCTATAGTACCGGAGGCGGATCGAGTGCCCATTCATTTGTTTCTACATCTCTAGATCTCCCTCGCACTACTACTCCACAAATGCATCCTTCAGACAACCATAGTCTCTCCAATGGTGAGATAAAGGACTTCCATCGTTTTATGTCCCAACTAGAACCCCCCCCCCCTCCCCCACCACAGCTCCTGCTTCTTTGGTTCTGTATTCAAGTACTTCAACCTTAGTCCTTAGTAGTCACTCCTCGATTATTAATTCAGGAGCATCTGATCACAAGACTGGTATGTCTTCTATTTTTCATTTTTACTTTATATCTTTCTGGTAGGAATAAAGTAAAAATTGTTGATGGTTCCTTCTCATCTATTGTTAGCAAAGGGAATGTCTTTGTCACTCCCTCTATGTCCCTATCTTCTGTCCTTCATGTTTACAACTTCAATTTGAATCTTCTTTCTGCTAGTCATATCACTAAATCGTTGAATTGTAGGGTCACATTTTTTCATTTTCACTGTGTGTTTCAGGACTTGAAAATGAGGACGATTGTTATCGGACATGAAGACCGAGGATTATATCTGCTAGACTGTCTACCAGGCATTGCCACCCCCGTCCAGTAAATCCCTCATTGTAATCAAAGCATTAGCGATCAGTAGGAGTTATTACAGTGGCACTGGTATTTAAGCCACCATTCATTTTCACTTCTTAGGCGTTTATTTCCAAAGTTATCATTTTCTAGTTCTGTTTTTTCCTTTCAATGCAAAACCTGAGAATTTGCAAAGCTTTGTCAAACTCTTATCCTTCTAGTGGTAATAAATGTGATGCTCATTTTTCTACTATGCACTGATGTTTGGGGACCATCCCCTGTTACTTCTTTATTTGGGTTTCACTAGTTTGTAACATTTGTTTCTCTCGTGCCACTTAGGTGTATATGTTAAAATCTAAACATGAGGTTTGCACTATTCTTCCTTCATTTTATAAATGATTGTCACTCAATTTAATGTTCTCATTAAAGTGTTTTGCTCTGACAATAGAGGGGAGTATAATGTCGGGTAGTTTAGACACATTCTTTGATTCTAATGGTATTGTTCATCAAACTTCTTAAATTAGCACTCCTCAGCAAAATGGTGTGGCTAAGAGAAAAAAATAGACATATTTTGGAAATTACTAGTTCTCAAATGTTTGTTATGAATGTACCCACACATTTTTGGTCTAATGTTGCATTGACTGCTGTCTACTTAATTAATCATATGTCTTCTCACATTTTGAATTTTCAGACTCTTGTTACCCTATTGTCTCATTCTACTTCCTCTACCTCCTCATGTTCTTTGTAGTAATTGTTTCTCACATTGCTCGTTCTGATAGGTCTAAACTTAATCATAAGTCTCTTAGGTGCATCTCTCATGGTTATGCACCTACTCAGAAAGGGTAAAAATGTTATCACCCCCCTCTCGTAAGTCTTTTTTTTCTATGGATGTTACTTTCTTTGAGTCTATTCCATGTTTCTCTAGCAGGAAGCCCTCTCTTCAGAGAGAGAGTAGTTAGTATACCAAGTGAAGAGATGTATTCTTCTATTCCCGGGCCTTCTTTCTTGAATTCCTATTTGACAATGGTCACAGAACGGAGGGTGGTAGTGAATGACAGGAGGGTGGTAGTCAATGACAGGGGAAGTGTGACATTTCCCCTGTGAAGAAGAAAGAATTTCAAGTGAAAACAAGAATGAAGAAAAACACTCATGACATGAGCCCCGCCAAGAATCATCTTCGGATCCAGGTAATATCCTTCCTACTAGTCCTGAAATTGTTGACTCTGATTTACCCATCGCTCTTAGGAAATGTATTAGGTCTTGTACTCAACATCTCATTGCTAATTTTGTTTCCCATCATGTCTTGTCCTCTTCGTATTGTGCATTTGCCTTGGCTTTGTCTTATGTGTTTGTCCCTCGCAGTATAGCTGATGCTCTTTCACAACCAGCGTGGCGAAAAGCCATGGAAGAAGAGATGGTTGTGCTTGCGAAGAATAGTACTTGGGATATGATTGTGTTACCAAGGGGAAAGAAATCAGTGGGATGTAGGTGGGTGTTCAAAGCAAAGCACCACGTGGATGGGTCAGTTGAAAGAGTGTTACTCACGTTTCCAGACTTGTTTTTGCTCGCTTCCATTAGGTCTCATTTAGTGGTCAAAGAGAGCTATATATGATGTATCTAGGACCTAACCTTATCAAACCAACTAATGTAACCAAGTTGGAGTTTAGCAATACTTTGCCCAAGGAAAATTTAGGGGGGAAATTTGGTATATTCAGAAGTGAAATAGGAAAAATGTTAGGCAACATATGAAAAAATATAAAATAAGATTACTAATTATGAAAAATTATAAACAAATACATTTCATATATTGGATATTTATTCGGTACTTTTTTTATAAAATCATGAATAATTCGTGTTTAATTCGCGACTTACGATTTTTTCGAAAGCCGCAAATACTTCCTAAATTAATAGTTCGTCGAAAAAGTCGCATATGAATGAAGACTTTTTGAAAAAATCAGAGAACTTTGTTGTTATGGATACAACCTACATTATTCTCAAATTAGTACTTCAATAGTTTTCAAATCATTAGATTTCTCTACAAGAATGTTGTCAATTTAAATGCATTGTTGTCCATGAGGCTCTGTGTTCTCTGTAGATTTCCTGCCTTCATGATTGAGTGGACAAAATAATATGATTTTTTTGTTTAAAAAAATATATATGATTGAAATTGCAAGTCTTCTCAAAAGAGGATAGAGCTTGAGTAAAAACCAAAAGTGATGCTTTTGCTATTTCGAAAAAACCAAAGGTGATGGCAATAAAGTTATGGCTGGAGTTAGAGCTGTGCAAAAACCTTTACATGTACATTGATGTTATTTCCCACATGTTCTTAGTCTCTGCAAGTGTTGAGTTCCCTTTTTGTTAATGTGAGGTAGGAAATATTAAATTCCCTTTTGAGTCCTTATACAGGATTCTAACTATCACCCACAACTAGCTTATTTAGAAAGAATTTTTTAAAAGTTATTTAGTCCATTTTTAAATGATAAATATAAAGATGTCTGATCCATTTGCAAAATATGGCCCCATCTAGTAAACAATGAAGTAATGTAATGTTTATATTACTAAAACCTACAAATTCATCTCTATATGAGATGGAATACAAGATTTACATGGGACGGTGAAAATGAGGGGGACACTTAGGTAATGCTTTAGATTTTAAGGAGAATGCCTTTGATGGTAAGAATAAATTAAGAGAATCTAGTTTTGACATGGTGCAAGTGTATCCTAAGATAATACCAGTGGTACTTAGTTCCCAGCATTGAGGTGGATGCGTAAAATTATCAGTGAAGACAACCTGAACCATCACCAAGGCCACCTCTGCCATCAGCTCTGTGCGTGTTTCATTGAATGAGTGGAATTACTAGTAAAAACCTGAACCGTCGCCAAGCCCCCTCCCTGTTATCTTCATACATATAACTGCATAGGTATATATACATTTTTTTTGATTGAATGTATGATGCCATGGACCTCTCCCCCAACCACACCCACACCAATTGGGATCAGAAACACATGTAACCATATACAAAAATGCAGATATTGACATTCTTTCAAGTTTTCATTATGGTCAAAACTTGTGCTCCTAACTTGTGACCTAGTTACTATGTGGAATTGTCATTTAAGGGATATGTTTATTTGGTTGAATTAGTGGCTTTCTGCGTTGTGATTATCTGCTACCACTTAAATGCTTTGGCCTATTGTATTCAATATTATACGGCTCCTCTTTTTTCTTCCCTCTCTTTTCTAGTTTCTAGTTTCTGTGGGCTCATACTCTGTGAACCTCAGTAGCTTCCTGTAATATGTTGCCTTTTAACTTATATATGATGTATTACCGATTTTAAAAAAATGAGTTATATGAACTCATTATATGTTTTTAAAGTTCTCTAAAGCAATAACTCCCCTATCGACCCAAGTTTTACATTTTGAAATCATTAACTGCCTTATAGTTGTGGATTTAAGCGCACTGGAGAGAATTTAACATACAATTAGTCTAGATGATTTCAAGAATCAACGAGGATTTAGGGTATGAGATTTTGTGTACAAGAATGGCCGTCTTGACACAGTGTGTGTGTGGGTGTTATGTTTACTATTAGAAGCCTAATAAGTATACAGTTGAAGCATACAATAATCAACAAAAATTCTAGATGTTAGAAACACTGAATTGCAAACATTCAGGCCTTGAAACTATGGAGTTTACAACAAAATACCTAAAATTTATTTTAAAGTGTCAAAAACAACAAGACAAATAATGTAGTGAAGATTTATGATTAATTTGAAGAGGCAACTACACACAGGAAAACAGTAGCACCACATTAAGCGTAAAACAGATAATAAATATATCATTCTTAGTTCTTACTACCTTAATCACAAGTATGTCCGTGTAAAAAAGATCAATACTGAACTTCAACGAACATACTACAATGGAAGATGATACTAACCACAACATAATAACGCCAAGCCAATACATTGGACGAAATTGAAATGACTTGGTCGAGAAACCTCTGAGTGGCATCTTTTAAGCAGTCGAATGAATGGCCTCGGCAATGATCTTTATGTTCCTTCCATGAACTCACCAATAATAGAGACTTTGAGACCAGAGATCCAGCATACAAAAGAGAAGTCAAGAAAATAGGAAAGACCGCAGCATGCCACTGTTTCATACATAAAATTGCAGCAGTTTAGCAACTATTCACCCTTCCCCAATCTGCAGTCCATAAAAAGATATGATTTGATGATTATCACATGTTAAACATTGATTCATCTGTGGGATATATCATCTAATTGCACTTAAAGAAATGCATGACCAGAAAATAACAGATCATGGATTTCGAATAACAAATACTTACCATATGGTCCACTCGGATGCCGTAAACACCAAACAAAGATGATGCCTCCCAACTTCTCATCTAACAATATTAGACATGACAAAAACAAGGTCAGCTCTTCTAATGAAATGGCTTACACTTAAGGATGAAAAGAATATAACATTAAATATGTCGCAACTTGCACCTATATAAACTATGAATAGAAACAAAACATAAGTAGGAGAGAATGACATAACCAAGGCATGGAAAATTCATTTAGTTTAAATTGACTATGTAAGATGGGGGACAGACCGTTTGATCCCAGTTTTGAATTTCAAAGTTTGCAACTGCGTCTTTGTTGCACAGGGATGGACATGGGTGTCAGTGCTGGACTCAAATACGTAGTGTCAGAAACTGTGAAAAGTAAATAAAAATTTGAGGACGTGTAAGTATTTTAAATTTTTATTTAAAAATTTATTATGCTTTAAGTGTTATATGAATAATATTATTTAAGATTAAAAATAAAAATAAATATGAAAGAAATTTATTACGACGACACCAAGTAATGTATCACAAATTATAGTTCATCAAACAATATAACTAGGACAAAAATTAAAGCAAATGAAATAATAAAGCTATATTAATTCTAATTTTACTACCTAAGCAATTTAGTGTAGTCAGGGGGTTGTCTCGGCAAGGCTCAGGCGACTGCCTCCCCCTGAACATTCCCTTGACATTCTAATTAGCGTCTACACTTTGTCTCTTTTTACAGTCAAAACAACATTTTGTAAATATCATTTAAGTCGGTTCTTTTTTTACTTTGGGAAACTAGTGATTCCACTCTAGGGGGTGTCATGGGTCAGGCTTGGGCCTGCATTTATGTGAATTTTGAATAGGCCCGACTTGGGCCCAACCTGTTTACAAGAGGTTTTGTTGCCCTAATTTGTTGTAATTGCTATTATGGGCTTTACATTATGTCTTTTATTTTATTTCTTCTTGTTGGGCTGTGGGCCCATTATGTAAGTTTGTTCTTTGTTTGAATATAAGTCTTGTGGAGAAGAGAGAACCTAATCTCTTTCACCCTCTCTTTTTCCTCCCTTCTCTTTCTCTCAAACCCTAACTAGCACAAAACCACCAAGCACAACCCCACTTAATTCAGCCTGCTAACCCCCCCCCCCCCCCTCTCTCTCTCTCTCGCTCCACTTTTTTTATTATAGAGATTGGTAATTACTCATATTCCTTCTATGTTTCTTTTCTGTTGAAAATAAATGGATTGTGGTTCTTCCATTCTTTTCCTACCGGCTTCTATTTTCTGATAATAAGAGTTAGAAAGAATTTGGTGAAATTTATGTTAATTATGCAATTGTATGCATTTTTTATATAATAAACACTTTTATGGGTATCAAACGTGTCCGTATCCCAATGCATGGATTCTTGTCGATGGGTCAAAGCAAGCAAGTCCGTATATGTGCCCATCTAAGTCTACAATGCATGGGTTCTTGTTGATAGGTCACACTGGCATATATGCGGCATGCGTGTATCTGAATCCGTGTCCACGTATTACGAAAAGGAACACGCTTGTTGTCTATAAGAATTCGCTAACACACGTTCCGAAAAGGGACAAGTTTTCTTAAAGAATCCGCACAACATAGCTTTGTTCAAAAGTGGGCAACTTGACAAGATTATACGCCTAACAACAGAGACAAATCAATACAAATAATACATAAGACCATCCTTCATAGACCTATGTGTTGGTCTTCATCCTGATAAGGTCAGCTTGCAATTGCCCATGACATGGTTGGGGCCAAAAAAAAGATTCATGATGCCAAAACAATGACGCCAGGGAAGATCTTATGATGGGTGGCATGTCATGGTCTTCATTTCAAAAACTGCTACTGTTGTATAGGATTCAATTCTGTTGGGATCATTTGAATAAATGTAGCTCTTCATTTCAACTATCTTAAAGATTCCCATACTAGGTTACACACACTGCCCAATGATAGCTAAAGGTGTTAATTGGCTTGGGATGGCCCGAAGTTTGGGCAAGCTGAGTGGGCCTACTTTGGGCTGAGTTGAGCTTGGGTTGCCCTTAGCTCAGCCCGGCCCGAAGTACCATACATAAAGGTATTTTATTTACTTGTTTGTATACATCTCAACCCAAAATTTTATAGATTTAATCATTAATGAATGAAAGGTTTTACAAATTTTTTTAATATAAATTTTATAAGGCCCTCGTGATTTTTTTTCGATGGGTAATTATCTGATGTATTACTAGATCAACAGATTACAAACAGTTTACAAAGATGTAAACTAAAAACATGAACTAAGACATTAACCGGTAGAAAATGAAACTATTGATAGAAACAATGGACATGCAACAGATATCATGTGTACAGAAATTTAACTCCTCACAAGAAGATATCTCCCACTTCCTCCCCCAATTGAAAAAGTGAACACCATTTCACAATCGACCACCGTATCCGAGCTAAAATCCAAAGACTTGAAGAGGAGGAATTGTAAAATATGTGATTGTTCCTCTTCTTCCAAATGGACCACGAGACGAGATAGCTCTAGGAAAGATAGTTCAGAATGCTTCCTTAGCAGTTAGCAGCCACCAATTTCGTCAATTGTAAATCCAATAAGAAACTTATAAAGGAGGATGGGAAGATCCAATCTATACCTAACCGAGATGAGAAGAAACCCCAAATCTCAAAGGTAACCAAACAATGCAATAACAAATGATCTACTGACTCTTCCTCGAGTAGGCATAAATAACAGCGATTTGGCATACTTCAGTCTCTACTCTTTAAGTGATCAATTGTAAGAATCTTATTAAAGGTTGTGGACCAAAGGAAAAAAGATAACTTAGATGGTACGCGAGGAGATCAGACAGCCTTATGGAGAAATAAGAGGGAAGGTACGGAGACAATAGACTGTATTTCACTGAAAATCAGCCATTGTTATTTCTAGACCAAATTTTACCCATCTCTAGTCTAGATACATGGGGAGGAAGAACTCAAACGAGTTCAGAGGCGTTTCAAATTCTCAACTTCCCAGTCGTTTATGTCTCTCCTCAATCTACAACACCAAACTAACTCACCCCCCGCTCTCTCAAAACAATCAGTCAATAGGTCCTCATGATCGAAAATCGAATGAGATGTTTTTCTTATTTATTTAATGTTTCTTAGCTAGCTTGAAGTTTGTCCGAACTCAATTGAACTTAGCTGAACTCAACCCACGAGCTATCCAACACAAACTCAACCGAACTCAGCTCGAATTCAACCCATGGGTTGTTCAACTCAGGCCAGTCCCAACTCGGTCTGAAGCCCGATGTTATGTCGCGACCCATGCTTGAGCTCCGACTAAGGGGCTCAACCTGATATTGGTCTTGGGCTGGGGGTTTTAAACTTCGGAATGAGCTGGGGCTAACCACAGCCCCACCCAGCCAAGCCCAGCCCGACTGCCACCCCTAAGTATAACAGTTTGAAATGTTTGCGCAAACCTTTCTTTTACTATTATTATTATTAGGGGTTTTTGCATATAAGCTGTTGGGTTTAACCTAGGTTGCAAATACATTGTTATGAATAACAGGTTTGCAAATTAACTCATCATTTTGCAACCGTTAAACAAAGAGCCTCAACCCTCAATTCGTTGGACTTTCGTTAATAATTATTGGTAAATTGGCTATTATAACCTTAAATTGTCCTTGAACATGGTTAACAAATTTTAACTCCTACGGAAGGTTAGATGCTTTAACCCTTAAGGTTAGTGAATCTTAACCACAGTTAAAGGGAGTTAAAAGGGGACAAGTGTCCTTTAACAATGGTTAACAAGTGTTAACCCCTACGATTAGTTTCTTTTCTTTTTGCTTTTCTAAAAACTAAGTTTAGATGCTTTAACCTTTGGGTTAGTGAATCTTAACCACAATTAAAGGGAGCTAAAAAGGGACACATATCACAAGGGTATATTAGTCATTTTACCACTAACCCTTAGGGTTAAAGATTAAATACCCTTATTCGTGGTTAAGATTCACTAACCCTTCAAGTAAAAGCATCTAACCTTGTTTTTTAGAAAAAATTAAAAAATTAACAGCAGGGGTTAAAACTTGTTAACCATAGCCCAAGGACGGTTTAAGGATATAATAGTTATTTTACCAACAATTATTAACAAAAGTCCAACGGAACTGATGGTTGAGGCTCTTTGTTTAACGGTTGCAATGAGTTAATTTGCTTGCAAATCTGTTATTCATAAAGTGAATTCACTTGAAACAACTTTACTTCACACTCTCCTAATCAAGATTCAAGATCACGCATTTGCATCTCAATGTTGCCCTAATATACAAATTAGGATTTCTAGTTATCATCTCGAGTCGCAATGCGAAGTAATATCACCAATCACCATCAACTTATCAAGTAAAAAATCTATGAACTGAAACCAAAAAAAAAAAAAGATTAGGATAGTAAAAGTGAAATAGAGCTTACAGGGAGGAGGAATGCACAGACGAAGATCGACACGAGCGAAGAGACGATCGAGCAAATGAACTTTCGGATAAGGGAATTATTCAAGGAAGTCGGAGGATTCAAGCGAAGGATCAGCGTCGGGAAGTAAAGAATCGCAACATAGAAGAACGCCATGGCTGTACAGGCGATCACTGCAACAGATCCTTGCACCATCTCTATAGCTGGAAACCCTATCGATTCTCCGAGATGCTTCGATTTCTCCATGAATGAATTAATGGAGGAGACGGAGAGATTTAAGGAATCTGCGAAGATATTTTTCATTGACGTGCTGCTCTTAGCATTGCCTTTTCTGGTTCTCCGTGTTCTCCTCCATGTTTTGAACTTTGAAGTCTTCGCGAGTGTTTTACAAATGTAGCAACGATGTGCGGCAGCGCCGTACCGGAGTCTGATGCTGTATCACCCAAGCTTTAAAATTTTCGGTGAAATTTCGGTTTCGGACAATCCACCAACATCGAAACTGCTTTTATTTCGAAAATCAGATTTCGGTTAAAATTTAAAAAATTTCGGGTGAAATTTTGGATTTCAAAGATTTCGGAATTTCGGCCAAAATCTGATTTTTTTGTTCATAAATATTTTTTTTATTAAAATTCTGAAAAAAATTTACTAAAATTTCGAAAATTTATATATTAATTTTAAAAATAAAATATTATTTATATTTATATAAATATATAAAATTTTAATAAAATATTTTTAATATATATATAATTAATAAAATATTAATATTTCGAAATTTCGCCGAAATCTCACAATATTTCGGTTCGGGTTGGCCGGCCGAAATCTCCGAGAATTTCGAAATTAAAAACCTTGGTTTCACCTCTATTGGCTAGGCAACTAGGCACTTGTCCATCTATCTTGACCATGTGATCTATGGAAGGATTTTCTCTCATTGCCCATTTAGTTTTGTTCTTTTCTTAAAATATCCACCTTTTAATAACTCTCATGATGCACTTATGATTATTTTTTCATAACTCTTTATTTATGAAATGTCTCAAACATCCCTTTGACTACCACCAACACTTTAAAGAATGATTTTGAAAAAAAAAAAAAAAAAAGAGAATGGCGTATGAGCATATAAGATTGGAGAAGCTTCTTACTCTTCTCATCTTTACATCTCAATAAGCTCTTCACTCATTTATCTTTTAATGGATGTTTTAGTATAAAACCTTTTGAAAAAATATACAAAAAAATCTGCGTTTTATTGAAGTTTTTACGTGCAGGGTCAATACCGGATGATACACGTGGTTGATACACTCTGTATTAATAATATCGATACTTATATTGACCCGTATTGATACTTATATTGACATATATCAATAATATCGATACTCAAATTGACTTGTATGGATATTATCGATACAGACTTCTTCAACCTTGGAACACAACTAATATCGATACGAAGTATCGACACGACTTGTTGAGTATTAACCGTACACAATAAATTATAAAAATATAAAGAAAACACATATAAAATCATCTAACATGGGATTTAAGGTTTAAAATCGCAAGTGCAATGATTATAATCTTTTTTCTTTAAGTTAAACGAATTTATTTTAAATAAAACACAAGAAATCAAAAAATGAGTGTTTTTCTTCTGTTAATGGCGTTCTTTTACGATCGTGGTTAATAGTTTAACAAAACAAAGCTATCTTATGGAAATTTAGAACCGATAAGTAATGAAATATTTGGGGACTCTTTTTGATCAACGAAAACACTTCATTATTAATAAGGAGCAAAGGAACTTCTCTATGGTTGATGAGAATGAAGGGGGCATAAATGTCTTTCCTTCAAATGGTTTGGATAATATAGTCCAAAATAGAAAAGTTTCGCATTTGCAAATAGTTCACATGTGTGTGTTGGGCATTCAAGAATTTTAAAACTTGGTTATTTGGGAAACAATCCCTTAGCTGAGGGGTAATCATAGAAAAATCCTTTTGATGGAAAGGAGTTTTGTTTCGGTTACAATTTAATTTCCGCTATAAGGTCTCAACGACGCCATTGCATGGGATCATCACGTTGTATCTGATACCAAAGAATAAAGCCAAGGGTGCCAAGATTGGGTGCCTTAAAACAAGATAATAAACCTGGAGGTCTCGAGTTCGATTCCTGGCTCCCCTCACTAACGGTTGCATGGGGTGGGGGTATTCCCTATGTAGCCCGTGAGATTAGTCTAAGCTTTCAAGGCTCAAGATATCCACGGTTATAAAAAAAAAAAACAAGATAAGTGATTAGCGGACCCAAGGTCCTCTACTTAAGTTATTGTCGTGTCCTCGTGTCCCTTTTAACACCCCTTTAATCGTAGTTAAGCTTAACTAAATTAAAATTAGATATTTTTTTCCCTAAAAGGTTGGATTGCTTAACTCTAGGGGTGAGTGAATCTTAACCATAGTTTGTGAGTGTTAAAAACTAGGGCGTTACCAATGAGGACTAAATATTTCCATACAAAATAGAAATTGCCTTTAAGTTAAACATTTTCCTTAAAGAGCAATAGTTCGCTCCACTGGCAATGAACGAACTATTGCTCCTTGCTCTCACATAGCCGCCCCTTCAATTGCCAATTACTCGGGTTATTTTTTTTAACCCTTTGGTTTTTTTTTTTTTAATTTTATTTTTCTAAAAACCAAGGGTAGATGAGTGAACCCTAGGGTGGATGAATCTTAACCACAGTTAAATAAGGTTAAAAGGGGGACACATGGCAAAAAAGGGGAGCCGAGACGCTTCTCCTCGCGTCACCGACCGAGGAGGTGATTATTTTCCTTCCTTAAAACAATCATTGCCTCAATAAAAGGCGAGGCCTCTTAAGCTGTCAATTCGGCCCTCATGTGATGGTACCCGGAGGCTCAAAAGCCAGCAAAAGCTATAGTTTTTTTCATTTATAAAGCCCAAAACCTGATGTGAGTCCAAAAAAAATTACGCCAATGATATGAGGGTCGGGCATGGGCACCAACACTAAAACCCATCACAGGCCCAAGCCATTATTATTATTATATATATAATTTTATATTCATTTTAAGTTTTTAACTTAAAAGAACCTATATAATCTTCTTTATTGGATAATTTATTGAATTATTTATTGAGATATGATGGTATTTTCACTACCATATTTCTTTGCTGATCACTCATCATTAAAATTCTAATTATCTAATGTATCTTCCTTTCATTTTTTTTTGGTACTTTTCCGTCTTTGTTGTCACTCGTTAGTCGGTGGTGGTTAAGAAAAAAAATTGATAAATAGTATGACAATTTTTTCAGGTTCAGGCCCAACCTTAACCCTGAGGGTAGAGCTTGGGGCTAGCAATTTAGGCCCTATGAGGGCTTGGGCCAAACCCTTACAAATGAAGGATGGGCCTGGACAGATCCTAACTAGATCCAGGGTAACCATAGTTAAAAATGACACTTGGTAAGGGAAGAGGGGATGAGACACCGCTGGCGCGAGGAGCAAACTATTACTCTTGCGTTTTTTTATATATAAAGCTTGGAGTGAGCTATAGCTCGATTTCTCACAGGCCCTCTTACTTAGAGAGTTTGACTAGAATATGCCCTCTTGCTATTATGTATCCCCATATCCCATATACATGTTTTTTTTTTTTTTTTGGTATCAGCATCATTTACCTGTGTTAGTACAGTTAGTACGGTTAGAAGTTAGCATGGGCATTAGAGCTCTTGCAACTCAGACATTGGGGATTAGATCCTGAGACTTCCCTCCACTGAAGGCCACACCCCTACCACTCACGCAAGAGGCAGAAGTGTCAGTATATATGTTATAGAGTCGTGCTTGTTCTATTTTAGCCATTCCTTGCTCTTAGCCAAAAACCAACGCATAACCTTACTCTCAAGCCAAAAATCAACACCTGAACTTTAAACTTTCAGCCAAAAACCAAGCACTTGTCGTCTCTTTAACATGTGCTGGTTTTTGGTTGAAATAGGGCTAGCACGCCTCATATGCTATAATATCTATTTGGAAAATAGTAAACGTATCTGGGGTTGCCATTTTATGACCGAAGGGCAGGTCCTCATTGGTCCACGCCCCAATTTTAAATACTTACCTACTATGGTTAGTGTTCACTCACCCCTAGGGTTGTTCACATTGCACCTCTCTTTCACTTTTATTTTTCCTCAATGGATTTAGGATATACTTTGGATGGGCTAGAGTAAAATACTCAGGCCCAACCTCTCCAACTTGTTACGTGTCCCTTTTATATGTGATTAAAATTCACTAACCCTTAAGGTTAAAGAATCTAATCTTGTTTTTTAATTTAAAAAATAATTATAGGGGTTAAAACTTTTAACCAAAGTTTTAAAAAAATAGTTAAAGGGTGGTCAAGTCCAGGGCTAAAGAAATCCGAACTATCCTCAATGATGCTACACACTCCAAGAAAGCTATCGACTAGCGACAGAAAATTTTCGTCTCTAATAATCGTTTTTCCGTCACTAAGAGTACTAGAGATGGAAATATTGTCCGTCTCTATTCCATGGCGGATACTCGTGTCATTAATAGGTTTAGAGTATTAGAGATGGATTGTTTTCATCTTTAAAAGTATTTTATTTTTAGGGACGAAAATATTTGTGTCTAAAACTGATTATTTTAAAAAAATAAAAATTAGCCCTCTCTTTGTTCCCTCTAGTGAGAGAGAGAGAGAGAGAACGGAAGAGAGATAGCAAAACAGAGAGAGAGAGTTGGTAGAAGAGAGAGAGAGAGAGCATAATAGAGAGAGCAGAGAGAGAAGAACCCTACCATTTGTGATCGGTCACCCCGAAGCTCCCATGGCTGAATTTGTAACCCCATCTCCCAAACTAGGAGTGCCCATATTCAACACCGTACAGCAACAGGAGATCCATGGATCTTTTCTTAGAATTGTCCTCCACAGTAATTTTCCTGCAAAAAAAAAAAAAAAAAACCCAAGAAACTCCGATCCAGCATTTCGTGAAACCCATGAAAATCAACTATTTTTAAAAAAAATTATTTGGTGATTCTTTCTTACCAGGTTCCAAGAGTTGTGCAGATACGATCCCACAAATCCATGATCTCTCTCCCACATAAATATTTCGACCCTCCTTTGATTCCATTGATACAGAGTAGATGCCATTCAAGAAATCAAAACCATGCAAGATATGGGTATGAACATAGAAAAAACCTTCCTCTAGAGGTTTATTTTACTCATTTTCCACCGGAAATATCAAATGACTCCCACCCATCAAGAAATCAAACCATCTTAGAAAATAAAATAAAAAAATCTAACTACCAGAAACATCAAAACCCCATACTAGAAAAGAACAGAAAGAAACTAATTCGAGATCATAAAGGGTGGGTTTTGTAATTAAGAGGGAGAAGAGAGAGAGAGAGCAAGAAAAAGGGAGCGCATGGGGGAAGTTTAAATTTTTTTACGGGAAATAACCTCAATTTTAATTCATATTTTTAGTGATAGATTTATTTCCGTCACTAATAGTCTTTTACAATTAGAAATGGAAATAAATCTATCTCTAAAGGTAAATTTATTTTAAAAAATGAATTAAATGTCAAAATAAGAATTAGAGACGGAAATATTTCGTCTATAATGGTCTTTTATTATTAGAGACGAAAATATTTCCGTCTCTAAAGGTAAATGTATTTTAACAAATAAATTAAATGTCAAAATAAGCATTAGAGACGAATTTATTTCCGTTACTAATAATCTTTTACTATTGGAGACGGAGAAATATTTCCGTCTCTAAAGGTGAATTTATTTTTAAAAATGAATTCAATGTCAAAATAGGCATTAGAGACAAAAATACTGTTAGTGACAGAAATATTTCGTCTCTAACATTGAATAAATATCGAAGTACTAATTAGAGACGGAATATTAATGATGACATTAGTTTCCGTCTCTAAAAGTATATATTAGAGACGGAAATATTTTCCATCTCTATTATTTCGTCGCTAGTCGGTAGCTTTATGTTAGTAACATCTGTTAGCCTATATATGTCCACCATAGGTCTCCTTAGTGATTTTGATGATAACACAATAATGTAATGAGATTTGTGTTTCTAATGTGTCAATTGAGTGTATATGAAAATCAGTTTACCAAAAGTATTAACAAAGTCATTCATAGAAAAAACATGAAAATGACATCATCTATAAAGAGGAATCAACATCAAATTAAAGCAAGTCATTGGATGAAGATTGAAGAAGAAGAATAATTGATCATGAAACTAAAGATGAAATCAAATCAAGATCAAAGATTAAAGACTCTCAAAAATGTTTAATTGTTTTATTTTTTAGTGAGAGTGTCTTAGGATTTTTGTAAAAAGTCCTCAAAGTTGGTTGATTGAAAAGCTCAAAGCCTAAATTGACCATATGAGCCTAAGGCCAAAATTGAATAACATTCTAAGGCCCTAAAACATTATTTGGAAAAACTATAATCATGATAAAGATGAGCCAAAAGACCAAGGAATTCAATCCATCACTAAAGTCAAGAAAAATGGATTTTATGCTGAAATGAACCATCCAGTAGTCTAAATGAACCATCCTGTCAACTAGATGAAGGTCAAGATTTTGATCTAGCCACTGGGTTCATAATTAGTATAATTGAAATTCTACTTAAGGGATTAGGATGAAATTTTGAATTTTTCATAGATCCTATTCACCCCCCTCTAATATCCAATCCTTGGGTATTAAGTGGTATCAGAACCTAGATCTCTGTTTTTAAAGATTTAACCATCTTAGAAAAAATATCTTTTTTGATAAATTTGAATGATTGGATGCTTAATTATGTTATGCTAAATGTGTATTAATTATAATTTTGATGATTGATTGATATCTATTGCTTTGAAATGGATGATTGTTGATATTTAATTATTCATTATTATTTGGATCTTAATGAAATGATCATTATTTGATGTTTTGGATGTTATGAAAAATGTATAAAAAGTGTAATTGAAATGTTCATTACACTATGTTCAACTAAATGACGCTATAAGTCTTTGATATCCACACTGGATATTACAGAGCGACTGCCCAACAAGCTCAGGTCTTAGAACAATATTTGCTCACTATTTTTTTGATAATCCTTATGCCATATTGAAAATGAATTAAATTGGTATAATGTGCTTATGTGATATCTTTTTGATATTGTCAATAGAGAGAAATATGATAATGGAATGAAATATCTAAACCCTTGAAATGACTAACTTAAAATTGAATTCATGTGCTTAAATGACATATTCAAATTGATATCAAATGTTTGTATTGACTTAACCAAATGAATTTAGTAATGGTTTCATAACTTGTGAATGATTTATCTAAACTATATGCAAATGAATTTATATCTTGAAATTATTAATGCATATGTTTAAGGAAAGTTTACCTCAAAAATTGTATTGAATTTATTAATTGAGGGAAAACTTTTTCCTACTTTATTTCATTATTATGTCATCATCAAAAAATGGGAGATTGTTAGCCTATAGGTGTCCACCATATGTCTCTTTAGTGATTTTGATGATAACACAATAATGTAATGAGATTTGTGTTACTAATGTCTCAATTAAGTTTATGTGAAAATCAGTTTACCAAGAGTATTGACAAAGTCATTCAAAGAAAAAACATGAAAATGACATCATCTATTACTAACGGAAGGCATGTGCGTTGCACGTGAGTGTACAGTCCTAAAAATTGCAAAATAGTAGATGAAGTGACAGAAATGGAAACCATGAATTTTGTATTTGAACTTCACTACATCGAATTCAATAAAAATATGTGTACTCTAGGATAGAGTAAAGTACGAAGCTTTCAAATCTGATTATTTAATTACATGAGCTTAAATTTTGAGGATGAAATAAAGGAAATTAGAAAATTTAAACTAAAATAGTGACAACAATTGTTGCAATTAACAGAAATCAAATTAGGAAAAAGTGATTAGAATCAATGTATCAACAAATAGCGACGAAGAGAAATGAAATTAATTGAAAATAACATCATACCAAACACTTTTCAATCACCAGATATATAGAGAATCATCTGAAAGATGTGATTCCTATAATGATTAACATAATGTGAAAATATTACAAATTTATCAAAAATTTTAAAAATTTTGGTAAAGCAATATTGATAGTCAAATAATGACATACCGTATTATATATCTGTAAGTTTCTGGTGGGGAACTTCAAGCGCATTACTTTTCTAGCCAACATTGTAGTTAGATCATTTTGGTAAATGTGGACAGAAATGGAATTGTCATCCATTTTTTTTGCCAATCATGTGAGGTTACGGCTAATTTATTATTCTCAAGCTGATGGCCAACATATGTTGGTCTTGCATGCTTGAATGACCTTTTATCAAATTCAAAATTTTCTCTATTTCTCTTTCTTGGGAAATTTAACCTTGGAAGTTTTCTTTGTCTATCTGTAGTGCAAAAGATAGGAGCATTAATATTTAAACAAATAAAGAATGATATAGTATAAAAGGAATGTCTTAGTAAAAGTTGTATTACCCCTCTCATGCAATTAAAACTTTCTTATATACCACATTTTTGGTATAACTATCATTCATGTCGTAAGACTCCATCTTTCACCAAAATCTTAGTGTTATAATTTGAAATTCCCCTTGATAATGCAACATACAATTGACCATGACTAAACACATATTGAGGGAGATATATTCCTACATGAGGAATGGTTTGTCCTTGCGACTTATTAATTGTTAGAGCAAAACTCAACCTCACTGGCAATTGCTTCATTTTCAAAATAAAAGGCAATTGTTTGTTCTCTGAAGTCTTGAGAGGAATGCGTGGTAAGAAAACTCTGGTTCCACAATATAATCCTGTTGCGATTTCTGCATCAATAAGATTTCTTTGAAAGCCTCAACATAATAGGCGAGTTTCATTGCACAAACCTGATTGTGGATCAAGATTTCGTAAAAGAATAATTGATGCTCCTAGTTTAAGATTCAACTTATGAGGGGGCAATCCACCTGGTGCAATCGAGTTTAGAAACTCTTGCTGATATAAATTTCGTGAATCTTCTTCAACTGAATCAAATGAATAGTAAACAAATTCTTCACCACTGAACATATTGATGACTTTTGCATTAAGAATATCAACATATTCATTAAGTGGCGTCAATAAGGCTCTGTTAACCATATAATCACGATCATTTGCATTTTGAAGAATGTTAGGAAAAACTTCTGAAGTTAAGTCAATAACCGAGTCTTCATTTGTGTAAGGAATGATCATATCACTCGGTATTTTTATCAAGTCTTCATCTATATATGCTTCTTCTCCATTACCAATTCATAATAAAAATTCTGAGAAGTGTGGATCTAATTGTGCTCTCATATTAGCTTTTAGGCTGATGACTTGGACATGTTCCCAAATGTGTGACCTCATGACATATGCATCTATAGTTTCTGCACATGTTCCGTTCGGAACAACGGGTAGAACTTGACAAAAATCTTCACCTAAGACAAAAATTTTCCCCCAAAAAAATTGTGTGTTGCCCATTAAATCCTGTAATGTTCGATCAACTGCTTCAAATGCATGACAATGTGTCATGGTGGCCTCATCCCAAATGAAAATACTGGCAAGTCGAAATAGTTCAACAATGTCGGATTGTTTGGTAATACTACACATAGATGATGAATCCAAACGTATAGGTATCTTGAATGTGCAGTCCGACCTTCGGGTGTTAAAATTGTAACTATTCATGAGATTGCAGTAGCTATTGCAATCTTTTCAGATTTTCTAATAGAAGCTAAAAGTGCACGATATAAGAATGTCTTTCCAGTACCACCAGGACCATCAATGAAATAGACCGAACCTTGATTTGTACAAATAGCTGTAGTAATTGTATCAAATGCCAACTTTTGTTCCGCATTTAGTTTATCGATTGCAGCAACGTCCTCATCAGGTATATTGATGGATAACTCATCATCTATTAATTTAGAAGGTGAAAAGTTGGAAACAAATTCTTCATCCACTTGTGGAAGTCCGAAATCTAATAAAGTCTTACTATGTTGGTTGAGCAAAATTTGAATATCTGTAAGCAGTCTGTTAGTACGAATTCGTAGAACTCATTGGATAATCTTCAGACATATGGTTGTAAAACTCTTCCCACAATTTAGATATCTTTGTTGGATTATAGTAAATTAAGATTGTGACAAATAGTCTACGAAGTGCATTTGACATTTTAGAATTAGCTGCATCAATGAGACACTCTTTGATGTCATTATCACTTTCAAGTAACCCACGATGTTCAGCAACTTCTTTGAAAGTTAGATAATGTATTCAATTATAATCCAGCAAATCATCAAAAGATGTTGGACCTCGGACATGATTAAGAAGTAATCGCAAGAAATATCTTTCCCCTTCCATTGGGGAAACTGCATATAATCTTCGTATTGCACGTTTTTCAGTTCTTCTTTTTGTCCAAAGCTTCTCTCTTTCTGTCCAACGATATTTTTCTGGAAATTCACGATATAAGTATTGTCTTGCTTTAACATCTGTAACATTTGCAGTAAAAAATTCTGTCAATATTGTCTTCAAAATACAGTCATCAGTCAACACATCTGGTAGGTATTGATGACTATAATATCTAACTTGTTGCTTATTGGGCAAATGTATTTGCAATGGCTCTACCGAAGGATAAATTCGATGTAGTTGAAATTTCAACATTCTCCATAGAGATTCAGGCGCACATATCCATCGGGCATCGACAAATTGAGAAATTTCATCGTCACGAAAGTTGTGTGATACTTCAAGAGATATACGGTTTGGACCTTTGTAGATGTACTTATATAGGTACTTGACAGATTTTATGCTTGCACAAATCTCAACATTGCGGTGACAATCATATTTGCGTATTAGCCAAGGGTTGTAAGGGACAACCCATCGATTGTCTACCAACTTATTAGCATTGTTATTGAGACAAACAAAATGACCATCATCACGACGTCGATACACTGGGTAGGAGTCATTACCTTGAATTGTGACTTGAGTAAATTGTCGTGGATAACCTTTCTTGCAAATTCCATCTTTCATGCATGAAACAGTTTTGTTGTCTGCTCCACATGGTCCGTGAACCATATGTTTGGTAACCGAATTCCACAATTCAGGTTCTGTATCGTGGCAAGGTATCTCAACTCGTACTAATTTGTCATATTCATCAGGGCTCATTAGTTTGTCAGCTTCTTGCAAAATAAGTAGTATATAAATATGTGGTAGACCTCTTTTTTGGAATTCAATGACACTGACGTGTGCAATTACCTTTCTTAGTATGTTGTGTTCTATGATGTCCTTTTTGAGTTCTTCGCATTTAGCACGAAATATTTGTGTAGTCAAATCAGGACGATCTTGTGGCAACTGTCCTTGGAGTAATTCTCTTCCCAAGAATGATTGCATGTCATCGTTAGGAAAATATCTGGTTTTCCATATTTGTGTACCAATTTCATGACATCTTGGTACTGATGATAAATATCTCGAGGGCTTCCAACAAAAGAGGATGGGAGAATGACCCTACGTCCGACTTTATCTGAAACATTTGAATTAGGATAATGAGACAATATTATTGTATTAAATTATATATAAGATTATGAACTTAGTATGTAGTCAAACCCAAACCTGCACTTGTTTCCCCAGTTTCTATTGCATCTTGTAAACCTTGGTATAGTTCAGATCTAATAACATTTTGATTATTACGTAAGTATCTCAACCTTTGAGTTTCGATCTTGACGTAATTGTCTACAGAATATTGTTGGAAAAGTCGACCTCCTCGTAGGAGAATTGAGGGATTAGAATTCTTAATCTGAAAAACAAATGTGTTAAACTCTAACTTCGTCATATACAACGGTCGAATATAAATTATTGGAAAAAGTAAAAAAAGGAACCTGAATCATATAGGCGTAATAAGAACGACATGTCAATCTTCGATGTCTTTCATTGTAAACATCTATATCCCAACCATGAGTTCCATATGGAAGTAAGAGAGGATACTGCAATGGATCATAGTAACATGCTGTATCTACTACATTTTGCAGGTGTCCACTCCGTATCTGTACTATAATATCTCTTGCTTGTTTACCTTCATTATCACCCACATCAGTCAAAATTGCTACAACTTGTGACACGGTTGGAAGGTTGTATTAAGGATGGCCATGTGAAATTTCTGATCTAATTAATAGTCTACATGTATCTAGATCAGGTCGCTGTGCCAGTGAGCGGAAGACTTGAACGAATGGGTTGTGAGCATCCAGGATTTGTTTTAACTTTGTTACAATCTGAAAATGTAATAAGTTATTTATTGCTAGCCGATTTTCAACTTCATGCTCGGTGTCATAAATATACATCTGTATATACCTAGGCCTTCTACCATCAATGGGTAATATACTTCCAATTTTATGATATACTACACCTTGAGCACGAAAAGTATATACCCCAGCTCTTCCGCTTGACTTTCATCGATATTAACGCCCATAGAAGTGAATGCAAATGTAGAATTATATGATCTAATGTATCATCTGAAATGAATTGCCTCATCAGAGTCATTGATATATAAATCCAATAATTCCTATGGTGCTGATGGCAAAGGAATACACACCCATCCGTTGTTGCAGCATAAATCACCAAACTCAAATTGGAATAATTTTGCATCACAATGACTACAAATTCTAGGCATTGTTAGATTGTTACGATGAACAGTGCCCTCAATATATTGCCGCCCAATATTATGCCGTCTCGTAGGAATTGTGGAGTTAGTTTCATTTCCCCCACGTTGGACAAAATCTTATTGTATTTCTTAGTTAAAGCTTAATATGAGAATTCTTTCTGCATATAAAAATTAACATAATGATTGTAATTATTGAAATTTGCAAATTTTTGTTATCAATAATTTGTTCAAAATTTAGTTAGATAGATTATGAGTAAATTATAAACAGGTAAATAGTAAAGATGTGTAAG
Source organism: Tetracentron sinense (assembly GCA_015143295.1). Taxonomy (NCBI): domain Eukaryota; kingdom Viridiplantae; phylum Streptophyta; class Magnoliopsida; order Trochodendrales; family Trochodendraceae; genus Tetracentron; species Tetracentron sinense. Next base: position 13,734,382 of record CM026563.1, read on the forward strand.
AATTACTATAGACCTTCGCTTTAGTTTTCTTCCATAATGCCTTCAGGAGTAACAAATATATCTCGGTCACCTCGACTTCTACATTGAACATCTGTTGATATGTACGCAAGAGGTGAGACAAAGACTGACAAAGTGTACATTAATAGTGTTTGGTAGGTGAAAACAAAAAACTAGCAATTTGTGTTACATCATTCCTATAATGAGCAGCTTATAGATAGCTTTAATCACCTAGGCCTGGATGTTCCCTATGTCGAGCTTGACGACGCACTTGAGTCAAGCGAGTTCTCCCGTGATGAAGGCTGGATCCACTTGTAAGATCTGGAAATGGCATCCGAGTTGTATCGTGATAATTTTCAGAATCAGTCGTATTAGAAATGGATTTGTTGGAAGTTGACGTGCTTGTTTTCCTATATCACGTATTCTAATTCTCCCTTGATGAACAATAGTTTGAGTAGTAGAATTGCCTAAAGGTGTATAATTAGAAATGTGTTACTGAACATTTCAATGATTACTTGAATGCAATACCCAACAATTGCATGGTTAAATTTAGAAAATAAAATTAAAAAAATAAATAAGTAGACTGCTATATGAGTACCCATTGAAGCCATGTTTGTTCCAGCTTGATTGGTTTAATTCCATTGGAAATCATCGGACAATTGTTGTGTACCACTACGTCGATGTAGGAGTACATTTTGTCGATGTTGACGTGATTGTGATTCCGACAATATACCAACCAATTGCTCTTGTCGGCGATGGTATGCATTGCGCTGTTGTTCTCTTCGTAGCTGCCTTTGTTCATTACTCAATTGTGACCATCATTGATGCCCTCGAATTCTAGATTGTACACGATCTCTATGCAAACGGCTTCCTTGTAAGGGTTCCGTTATTAAGGGCCTAGCATTATGTCCAAATATTATTGGTAGTTCACTCTCTTCATTAGTCATCCTACCTTATCTGCAAGGCATAGAAATAATGTGTTCCTCTTATGAAAATGCATAAATATAGTCACATTTTATCTATGTGTATGAAAACAATTTAGTTTAATCGTAACCACAATAACAAATGAACATAATAGTATTGCAGAACAGTCCTAATTGAATAGAAACACAAAACATAAACATACAATATATAATTAATACATGTATAAATGGATGAAGCCAATTCAATAAGAGTGTAAAGAAATTGCTATTGGAATACCTTTACTCACCGTGTAAAAGGAGAGGTTACCTAATAAGATAAAAAAGTTAGCAGATCCCTTAGGAGTTTAAGGGATCACATTGTGGGCAGAAACAATACAATAGAGTACGCTATCTCTAAACCATGGGTCTGTCCCAGTGGTTGTGTGTCTCCATTTGGGCAGGTGTGACTCGAGTTCAAGCCACATGTGGCTGTTGATGCCCAACATGAGTGTTAACTCCCCTAACCCCTTAACCCCTAACCTAGCTAGACAAATGAGTTAGGGCCAAAAAAATAAAGAGAGTACGCTCTCTCTCTCCAAGGCGATTATACTTGTTGGGGTTGGGGAAGCGAAACTGGAGAAAGCATGGCGTCCCTAAGCGACATTAGCTGGAACTCCTAAATTTCCAGCTTCTATAAATAGAGAAAGGGGGTAACGGTACAGTTGGATAGTAGGCTTTTGAGTCTCTAATGTTGTAGGGATCTAATGATCGGGTACCCTATGCGAAACCAAAATAGATGAAGGGTCATCACGCATGGATGATGGAACTGTAAGCAAAACCAAGGTGCAAAATCAATCTTAGACCTAGAAACCAACCAAACACTAACTTCTGCAGGGTGGGAATTTTTTTTGATATTAAATAACGAAAATGGATAATATACTAACTTTGATCTTCAGTGAATCCAGATAATAAGTTGGGAATCCATGGGAACAAATGCCTAAAATTTTCAGGTAAAAAAACTTTTTAAAAAGAAATTATACTAAACTTCAATTTCAGTGAATCTAGATAATAAGTTGTGAATCCAAGGAAACAAATGCCTAAAATTTTTGGGTAACCCGTTTGGAAGAAGCGGTCTTCTTCAGCCGAAATGTTTGAGAAAAGGTTGTCTTCTACAGCAAATTTCGTATGATGAACCCTGTTTTTTTTTTTTAAAAAAAGAGAGATAATGAGGAAACTATTAAGAAATGTGGGAAAAGAGTGGGGAGATAGACTTGTGGGTGCAATTGAACTCGGGTAGAGTTCAATCATAACTGGTATTAATTGATATGGTCAATATTATAGACCCAAACAATTTACAAAATATGCAATCGTCTTCTCCATGCATACTGTAAATGCACAACCACTGTAATTTGTTTTTTTCTTAATTTATTTGCTTACTTAGTGAAATGACCAAAATTGAATTAATAAGAAAAAAATTTTAATTTCATAATCTAATCCAAAAGATAAAAGAGATAATGAGGAAACTGTTAAGAAATGTCGGAAAAGAGTGGGGAGATAGACTTGTGGGTGTGATTGAACTCAAGTAGAGTTCAATCACAATTGGTATTAATTGATACAGTCAATATTATTGACCCAAACAAATTACAAAATATGTCATCGTCTTCTCCAGGCATACTGTAAACGCACAACCACTGTAATTTTTTTTTCTTAATTTATTTGCTTACTTAGTGAAATGACGAAAATTTAATTAATAAAAAAAAATTAATTTCATAATCTAATCCAAAAGATAATTAAAACCAACATATCAATCGTGATGGGAGATCCGTATGACCACCCAATCATAATTGAGGTTCTAAATTTTTGTGGGTTTATGGATAAAAAACGAATCATTTTTTTTAACAGTATCAAATCAAAATATTAAAACTAAAATAGACAGTGAATGGAACCAAATGCATAGAACTTTTCAATCGAAACCAAATCCGTGGATTATTTTGTTTACCATTATCAAAATACAAAAAATATAGAGAGGTATCCAAGAGATCTTACTATGAAGTCAGCAATTTCGGTGAAGAAGAGGAAGACACAAAGAAATGGAGGAATCAATTTTGAAATCGTAGAGAGAGATATTGGGTGGGCGTTAGATAAGGGGAGATATTTGAATTGGGGAATCGTGCTCTATCTGAGTGCTATGTAAAAGGAATACAGTTATTAAGAGACGAAGTTAAGGGCTGAAATTATTGAAATACCCTAAATTTAATTAACTGATATAGAGATGAAACTAAATAATAAGAGGAGTTGTATAGGCAAAAACAGGAAAACAAACAAATCAACGTTTTTTGCAACCCTCCCACTCCCGTTATAATAGTAGAGTAATAGTAAAGAATGTAGAGAATTAAGGCTTTGAAAATTCAATCAACGCTTTACTCTCCAATTCTCTTTATAGTAGTAGAGAAGATGAATCAACATCAAGTCAAAGCAAGTCATTGGATCAAGTTAGATTAATTCGAAGATATTAAAATCCAAGTCATGAAGATGAAGATTGAATAAGAAGAAGAATTGATTATGAAACTAAAGATGAAATAATTAAGATTGAAGACTCTCAAAAAGGTTCAAGTGTTTTAATTTTTAGTGAGTATCTTATGACTTTTATAAAAAATCCTCAAAGTTGGTTGATTGAAAAGTTAAAAGCCTAGATTGACCATAGGAGTCTAAGAGCAAAATTGAATAACTTTCTAAGGCTCTATGACATCATTTGGAAAGACCATAATCATGCTAAAGATGAGCCAAAAGACCAAGGAATTCAATCTCATCATTAAGGTCAAGCAAAATGGATTTTATGATGAAAATGAACTATTCAGTTGACTAAATTACAATCCAGTCGACTAGATTAAGGCCAGGATTTTGATCTAACCACTGGGTTCATCTAGTCGACTAGATCACCCATCCAGTCGACTAGATGCCTCGGGACAGGTATTAAAAACCCTGTAACAACTATTTTTAAACGACTCTTTTGCATTCAATGTGGTTTCAACGGTTATATCTTTGCAAGGGCTATAAATAAGGATGATTTATGAAATAGAAAGTGATGATCTATCAATCCAATCATCCACTCTAAAGCTTAGATTTCCAAATCTATTGAATTAAACCTAAAATCCTCAAATCTGTTTTATGAGCTATTCAATTCAAATATTTGGGAGATTTTTAGCGAACTTTAGAGAGATCATTCAGCTCATTTTAGGAGCATATTATGATTGTAAAACACTTCTCATCCAAGTATATTGAAATCAAGAATCGTGGATTCTTGTCCTTGATGTTGGGAGCTTTGTAAAGTCAAGAGATAATTATTATCTTGTCAATAGGCTTGATCTTCACCCGTAAGAAGATTATAAATGTCTTATCCTCATCCGTAAGAGAATTGTAAATATTTGATCTTTACTCGGAAGAAGATTGTAAAAGGTTTGATCTTCACCCGTAAGAAGACTGTGCGAGTAAAATCGTGGTGAATCCTCTAGTGGGTATAGCTTGAGGCTGGGACGTAGGCAGGATTGCCGAACCTCGTGAAAAATATCTTTATGTTTGCATTCTCTAACTCTTTCCGTTACTTTATTGCTTTAAATTATTTGTGTGGTATTACATAATTCATTTCCATTTTAATTAGTATAATTGAAATTTCGTTTAAGGAATTAGGAATAAATTTTGAATTTGCAATAGACCATATTCACCCCCCCCTAGGGTCCAATCATTGGGCAACAACATAAAAAATAAGTGCCGTCAATTTAGGCAACCGGTTTCCTTTCACAGATGCTCTTAGTATTATACTCAGGCATAACCTTTTTGCCCTACAAAGGGGTTTAATTAAGGAGGTAATAACATGTGTGCGCACGTTCCGTTGGGTGGTACGCGCACACCTCTTCAGCTCGTGACAATCCACTTTAACACTCATTAACTATGGTTAAGATTCACTTACCCTTAAGTTAAAATAATCTTAGTTTTTAGGAAAAAAAATATTAAAATAAATTAAATTTGGTTAATATTCACTCACTCATATGATTAATTCTTTTTAATATATATTTTTTCAAAAACCAAAGTTAGAATATTTAACCTTAGGGGTGAGTGAATCTTAACCACAGTTAATAGGTGTTAAAGAAGACACGTGACAAGATAAGGGGGTGTGCACGTACTATACAACAAAACATGCACATACATGCTATCACCTCATCAGTTAAATCCATTTACACGCGTCTGCCAAAGGTGTTATAATGGTAGTTACACAATTCACATGCACAGGTCAATTATATACGAGCCAACACAAGACTAAACCCAACCTAACTCCCCAAAAGGGTGTGACTTATGGGGAGGGGATGGAGCTTTTTTGAACCGGCAAAAGATTTGCTTTGATGGACTCCCGAGTTGGGCGCTCGGGCATCCACAAAGCATGGGGCACCTAACGGTAATAAAAGGGGAGATATCAAGTGGGGATAAGTCAAAATCATGGGAAGAAAATGAAATGACTTCTTCGCAAATTATTACAAGTGGGCCTCGGGCCTCCACCATAACGAATCTTTTGCCTGTTAAACCTCTAAAACCAGTGTGCCACATCATTTGTACTTTTACACTTTTACGCCTCTTTCATTCTTTCTTTTTTTAAATCTAGGCCAAAAGCTAAGAAGATTAAACTTGCATCCATGGCGTGGCGTGGCTTGGCCTGGCCTAGCCCTTGACGGTGGTGCCTAGACCTAAACGAATTCACGTACTTCAAGACTAGAGCCTCACCCTCATAAATGATGACTGAGCTTGAGTAGACTTAGGCCCGACTGATCCGGGCCTTTCACAGCCCTATTGAGAATCTTGGCAATGAGCGTTGTAAAAGTCTCATATTCTCTCTCTTTTTCAACAACTTTTTATAATAATTAGAAGGATAGTAATCAGCCCACCATGCATTTGACTATGAAAAATAGTTAACCAAGATGCTAAGTAATGAGTATTTAAAAGGGGGCATGGACCAATGAGGTCCAACCTTAGTTTTGCAAATGGATTTCCCAGGTATACCTATCACTGCTCTTTGACTATTTAATTGAATGACTGTGGCGAATATTTAAAAGGGGGGCATGAACCAATGAGGTCCAGTCTTAGTTTTCAAATTGATTTCTTAGATACGCCTATCACTGCTCTTTGATTATTTAGTTAAATAACTATGTAGTCAAGTGAGTGAGTGAGTTCTAACCACAATTGACGAGGACGGCTATTTTGACTACATAATCAAGTCTTACGATAGTCTCCAGAGACATTTTCTCTTGCTAAAATGATGTGTTGACACGTGTTCAAATAACTTGACATTTTTAGTAGTCTCAATCATTTTTTTTTCCTTTCTTACACTCCATTACTTCTGGATTTTAAGGACAGGAGAGTTCCGGGACACATGTCAACACAATATTTCAGCAAGAAAAGATGTCTATGGCTATAGCTAGAGACGATCTGAAGTCCATAGTCAAATGTGGTAGTAAATTAAACATTTCCCTCACCAAAATACTCATACATGTGAAGAGCATTTATTCATTCAACAAATGGTTTAAAAATGTAACAGTGCAGTCTCCCGGATATCAAGTTTGTAGATCATATTCGGAATCTACCACTTAGTTTGGGCGACTGATTCACCCTCTTTCCTATTCGGTATCTACCACTTATTTTAAAATCGATTTTGAAAAAATTGATTTTTTTAGGTGAACCAAACGAGATTCTTTGGTCTAACATCGCTTAGATTCGATTCTTAGTGATTTAATCCAAGAAAAAAAGAAATCAATTCAAATGCCCCTTACGAATTTGCTAAAGTAGAAAAGAACAATGGGCCACTCTAAGTTAAGTTGAAAAGTCCAACCTTTTTCAAGCTAAACTTCCTCCAAAAATATATATATGTTTTAAACATTGACTCCAATATGAGAAAATCCTCATTTAACAAAGAAACAAAAATTTGATATTCCAATTTTGTAAACCTCATCTAGGAATTTGTACAAGCAGAAGACACAAATTTTTTAAAAATTTAAAAATGATTAATTGCTCTACTTCAAGAGATAATTTGAGTTCCCCATTTTAAATGTAATCATGGTGACAATTTTGTAATTATTTGAGTTCTTATGAATCCGTCAATGTACTGTTCAATAATTACAAAATTGTCAACACATTTTACCCTGAAAATGGTAGGCTCCAGTTATCTCTTGAACAAAGCATCTGTTCAAATTTAAACTTTTTTTTTTACTTTCTTCCGGACAACATGATTTAATCACATTGTTACGTTTTCCAAACAAAGTTTGATGAACAAAATATACTTCTTTAAATTGAGAAAAATATTTAAATTAAATTCTTTCATATTGGTAGGGCAGTGACTAAGTTATCATTTTAATCAAGCTATCTTCTTTTTGTGGCCACAAAAGAGATTCATAGTTTTTGAACACTAATTTTTGCTATTGGGTCCAAGTTATATGGTGTATGTGGACATTTAAGAAAAATACTCTTAAAAGCATCTTTGAATTGTATATTTAAAATCTTAAAGTAGGTTATGTGACACTTTTACCAAAGAAAAACTTGAAAAATATTTTCTTTTTCTTTTTTAGATTAAAAAAAAATTAGATTTTGGAAGTCAAATTTTGGGGTACTATTAAAGTGTCCATTATTTTATTTTTCTTCTAGTGATTTTAAGATATTTTAAATTTACGAAGTCAAATTTGAGGGCCACTTTTAGATTGATTAGTAATTAACATTTGATGGATTTACTTATATGAAGAATGTTAGCCCCGGACATAGAATTCAAAAAAAAAAAAAACAAACTCTCACTACTGAAGTGTCATGTATTGTTGTTGTAACCGATTACTTTTACAACTGGTTAAAACAATAATTATTTCATTCTTTTAAGGTTTTTAATTCAACTGATTGCAAAAACAACCTGTGAAAGCAACCACACATGTTGCTTTATTGGTGAGAGTTTGGACGTTTGTGTCTAGACATATGCGAATACTATTAAACACATTTTTTTTTTAATTGTAATATCTTTTAAATTTAAAAGTAGGTTATGTGATATTTTTATCAAAGGGATTTTTTTTTTTTTGTGATTTTAAAACATTTTAGATTTAGAAAGTCAAATTGTGGGGTTACTATTAAGGCACTCCTTTAATTTTATTGTAAGCCATTATAAATTTAGGAAGTCAAATTTGGGGCTGTTAGACCACCCTTCAGATCGATTAAGTAATAAATCTTTGATGGATTTGCTAATAGAGAATTGCTTACACTAGTGGGAGAGTTCCATACTCTCAACAATCTAGCACACTTGTCCTTTGCATAGATTACTTTTATTACTTTTGTCAGCCTGTTGAGATAATCAATGAGAAATATGTTTTAATTACTTGTGGTAAATTAACATGATATAGCAATGGCACATAGGGGCAGAGTCGGGATTCTCTTTTTTTTGGGGGGAGGGAGGGGGGCGAAAAAAAAATTAAGGGCCAAGTTCGTGGGCCATCGCATTTGCTTGTGTCCGTTTCTAAAGAATATTTTTTTTTCTCAGAAATTTAGGGAATGATTAGAGTCCCCCATCTCCAACTCCGCTCCTCTCCCATGCTACACCCCTATTAATATTATATATATTTTTTTCAAAATTTGGTGGGGGACTTCAGCCCTTGGACGCTTGTGGCTCCACCCCCTGATGACACATGTCGTTTTGGCAATTAGAGTATGTAAACCTTTTTTATTCTATGAAACCGTATTAATTAAACTAGTAATACAGGTCACTTTTCCTATGCCATGTCATGAACCTCTAAGAATGAACCACTCACATTTAAGCTGACATTCCTCGGCGTAAATACACCCTTGTGGTGGCAGTACTAGAAATGTGCACATGGGAATGCTTGCATATAGTGTGACGCTTGCATTCCCACTCTATGAAACTTGGCACCAATGGGCAGGGCTGTCAACGGAGTGGATAGTGTTATATATGTATCCACTCTGATTAAAAAAATCCTATTATCCATATATTATCCGTATCCGTTCCGATATCCAGCAGTAACTATATTAACGAAACTGAATTTGAATTCGTTTAAATAGTTGAATTTAGATATTTATCCGACTTCAACTGATTATTATAATCGAATTCGAATATTCGAATTTAATTTGAATTTGAATTCGTTTAAACCAACGCAAATTACATATATATAAAAATTAACAAAAAAGGGTAAAAAAAAATCAAATTATGCTGATCAAAAACCCTAACTGGAACTGAAACCAGAAATTTCATTGATAAATGATAAAAATAGAATTATAAAATAAACCAAAATTAAGGCATAAATTGGGAAGTAGAGAAACATACCGCTTGATACCTTCTTTGTGATTATCCTCAAGCAAGCTTTTGGAGGGTATGATTTGTGGCTTCGTGATAATCTTTCATAGCTGTTACATGACTTCAACTTCTTCTTATAAGGGTTTTCTAGCTTGGCAAGGTCCTCCAAGCATCTAAGAATGGATAATGAGGTGAAATATTGAGGACATCTCATACAAAGGGCCACTTGAGAGTTGATATAATAAAGGAGAAGTGTTGCCCAAGGATTCGACCCTAGAAGGGGGTGAATAGGGTCTATGATAATTTAAAATTTCATCTTGTTTCTTTAAGCGAATTTTAATTTTAACAAATTAAAAGGAAATAGAATTTATGCAATTCTACAATCAATGCAAAACAATAAAGTAAAGAGAATGCAAATACAACGATATTGTTCACGAAGTTCGACAATCCCGCTTACGTCCCCACCTCAAGCTATACCCACTAGACGATTTCCCATGATTCACTCAATCGCTAATCTTCTTAGGGGTGAAGATCAAACCTTTATAATGCAAGATAATCCTCTCTCTTGACTTCAGTCTACTTTACGGGTAGAGACCAAACCTTTACAAAACTCCCCGCTTCAAGGATAAGAATCTACTGATTCTTGATTTTTTTTCACACTTAGATGAGAAGTGTTTTACAATCATAATTTGCTCTTAAAATGAGCTCAATGATCTCTCTAAAACTCACTGAAAATCTCCCAAAGATTGAAATTGAATACCTCAATAAAACAGATTTGAGAATTTTAGGTTAAACTCAATAGATTTGGAAATCTTAGCTTTGGAGTTGATGATTCAATAATTGGATTGATAGATCATCACATTCTAGATAATAAATCATCCTTTTTTATAGCTCTTGCAAATATATAGCCGTTGGAGACAAATTGAATGCAAAAGAGCCGTTGAAATATAACCGTTACAGAGTTAAAAAAACTCTTTCCCGCACCATCTAGTCGACTGGATGAGTCATCTAGTCGGTTGGATGATTACAGTGGCTAGATTAACATTCTGGCCTCCATCTAGTCGACTCGATTTTGTATTTTTTGCCCAAAATCTATTTTTCAAGACCTTAATGATGAGATTGAATTCATTGGTCTTCTACCTTATCTTTATCATGATTTTGATCATTTTTTATGATGTCTTAGGACCTTAGAATGATATTCAAATATGGTCTAAGGTACTTATCATCAATCTAGGCATTGAGCTTTCAAACAACCAAACTTTGAGGACTTTTTACAAAAGTCTTCATCACCCTCAAACTAAAATATAAAATTATTAAACCTTCTTGAGAGTCTTCAATCTTTGATCTTGATTTGATTTCATCTTTAGCTTCATGATCAATTCTTCTTCTTCTTCAATCTTTATCTTCATGACTTGGTCTTTAATATCTTTGAATTCATCCAATGACTTGCTTTGACTTGATGTTGATTCATTTTTATAGATGATGTCATTTTCATGTTTTTTCCTTGAATGACTTTGCTTAAGCTCTTGGTAAACTAATTTTCACATAAACTCAATTGAAACATTAGTAACACAAATTTCATTACGTTATTATGTTATCATCAAAATCACTAAGGAGACCTATGGTGGACACCTATAGACTAACAAGATGAACCAAAGAAGATGCAATGAGGTTCCTGGAGAGATCTCAGGGAAGAGTTTCTCGGAGGTACCGCCGACACTAATTGAAATTCCATCAGAGTAGGGAAGAAGGAGGATGCTGGAGAGGAGCACCGAACTCTAAACGAGCGCCGTTAAAACAGGGCTAGGGTTTGTTGGCAGAAGATGATATTTATATGAGTTTACTAACCTTCTATGTATGATGTAATTATAGTTGTACCTGAGCTATTGTTAAGAGTTTAAAACCATAGAAAATGAATTTTTAAAATGGTTCGGATATTTGACGGATCGGATAATGGTCTATCTGTATCAATTCCGTTTATAAACAGATTTCTTAGTTGATATCCGAATCTGATCCGCTCGATATATATTCAGATAATTATCCGCTTAAACGGATATGGATCCGGAGAATACAGATAAAAAATCGGATAGTTGACAGCCCTACCAATGGGCCTTGAAACCCAAGGATACAAACCTTTACAAACGTTTGAAAATGTTGATATAATATTTAAATAATAAAAATATATGAGCCTTTTTTTTTGGAGACAAAGTGCATATTAACTTTGGCATTGGATTGTCTCTAGCAGATGCCAGAAAAGTGGTCTCGGACTCCACACATCATGACACATGTGGCAATAAAAAAGGGGTGAGATATCAAGTGGAGAGAAGTAAAAAACATGGGGAGAAAATGAAATGACTTTTCCCTTTTATCACCACGTGTCTCATGATGTGTAAAAGCCCGAGACTACTTTTTTGGCATTTACCAGAGACAATCTGATGCCATTAACTTTTACTTTTCTTCTTGTGGGGTAGTATAAGAATATTGTAATAAGTAGAATAAGATGAGATCGAATCATAGCCAATCGCGATTGAATTCGGGGAGAGCTCAATCGCACTCACGAGTCAACATATGTCTCTTTTAATCCTTATTAACTATGGTTAAAATTCATTAACTCTTAAGGTTTAACAATCTAACCTTGGTTTTTATGAAAAAAATATTTTTAGAAAAATTAATCCTTTGGTTAAACTTTCTTAACCTTAAGTTTAATTTCTTTTTAATATTTTTTTCTTCTAAAAACTAAGGTTAGATTTTGAACCCTAAGGGTTAGTGAGTCTTATTTACGGTTAATAAAGGTTAAAATGGACACATGTTGACTTGTGGGTGTGATTGAACTCTCCCGGAGTTCAATTGCAATTGGCTATTATGATTCAATCTCGAATAAGATACACACAATACTCTTGCTGTATTTTCTAGGGTATTTTTTTAAACCTCCCATCTTTTCAGCTATTTGTAAATAACGCATTGCCTTTTGTGATTTTGTATTTTGGCCCCACTAATTTTTAAATCTTTTACAAATCCACCATTTCATCCATAACTTAATTAACAAATGTTAATTTTTTTTTAATGAAAATACTATTTTAACATTTTTATTAATGAATCCAGTGGAATGAGCGCCACTACAGGCGACATGTCTCATTCATCCCCTTTAACTTTAGTTAAGCTTAATCAACCTCAATGTTAGATGGATGAACCCTAGGGTGAGTAAATCTTAACCACAATTAGTGGGTGTTAAAAGAGACATGTGGTGGCTTATAGAGATCCCTTTAATTGTGGTTAAGCATAATCAATCTAAGGTTAATAATTTTTTTCTAAAGTCCAAGGTTAGATGGATGAACCCTTGAGGTGAGTGAATCTTAATCATAGTTAGAGGGTGTTAAAAGGAGCACATGGTGGCTTGTATAGCCCCTTTAATTATGGTTAAGCATAATCAACCTAAGGCTAAATTTTTTTTTCTCTAAAAACCAAGGTTAGATGGATGGATGAATCCTAGGGTGAGTGAATCTTAACCATAGTTGATGAGTTCCAAGCACTTCTCTTGTGAACAGTTTTTACAAATTTCATTAAAATAAAAATAAAAAGAGTTAAAAATGTCATTTTATAAAAAATTAACATATTTTAACAAAGTTATGGATGGAAAGGTGGATTTGTAAAAGGTTTAAAAGTTAGTGTGGGTAAAATAAAAATCACAAAAAGAAATGGGATACATATTTAAAAATAGCTAAAAAGATAGGGGGTTTTCAAAAAAAGAAAATATTTTCTTAAAGATAGGTTGTTGGTCTTTTATAGGCTTGAATTATAAAGACCATTGTAGCCAAGTTTCACTCAATAAAAGTGCTAGCTTCACTCAATGATCCAAGCATTCGCATGTGCACATTTCTAGTACCCTACACTGACAAGGGTGTATTTAACCTGATGAAAGCCAGCCTTAATGTGGGTGGTCCATTGGTGGCAGATCATGAGTCATAACACCCCCCCTGCCTCTTGCGTGAGTGGTAGGGGTGTGGCCTTCGGAGGGAGGGAGGTCGGGGATCCAATCCCGATCCCCCTGAGGGTATGAGTTGTAAGAGCTCTAATATCCAAGTTAACATCTCACTGACCGTACTAACATAAATAAATGATGCCTACAAAAATAAAAGACCTGATTTATTGTCTCAAGACGTTGCTAAAGAGACCGTTAAGGGTCGAGACCACACCGAGACCGTGCATCATATGCATGGATCTCAAAATTTCATTAATTCAATTTAATGAAACTTTGAGATCCGTGCATGTGATGAACGGTCTCGGTGTGTCTTGGCCCTTCACGGTCTCAATAGCATTTCCCATTCTTAGAACGTGTGGATAGGTTATTGGTCATTTGTAGCCTGCTACAAAAACCATTGGTGCCTTGCCACGTTTCAGTGGCTCCCCTTTTTAAGATACGGTTATGCTTGCAACGATTGTTAGCTATGTAGCTAAGTGTCTGTTCAGATTAGTGGGTTAGTGAGCTGAACCAATCGTGAACGACAAATGATTCGCTCTGGTATCCACAAATCATGGGCATGTAGCATTTAAAAGGGAGGAGATATCAATTGCGGAGAATTTAAAATCATGCGGAGAAAATGAAATGATTTCTCCCTCAAATTATTGCCAAGTGCCGCATGAATATTTGTGGATGCCCAAGCTGAGCGCTCGGGCATCCACTAGAGTGAATCTTTTCCATCGTGAACATATCCACTACCACACAAGTCATGAGAATGGATCACAGACCATACATATGAGCATACACACCAATATGGAGTTGGGATACACCATGGGAATAGCCCAATGGTATTGTATCCCCTCTTTGTCAGGGTGAATTCGGGATTGAGTCCTGCAAGGTGGATGTTGTGATTTCCCCACACTTTGAGTTGGGCAGGTCCTAACTCCTAAAATGTGCCCCCCCCCCCGCCCCAAAAAAAAATAAAAATAAAATAATAATAAATAAAAAAGTTGGAATCATTTTAGAGATTTCAATCCCACCGACAGATCAAAACATGCACCTTTAAATCTTATTGATTGTGGTCAGATTCACTATCCCTTAGGGTACTACCCATGGTTTTTAGCAAAAAAACATATTTTAAAATGTTAACTTTTAAGGGTTAAAACTTTTTAATCAGAGTTAAAATGACAATTGAACTCTCCCGGGTTTAATCACGATTGGACAGGATTTGGACTCCCCAATGTGAGAATGTTAGAACGTCATATCACAGTCAATTGTGATTAACCTTGAGGAGAGTTCAATCGCACCCACAAGTTAACACGTGTCCCTTTTAACTTTTATTATATGTGATTAAGATTCACTAACCCTTGGGATTCAACTACCTTGATTTTTTTTTTGAAAATATTTAACTTTGGTTCAAAAAATTTAACCTGCATGGTCAATATACTTTTCAAAAACCAATATTATATAGTTGAACTCCAAGGATTATCTCAATAATAAGGGTTAAAGGGACACTTGTTGACTTATAAGTGTGTCACAATTGGCTTTGAACCGATCTATGTTATAAACTTAGTAATCCAAACCTCCTAACCTGCTACTCGCTCCCGTTCTCACCTCGAGAGCTCGTTTTCAACTTTTGTAAACCTCGCTCTTACTTAGAGTGTTGTTTTTGTGTTAAATGTCATTTTTATCCTAATTTTTTTATGTTAAGTGGGATATATTTTTTTTTTTTTTTTTTATAGGGTAGAAGATTCATGTAAGATTTTGTCAATTATTAGTGATTTTGTAATCAAATAGTCATCTTATTTATTGTGATTATAAATTTAAATAATGAATGATTTTATCAATTCTTTATTATAGTTTAGAAATTATAAAAGATATATTTATATCCATAAGTAATTTTCAAAATCATATATATATATATATTTGCATTTATAAGTAATTTTCAAAATTGGATGTGATTCAATATCAGACAGTCAATTGCAATTGAACTCAAGAGAGTTCAACTGCATATGTGTCATGATTTGATTGGAGAGAAAAAAAATGGATTTAAAATTTATACCTTTTTTTCTCCAATCAAATCATGGCACTTGTCAATCGAATGGGCTGTGCTCTGATCTCCTACTGTTTTTACTCCAATCAAATCATGACACATGTCAATCAAATTGGATGTGATATGATCTCCTCTCTTGTTTGAGGGGCCATAACTTTCTTTGTTTGAACTGACATGGGTTGCACTGAGGAAAGGGAGGACCCTCGTTGTATGTCTCTGTTCCAACACACGGACTCTCTTTTAATAGAAAAGTTTTAATGTATAACGTCACCATGTCAGAGTTCATATTGCAAAATTTGCACGACTCTGCTGTTTTAAAGGTCCGTACTGTCGCAGGGATGCTGATTGAGAGAATAGACACGTGGGCTTATAGAGCTCTATGATTAAGCATAATGTCAGGTTAATATAATACAAGATTAGATGAATAAACCCTTAGAGTGAGTGAATCTTAATCACGGTTAGTGGTTATTAAAAGGGATACATGGTGGCTAGTAATGCCCTTTTAATTGTGGTTAAGCACAATCAACTTAATATTAAGATTTTTTTTTCTAAAAATCAAGGTTAAATAGATGAATCATAAGAACGAGTAAATCTTAACCTCAGTTGGTGGATTCAAGGTCTTCTCTTATAAATAGTTTTTACAAATCTCATTGAAATAAAAAAAAAGGTTAAAAATATTATTTTATATAAAAATTAACATTTTTTAACAAAATTATGGATAGAAAGGTGGATTTGCAAAATATTTAGAAGTTTTTTTGTTTTGGTAATAAGCTATATCATTTATCTAACTATGTCAGGGTAAAGGAATTAGGTGGGTTAGAACTCAAGTGTGGGAGATCAACGGTTACACTAGGATTAGAACACGAGTCACTCCTCTCCAAAGGGAGAAACACTACTACTAGAACTGAACCTGAACCGTGTATGTTAAAGGTTTAAAAGTTAGTGAGGGGCAAAATATAAAATCACAAAAAAAAAAATGTGATGCGTATTTACAAATAGCTAAAAAGATAGGAGGTTTCCACGAAAAACCTTATTTTCAAATAGGTTCTTTATAAATTTGAATTACAAAGATCATTACTGTTAAAGTTTCACTCATTTAGAGTGCTAGCTTCACACCATGATTGGTCCAAACATTCGGATGTGCACATTTCTAGTACCCTACGCCGACAAGGGTGTATTTACTCTGAGGAAAGCCAACCTTAATGTGGGTGGTCCATTGGTAGCAGATCATGAGTCATGACATGGCAAAGGAAAAGAGACCTGAGTTATTGTTTCATATATTTTTTATTATTTAAATATTATATCTCATGTTTTTATAACGTGTGGGCAGATTATTGGTCATTTGTAGCCTACTACAAAAACCAATGCTAACTTGCCACGTTTCAGTGGCTCCCATTCTTTTGTCGTTGTGTGTTGATTGGTCCAATGACTTTCAACTTTTTTTCTATTGACAAATACGGTTATCCTTGCAACCATGGTTAGCTATGTAGCCTATGTTAGTGTCTCTTCAGTGATTATTGGGTTAGTGAGCTGAAATCGAACCTATCAACCACCACATCACTTAAGTCATGAGAATGGATCCCAGACCACGTATATGAGAATACACACTAACATTAGCACAAGCAGTCAGGTGCACTTTGATCATGCCTTGTAACCAGTAATTTTCATAATCTAATTTATTCGCCTAATATAGAGTTGGGATACAACATGGAAATAACCGAGCGGTAGTGCATCCCCTCCTTATGAGGGTGAATTTGGGATCGAGTCCTACAAAATGGGCATTGTGATTAATTTCCTCACACTTTGAGTTGAGTAGATATTAGCCCCTAACCCTAGACTCAGCAAAAAAAGACACGGAGTTGAGATCACAATCAATTGCGATTAAATTCAGGAATTTTCAATCCCACCATTAGGTCAACACATGTCTCTTTAAATCTTATTGACTGTGGTAAGATCTACTAACATTTATGCTCCGTTTGTTTCGAAGTAAAATAGAAGAAAACAAATGAATTTCACGGAAAATATCAATTGTCCTAAAGAAAGTACACTTAGAAAATGACATTTTTCATGAAATTCATTTGTTTTCCCCTATTTAGCTCAAAACAAACGGAGCATTAGGGTAAAACAACCCACCCATGTTTTTTGCAAAAATATATTTTAAAATTTGAACTTTTAATGGTTAAAACTTTTTAATCAGAATTAAAAGGACAATTGAACTCTCCCGAGTTTAATTGCAATTGGATAGGATTTGGACTCCCCAATGTGAGAATGTTATAACATCATATCAAATTTGAGGAGAATTCAATTGCAGACACACAAGTCACATGTCCCTTTTAACTTTTATTACATGTGGTTCAAATTCACTAAACCTTGGGGGTTCAATAATATAACTTTAATTTTTTTTAAAAATATTTAATTCTGATTAAAAAAATTTAACCTTTAGGTTTAATATATTCTTTTAAAATCAATATTATATAGTTGAACTCCAAGGATTATCACAATTAATAAAGGTTAAAGGGACACTTGTTGACTTATGAGTGCGTCACAATTGGCTTTGATCCCATCTATGTTATAACAATCCCAAAAGAAAGAGAGAGAGCTTTCTTGTTGAAAATGACTGTTGTCATAAAAGAACAAGTCTCATAGCTTTCTTGTTTGGAGATCGTATCATAAACTGTCGCGACCCAAAACTCACCCTAGGAGTTAGAGTGAACTTTGGACGACTAATCATGACTTGCTTGACAAACCAACCTGCAAAACCCACAGAGCATATACACAAGAGGACAAAACAGTGGAAACATACTCTAACATGGTATAGCGGAAGTCTACCAAACCTCTATGTATATACATAAGCAATCCAAGTTTATACAAAAAGAATCCAAAAGCAAGTGCGGACATGCCCGCCAGAATACATAAATCTGACTCTCATCTCACCCACAGCTAATCCACTCAGAATCTAATCACCACCTACTGATAACCCTCTACGGGAGGTTCCTCCAAAGGCTCCTCGACGTACTCCTCTTCCACCCATGGACCAGGAGCACAAACATCAAATGGAGCAGCAGCTCCCTCAGAACCTGCCGACATAAGAAGTACGGCTGAGCATGGAATACTCAGCGGGTACTAAATACTAACCAACAATTATAGCATAGAAATGGCAATACATGATCAGGAGCAATTCATATATGTCAAACGGAAACAATTCATATCATACAAGGAAGTAAAGCAGTTTATAATCATGCTTGTAATTCGTAGAAAGCCGATAAATCCTCTTGAAAACATCGTGCACTTGACTTGACTTGAAATATCTTTTCGTACTTGAAAGCTTGTCTTGCCTATCTTGCTTGATTCTTGTATGTCGTGTCATGTCATGTATGCTTGCTTGTGATCATGTAACTTGTGAGATGCACTTATGAGATGCCTTGAGAGGGAAGGGAGACCCTTCTTTATGCAATGCACTTGCGAGGGAAGGGAGACCCTTCTTCATAATATATATGTACTTGCGAGGGAAGGGAGACCCTTCTTCATGATATGCACTTGTGAGTGAGGGGAGACCCCTCGTGAAATGTTGGTTCTTGTCTTCTTGTGAAAAGCGAGGTAAAACATATCTTAGGATATGTCCCACCTCTAACCATGTTCTTGAAAACCTCGATAAATCATGCCATGCATGCCGTGCTCGTGGGAACCGTGTACATACTTGCATTCCAATTTAAAGATGACATTTGGGTAATTTCACAACACATATAGTATCAAAGATTGAGCAATTCAATATTCATAGCATTTAGGGAAAGCAGGAAACACACTATCATAGGCCCTAGCAATATTCAGAATTTCTTAGGTATGCATTTCCTAATTCACAGCTCACTTTATTCATCTTGGCATTTCATCAAACATGGTGTGTTCATTATGGATTTACCCTACAACATGCTTTTCTAGATGAGTTTTACTCAAATCATACATGTATGTTCATTATTGGAACAATGCCCTTCCCCATTTGTTCATCACACACAACCATTGGCATCCAATCGCCCATTCACCATTCACCATTCATCCATCTCATAGCACATGTGTAAATGAAAGGAAATCAAAAGAAAAGAAAGGGAAAGAGGAACTATAACTAGGAGGGTAGTAAGAAGTACCGACCTTGAAGAAATGGGGAAGAAACCCTCTTTCCAAATGACTGTGAGTTGCTGCCCTAGCTTGGATCGCGAGCTCCACAATGCCTGAACCGAAATCTTGAAGAAAACGGGCCTGAGGTTGATCTAGGGTTTCAAACCCTTTGATTTCTCTCCAGAATGGAAACCCTAGGTTGGAATCGCCTTCTCCCCTTCTCCTATTATCTCAAACTCTCTAAGTATTG
Organism: Tetracentron sinense; assembly: GCA_015143295.1. Taxonomy (NCBI): domain Eukaryota; kingdom Viridiplantae; phylum Streptophyta; class Magnoliopsida; order Trochodendrales; family Trochodendraceae; genus Tetracentron; species Tetracentron sinense. The sequence continues at coordinate 13,753,975 of CM026563.1, forward strand.
AGAATGAGCCTTAAAGGCTCGGGTTAAACTCTTAAGGTAAGAGTGAACTGACAAAAGACCATAACACCCTTACTAATTTTCCGTAAAAACACGAGTGTCGAACTCGTTGTGCTGTGAACAGTGCCAACTCGTGGTGCTGTGAACAGTGAGTACCAACTCGTGGTGCTGTGAACAGTGCCAACTCGTGGTGCTGTGAACAGTGTCAACTCGTTGTGCTGTGAACAGTGCCAACTCGTGGTGCTGTGAACAGTGCCAACTCGTGGTGCTGTGAAGGGTGCCGAACCCGTTGTCCGTTGTGTTGTACAGCGTGCCCGTGGTGAGTTGTACAACGTGCCCGTTGTGAGCTGTACAACGGATGCACACAGTATACGTTATCAGAGTACGACGTCAGAGCACGTCCTTAGTGCCTTCCGAGCTACGTTTGCCTACAGGTTCAGACTGTCTTGGCCATATCTTTTGACTCGTTCATCCGATTTTGACGATTCAACTTGCGTTGTGGTCGTACTTCAAAAAGGAACAATTCTGACGTTTCGAAATTTCTAATTTCTTTCTTATTTATTAATTATACCTCTTAAAAGGCAAAATGACAACGGAAGTGTCATGTTTTAAGTATGAAAAAGTCTGGGGCTCTACATAAACTCACTGAGTTCAATCGCACCCACAACTCAACACATGTCTAATCCTTATTAATTGTGGTTAAGATTCATTAATCCTTAGGGTTTAATAATCTAATCATGATTTTTAGAGAAAAAATATTTAACTTTGATTAAGAACTTTTAACCCTTAGAATTAATATTTTTTTTTCCTTTCTAAAAACCAATGTTAGAATATTGAAACCTAAGGGTTGATGAATCTTAATCATAGCTAATAAGGGTTAATAGGGACACATGTTGAGTTGTGGGTGTGATAGAACTCTCCCTGAGTTTAATCACGATTGAATGTGATTCATTATTTCATAGCCAATTGCAATTGAACTCAGGAGAGTTCATCTACATATGTGTCATGAATTGATTGGAGAGAAAAAAATTTGGATTTAAAATTTTCATTTTTTTTTTCTCCAATAATCATGACACATGCCAATCGAATTGGCTGGGTGCTCTGATCTCCTCTCTCGTTTGAGGGGCCCATAACTTTCTTTGTTTGAAATGACATGGGTTGCACTGAGTAAGGGGAGGACCCTCACTGTCTGTCTCTTTTCAAACACACGGACTCCCTTTTATAGAAAAATTTTAATGTATAACGTCACCATGTCAGAGTTCATATTGCAAAATATGCACGACTCTGCTGCTGTTTTGAAGGTACTCTAGCAGAGCTGCAGATTGAGAGATGCTCTACGAAATGTATACAGTATATAGTACAGATTCCAACTTATCTGCAAAAAGCGAAGTCCTCCTAACCATAACTACTCTTGTGGGGGACAGGGGTAGTGTAGGTAACTTTTGGGAAGATTACATAAAATTGAAAATTTCCATAAAAGGTGTAACCTTGCACTGTCAAAATATCTCCCAAGGCTCAGAGAAGATCTTTTTCTTGGGTGAGACTTGAGAGCTTAGAGAGGATCTAGCTAGAGGGTAATAAACAAAACAAGAAGGGAGAGAAGGAAATGATGGATTGATGTGATGCCAATGCCTTTAAAGTATTTTTTTCCAAGCCGGTTTACCTACGAAGGGGGAGGATTTAATGTTGATGAAGCTTTAACTGACACGTGTTCTTCTCTTAGAGCCAGCAAGAAAGAGGAAGAAAAAGAAAAAAAAAAATCGATTACCACCGGCGAACACAGTCAGGTCCTCTTATAATTAATATTCTATAACTTAATAATTTCTAATAATTAATAAATTTGTAAGAAACTAATTTAATTCTATAGAATATGATTAATAATCTCTTATACTTATTATTTAATAATTTTTAAAGAAAATTTTAGTATATTATTAATTATAAGAGAGGTCTTTATACTATATTAATACATAGTTATATGAATCTTATAAACATTTTATTATGATTTCGGTACCAAGAAGAGAAAGAAATAAAATTATTTGAGATATTTTACCTATGTATTAAATTACTATATATTATAAAGTTTTAGATATTTTAGAAAGAAAAAACTAAAAAACCAATTATATAAGGACTTCAAAATAATTAACAAAAGTTAAAGGGTTCATAAAATCTTTTGTTTTTTGTTTTTTTGGATTGCTAGCCTTGTACATTTGTATGTACATGAAACTTATATGGAAAATACAATACATTCAAAAGAAATTATGAAATTTTTTTTTTGATGGACTATTATAGTGATTCTTATATATAATATTATCTTATAATTAATATAGTTTATTTCCACCAAGGTTATTAATTACAAGAGGGTACTATACATCATCCGATATGTGGTGATAAAAAGAGGGAGAGATATCAATTGGAGAGAAGTCAAAAACATGGAGAGTTTATCAGAAAAAAAAAAAACATGAAGAGAAAATTAAATGACTTCTCTCCTTTTTATCACCACATGTCAGATGATGTGTGGATGTTTGACCACATTTTTCTGGCATTCGTAAAAAAAAAAAAGAACGAATCACAACCAATTGCGACATGCCAACACGTGTCATTTTCAAATCATCTTAATTGTGGTTAAAATTCACTAACTCTTGGGGTTTAATAATATAACTTTAGTTTTTAATATATATATATATATTATAAAAATATTAATCCTAAAGGGTTAAAAATTCTTAACCGAAGTTAAATATTTTTTTCTAAAAAACAATGTTATATTATTGAACCCTAAGGATTAGTGAATCTTAACAACATTTAATATGGGTTAAGAGGGACACGTGTTGGTTTGTGGGTGCGATTGAGCTTCCCTGAGTTCAATCAAAATTGACTGTGATCCGATCTTGAAAAAAAAAGGGGCTAGCATTCTCATTTGTACTAAATAATTAGTGGTGCAAATGAGCCAAACTAGGTTTTTCTTGAACTCTGCTAGTGACATATATATGCTTGCTCAAACTATAATTTTTTTTTTAATTTTTATAGTTTCTTGTATTATAATGTATTAACAAACACTTTTATGAAAATCATGTAAAAAAAATAAAATATTTCTGTGAATCAAGTTTAAGCCAACCCTCCTGTGGCTTGAATAAAATTTTAGCTTAAATAAAATTTTAGCTTGAACGAAACTCAAGCTTGATCAAACTTATTAAAGTCAAGCTCAAGCGTAAACATTTGAGCTTGAGTCAAGCTCAAGCTGAGCTAAAACTTGGTCAAGCTTGGCTCAGCTCGGCCTGAATATACCCCTATTTATAAGAACCAACACGTACCCCCTTATTTCCACCAAAATGAATACAACCTCTTTTCTTATTACAGATTTTGCTTTGGTAGAAGGGGTAATCCTAGCCCCATGCTAGTCTCTCTCTTCATCACTTTCTTTATAGGACCGACGTGTACATCCTTTACCCGAAAACTTCAACAATCAAACCATTTCGTTATTTCTTTTAACCGATTAAAAAAGTAATAGGGAAGAGTGATGACACTTGTTGGCCCCATAGAGAAAGGTAAGGAAGAGAGAACCTGAGGCTAGCATTATTCTTGGTAGAAAATATAAGATAAACATGTCGGCTCCCTCATAATGCCGGACTCCCCTCCAGTTGCTACTGAAGAATTTACAAATGAAAAATTACTTATTATATTTTAATTCAAAATTTTTCTTTATTATTATTGTTATTTTTTCTCTATCAACCAAATTGGGCTCAAGAAAAAAAGAGAGATGGAAAAGATAATTTGACGTAATGCCATTGCCCACCACCCTTTTTACTAAGAGAATGTGTACTAACAATACAATAATCATCAGACTAATACCCAGAAAAAAGAAAAAGAAAGGTGAAAGAAAAAGGGTTACACTTACACCCCAGATTGCACCCACCTGTTCCTCATCCCGGATACATGGGGGTTGGCAGTGTCCTATGATTCTCCTAGTTGAAAATAAGAAGCCCTACATCATATTTAATGCTAATTTTACTCACAAAGGTGAGCATTTTTGGAGAAACACCCACTGGCTTATTGTAGCAACCCCCATGATGTTGATCAAATAGATAGTGGAACTAGCTAGCTAGCATGGTGTGTGGGCTATGGTCATGAGGTCCAGTCTCTTTAGCGTCTTCTTGCAGCTGTTTCCCTTTGTGCATTGAAGAAGACAGCAGCAACAGGAAGGCCAAGTTCATTTTCATCGGCGAATTTTCGAGTATTGAAATGATCCCTTGAAGATGGTGTAGTGACTGTTTGCCTGCGTTTCTGCTTGAAGAGAACAAACACAAACCTGTGTATCCCTATATTAGGCCTTGGCAATTCATAGCTCACCATTTCTTTTCCTGTTTGATGGATAACCCACAAGTCAGTTCATCAAATCTCTCTTTCTCTCTCTCTATATAAAAAATACCTACCAAATGTAGCATCTGTTGTGCCAGGAATGTCTGTCACTAACCTGTAAGATAGCCAATTCAAATTGGAAATATTGTAAGTTTTTTCTAATATGTACACCCTAATAAAAGTGTAATTTTCTTTTAGCTCATTTTGATTTCTTTTTTGACCAAAGCTCAAGAATCTAGAAACTATATGAGTATAGTGCAGACATACATCAATTCATGTGAATATACAAAAAAAGGAAACAAAACAGGACTGTACTTGCCGTCCTATGGTTGAGCCCTGCGCCTTAACATTTTATTAGAAGCCCATAAAATAACACGTTGCTTGCTATTTCCAAAATTGAGCTATTTTCATTAAAAATAAAAGCTTGTTTTCAAAAACCCAGTTTCTATCTTCTACCAGAGGAGGAACACGTGTTCTCACAGTTTTCAGTTGTTGGCCGTTAAAACCTCAGCATTTAAACCCTCTTTCTTAGTTTCTTAGTTTTAACCATTGCAAAAACAGCCGGGAAAAGTAAGGATAGGAACCGTAGAGAAATTAAGGAAGGGAGAGACCGGGGCTAGCATTCTCCTGTGTACATGATCATTCATGAACAGGTACATGTGTATTCATTCGGTTTTCAGGTAAGTAAGCTGGGATCCAAACCATGGGCTTGTGAACCACATTCTCCAATAGCTAAGAAAAAAGATTGAACCTATAATTTTGTGCCATTTGTTTAAATCTAAAATTAAGCATTTTTTATGTACTGGGATGAGGTTTTTTAGGGTATACCAGTGCAAGTGCTCCCTCTGATATGGATCACTAGGGCCAGGAACATCTGGGTCTGTCATGACCTGTAATTAAAAAAAAAGGGAGATTCAGCTAGAGAAATATAAAATAAATAAGCCAGAATTGAGTATTAAAGTCTCAAAATTACAAATTCATGACTGAGAAAAGTGATAATTAAAATATGAAGAAATTAGGCTGGGGTGTAGAAGAATATATACCAGTGTGAAGAAAGATCTCATGTCACCTCCCTGAACCTCAACCCTAGGTTTAGTTGTTACTGAGGAAGGATAGAGCTCCTGGCCATTGCAGACTTGCTTGTTGGAGTTGTAAATCACAGTCATCTTTGTAGTTGGAGAGAAATGATCAAGAACATCTCCAATCACTCTCCCAACTATGAGAGGCTCTGACATTCTTGCCATTAAAAAGAGTTGAGTGAGAGATCGAGTAGAGAGGCTGAGAGATTGGATGAGATAAATGATTTACTTGGGGAGGTTTTCTTACTGGGCATGGAACTAGAAGCCTCCTATTTATAGTGTTGTAAAGACCCTGCAAAGTTACTTCAGATCTATGGAGGCTTGAGAGATGTGGAATAAAAAAAATATAGAAGGTAGGACATCAAGGAAAAGCTTAGTGGTGTGTTTTCTGTGAAGGTTTCCCCAATCCTTCGGGTCAGGACTAATCCCGGGAGTGTGACAAGCGCCCGCAACCCGCCACACCGAGTAAGTCCGGAAAACCGTGCAGGAACTGTCACCAAAGGGGGAGTGAGGAATGGAACCTAAGACCTCTCGCATGGCGAGATGACCCAGGAACCATTGGTCCATCCCTTTTACGAGTGTAAATTCTACTGGGTCCATTGGTAATTTGTCATTATTTGGCTAAACAATCAGGTTATGAGTGTTTATTATTTGGCTAAACAATTAGGTTATGAGTGTTTAGTCAAAATAATAAAATATGTTTGAAGTGGAATTGTGAAATGTTACCTACTTGAACTTTAACCAATTGCAAAAGTAATCAAGAAAAGTAACATCTAATTTTTTTGAATTTTAAGAATGGGATGATATTCCTAGTTTAAAGGAAAAATGTAAAGAGAAATCTTTAGAGTGCTAGTTACATATCATCTCTATGTAGTTGCTGGAGTAAAATAGAGGATTTTCTCGAGAAATCACATTGATGACCAGATGTCCCATTATCATCACTAGTTTTAATTTTCTCTAGAAATCACATTGATGGGCAAGATGTCCCATTAACCCAACTAGGTCACCACTAATCTCAAAATTTAATGCTCTTCATATTCAGATTTTAGAAAAAAATAAATATATTAATATTGACTCGACTAATTTTTTTTTTTTAAATAAGCTGCAAAAAGTTATTGAAAAGCCAACATATGAGAGTTGGGATCAGAGTCAATTGCAAACTGGGGAGAGCTATCATACTCACATGTCCACATGTGTCCCTTTTAACACCTATTAAATGTGGTTAAGATCATGAAAATAAATTTTGCCGAAACCGATATGAAATAGATGATATAGCATATATGATATTTAGATTGATACGAAACAGGCCATACTTATTGTTTATTTGTTATATATGTTTTCATTCATTATGTAATTGTAATTGTGTTTGTTACTTTGTCTTTGAATAGTTTCTCATGACTTATTGTTATAATTTATTGACTATTTCGATTCATTTGATTTTTAAGAAAAATTAACTTAAAATTTTAATTTTTTTTCCAAAAAAATTATATGTATCATCGGAAACTGATACATATAGATTTTGGTTAGGACCGATACATTTTCAAAATCGTATTTTAATCATTGATTAAGATTCACTAACTCTGAGGATTCAATAATCTAACCTTGGGTTTCAGGAAAAAAATATTTAAAAATGTTAATCATAAGGGTTAAAACTTATTAACCAGAGCTATATTTAAAATGTTTTGTCAATCTCTCCTGAGTTCAATCGCAATTGGACAAGATCCGAAGTCAACATATGAACAGGTATGGTGACAATTGGCGCAACCGTATGATTGCCGGATGAATATACTCCACTTTCCTCCGGCAATAATTGAGCCTATCCCAAGTCTTTTAGAGATTGCATTGCACGTGACATTTTTACCTTCCAAGGTTAGAAAATGGGCAAAAGGTTTACTCTGTTGCTCACCAGACTATCCCTCTGGTGAGCAACAGATCAATGGTCCAAAAAATAAGAAACAAGGAAAAAAAAATCAAATGGGAAAAAGTAAAAAAATGGCAGGAAAAAAAAATGACTTCTGGGTGAGGTGGCATTTTTTTGTCCATTGATGTGCTGCTCACCAGAGGGATACTCAGGTGAGCAACAGAGTAAACCTTTTGCCTAGAAAATGCTCAAATTCTGCATGTGGGTCCCCACTGAGCATAGTTATCATTTTTTTCCTCTACTTTAATAAAAAGAAAAAATGAGAAAATTCCTGCAGGCCCTCCTAGAACATTCTCCAGCTGATAGAGAAATTTATACATTTTGCATTTTAGGTAAAAGAGAAGAAATTCCTGAAATAGCTAGGTGGTGTTTGAATTTCGAACCTTCCGAAACTACATATTTTTAAGGAGAGGTTGAGGGCATAAAGGAATTCCACTACCAAGGCACAAATACAGGGTATCAGTGCTGAGAGGTCATTTCAAATAAAGGGATTCGGGAAAGGGTCTTGGTTTGAGTAGTGGAAGAGAGTGGGTTACTATAAATAGTAGCAAAATGTACTCATTTATGCATAATTTATGCTTGAGTATATTTTATAATTGGCCTTATTTTTCTTTTTTCCTTTCTCTAGCTCTTTTTTGCTGTCCTTTGTTTAAAATTTTATTTTTGGGAATCACAACTATGGTTAGGCCGCCACCCTGATTAGCAGTATTACTTTATGTTCATTGGTTAGTGGTTAGAAGTAAAGTTGTAAGCAAATCGAGCAAATTTGAAGCAGAGAGATTTGTATCCAATTATATATCCAAATATTTGAAGTTGGTTAAATATATGACGAAAGTATTTGTATCTAATTCTAATTAAAATATTTGAATTCATATGATATATTCGATTATTTAAAAAAAATCAAAAATTGCCAAAAAAAATATAATTTTATTTTAAAATAAAAATTAATATTTTATCTTCATGTATATTATAATTAGCAGCGAATTTGTCTCAAAATTATATAAAAATACTTCTTAATTATGATGTTTTAGTCTTATAAACTTATAAGATATTATATATATAATCAGTCGTATTTCTTCAAGAGAATCTCTTAATTAAGGAAGTAATAACCCCTAAAGAGGCTAGAGTGAAATTGGGTGTTCTATGTTGCCACCCGAAGGCTGGTCGAGCCTCCATGTCTACTTTCTCGGTGATAGGAAAGCAGGATCTGGTCAATCTAGCTTGGGCGGAGCTGCGCGTTCCCGTTGGACTGGACACGTGTTAGTTGTAGGAAGTATGGTTCCGAAAGTGACTTTGGTTCGCCAGTTCAGGCTCAACTCCTCACTTTACGGTAGCTGACCTACATGTCGGGCCGAGGCTCCGCTCTCTTTCTTTTGTGTGGGACGATGTCAGGGAGAGAAGGGAATGCGTCGAGGCGGCGAACAACAACACAACTACATTTTGGCCTGAACTCAAAATAGATTATTCAAAGGACTTGTTTAGTTTCTTCATAGCCTCACTTCCGCCCCGGACCTCCTATACCTTTCTTGGTCGAACCAACCCAACTAGCGATTTTAGACAAGTCTGGTTTTTTCGGTGTTCTCGTTGGAACACATTGGCTTACTCCTTGCTTTTGGGGACATTGATCCGAAGCTCGAGTATGGTCTGTGGGCCATTTTTCTTCTCTACGATGACAAATCAATTGATTTAATGTAGGCATCGCGATTTCCTTTGTCCTTCTCCCAATTTTTGCCATATCACTAGTGATTATTGTCTCGTTACCGAGGGTCTCGTTTTAAAAAAAAAACTACGTTGTCTGGGGACTCTACTGGGACTAACTAGTAAAAGACCTAAATCCGGAAGTGATCTTAGAAACCAATCGCACCCCGGGAAAAGATCTCAATATCGTATTCGTCTAGAAGAAAAATTTGATTGCAAACGGACAATAAAATTTATATTTAAATTCATTTTGCCGGATACTTATTTGATAATTATCTAAGTGAACGAATTTAGATACGGATAATGTCCATATCCATTCACACAAATAGTTAGAAGCCTAACTAGCATTGGAAGCTGATCCAAACAATTAGCATTTCAATCCACAACTTATTAGGAATAGATACCAAACCACCCATATATGGGATACACTGTCACTCACTAGCACAAACACTTTATTTTCAAATTGTTCAAATCCTAATATAAGCTTTGGGTGTATCATAGACATCTATAAACAGAAGGAGGATCATTTCCTAGGCCAAATGATTAACATGAACATATGTATTCTTTTGGGTTGCCGATGTATCGATCAAACAGTCCATAAAGTTATGATCGTCAACTCTACTTGATTGAGATTTTCCATTTGGATATATATATATACACACATATATACTTTCTTTTAAAGTTACGTTCGTCAAGGAAAAAACATATGTTATTGTCTTCTATTGAGAGAAAGACGCTTGTTTTGAATCAACACATGTCTTATCCTTGCATAAGGTGACTTAAAGAAAGTGGAGTTAACATTACAAATATCCCTTACGTTGTATTCTTCAGAAAGTTTTAATATAATTTTTTAAATAACAATTTAATTATAGAGTTTAAATATGAACAAGTGCTATGGTTCAAGAGATAACTGGAGCTCCTAAAATATGCTTCATGATAGGGATATTTTGGGAATTATAAAATAAGAAGGGTATTTATGTCTATTATTTTAATTAAATATAATTTCTAAAATATCCCTATCACATGCATATTTTAGGAAGCTTCAATTATATCTTCAATCACAAATCTGGTTCATATTTAAACTCTTAGTTATATTAGGAGTTTTATAATTAATGACCTTTTAAAATATTTTAGGAGTTTTTGCTATTGAAATGTAGTTCGGTTAAAGGTAACAACCATAGATGCCAAAATACCGTTTCTAGAATTGTTTTCTTCATAAATTTGGTAAACATTAGAAGCATAATCTAGTTAATAAAAAAAAATATTTAATAAATCAAGGAATTTACTATTTTCTACATTTCTAACAAAATTTTACAAAAAAAAAGAGCATCTATTGTTGTTGACTCTAAAAATCAAAGTTATTCTTGTAGAAGTAAATAATAATTAGAATGTAGTTAATTCTATTGAAAATTTTAAAGATAAAAAATAATAAATCCTTAAAGATTCATATCTCTCTCTCTCTCTCCATATTATATATATATATTCACTTCTTTAGTGAATATGGTAATGGTTTTTTTTTTTTTGGTTAAGATATGTTCATAAGACATTTTTATTCCTACATTAAATGATAAAATTGAAATTATAAAATTATTTAAATAATCTCATAAAGATTATTTTGTTGAAAAAATGATTTAGGAAATGAAGGATTAGGGAACACTTAATAGTTAAATTAAGGTCTATCCTGAAAGATTTGTAGTTGAACTATTAATTGTCCAGTGACACAGTTCTAATTCTAAAGCAAGATCATAAGCTCATTTTGTGGATGTCTAGAGATAGGTGTAACAATTTCTAACTCGACCTATCAACTCGACTCTTTGAATGTGATAAGGTTGTGGTTGTGAACCCTCATGTCAATTATGGGTTCAAGTTCCCATAACCATTATTACAATTTTTTTTAGGGCCCTATAGGGGCAGATATCACTTACCTACGTCAGTAGAGTCAGTCGGTCAGTAGTTAGCTGAGGCATTGAGCTCTTGCAACCCTTACCCCTGGTGGGATTAGATCCCCAAACCTCCACCCTTGGAAGGCCACACCCCTACCACTCACGCAAGGGACGGGGGTGTCATTATTACATTTGGATGGGATTCTAAATTGGCCACTTGAACCTAACAGGTTTTCCTTCAATTGCCTTTAGTAATCACCTTGTGGTGTTATTGAGTTTACCAAAAAAAAAAAAAAAACCTAACAGGTCATAATACATAATCAAAATATTATTTAACATAAGTATATTTATATAAAGAATATGTTCATTAAATTCTAATTTTAATTTAAAATGTTATTGAAATTATTTATAACTAACATCTTTATTACTATTATAATGCGAGAGTCAGGCATAGCTTGATTTTTCCGAAATTCCCAATCTACCCTCATATAAAATAAAACTTCAATTTAATGTTTTCTTTTAATTCCCAAACTACTCCTGCTCATCTATCTATTTAAAGAATAGAGTCACAGCCAATCGTGATTGAACTCGCCCCGAGTTCAATCGCACTTGTGGGTTAACACGTCCCTTTTAACTCCTATTAATTGTGGTTAACTCCTTTTTCTCGCTCTCACATGCATCACACGTGCCACTCGCTAGTATATATAATTACATAGATATGATTTATTAACTATATAGTTATTATAACACAATTATTAATATGTGCATGTGTTATTATATGTAATATATTCATTTAATATTAGTTTTATGTCCAAATATTACTATAATTTAAAATATCAATAATTCTTTTAGATTTAGAAATTAAATTAAAATTTCTTTTATTTATAATTTATTGATTATTTAATTATTCTACACGGGTTAGGCTGGTAGGTTTAAGATGAAGGGTCTCTCATTGAGCCAAATTTAGGGTTTGCCTTTTCCAACCCATTTATAAACCGGTTACGTTTGGGCTGAGAGTAGTTACAATCTACACAAAATTGACTCCGTCAACCCAATTTGATTTGTCATTGCTACCCCTATGGAGAATAAGCAATTCTAAAGAAAGAAGGACATTTCTTGATATTTTAAAGTGTTTGTAAGGATAAAATTGGCATGCTTTTAATGCAAGTGATAAATAGAAATAGATTAGCACAAAGCTCATCAAGCAGAGATCTGGGAGCTTAACGAGCCAAACATATTAATACATAAGCATTAAGACATGTAAGAAAATATATTTTCAAACAAGCTTAACTGCTGAAATTAAACATTAAGCTACATTAACACCCGAAATCAAGTGTTCGCAAACACTAACTACAGTTCTTTGATTTTCTTTACCGTTACTCTTCTCTTTTATGAATTGATCAAAGGAGACCCTTACATCAGGCATTCAATACAAGGGACAAAATAGTGGGCATAATGTAACCAAGTTCACTAAAAACTTCGAGCTCTAGCATTCCATACATAATACTTTGATTTTTTCTTTAAAGGAAAATATTTGATGTCTTTATTGATCAACAATCATATTTTAATTCACAGCAAAAGATTTGCTACAGTACAAAAGATGTACTACAGTCCCAATGAAGTGAATGGTTTTATCAATTTCTTTATACATCGTTAAAATTCTTATAGAGCCCTCCTTAAGTTAGGCCCTTTTGGAGTGGTTGTGTGGATTTACCCATGTGGTACCCTAGCGGTTACCTTCCGTCTAATGTGCTTGTGTTTAGATTACCTCTTCAACCGAAAAAAAAAAATATACAAAAAACTGTATAAAGTAATTTGAGCAGTTATTAGCGGACCCTGGGTCCGTTGCTTATCTTACCCTGTGTCCTCATATCCCTTTTAACACCCCTTTTGACCCTGGTTAAGCTTAACTAAATTAAAGTTAAGATTTTGATTTTTTTTTTCTTCTAAAAACCAAGGTTGGATTGCTTAACCCTAGGGGTGAGTGAATCTTAACCACAATTGATGATTATTTAAAAGTGAGGTGTAGACCAATGAGGACCGGCCATTTCGTTACATAATGGAAACCGCATGTATGATAACCATTTTCCAAGCAATTTCTAATTAAAATAACATTCTTGATATAAAATAATTAGTTGGGCACGCTGGTGCATGGATCCCCTATTTTATTATAATAATAAAATAATAGTATATAAACTTGATAGGCAATTCGGATTAAAAAAAACTCAGAGACATTTTGGATATAAAAATTTGAGGGGCCTTTTGTGCATAGACACTCAACTTGAGGGGCATTTTGGAAACAAAAAAATTTGAGGGACATTTTAGATATAAAAAAAAATTGTGGGACATTTTGGGTATAGAAACTTTAGGGGCATTTCGGAAATTAATGAAAAACAACTTAGGGACATTTTGAAAAATAAATTTCAGGGACATGTTGAGAACAAAAAAAAAACTTAGAGATAGTTTAGAAAATAAAACTAGAGGGATTAGCTATAGAAACTTGAGCGGTATTTTGGGAAAACAATTTCAACTTACCTTAAATGTTGGATGGATCATCTTATTTTTGTATATGAATGGTGAATTTTGTGTAGTTTCTTGAATTTAGTCTGATTATAATTTTTTCAAAAATAAAATCATAGAAATTTTATCTCTGAAATTTGAATCGAGCTAAAGCCAATTCCAGCTCAGCTCGGCTTGAATCTAGTTCGAGTTCGGTCAAGCTTGTTCGAGCCAAGTTGAGCTTGATTCAAGCTTGAGCTATTCGAGCTCAAGCTGAACTTGAACTTCAAGCTCGGCTCAAATATTGGTGTAAGTAGGATATATAGATCATACTTCTGAAATACATCTCTAGCTCAGTGCTACCTGAAATAGTAAATGAATCATCATCTAATATGAGAGTTTAATTAATTTTTTTCCGTAGGCTATTGTCTTTCCCATTTTTATTTGAGAGTTGGATGAGTCCTCTCAATTGGGTGAGTATCTCTATCAATCTTTTTTTTTCCCAACAATTTTCCTTGTCGATCAATATACATCTATGTTAGTTGTTCTTGTGAGACCTTGCTCATGATACCTTTGTCTTGACACTTTTGTTCTATGCATGCATTTTCTGCTCAAATATTCATGGTGTACATCATTTATCAATTAATTAGCTATCTAGACGATGTCAAGAATAGTGTTACTAAAGAGTCAACACATAATCCTGGAGTAAATGCTATTAGAAATGGAGCAGATTATTGAGTGAAAACTAAAGCAATCTAGACATGTTTTTCATGAATGATGATTGTTAAATAGGTGTGTTATCATCATCAAAAAGGTCACCTCGTTCATAGATATTATGCATGTGAACATCACACATGGAAGATGTTATTTGATTGATGGACCTTGATAGTGCATGCTACTAGATCATTGCCTTTTCAATTTTTCTAAATTTGCAAAATTCTCCATTTATTCTAAATTGTATACTAATTGTTTTTTTTGAATGACACAAGATCAAGTTAGTAATAGTTTTGAAGAGTCTGGCAATTTTAAATGAGTTTTTGTTATTCATGAAATTCCTCATGAATTAGTCCACGGGTACTCCCAAATCCTAATTGTTTAAATCAATTATTAAACGGTTAAGATTAGAGCTAATGTGGCATTAGAAAAAACAAAATAAGCTAAACTAAATCCTGACCCTTAGTTGGGGGTTAGGATTAGGGGGTATACTTCGGAGTACCAATAGACCGACTCATTTCTCATACTCTCACTTTATTGACAAATATATAGTTTTAAGGGAATTCAAACAAAAACAGCAAATTATTTAAAAGTTGCCAAATTTTCTTTGGTATTGCTCATGAAAGTGATTCTATGTCTTAATGCTTTATTTATAAAACAGATTCTCAGAAAAAACTCTTTTTATAAAAAAAATTGTAAAAATTTGTCTAATTAAAACCTTTAATTTGATTTAATGAGAATCATGTTCCTAGATTTACATGTGGCCGGGAGAGTTCTTGGGTGGGTTTAGACCTCTTTCAATTTTTTGCTTTTAAAGCGTGTCATATTTTTAATTAAAATGTTTAACGTTTTACTAAAACGCAATTCGTAGAGTGTCTAAATAATTTTTAATAGAAACAAAAAGGTCTAATATCATTTGAAATGATAGTGTAAAGTAGATCTGTCAATGAGCCAAAAGCAATATAAAATATCCCATGGACTTGGGAGTCTGTTTAATAAACGAGCAGAGCTCGAACAAGAGGTAGCTTAGAGATTCGAGTCTGAACCAAATTCTTATAGAAATTTTTTTTTCATATCGTTTGTCAATTTTCTGTCTTAATGTGAGATGGAGATAGGCATAATATGAATAGATCTTTTTCCAATTGAGATTTAGACTTCATGTTCCTCTCCTGAATTATGTTTATGTACATTGAAACAAATGTTTCTCCGAAGCATCCACTGGACAGTTTCCAGCTTGGCCGAATGACCCTAATTATCAAATAAACAAACAATTATTTGAGTCTTCTCTGTTCTTCCTTCCCGAATAAACCAGAATCTCTTACATGATGAGTTACAAAGGTATTTTTAAAAACAGTTGTCGTAATTGATCATGTAAACCAAAAACCTATTAATAGAATCAAACACATTTCAAATAATTCCCCAAAAGTATGAATTTGTATCAAATTGGAATTAGTAACTAATTCAGCCCAACTTGATTAATTCAATTAATATGTTGGACAATAATGTACTTAGTATTATTAATTTTTATATTATATCTACTGCAAGAACCAAAAATTAAGTTCTTGTTAATGTAAAACCTAAAAGAGTAATGACACAACCCTTACATACAATAATTAATAGACCTGCCAACAGGCCAAGCCACCTCAAGTTAACATATAATAAGCTCGAATTAAGCGCAAGCATACATATGTTAAGAGCCGAGCTCAAACAACATCTAGCTCGGCTTGTTTACACCTCCTAGAAGACAACTTTGCCTTTAACTGAGGAGGTTGGATCTTTCACACCATTAAGCCACTAGTCCTAATTAATTTTATTTGGCTCAACGTTAATATTTAAAATAAGAAGAAAAGTTGACAAAATACTTAGAGGTGTTATGTGTTTTATGAGTGTTGTGAGAGATTATAAGGTAGTTTTGGAGTACTAGTCAGACTCAGACTCGCCCCTACATACTCCTACCTTTTAGAAAAAGAGCATGTGGTGGGTCCTTCTTTGTCCGCTCTTAAAAAATTAAATGACATCAATCATGTCAATCTTGTCAAAATTTTAATAAGGGCTTCCAAGGTCATGTCAATGATTTTTTTTGGGGTTTAAAAAAAAAAGCCACTCACACAGTAACACACACATGACTCAAGAGAAGGTTGAGCCCAACACATACCAAATAGGGGTGTATTCCAATTGAGCAAGGTCGAACTTGAATTCGGCTTGAGTTGTTTCAAGCCAGGCTCGACCTCGACTCAAGCTCAAAGCTCCACTCGAATACAATAGCTCGGCTCGAGCTCAAATTCATTCAAGCTCAAGCCAAGCTTGAGAGCTCAACTTGATTTATTAAAAACCTATTTTAAACCATAATAATATTGATATTAATATTAATATTATAAATAATATATTATATTATTATTTTATATATAATTTTCGAGTTGAGCCGAGCATGAGCCGCAATTGAGCCAAGCCAGATCAAACGAGCCTTGGCTCAAGCTCAGCTTGAACGTATTCCAAGCTTGAAAAAATGGCTTGACTAGCGCCAAAAATTCAACCTTGAACTCAGCTTGATCGAGCCAAACCTTCGAGGCTGGCTCGACTTGGATACACCGTAATTGATCCTAATGTCAATGAGCTTATAGGAGGGTTTTACAATCGCAGAATTCCAGTTGAGATTTTTTTTAATAAATCTTTGAAAAATCTGTTGATATATATATATATATATATATATATATTGGTAATCCTGTTGATATTTGTTAAGTAATTTATATGATAAGCTTTCTATATTTTTTTTATTACCGTATATTTATGTTTCCTATATTATGTTTTCGTATGAGGAATGATTATTTTGGGAGTTTATTTAAGGGAATTAATGGTAGACCTTATATTGGTTAACATTCCATGGTAACATCTAACGACAATACAAACCCAACTTTGCTGTAATTACGTGATCATGCCCATTTTATTATTAATATTTCTTTCACCATTAAATTATACTAAAGTGAATAATATTTATTTATGCAACTCACTAATATGTTTTTTTTTTTTTTTTTTGCAAGAGGATATCATTTACGTACATTAGTTCAAGGTTGGTGGTTAGTATTGAGGATTGGAGTTCTTGCTACTCATCACCTCAGGGTGTGTGGTTGCAACCGTGCAAGGACCTTGTGGTCTAGGGCTTATTTGTGTTTTTGGGTGGGTGAGTAGTATAGTATGCGTTATTTTTGTAATCCCCAAAAACAATATTGAAACTAAAACCAAAATGATATTAGGGGAATACTAGCCCCATCTTCTCCTATTTCACTCTCCCTTTTTTCATGCAAAAGATGAGGAGTTTTGTGTCCGGGTCCTCGTGTGCCCCACCATAAAATTCTTTTCTTATTGCATGGGAAAGGGGGAGAGTGCAACAAGACAGTGGGGTAGCAAAATCCAATGATATTATCATGCATTCAATCCCTTGCATAATTTGGGACAATATAAAAAGAAAATGGCAATTAGATTGTAAAATGTTTGCAAAAATGGGATGTCACTCTTCTTCGAGGTATCCTATGGCCAGCCAGTGAGGAAGGTTTTAATATAGGTTTCCAACTTTTAACACAACGGAAGGAAGCACACCTACCTGCTTGAGCTAGTGAAGGTGTGTGTATTAGTCATGTGAGTAGTCAAAGATCCATTTTCATGAGTTTTTATGTGATGGTTGATATACTCATCGTTTTACCTTAGGCTTTCTATCCTACATTTTTATTAGTTAATCAATGAACATATACTAATACGAGTTGCCGCTTGTGATATACCAAAAAAAAGGACTCTTATTCTTACTAGCCTTAGCTATTATAGACCTCTTTCTTAATTTTGTCACTTCTGCTATAATTAGTTCGACAAATCTAGATAAATAAAAAAACAAGAAACCAAGTAATCGCACAAAAGAGATAAGATATATGTGGTTCGGCAAGGTGTCTACGTCCACGGGAGAAAACGGCAAGAAATCCATTAAGAATACGGGAGCAAAACAGTGTACAAAAGCTCTCTCTAAACTCTCTCTCTGAAACTCTCGAAAAAACCCCTTATCCTGCATCCTTAAAGAAAACCCTTTATATATCTAGGGTAATAACAAGAAGACAAAATGGGTCAAAATTTCGGCCAGGGGCTTCGCCCCCGAACCCCCATGGCAATGCTGGGGTAGACCCCACACATTATTTATTAATCGGGTTGCACACCAGGTCATCAAGGATCCAAGTAAGATCCATACCAACTTCCCAACAAAACCCCTATACAGAATTTAAGCCAAAACTCACAACTTCTTTCTCAGTTGATACTAACAAGTTTGACCTTACTAGACTTCATAGTATGGCTTGGTCCACAATTACGTAAATAGATTTTGCAACCCGGAACTTAAGGGTATTGCAAGGTTTTGGTTACGAAGGTCTGGAATGAAGTCCATTCACTAGTACTATCCCCTAATATCCTTATCCATGTCTATATGTCAGGAAAATATGTGAAAATAGGGAGGAAGGGGTGTTATCAAAAAAAAAAAAAAATTCATTTGTTTTCTCGGCAATTACATAGTGGTAAATGATTAGTTGGGGGGGGGGTTTGTTTTCTTGGCAATTACATAGCCGTAAATGATTAGTTAGACCAAAGAAAGGGTAATGGTAATAAAAATTATTTTTGCGGTTATAACAATTATATTTGTCATATGTAGTAGAAATATTTTGCCTTAGACTACTCATTCTATACTTGACAAATAAATGAACATTTTGAAGAGAAGAATACAAAGGCGTTATGATCATCTAATCCAACCTGAGTTTTTTTTTTATTGATGCTCTATTTGTTTTGATGTAAAATAGGGAAAAACAAAATAATTTCACAGAAAATGTCATTTTCGTGTGTATTTTTTGTATAAGACAATTGACATTTTTCATGAATTTCATTTGCTTTCCCCTATTTACATCGAAACAAACGAAGCATGAGAGAAGAATACAAGGATGGAGATGTTGTTCTATTTTTCAATCAAGATATATATAGCCAAAAACCTCTGAATTTCAACTTGTTATTGAGTGTTGGCATTTTGCATTGTTGGTACTTCAGATTCTTGAGCATCTATCTCTATTCCTTTCACACGCCACCTTGATCTATCTCTATTCCTTTCACACGCCACCTTGATATTTTCCTTCCATAGAATCTTGAATTTTTTGTTTAATTTTGATTATCTACTTTTTTTGTTTTTTTGTTAAAAGGTAAGCACACACACTGTAAGGCAAAACACACACAGACGGACCATCTCTGCAAAAGGGCCTATTTTGATAGAGAGGAAGGAACTTAATGAGCCATGGGAGGTCTACATCGACTTTCGATATGAGACTAAGTTGGATACAACCCAACCGTCCAAAGGGGCAAGTATAGTACTTACTCAATTTTTTTGGTTAAGAGGAAAACACACACATTCAATAGGCAAAAAAACGTGCGCGCACACGAGCCCAATAGATTATGTACTTAATGAAGTCACATTTTGATAGATTATTAAGAGCAATTAAAAAATGAAAGCTATAAGATATTAGGAAACGCATACATGGCAGCTTCGGATAATTTTCCTTTACTCTTGTTTAGTTGCCGAGAAAAAACAGAGAAGAGAAAATAAAAGAAAATTAGAAACAATGTAACTAAATAGTTGTATTTAGGAAATCAATTTTTCCTTCTTTTCTTTTAATTGTTTTTACTTATTTTCTCAATGACCAACCAAAGGGTTAGACTCAGTTTGTTTGAAGGGAAAATTGGGCTAAATAACATATTTGCATTTCCATAGAAAAAATTAATTTCCCAAAGGCTGCCTGGTTTTGGATGGAAAATTGGTGCAAGGAATTATTTTCAAAAGAAAATCTAACTTTTATGTTTGGAATAATGTAAAATAAGGTTTTTTAGTATAAAATAATTCTCTACATTTATATAAGATGGAATGTTTTTCTCAAAAAACAAAAAAAAGGGATAATGCTAGTTTTCATCCACTTTTCTTTCTTTTTTTTCCTAACAAGAAAAAGGAAAAAAAAATGATAGGACACACAAAAACTGCCACATATTTTGGTCTTGTTCAAAAAGGTGAAAGTGAATGAAAAACGAAATACGCATAACATTTTTTTTAAAAAAACATGTAAAAAATTTAGGTTAATTAGTCTAACCTCCCTTGAGTTTTGGTGAAATTATAGAAACCTCCCCTGTTATATCTAAAATTGCACTGCCCTCTCCTCTACTTCTATTCTAGGTAATAGATTCCTCATATAGTTAGTTTGTTGATCTTCCTAATTTTAATTGGACGGTTTATAAATATCCAATCGAGCTTATTTTTTTCTATGTATTTCTCAAGAGATTCATCTTGACATCCAATGATCGGATTCAGAAACAACTCGTAAGGTGTCACGTTATTAGGGGCTGCTCATTGAAAGCTTTAATGAGCATGACTCACTAATAATGTGACACATGACAGATT
The DNA here is from genome assembly GCA_015143295.1 of Tetracentron sinense. Lineage (NCBI taxonomy): Eukaryota > Viridiplantae > Streptophyta > Magnoliopsida > Trochodendrales > Trochodendraceae > Tetracentron > Tetracentron sinense. The sequence goes on from CM026563.1 coordinate 13,774,579, forward strand.
GTTCCAGAATTCAACTATTAGATGTTAAGACGGGTCTCCTAAGAGACACGTGACATAATATTAGCTCGATCAGACATTTATTAGTGAGTCATTTTCATTAGAACTTTCAATGAACGACCCCTAATAACGTGAGATCTTGTGGATTGTTCCAAAATCCAACCATTAGATGTCAAGGTGGGTCTCTCGATGAACATATGGAAAAAAAGCAGTTTGATCGAACATTTATAGATCGTCCAATCAGAAATAGAAGATCAGTATAATAACAAAGGAGAAAATTTATTACTGAAAATGAAAGTAGATGGTAGGGCAGTGTAATTTCATAAACAAGAGGGAGACAAAAGGTTTCTAAAATTTTACCAAATCTCAAGGAAGTAAGTATAATTTACCTAAAATTTTACTTGTGAGAAAAAAAATCTATAATAATTTCCCTCCAAACAAACAAAGCCAAAAGGACAAGATATTTTGTACAATTATTTTGGCACTACACAAACAGAGAAATATTAAAATCTTATTGGTGGATATTAATTGAGATCAGATCACATCCAATTGCAATTGAATTCAAGTGAATTCAATTGCATATGTGTCATATATGGATTGGAGGAGTAAAAAACATGCGGAAAATCAAATTCAAAAAAAAAATTCTGAACCAATCCATATTTTACACGTATGCCATTGAGTTCACTTGAATTCAATTGCAATTGGTTATGATCTAATCTCATATTTACTGAGACACAACGGCAGTGGGTCCTTTTTCCAAGGAGATAGGATCCCAATTGCAATTGAATTCAAGATGATTTCATCACATATGTGTCACGTGTTGATTGGATGAAAGAAATAAAACGGAAAATTTAAATTTTGTAAAAGTTTGTCCTTCCAATCAACACGTGCCACGTGTGCAAATTGAATTCAAGAGAATTCAATTGCAATTGGCTCTTATCCTGTCTGTTTTCGAAGAGATAGTCAATTGATCATTATTATGTGTATATGTACGAGTCTGGCGAATGCTACAAAAAGAAAAGGATAAAACAGAGAAAAAAACAAGAAGATTGAAGAAAGTGCAATGACATTGCCGAAATTATGCCTAAGCATATGAATAAGAAACGGTCCTTATAAATTTCACACTGTCAGATCAAACTATCAAAGGTTTTCGTACTACTTCGCATTCCACTCGTTTTATTTTTTTATTTTTGCTAACATGTGATTCTTAGATCCAGCTGTAAAGGCTAGGTCGACTCTTTCTCTCTCTATATCTTTTTCTCTCTCTCTTGGATATTATCATTTAGTATAGCCTATAGGTATTTTGTAAGTTTGCATATGATCAAAAGCATCTCAACATCTAAGGCCCATGTCTTTGGGCCCATCATGTTTGAAGGGAGAGGAAAGGGCCAAGTGTCAATCATAGTACCGAGGACTATTATTATACTTTTACCCAAGTACGTGCTGCGTGGAGCTGATATGGCAAGGGCCAGGTGTGCCCCTCTCAACGGCTTCAGATTGTCTATGCAGGTGCCAGAAAAATGGTCTCGGGCCACACATCATCCGATATGTGGTGATAAAATAGGGGGAGAGATATCAAGTGGGGAGAAATAAAAAACATGGGGAGAAAAATGAAATGAATTCTCCCCTCTTTATCTCCACATGTCGGATGATGTGTGGATGCACGAGACCATTTTTCTGGCTTCTGTCAGAGAAATCTAATGCCCCTCTCATGAGGATGACTCTGATCGAATTCCTGCTTAGTATATGTTCATTGGTTGGAAATTAGATGTCTTAGCATTTTAGCTTGTCCAAATTGTAGGTTTTTTAACTGTCACACCACTTTACAGGAATCGATCCCCAAATAGGGATGGCAACAGGCTGGGATAGTTGGGTAACCTGCCTGCTCCTATTGGGATAGGTTTAGGGTGCTCTTAAACGGAGTAGGGGCGGGTTTGGAAATGAAAGATTAAACCCGAATCAGGTTCGGGTCGAGAATGGGTTTAAGCCGCCCCGCCTCATTTATAATGTGCAAGTACTACTTTATCCTTAAATTAATCCTAAAATTACCTCAATAAACTACTTGTAATATGAAATAGCACCTTGACCCGCCCCGACTAATACTTAACGGGACAGAGCAGGACGAGGACGGGTTTAAGAATGCTTTTAATAAATTGGAACCAACCCTCCCCGCCCCCCCGGGTTTGGGACGAGAATGAGGTAGGAGTCTTCCCATTAGGGGCGGGGTAGGGTTGGGGGCGCCTTGGCCCAAATCCGACCCATTGCCATCCCTAGTCCCAAACTTTAGTAAGCAGGGGATACTTAGTGTCACATGTACCCATAGGCAGGTGTATACCATTACTAACCTAACCACTAACCACTAATCAATTTAGATAAATGATGCCTTGTGCCAAAAAAAAACCTCTTTTACCCCAGTTCAATGCTTGTATTAATTTAACCGTTCTTAGAATTAGTCCAAAGGCAAATTTATCAAGAAGAGTGGCATCATCAAATTACAGACTTGAGTTGGGGATGTTAAAACTAGAGTTGTCAGTCCGCCCCCAAAAAAGCCCACTTTAATCAGCTATGTAAGCCCGTGGAACTAGGGCCAGGCTCAAAACTTGAAGCTAAATATGGGTCCAGCTAGGGCTTAGTTGTTTGAAGCCCAAGCCTAACCTACTTTTATATCATTCTACTAATAAAAGTACAAGGAGTGCAAAACTTTGTCACCATTTATAAGAAAAAATTATAATGTACAGTTAAAAATTATAATGTATAGTATTATATGGGACCCATGAGACCCACTATTACATATTAAATATTTGTTTTGCTATATTTATGGATAAAGACTCTCTATTAGTAGAGAGTTAGAAGTATTTCTCTATTTTGCTTAGTAGAGAGTTAAAAGTATTTATCTCTATTTTGCTATTTTTATGGATAAGGACTCTCTATTAGTAGAGAGTGAGAATGACTCATTAAAATTGTACTAATTTAATGTGAGACCCACTATTACATATTAAATCTATATTTTGCTATTTTTATGGATAAGGACTCTCTATTAGTAAAGAATTAGAATGACTCATTAAAATTGTATTAATTATAATGTGGGACCCATGAGACTCACTCTTACGTATTAAATCTCAATTTTGCTATTTTTATAGATAAGGACTCTCTATTTATATTTTAAAGTACCATGGAAAATAATAATAATGTCATAATATTTATTTCTAATATTATTATTTTTATTAGTAGAAGAATATTATGCATGATTCTTTGCTTTTAATACCTAATCTATATTAATACTAGCCGGTTGATTCCACGTGGCATATCTCATTGGCCTCTATTATCTATTCTGGTTCATGCAACATACCTTCTAATTGATCCAATAAAAAAACGCCACGTCACCCTTTTAATAATTGTTCTTCCTTCCTAATTAAGTGATGTGTTAATTGCTCACCTTCACCAACTCACATTTTATTTTTTAAATTATAATTAATTAAATTGTAACATTAATATTTATTTTTTCTTCTAATTCTATTCTTTAATTGCAACTAATTAAGTTGTAACATTTAAATTATAAAAAATATGTAGTCTAAGGGTCTCTTCTTCCTTCCCTCCACATTCTCATTCTTTAATTGCAATTTATTAAATTGTAACATCTATCACCCTCAAATTTTCTAACTCTTGGTTTACCTTCTCCCTAATCCTCTATAAACAGTAGACAAATCCACAAGACACTTTTCATTCTCAAACATGTAAGGAATTGACATGTAGTACATTTTAGTTAGTATGGTTCACTAGGGAGGTTTTTCCTAAACATTTGAGCATCTAGAGTGGAAATCTTAAGAAGTTTGTTTTTCGACAACGATTAGGAAGTTCTTAAGTCTGGGTGCATTATGGCATGAATGCATTTTCGGATACTATATTTTGGATAATTCGATGCTATTGGAAGCTGTCAGGTTATGGTTCTAGCATTACATACTTTTATACTTATGAATCTCTACATGGAGCTTTGACAGAGTATTAGTGTATTTTAGACACTATTTTGGGTCTTCTATTTTGCTCTTGTAGTAACGATTTTAAATAACATAGATTATTTTCACTGAAATTAATGAGAATCACGCTATCATTGATATGTTGGTTCCACGTGACATATCTCATTGGCCTCTATTATCTATTCTGGTTCATGCAACATATCTTCTAATTGATCTAATAAGAAACATTACGCCACCCTTTTAATTATTGCTCTTCCTTCCTAATTAAGTGATGTGTTAATTGCTCACCTTCACCTATTCACATTCTATTTTTTTTTAATTATAATTAATTAAACTGTAACATTAAATTAAATTCAAATTATTCTTGATATTCATTGGTGTTAAAGTGTCAGTGGTTTCATCTAAAGTTCTTCATCTCTCAATTAATTTAAGTTTAATACTAATAAACTTATGATTTTCTATTAAATGTTGTTAAAATATAGAGTGCTCTCTTAACTCTAACTTTTGAGTGTATTAATTTAAGTTTAATACTAAGAAACTTTTCCATTAAATGTTATAATAATAAAAAATTATTATTATAAAATCAATTACTTAATACAAATAATATCTATCAAATAAAAATAAACTTATATTATTAAAAATAAGATTTATTAAATATTCTTAAAATATATTACTTAATATTTAAATAAATAAATATTATTATTTAATTCTAGATATTCTTAAATTATTACTTGTGCATTGCACGAGTCCCTGCTAATTTTGGATAATCAGGCCAGAATCGAGTACGACTTTGCGTCCGTTGTGGTTCGTGAAGCTAATTTTGGGCATCAGAAGTTCTCTATCTTTCTAGCTAACAATGTTCCAACATTCAGAGGGGATCACATTTACTTCACTCGTGATGACAATGACTTCCATTATCTGGATGTCTTCTCTTTTTCTAATATTGAAAGTGGGACCTATTAGTAACTCTTTTCTAATATTAAATTTAAGGTAATATAAAAATATTAAATGTAATTACTAAAATATATTTATATATTAAAGAATTATTTGATATAAAGAGAGTTACATGACATCTAATGAAAATATATTAAAAATTATAAGTTTCTGAGAGGATTTCCATGTAAAAATCTTGGTGTTGTGATTTGTTGTTTGTTTACCGTTTCTGCATCTTTAATTAATAAAATTAATATTGGCAGACAAACCTTAAGAAAACCTATTCACCCCCCCTCTAGGTCTTGATTGATACATAAAGGGGTAATTTCGCATGCAATTTTTTATATTACAACATTAGAAGGATTAATTAATATCGGTCTTAATTTACCTCAACAACAATAAATGCCTATTGTCTGGACTTTCTGTGCTTGCCTTACAAAGCAACATATGCCACAAATTCATTAAATGCAATTCACAAAAGTAATTTGAACAATTAGTATAAATGATTAGAGCAAATATAAACATAGATGTAAAATGTGCAATATAAAGGAATAATTTTTATTATTTTTTTGGAGACTTAGGGTGTCCTCAACCCTTTGGGTCAAAAATCCCTGAGTGTGAGACGAGAGCCCGCAATCTGCAATACTAGGAAAGTCCGGGAAAATCTCGTGCGAGATTGGCCCCAAAGGGGGAGTGAGAAGTCAAACCCAGGACGAAGCACTTCATGAGGCGTAAGTCACAGGAACTACTGGTCCACCCCTTCAGGGTTAACTAACTTTAATATGTGAGTGGTCGGATATGTTTTTCGGCAATCGGTCCAACCGATACACTGAAAATGTGACTGATTGAATTAGACTCAAACACTAGTATCACTTGTAATTGAAAAATGAATTGTAAAATTTTATTTCAAATGAATACTTCAACTTAAAGAATTAGTAATACTCGTACTTAATAAGTCAAAATAACATGAGAGAAGTAGGAAGAAACTTACCCAACATTATATTGTATAATAAGTATGTAGTTGATTATCCTTCGCTAAACGCAATTTTTTTGTTATCTTTGTCTTAACATCCTCTGGATTTAATGTTTGTTGGCAATTGAGAAATATATACTTGTTTTTCTCATTATCTCCCAACACTTCATATATTATTTTGAAAAAAATAACAGTTCTAAATATTAATAATATGAAAGCAAACAAAATAACTTTAATTATTTCTGGAGTTGTCTCACCTTGTGTATAAAAGAACAAAGTTACACCGAAGTCGCTATTTGTACATAATTGTGCGTCATCTTTCTTTGCGATATATAATGCATCAAAATATGTTCCAATAATTTTCTCATCAAATGTTAAAGATAGAATTGAATCTTCCTTGTAATTGTCACAAAACCAATGCTTAAATTCTTCCAAAGAATTAGCTATTGGTTGTGCAACTTCCACCTAAGAATAATGAAATCTATTAACTCATGAATATCACAAACCCATGAAATCTTTTGGTTTATATATTTACACCAATTACTTGCAAATTAAGCACTTGTAATAATTTATAACAATAACTAATGGATAATTAAGTTAAATAAATACGTACACTCTTTATTTGAGAAAAATTTTCCTGGGGTTTGGAGAGATAGTAGTCGTTACTTGTGCAACTTCCACATATTGTATAAAATTTAGTAAAGAATAGTATAGCATATTAAAGCAATATATTGTAAAAACAAATCTAGTAAACCAAATCATTTACATACCATCTGAAATGAGCTACAGCAGATGATTGTACAATATTAAACTTTACAATACAACTAAGCATAAGTTCAAGTACAGTACAAAGATTAAATAAAATAAATAAGCAATTATAATTTTTACCAACCTTGAATTAATCTGAAATAGTAAACTTTACAAACTCATCTCAGTGTTCAGCTTTAATATGTACATATATATTCTGTGAAAAAATTTATTAGATCGACATCCTCACTGGCGATAAATGTAATTCTTCCTGAAGTACTTCTTAAATGTCTTCCAAGAGAAATTTAAAATTTTCAAAAATTGCTTCTTGTATCTTTCCCCAATATCAAAATTGTTGTTACAGTAAAACATACAAACAATGTCAGTGTAAACATATATTTTTTAAGTGTTTTTTTACGAAATTTCAAAGAATTGCTTATATACAGACAAAAAACAATATGAATATTATGGTAAGCTTACTAATGAGCAATGTTCATTAAAGTCTTTAATGAGTGGTCCTTCTAAAAAGATGACATGTGACACTCTTTTTATGAATCCGAATATTGGATGTTAAGATAGGTTCATTAGGAGACACGTGTCAAAAAATCAATCTAATCAGATGTAATTAGACTGTCCGATTAAACCCTAATTTTTCAACATTAACCCCTAGGGTTCACTAGACCCTAATTAGGTTATAAAAATAATTGATTTTCCCAAATTTGATCGGATAGTCAATAAATTTCTTATCAAACTGAATTTTTGTGATGTATCTATCTGGAGACTCGTCTTAACATCCAACGGTTGGATCTAGAACAACCCGCCACGTGTCATGTTAATAAGGACCGCTCATTAACGGCTTTAATGAGCATTGCTCATTTAAATGCTACTCTGGATATTACATATGCAATGATTCTTACAATCAACTGATCTCAAAACGTGTCTTTAACCTCATCTGAAACTTGTTTCCAATTCCAATAATAAATTAGAATTTCACGTGCAAATACACAAATAGAAGAACTCAAATCCTTTGCATTGACACCAGTTAGCATTCCTCTAAAATTAAATTCGATGATTTTCTTATCACCGGTGTTATTTTGCCCTAGACATTTACACATGGTGGGGCCTCTGGATTTTCTTTTCAAGGTAGGATCACTGGTAATTTGCTCTATGTCAAAATGTTGTATTCTTAACATGACTGTTATGAACAAATGCATAACAATCAGTTTTTTTTTTTTTTTGGTATCGGCATACATCAGTAGAGTCAGTACATTAGTAGAGTCAATACGGTCAGTGGTTAGCTGGGGGCATTGAGGCTCTTGCAACCCTTACCCCAAGGGGATTAGATCTTAGACCTTCCCCATAGGAGGCCACACCACTACCACTCACAGAAGAGGCGGGAGTGTCATAACAATCAGTTTAAAACAATAAATCCTTATTCATATGCTGAAAGCATAGAAAAATATTGTATACTTTATGTTAAAAACATAAATTTGTCATTAGAAACTTACCCAACTGAAAAATATTTGTTTAAGTAATCGGGTTTAATATCTTTTGAGCATTTGTTTAATCATTTGGGTGAAGATAAATGAAAGAAGAGATAGAAAAAAAAAACATTTTTGACGAAATGAGGGAACAATTACCGGAGGTTGAACGGAACGGATGCCAGATGTTAAATGGAACCTATTAGGGAAATATAATGTTAGGAAAATAATGATGTAATATCTATAAGATACACATAATCTTATAGTTAATCTTAGATTAGTATCCTTAGTATATTAAGATTATTTTTAATATTATCTTTCCAAGTTAAGAGTTTTGGTTATCTATTTAAACCCACCATGTCTCGAGTTCGAGTCCTAGTCCTAGAAAGGGCTACCTGGGGAGGGCTACGGAAAAAATCCTAAGAATTTTCCCGCCTCAGAATGAAAGCAGCTGCCGCGGAAATGACACCTAGGGATGACCATGAAAAAAGAATCCTGAGAATTGTCCCACTCCAGAAGGAGAACCATTGAGGACGTCTGCTGCAGAAGCGTGGTGGTATGTTACGATTTCAAATAGATAAATATTTAGATTGCGCCATTCCCATAGATCTGAGCTTTTGAGATTAATGGTTGCATCTAGGTACACATTAATTCGTATAATCTTAGATTAGTATCTTTAGTATAGGATTATTTTTAATATTATCTTTCCAAGTTAAGAGTTTTGATTATTTATTTATACCCTCTATGGTTCATTGTAATCCATCCAAGTTAATTCTCAATAAATCCTTTTTCTCTTTAGAACCTTTGCAGAAGAGAATAATACAGTAGTTGCTAGAAGAAGAAACACAGAGGGCCAGAGATTATGTTCAAAATATGCGCGGGAAGAGAGAGATGAAATTATTTTTTTAGTCAAAATAGGTCGAGTTTCAATCATGATTTTTATTCTCAATGTGATCAATTTTATCATATTATCAGTGTTTTTATTGTAACAGTGATCGTAACTCTAAAATAATTAACTAAAGTTTATATTTTTGTAGTTGAAAAGACAATACTTACAATCACCATCTATAATAAACTGTGATTGTTTCTTTTATAGAATCACCATTAATTTGATAACTGTGATCGTAACTGAAAAATAATTAACTAAAGTTGGGTGAAACAACAATTCTTACAATCATGGTTTCTTTTAAACTGTGATTATTATTTAAAAGAATCACAGTTATTTAAATAACTATGACTATTGTTTATGATGTGTTGTTGTTATTCAGTTCTTGGATGTTATAACACACACTACAGTATCAAGCTGAACCACCACAAAAACTTACGGAAATAACATCAGGATGTTCAGTCTGATACTGCAGTGTGTTCATGATGTAACACTTTAAAACATTCAAGATCAAAATTACAGCAACACACATGATCAACCTTCTTTTTAATTAAGTGCTCAATTTTCAATAGAACTTAGTTCACAAAAATATCCAAGCAGGGTGTTTTTAGAGTGCACAGTAGCTAGTCATATGTGTTGTTGCAACTCTATTCTTGAATGTTATAGCACACACCACAATATCAAGCTGAATAATCATAAAAACTTATGGATATAATATCAAGATTTTCTGCAAGCATTCACGGATGTTCAGTCTGGTAGTGCAGTGTGTTGATGTAACACTATGAAATATTCAAGAACAAAATTACAACAACACATAGGCCATCATTCTCTTGAAATTTAATTGAAATATGAAAAATTAGTCAAAACGATTATGTTTGTGTTGATAACACATGTTATTAAAAGGATTATAGATCACAATTATGTTTAGAACCGAGATGTATATATATAACTGTGATTTAATAAAATAGTTATCATCATCGTAAAATAATAATCGTGAACTTATATTTCCCGTGACAAATATTTATCACCGTATTTATCATAACCATGATAGAAACGCCCGTAAAATAATAATCGTGAACTTATATTTCCCTGAATCCAATTTTGATTCTAGATATTTTTCTAAAGTTAGAATATGATATCTACAATTATACCCCGAAGCTCATTTTAGCGATCAATCAAATCTCCTTAGGATAAGAATATGAGTTTCTCAAATATGTTATTATCCTCTAAATTTTGAGAATTAAAACAAAAAACAAAGACTAATTTGAAGTCCAAAATACCAAGATATTGCCTAGACGAGTTTCTAATTTGTATATTAGTCTGTGCAGCATTGCTACACCAGATCCGAAATTTATTAAACTTTACATGATAAATTTACCCTCATGACCAAGCTTAGAAATTTGTAATTTAGTATTTAAAGTAATTTTAGTCTTCTGAATCCAATTCCGATTTTAGATATATATTTTTCAAAGTCAGAATAGGGTATCTACAGATATATTAAAAACTTATTTTAGTCACCGGTCAGAATCTACGTAGGATACTAAAAAAAATGTTATCTCATTTTAATTTTGTACATTCTAAAAGAAATGAGGACTAATTCAGAGTCCGTTTGGGAGAGATGCTCAGAACAGTTTATACTTTTTTCTTTTGGTAAAAAAACAGTTTATACTCTACACTGGGGCCTACGAAATAGCTTGTTGTAGCAATTATTGTAAAGTGGCATGAGACCCACACATCAGATTTTTATGGTTCTAAACACCCTTTATGCTTGACGCATTAGCAACACTACCTATATGTCAAACCAATGTTTTAAAACCTAGACCGGACACTGACCTGGTCAAGGAGGTGGGTCGGTCCAAACTGGTCGGACCGTCAGCTCAATCTGGTTTGACCTAATGAACTAGTAGTATAACATGTACAACACCCCTATTAGATATTTTTACAAATACTTGGTATTTGGTATGCATAGCTACTATAATCAATCAAAATACATTAGAAAAAGAGAGATATCTCAAAGGATTGAAAAAAAATCCAAAATAATATTTCACCAAAATATGTATAAAAAACTTCTTAAATAGTCATTCTCATATAAATACATTTCAATAGTTAAATAGTAGCTCAAAAGTTTCCTATAAGAATGTTTATTTTTTTAATTTTTTTTTTGTCTCAAACAATTTAAAAGAAATAAAATTTAATGTTTAATAAGAGTGAAATTTGTTCATGACCTTCTAGCAACACATGTATGCTGCATAAAAATATAAATTAGTACTATAACACTTACAACACCCATATTAGACATTTTTATGAATACTTGGTAATTAGTATGCATAGTTACTTAGCCTACTACAATCAATCAAAATAAATTTAAAAAAAACCATTGATTGAAAAAATTCAAAAAATTCTCCATTTCTTACTCAAAATATACAATATTGAAAAAAGAGATCTCAAAGATTGACTTTTTTTAATGAATAATTTCACTTTTTCACTCAAATATTTTAAAAAAAGAACATAAAGATTATATTAAAAACATGATTTATTGAAATTTAGGATTACTATTCAAATGAAAATAGTAAAGTATATGAACCAGTGAAATTAATTAAATTTTTTTTTTAAATATATATACACACACACACACATATTTATATATATATGGTTTTATCCTCATCTTGATTTGAGCTCACTCTCCATCTCCACTTTTCTATGTAGGTTTTTCATTTTTCTAAGATTTTGTTTTAAAACTCCTAACTTTTTTTTATTAATATATTGTTATTAATAATTAATTTTTTAGTCAAGAGAATAGGCCCCATAAGTTTTAGAATGAAATAGATAATGAAAATTGGCCTTTTTTCATAACCCGGCCAGTTCAAAGAAAACCGTCCGGGTCGACTAGGTCATTCCGGGTCAAGCGGTTTTTACTGGGTCAATGTAGGTTAGACAATCGACCCATTATTGGTTTAATCCAACCCGTCGACTGTCCCGGGTGGCGGGTCGATCCGTCTGACTGGCCAGGTCGGTCCGGTTTTTAAAACATTGTGTCAAACACCTATTACCCATCCTCGTACCTACGAGAAAACTAAGGCTCATGCCCCAACTACTAGGGATGTCAATTGGCCAAATTTGGGCCTCAAATTAAGCCCTCTTCTAAAGGGACTGGGCTCGAGCTGGGCCTATTCAAACATCACTAGGCCTAAGCCTGACCCATTGACACCCCTACCAACTACAGATTTTCCTCGAACAAGAGCTTGGGCTAAGTTGTTTAGAGCCCTGGCGAGTAGGGCCTTAAAGAGGTGGTATTTGACTCCACACAGGTTCTGATACTATTATATGGACTTAACTAGAAACCCTATCTGACCCACATACCATAGCAAGACTTTAAATGGATTAGAAGTGTAAGATCCGTAGCCAAATGCTAATCGGATCAGACCCGTTCCAATGCATCTGTATCCATGTGGGGGCTGTCAATGGGCCGGGTCGGACCATCTTGGTTAGGCTGATTCTAAATGGACTAGACATAGGCCCAAACCCTACCCTTTTTAGTAGGGCTGGGCCGGGCTTTAACCATCCCACACTGGGTTTTTGGTTGCTTAACATTCAACAATAGTCTGCTTGTGAATCCATGGGGGATTAAAGTGAGCAGGTTGATGCCGATCAATCCAAAGTCCGACGTCCAATCTATTAATTATAAATTTGTATAATATATTATTGAGCAGTGATAGGTGTTTCCATGAATTCTATTTTGAAACTTAAGGCTGGACCTGGACCTCATCCCTCTGGACCTCATCCCTCTTAAATACTCATCAACTTTGGTGAGTATTTAAGAGAGGGTGGACCTGGACCTCAATTTCTTAGTCTAACCTCATCAACCTAAGGCTGGACCTCATCCAGCCTTAGGTTTCAAAATAGAATTCACGGGTACGTTAACTATTTCCCTATATTATTTATACAAATAAAATAAAAATAATAGTAAATACAGTCAACCATGCCAGGCTTTAATGAGTTAAGTCCTAGCCCGGCCCACCTAATTATGGGCCTAAGAAATTGAGCTTAGACTAGTCTTAGGGTCTAAAATATGGATAATGGGTGGGCCACTGGGCTAGCCTGGCCCATTGACACCCCATATCCATGTAGTTCTAGATGGGCTCGGCTGATCCTGATTCCGACCACGTCCTATTGCCTATTGCCCATCGGAGAAGTAAAGTGTCTTTGATAAGTTTACCCTCGATTTTATTTATTTATTTTTCTTTGTAACCCAGGTGTCCCCAACCCTTCGGGTCAGGACTAAGTCCCCGAGGGTGTGACGAGAGCCTGTAACCCACAACACCAAGGAAAATCTGAGCGGAACTGGCCCTAAAGGTGGAGTCAGAAATGGAACCCAGGAGGAACCACTGAACCACCCCTTTGGGCTTAAGTCTACCCTCGACTTTTCTCAAAGTTCCGAAAATATCACATTTTGTTGTATTTTTTTAGGTAGATTTAGGATTGCAAGAGACGTGCTCTCCAGCTATTTTGAACAACTCAACATGTGTCATTTTAACCTTGGTTAAGAATCTTCAATCTTAAGGTTATACTTTTAACCTTAGTTTTTAAAATAATAAGATTCTTTTTTTTTTTGGTAATTTAAGACTCATTAGTGAAAGCTAGAGAGAAACGTTTTCTTTGGTTTTTGCTAGAGAGGATTCAGACTTTTTCAAGTAAGGCCCTTAAAAAAATTGTTTTTCTCCAAAGGAGGCCTCAAAGTCATGGTCAAACAATCATTATTTGATCCTTAATTTCTACATAATCAATTTTATCAGAATCATTTTTGGCTAATAAAATCCAATCCAAACGCAGACTATTTTTATAAAACAGGCTTTGAATTTTTAGCTTAAATTTTTTAGACTTTGACTTTTTACCACATTGATCAATCTTCAATATATATACCGTATTAGTCAAGTTTGGGGCTTTGCTATTTGTAAAACAAAAAAACTAGAAGAATTGAGGCATTACGGTGCCCAAATATTACTGTAGCTGCCCTAGGGAAGCCTCAAGCCAAGGCGTCGCTCTATTGGCACGCAACTTGCTGATTTCTTCACCAAGTCGCACTCAATTGTTTGATTGAAGTTTCTTCTTAATAAACTCTTTGTGTTCTCCGCCACCACATGGTGAGTTTGAGGGGGGAAGGAGAGTGATAGTGTGAAAAAGAAAGTATTTTTTTTGTTTTTGGAAAATTGATAACTGACCGCAAAATCAGTTTGCTAGAGGACCTTCAATTGAAATGTGACACATGTTCTTTTAACTGTGATTAAGAAACTTTAATATTTAGGGTCCATTCTTTTGTTCTTTTGTCTAAGCTTTTAAAATTTGGCACTTTACACTTTATCGTGGTAATTGTTAGGAAATTTGAGTCACTTTGTCAAAGCTTCCAACAAAATTAATTCTTATAATCATGAGATTTCAAGTGCTATTATTATTTTTAGATTTGAAATCTTTTATTTACTTCATTTAAAGTGTCACAAGAATTGCAATTCAAGAAACTAGTGGACAGCACGTGAGAAAGAGGTGATGGTGAGAGACTGGGAAGAGGGACCCTAGTGAGGGCATTTGGAAAAGGAAAAAATAAGTAATATTTTGGATATAGAAACTCGGGGGATATTTTGGATATCGCTTATGAAAAAAATTGTGAGGGACATGTTGGTTATAGAAACCATTGGGCAGCACGTGCGATACACGTGAGAGAGAAGGGACGGGAAGAGACTGGGAAGAGGGACCCTAGTGAGGGCATTTGGAAAATATAAAATAGGAATATTTTGGATATAGAAACTCGGGAGATATTTTGGATATCCTCTATGAAAAAATTTGTGAGGGACATGTTGGTTATAAAAATATGACGTAGGGACATTTTGAGACTCAAAAAGCTTTAGGGGCATTTTAGGTATAGCAAAGAAATGGGGCGGGCGGGGCTTTGGCGAAATGCTCTTCTTTTGGAGCGTTTTATCAAGGGAGTGAGGAGTCTAATTATGTCACTAAGGTCACCATGTGTCCCTTTTAACACTCCTTAATTGTGATTAAGATTCACCCACCCCTAAATTTCACTCACTTATCATTGGTTTTTAGAGAAAAAAATATGAATATTTGTTTTAACCCTAGGAGTTATTGAATTTTAATCAACGTTAAAAAAAATTAAAAGTTTTTCTCTAAAATCAAGGATAAGTGGATGAATTTTAGGGGTGGGTGAATCTTAACCACAATTGGAGCTTGGTTACACCCTTGAGGTTACCATGTGTCTCTTTTGACACCCCTTAACTACAATTAAGATTCACCCACCATTGGATAAGTGGGTGAACTTTAGGGGTGGGTGAATCTTAACCACAATTGGAGCCTGGTTACGCCCTTGGGGTTTCCATCTGTCTCTTTTAACACCCCTTAACTACGGTTAAGATTCACCAACCCTTAGGGTTCACCCACATATCCTTATTTTTAGGAAAAAAATATGGGGAAAAAAAAATTAACCTTAGGAGATAGTGAATTTTAACCAAGGTTTATTTAGTTTTTGTTCTAAAAACCAAGAATAGTGGGTGAACCCTAGGGGTTCCATGTCTCTCTTTTGACACCCCTTAACTGTGCTTAATATTCCCCTATCCCTAGAGTTCACCTACCCCTAGGGTTCACCCACTTATCCTTGGTTTTAGAATTTTTTTTTTAACTCCAGTTAAAATTTACTAACTATTAGTGTTAATTTCTAAAAAACCAAGGATAAGTGGGTGAATTTTTTGAATCCATGGTTAAAATGTACTAACTATCAGAGCGGGTGATCCACCGACTATTTTGATTTTTTTTTATTCCACTTTTCACCACCAGCCGGGTGTGAAAACTTTGGTTTTTTATTTTTATTTTTAATAAAAACCCTACTATCATCTTCTATACCTTTACAACCCCAGTTCTTATACTCATACTCATGTTTCACGGCCTCTCATTTTCTTTTCATTTATTGAAAACTTCTCTAACGAGAATTTTTTTACTTTAAATTGCCGATCATACTTCATGTGCTTTGAGAGAAGATCATGACTGCCTGATCTAATGGGTCACCGGCTCTGATAGACTCAAAAATGAATGAGATGCGACAAAGATGAACTTCACCAAATAGAGAACTATTCGTCAACAAATTATCAAAGACCAAGGGTGAGGAGTATTTGACTTGTGGCAAATACATAAATATCTCAATCATCATATGTTTGAGGGGGAGTATTAGGGAAATATTATGCTAGAGAAATAATGATGTAATATCTACGAGATACACAAGATCTCATAGATAATATTGAATTAACATCAATCAAGGATTTGATTAGAATTTGATTAGATTAGGTTTCTATCTTAAGGTCAATGTAATCTCTATATAAACCCTATTAGAGGTTATTGTAATCATCCAAGAATTTTCAATAAATCAGAATTTCTACACTAACTATTAGGGTTAATTTTTAATCCATAAAAACTAAGTATAAGTGGGTGAACCTTAGGGGTGAGTAAATCTTAACCACAGTAAGGAGTAAGAAGTATATAATCATAGAGAATTTCAACTCCACTATAGATGAGTAAGGGGTAGTATGAGAATTAAGCATACATTCAACGAAATTTTTGTCTTATATAAGATTATGATAAGGGTAGTTTAAGAATTTAGAAAAAATTAGTCTATGCTTTTATAAGAGCATTCTCATAGTAATAGATAAATAGAAGCCAAATGACATTTTTAAAATTAACACAAATATCAATCAACGTTTTGAAGCTAAAGGGCATTTTTGAAATTCTCACAAATATCAGTCAACGTTTTGAAGTCAAAGGAAATTTTTGGAATTCTAACAAATATCAATCAACGTTTTGAACAGAGGAATTAATCTTCTTTATATTAGTAGAGATGATACATCTAATTCTCTAAAGAAAATGCAAATTGTCAAATGACAAAACTTGCAAAATGCTGAAGTCTCATCAAAATAAAAAACACTTTGAATTATATATATATATATATATCTTTACTTTTATAATGGGAGAGGCAGGCGTAGCCTAATTTTTCCAAAATTCACAATCTACCCTCATCTTTATCTTTTTTTACTATTATAATGGGAGAGGCAGGCGCAACCTGATTTTTCCAAAATTCCTAATCTACCCTCATAAAATAAAACTTTGATTTAATATTTTCCTTTAATTCCCAAATTACCCCTTACCCCCTTGCTCATCTATCTATTTAAAGAATAGAATCATAGCTAATCGCGATTGAACTCGGGGAGAGTTCCTTGCGGGTTAACACGTGTCCCTTTTAACTCCTATTAACTGTGGTTAACTCCTTCCCCTCACTCTCACGTGCATCGCACGTGTCACCCGCTAGTACATATATATGAAATTTGATTGAATGGTTGGCTAGCGAGAGGACCTTGCAGTCCACTAGTTACTATTATTTTTTTTCAATAGTATATTTACATGTGATTTCATGTCTCGGTAAGGGTAGATTATGTATCTTATTTATGTTTTAAAGTCTCTTTTGTCATACAATTGTAAACTTAATCAAGGGTTTGAGAATAGCAACATGAATTGAATATGGGTTTTTCCTTGATTGCCGCTCAAGTTTGAGATTGTTCATCAAATACTCAAGTTTTAAAACATCTCCCTGAAGAGGCTTATATGAGTATTTTGTATAATTCAGGATTTATGAAAAGTCTTAAATACCTCTCAACTGGGAAAGAGGGGTTCATGTAAGTGCATGAGATTTGAGAAGCTCCTCACTCCCCTCATATTTCCCTCTCATGTAACTCCTCATTCATTTTTTGTGTAAAATCCATTTTTGATAGTTCATGATTTACATTACTGCCCCTAACCTTAATAAGTTATGTTTATTTACCTTAATTATTCATATACCATTTCATAATACAAAACAAAGATTAATGAGTATTTTATGATAAATTTAATAGGAGTATTTTTGAAAAAATACAAATAAAAAATTGCAAAATTTTGAGCTTTACTGAAGTTTTTGTACACAAGATCAACCAAGTCGATACTTGTCGACATCGGTCAGTATCGACATGAGGTATTGACCTGTATGAACTCCATATTTTTTTTGATTATATACCATACATTGTAACCATAATATATATATAAAACAATATGAAATTTATGGTTTAAAATCATAAATATAAACTTTTTTTTTTTGGGTTAATCATACATATAAATAAATATAAGAATAAATATTTTTCTTTGGTTAATGGTTATCTCACGATCGTGGTAACTAATTTATCGGAATGAATCCCTCTTATCGGAATGGAGGGGCTTCCATTGTTAAGGGTTACGAATGTCTTTTTGTCAAATGATTGGGGTAAAATGGTCCGAAAAGAAAAAAAATTGTGTAATGTGTGAGCGATTTTTAAAACTTTGGAATTTAGATAACAAACCCAAACTTGAGGGATAATCAAGGAAAAAACCCAAATAAAGGCATGTCGGACCCAAGTTAAGGACACGTGTTGCGTTGTGAAGAAAAGACTGAGAAGATATCTCTGGCTGCAAGCCAGAGACGATCCTAAATCTTTAAAAATCAGGGCTTTGAGCTAAATGCGGCTCTAGGGTTTTTGCGACCTTCACAGTCGATTCATTAGGGTTCTATCCAAGTTCTAATGGCGGTTTTTCTAGGGTTTCGTCTCCGAAACCAGTTTTTGGAGGGAGAAGCTAATGAAGGTAGAAATCAGGAACGAACCACCATCTTTTCCTCGTCGTTTCAGGTTTGATTTTTCTTTTAATCTCACGTCTCTCTCTCTCTCTTATTCCAGAAACAGCTTTGTCTGCTAATTCCTCTATTCTTCAAATTGGGGTTTCTAACCTTTAGTCGATGTTTATCGGAGCGCCTGAGACCAATAGATAAATTCAAGAATTTATCTATGTCATGCCTTTCTCTGCGTTCTTTAACAAATCATTCAAACAAAATTCGCAGAAAAAATCACTTTTTGTATCAAGTTCTGAACTTTTCTGCGTCGTGTACCCTCGAAACCCTAGAAATTTCGGAAGAAAGTGATAACCATGGCGATACTAATCAAAACCCTAAGTTGCATTACACCGCATTGCAGCGGAGAATGCAGGAATATGCTACCTCTGGCTTATTCAGAGAAGCTTTGTACACCTTGAATTTCATGAGAAACGTACCTGGGAAACCAACTGTGTATGATTATAATGCATTTATTTACTATTATCTGAAATCGAGAGACGTTTCAATAGAAGAATTGGTTGAAGTATTTGTTGGAATGAAAAGATATGGGCCTACTCCAAATGCATCAACATATAATACTCTCTTCAATGGACTACTTTCTTCCGGGACCTTGCAAGATGCATTTTGTATCACACAAGAAATGTATAGCAATGGTTTTGTACCTTCTTTTAGATCTTTGTCAAGATTGTTGAAAAGATATCTGGGAATTGGAAATTTAGCAGATTCTCTATGTGTGTTAGAGTTGATGCTGAAATTGGACTATTTTCCGACAGAACCTACTTCAAATTTGTTGATATCTAGTCTCACTAGAGCTGGAAGAACTCGTGAGGCATATTTCGTGTTCTCATTACTTCTAGATAAGGGTTACTTTCATGGAGTGTGCGGTTATAATCCAATCCTCTGGTCTTTATGTAAGTCTGATCAGAGTTATACTGCTTTGACCTTGTTTTATTTTCTGAAGAAGAAGGGCCTTGTTCATAATGTATGTTCGTATACGGCTTTGGTTCACGGGTTCAGTAAGGAAAGGTTGTGGGAAGAAGCTTTCCGTATTTTAGATGAGATGCAGAATGATGGGTGTAAGCCTAATGTCATCACCTATACTGCAATTGTTAAGTTTCTGTGTGATGATGGGAAGATTGGAGAGGCGTTGGACCTATTGAATATGATGGAAAAGGAAGGGTGTGAACCAGATTTGGTCATGTACAATATCATTCTCCGTGCACTTTGTCTTCAAGATAGAATTTTAGAAACTTGTGAGCTCCTCCAGGTTATTGATCTTAAGGGATTATCCCCCAATCCATTCACTTATAGCGCTGTGGCAGGTGGGCTTTTAAAAGCAGGCAGAATTGGTATTGCCAATCATCTCTTGATTGATATTTTTTCTAGGGACTGTACTGTAGATGTTGTTGCTTTTAATTTATATCTCCATTGTTTATGTCATGAGAGTAGATCGAGAGAAGCTTTATCTCTAGTGAAGAGTATGATGGAGAAGGGTTTCACACCGAATAACGTGACATATAACACAATTTTGAATGGGTTCTGTAAGGAGGATAATGTAGACGAAGCATTGGAGCTCTTCGACTCCTTTGAATGGGTTGCAAATGGGCCTGACTTGATATCCTTCAATACAATTATGTCCGCAGCATGCAAGCTGGGGAACTCTTCGATTATCCGAAGGGTCTTATACCGTATGGAGTTTGAAGGCCTTAAGCTTAATATAGTTAGTTCAACTTGCTTGATTCAGTATTTCTGTATAGTTGGGAAGTTCTCAGAGTGTTTCAAGCTTTTGGAATCTATGATTAACAATGAACGCAGTCCCACTACAGTCACTTATAATGTGCTTCTGGACAGCCTTTGCAAGAAAGGGTTACTTGGAACTGCATACCAGATCTTTAGGGATTTGAGGAACACAGAGTTTTTTCCTGATACAACTTCGTATAACATTCTAATACATGCTTCCATACGAGAGTCAGAGGGTTTGCTGGTGGAGCAGTTGTTAAGGGATATGCATAGCCGAAAATTGACACCAGATGCTGTTACCTATGGATCCTTTATATATGGCCTTTGTAAGGAAGGAAAGATATCAGCTGCTCTCCACCTTCGGGACCAGATGGTAGAGAATGGGCTTTTTCCTAGTGTTGTTATATACAATACCATATTGGAGGCCATGCTTCGGAGAGGTAAGTTGCGGGACATTGTCTTGGTATTGAAAGACATGGCCATGGATGGGTGTGAGCCTGATATGGATTCGTTTGATATTCTAAACCAAGCTATCTTAAAAGGCAGAATGAAGACATTTCCTGAGGCCATGAGGTTTCTAGAGTTTGTGATGAGCAATAATTGCAGAAGAGGGGCACATCTTGGGGAATTAGCAAGCTAATAGACCCAGAGGATTAGACCTCTTGAAACTTGCTTTTGTTATTATTTGCACTTTCCGGCTAAATCAGATTCAGTTCTTTCTTAACGAGGCTCTTTGACAAGAATATGTTCTTCGTCGAAACAGGTATGGAGTATACTTATTGAATGTCCTCATTACCTTGATACTTTTTTTGTCTATCCATTTAGTATATTGTCTCTCTCATCTACTTCCAGGTTTTATTTTTTTAGTTTTTTTACATATCGTTGTTCTTTCTTATGTAATGCTGGATAAATTCTGCACATGGGTGCTCTAATGCTCGTGTTTCTTTTCAAGCTGTTCATGTCGTACTTTCTAATGGATCCAACTGTCCAAATGTGAAGCCCCCATTTGAGAAATTAACATATGAAAAACTTCTAGGAATTGTGTCCACGATTCTGTCTGTTGCATTCTTTGGCCATCAACATATATATGGCCAACTGTGAACTTCCCCCAAAAGAATTATCAGATGGATCTCAAATCCAATCTCTCCTATCTTTTGTCTTGTTGATCTCCTAGGTGGGTACCCTCATTTGCATTAGCTTGTGAGTTGTGGCTTTTCAATTTATTCATTTGATTAGTTGTGACTTGTGACCTACTTAACTGTTGATAATAGACAAACTTCATTTTACTCTTCTAAAGATATAAGAATAGAAGACAGGGAAAATACATTGTGTATGCTTTATTTACTGGTTAATTAAATTTCTGTAGGAGCATCTCATTAGCCATTTTCGGTCGGCATGGCATTTGATTAGAATATTTTTCAGGTGGGATTTGCTGCCTGCATTTGACTGGAGCTGTGGGAAAAGGTCCAGTTTAGAAATCATTTCAAAGGTGAGACTTGGAGAATACTCCAGTGGTAACACTTTAGAAGTCCGAAAATCGTGGTAAATAAGCTTATTAGTTGTAAGATCAAGATCTCCATTCTACGTGAACATGTAATTCACAGGAGTATTAGAATAAAAAAATAAATTACTTCTTTACATGAGGATAATTTTGATGTTTAGAAATGCTGATTTGGTTATTATGCGCTCTGTCAGAAAAGTCACCGACTAATTGAAAAATTCGCGTTTTATTCGCGGATTTTTCATCTCCCGATTAAATCGTCAATTAAATCGTGTTAAATTGAAAAAATCGGCAATTCGCATTTTATTCGCGAAAAACGTGTTTTATTCGTTTAATTCGCGTTTAATCTGTGTTTTATTCGGATAGGGACAAACAAAAAATTAAGGATTTCCTGCAGGGGCAGTTTCATAACTTGGCATCATATATATATGAAAACCATCTTAGTCGACCAAATAGATCAAACTAAGGCTTTCCACCGTAGCAGAAGAGGAAGAGGAAGAGGAGAAGGAGAGGAAGGAGGAGACGAAAAGAAGGAGAAGAAGAGAGGATTCCAATGCACCCAGAGGTGATCCTGACACCAAAACCCTTCCATTCGACAGTGGTAAGTGCCCCCCCTTTTTTTTTTCTCCTCAGTCATGGCAATCTAGGCTTTTTTTTCTCTTCAGTCATGGCACTCCAGACTCCGGACTCCGGACGCACTAGAGATTCCCTCCCTTTTTTTTGTTGTGTAATTTTCAGAGGGTACAAAATGGCTCTTAGAGTTTTTTTTTTCCCAATATATAGCAAGAAAGAGGGGCTACGAAGGAAGAAGGGACAAAACCCTTTAAAACTCTCTGTGTTGTTCATCTTTCTTAGTTTCTTTTTTTCCATTCTTTTTTTCTAAGTTTTTATTCAACCCCTTCAAAAACCTCTGTTCATTTCTGTGGAATTTTTTTTTTTTTTTTTGCACAGTTAAAGACCTGCCCCTTTTTTCTTATGTAATTTTTGGAGGGGACAAAGTGGCTCTTAGGGTTTTTTTCTCCATTGCGTAGCAAGGATGAGGGGCTATGTGGAAAATTTCTCTTCCTTTCTAAGTTTTTTTTTTTTTTTGCACAGTCTGGTAAGTGCTCCCCTTTGATTGCGAGAGAGCATCAAGTGGTTTACTTTAATTGGAGGGTGGCTGCTGCTTGGTTGAGGGCCACCTGATAACCAATATGGCATGATTTTTATTGTTTATAGTTTTTTAATCCATATTTCAATTTTGATGCCTTCTTGAAAACTTGGAATGAACTGGATGTTGAAATGATATTATGAACAATTGATGATATTTAGCTACTTATATTGTATATTATGTAATCAAATTGTTAGACTTAAATATATTAATTAATAACATATTTCTATTTTATATAATTATAAAAAAGTAAATTTATTTCCCCGATTTTTTCTCGAATTTTTCCGAACTTGAACCTTGCCGAATTATTCCCCGAATCCCAACCTGTCCCCGAATTTTTCCCGAATTGTTCCCGAATTTTCCGATTTTTTCTGAACTTAAACCCTACCGAATTATTCCCGAATCCCGACTTTGTGACTATTGAGAAGATGACAACGAACTGAACCCTAGAACCTGAAAAAAAATAGAACATGAGGTCGAAGCTATCATATCCACAACACAGTTGTAAGTCCTTTGAAGAAATTTTGGCCCCACTTGAGGCATTCAGGTACTTTCATGGCTAATCACCATCCCTCTCTCTTTTGCAGCTGGCACTTCATCCATCCTTTAGAAAGGACTTGCTTTTGGTCGAGAAAGATTTACCTGAAGAGTCAGATGCTGATGACCCTAACTGTATAGAGGTATGAACTCATATTTCTTCCAAACCAATGATTAGAACCTTTGCAATGATGGCTTTATTGCCATTCCATGTAAATACATATATGCTATGATTTATCTATTTGTTCTATGATTTCTATCTATTAAAGGACTTTTTAGGCAAAGTAGGGATGCAGTTTATAATGTAGTTCATTGAATGAGGGAACTACCACATGTAAAATATTTCAAAATATTCTTATTGTCAACACTTAAGCCATGAAGAGAAAGGCTTTATTGCATATTTTCGATTGGGATGCCGACGAGGTTCTCAAGAATGTTGGTGGGAAGCCCGAGTTTCTCTATTAAGTATCCGGGCTAGAGTTTAGGGTTTACAATAAGGTCAGAACTCCTGAGGTGTGCTGTGTACTCAAGGGCTACTGAATCTGTTGTGCTTAGTATATCTTAGGTGTTCGCGGCACTGCAGGTTTCCATGGTCCTCAAGTATGTAGTGCACCTTAGACGCTCCCTGCAACAGCCCTTATGATTGTTGCTTTTATGGCCATGTGGAGAGCAAATTTTGCCAATCCAGTCTGACCACTTGATTGAAGGCCGCAGACCATCTGGTTTGAACACACTTAGTCTTAGAGTGCTGTTTGCAGATGGCTGGATGAGGTTGAGATTTCCTGGCCTGGAACCGGCAGCATAAGGATTCTCTTCTCAGATTCTTTTATATGTAATCAATAATGTTATAATAAAAGAGGGTTCAATCAACTCTTTTCAAGCTGTTGCTGAAAGTACCCTTTTCCTTCTTCTCTAGAGTGTCACATCGCCACTTTGTCATCATCCTGGCCATTGGACATATTGGCCGCTCCCAGGATTGAAACATAGAGAAGGAACTCTATGCTTAAGCATATGGTACCTGACCATATATGTGTATCGGTGTGTATCTGGATATGCTGTAAGATGAAGAGTTTAGTCTTTCCTCTTACAAATGTGATGACCCTAGAGACCCTAGCTAGAATAGATCACTACTTTAATTGGGTCTCCAACTATGTTGTAGTAGCTGTGTGAAAAAAGAAATCAAAGGATGGTGGTGGCAGAGGAGACTTTTTTTTTTATGATCGGTAATCATGCGAATATATTATAATCAAAAGGAAAAGAACCCAAAACAGGATTACAGGGAGATTACAGGCTAGTAAACTCGATGCACAAAAACAAAACAAAATACTCTACTAGCACCACAAAAACTCTCCCATGGCCCACTACCCACTCAATGCTTCCCCTATCATTGCCTCCGCAACCTCCTCCAATTGCTTAACCGAGCACCAAGCCAAAACTAATTGCCTGATCCGAGCACAGATACGGGAAGGAGTGGAGGCTGAATCTTCAAACACTCTTTTATTCCTTTCTTTCCAAATGGCCCAAGCTATCGCCCCCGGAAGCAATCCCCACACTGCCTTCTTAGCGCCATCCACCCCGGCCCAGGACCAACAAGCTAGCATATCTCTAAAGGAAGACGGGAAGGTCCCGACCACGCCTAGTTTTGAAAGGAAACACCCCCAAATATCATGCGCCATAGAGCAATGTAAGAGCAGATGATCTACTGTCTCCTCCTCCCCCAAACACATATAACATCTGTTCGCCAACTGCCATCCTCGAGATTTCAAATGATCGCATGTAAGAATTTTGTTTAAAGTTGCGGACCAAAGGAAGAACGACACCTTAGACGGAACTCCAGGATTCCAAACAACCCTATAGGGAAAAGAAGCGAAATACTCCGAACTCAACAGATGAACAACTAATCTCACGGAAAACCGACCCCCTTGTCCTTTAGACCAATTTCTTCGATCCGGGCTATGCCTCCTTGGGGAAAACAGACTGAGATGCTTCAAAAGACCACTGAACTCCTTAATTTCTCAGTTATTAAGATCTCTCCTTAATTTTGGATACCATACCACTTCCCCTGACCTCCACTCCCAATAGCTTATCAATAGCGAGACGAAACAGAATCCTAAAATCCTCCTTGAGCAATGAAGAGCCACACCACAAGTCCTTCCAAAACCTAACCTCCAACCCCGACTCCACCTGGAATCTCACATGAGGGAAGATGATGCCTGCCTTATTTGAGATTCCTTTCCATAAGCCTGACCCATAAACTCCTCTAACCTGCTTCGGGATCCATCTAGAAACTTCTCCATGTCTGGCTACTACAACTGTTCTCCACAAACTCTCTCTCTCCTCCCCAAGCCTCCACACCCATTTGCTGAGAAGCGTCTTGCTCACCAACCTCAACGGCTTAAGATTAAATCCTCCTTCTCGTTTAGGACGACACATTTGATCCCAAGCTACTAAATGATACTTGAATTTATCCATCTTCTCATGTCACAGAAAAACCTTCTGAAATCTCTCTAATTTTGTCACGATATGAACTGGAATGGTGAGCGTAGACATGAAATAAGTCGAAAGGCTACTCAGAATACTCTTAATAAGAGTTAATTTTCCCCCTTTTGAAAGGAAGGAGGCTTTCCACCCTTCCAACCGACTAGCCACTCTCTCTAACACCGGACTCCAAACTGAGTACGCCTTATACCTTGAACCCAAGGGCATACCTAGATAAACTGACGGGAGAGAACCCACTTTGCACCATAAGCAACCAGCCAACTCTTCTACCTCCGTGACCCCTCCCACCGCTACAATTTCACTTTTAGACAAATTAACCTTCAGGCCCAAGACTGCCTCAAAGCATCAGAATAAACACCTCAGCTGGAGAAGTTTTCTACTCTGGGCTCCACAAAAAATCAGTGTATCATCGGCAAACTGGAGGTGGGACACACCCAATCTTTCCTTCCCTAACTTGAATCCTTCGAAAACAAAGCCATCTACTCTCGACAACATTCTACTAAGCGCTTCCACCACTATGATGAAGAGAAAGAAGAAATCGGGTCTCCTCGCCTTAGACCCCTCGAGCTTTGAAAATACCCCGTTGGACTACCATTCACTAGAATGGAAAAGGAAACCGTCGAGAAACAATAACGCATCCATTGACACCATTTGGGGCCGACCCCCAATATACTCAACATATAGCCCAAAAACTCCAAACTCACATGATCATACGCCTTTTCCAAATCAACTTTGCAAAGGATCCCGGGTATGCCGGATCTGAGACGATCATCGATGCATTCATTAGCTATCAAGATACCATCTAAAATCTGTCTTCCCCTCACGAAAGCACCTTGTTGCGGAGATTTAATGGAGCACATCATTGATTTAATCCTGGTAGCCAACACTTTTGACAAAATTTTATACACGCTACTCACGAGGCTAATAGGTCTAAAATCCTTAATATCCTCTGCGCCCTTTATCTTTGGAATTAACACCACAAAGGTGTTATTAATCACCTTATCAAAGCTGCCCGAGGTGTAGAATTCGTGCATAACTTCCATCAAATTGCTCCCAACAATCTCCCAACACCTTCTATAGTAAACCCATCTGGGCCGAGTTTTGCTCTGGACGTTGGTGGAGGAGGAGGGCCAACACCATTTGCTGCAGAGGGGCACTGGTGCAGTAATCTCCTCTCTATATTCTCTATATCATGAAAACCCTTGAAAGTGAGGTTATCCCAATACTAGAAAGTCCTAAGACATTTTCTTCTTCAACTTGTCATCTCTCCTTTTGTCTTATTTTGGGCATATAGATCTGACTCAAGTTTGGATGACTTGCTATTATGAAATTTTAATCATTAGAGTCTGTCATATATATGAATTGCTTATCTAGTTAGAAGACTGATTTTCCAAACTTTGCCTCTTGCTGTGATAACTTTTTTTTTTTTTTGCAGATGAAGTAACAAGGTGAATTCGAGTCCCTCCATCGTGACATGATTGGATTTGGCATCTTGGAATTCGATCCTATGGATCTTGAGAATCCTTTCGCAAACAATGAAGGTTCTATCCACCTATGGCATGGAGATGAGGATGATGCCTGTTACACTGCAATGCTTCATTGGCAAAAAGCTCCCATGGATCCACTATCATGATGAGCTACCAGGCGCTGGACCTTATCCATTGGCTAATGGAATGAGCGATGCTCCTAGACGCGCTTTTTAAGTGGGGAAAAGTAGCCTTCTACCATTGTAAATGGTTAGGTCATCTCAAAAATTGTGTTTTCTGCATCTCTCCTCTTTTTCGTTTTGGGTTTCAAATGTTCTTCAGGTTATTTTCAATATTTGTTTGATAAATTGTGTCAGCCATCACAAGCCTTTATTGTCTGTTGTTGTATAAGAATATCTAAACCATAATTAGCCAAATTTGATGTTCCGGTGTTCATGTAAGGATGCCAGCTTGCTAAGTTGACAAAGTCACTAACCACTGTCCTGGGTTCAAATTCTGCCCCGACATGCAGGCTCACTAGCAGTCAACCATTTCATTTTACCAAGTTCATCCTTTATATGTTTCAATGCAACAAAAAGATGGACACTTGTTCCTTCTGTAGAGAAAGTGGGGAAGAGAGAAACTGGGGTTAGCATTCCCCTGTAGACAAATCATCGGACACATAGGCGATATGATATTAGGGTTCATGAGGTAAGGTGTCACATAGGTAATCAAATTTTCATTTTTTTTAATTATAAAATAATGTATACTGATAATATTGTCAAAAATAAAATAATTTAGTAGTTCACAAAACAAACAAATGCACACACAAAAATACAGAGTGATTAAACTCTCTCCTTTAACACAATACTTGACATTTGTCTTTTTTATTGTTCACTTTATTAAGGAAATCTTTTATATGCTTCTGATATTAAGTAAATTCTGTTATCTTTTATTAGTTTTTTTGTAAATAATGTTTAACTTTATGTGATAGATTCTTTTATGTTTTATTTATTTGTTTTTTTGGTAAATAATGTCCTTAACTTTATGTAGATCTTAGGCGACCATAGTCATCGCAAAGGCTTTAGCACATGGTAGTCGGCTGCCTAAGCATTACTAGGCGACCACATCTTAAAAAAGTGCTTATTGAGGTGCCGTTTGGAATGTCTAAATTCTGCTCTACTTGTCTATATATCTATTGCGTGTAAATATTTTCGCATTTTAGACTGTTTAATAACGCGTTTACTTGTTATAGAAAAAAAGACATGAAATGTCTAAAATGAAAATTCAAGTTTTTGGTGATTTTTGGAGAAGAAAGGCACGACGGAATTGAGATTTCGATCATTTTTTGACCGTTTTGCCCTATTATTATTATTATTATTATTATTACAATAATACTAGTTATAATTATTATTACTATAATAACAATTATTATTATCTAAAAAATGACATCAACTATCCCGCAATAAGATGATGTTACCAAACACAATTTTACAAAATGTTATGTCTATTGTGCCTTGCCAACCGGTTTTGCTGTATACAAATTCATTTCTTATAGATCTTTTTGTCAGAGATCTATGCACACGCTTGTTAGGAGAAGTCGCCGTGCTTTGACCATACTAACTTGACCTACCAAAAAGAAGCTATGGAATCACAACCAATTGCAATTGCATTCATTGGAGTTCAAGCACATCCACAGGTCTAACACATGTCCGTTTTAACCCCTATTAATTGTGGTTAAGATTCACTAACTCTTAGGGTTCAACAATCTAATCTTGATTTTTAGAAGAAAAAAAATATTAGTCCAAAGGTTAAAAAATTCTTAACTAGAGTTAAAAGTTTTTTAAATTTTTTTCTCTAAAAGCTAAGGTTAGATTTTTGAACCCTAAGGGTTAGTGAATCTTAGCCACCGTTAATAATAAGAATTAAAAGAGACACGTGTTGACTTGTGGATGCGATTGAATTCTCTCCGAGTTCAATTACAATTGCTTGTGATTTTTTATTTTATTTTTTGGTTCGAGATATACGTTTAGGCAGCAACGCCGGTTAGGTGTTAGTATCTGTTCAGTTAGTGGGCGGGTGGAGAGTATAAACAAACTCCCACCTACAATTGCCTGTGATTCGATCTCCAAAAAGAAAGACAACTTAAAAAAAGCACCTACTTATTCCCCAATGCACACTTGAAAAATCCCTACTAGGCAAAGTAGGGGGTGCTTACTAACATGACCTACCAAAAAGAAAACATATTAAGGTTTTTAATTTCGAAATTCTCGATGATTTCGGCCAGCCAACCCGAACCAAAATCCTGAAAAATTGCGGTATTTTGACGAAATTTCGAAACCCAAAATATTATTATTTTATTAATTATATATATATATATATATATATTAAAAAAAATATTGTTTTAAAATTTTATATATTTATATAAATATTATTATTTTATTTTTAAATATAATATATAAATTTTCGAAATATTTTGGAATATTTCAGAATTTTAATTAAAAAACAATAAAAAAAACTATTTAAAAATAAAAAAAAAATCAAATTTCGGCTGAAATTCCGAAATCTTCGAAATCCGAAATTTCAGCCAAAATTTGATTTTTGAAATAAATCCAGTTTCGATGTTGTTTGGGTTGTCCGAATCCGAAATTTCAACGAAATTTTAAACCATGGACTGCACTAAGCCAATTTAGCTCATGACTTAGCTCGGCTCATTTGAGTCAAGCTTTGGCATTTCAAGCTCGAACATAATCAAGCCAAGCTTTTATTTGAGCTTGAATGTTTAAACATGCCAAGCTCAAGCCAAACCGTGTTTGATTCGCCTTGGCTTGTTTAGGGCTGGATTCAGTTTATGTCTACCTTTCTATATCATAGATTATAATAAATTTTAATTAATAAGTTCGAGAGATAATAATAACAAAAAAAAATTAAGAAGTTAAAAGTAGAAACCCTAACTCTAAGGGCTTGTTTGGATAAAATTATATAAGAAGAGAAGGATTTCTATAGGAGAGCTTCCAAGAAAAATAACTTTTGAAAAAAGTTAAGAGCTTGTTTGGTTGCACTTCCATTTTCTGTTTTTTGTTTTTAAAAACAAAAATTTGAAAATTTTTACACAATATATATTTGGCAAACATGCTTTTGTTTCTATTTTTAAAAATTAGTAACAAATTTTTTGAAAATCAAGATAACAGAAACTTTCTGTTACCTCTGTTTTTTAAAACAAAAATAGAAAACATGGACCCTCCACAACCACCACCACATTACTACCCACCACCCACCACCACCATCATCCACTATGACACCACCACCACCACAATACCACCCACCACCAGCCACAACCCACCACCACCAACAACACCACCACGACAATACTACTACACCACCACCACACACCACCACACTACCACCACAACCACCCACCGCCACACCACCACCCACCACCTCATCACCACCACCCACCGCCACACCACCACCCACTATGCACCTCCACACCACCACCACAACCACCACCACCACCACCACTACCACTAAACCACTACCCACCACCCACCACTACCACCACCACCACCACCCACTATGCACCTCCACACCACCACCACACTACACCACACACTATCACAACCACCACCACCACCCACCACTACTACCACCGTGAATTGAAATTATTTAATTATATTTACCAAACGTGCTTTTTTATTTTCCTTTTTTTAAAACAAGTAACGGTTGGCAATGTCAAACGTGTTTCATACTTAAAAAAATTGAAAACAAAAAATCGTTTCCAATTTAAAAGAAAACAAAAAATAAAAACAAAAAAAGGGAACTGTATCCAAATGGCCCCTAAAATGTCTACTTTTCGTTGAAGTTTTCTTAGGCTAGCTTTCTAAACAAATTTATTTTCTGACTTTTATTGATTTCTGATTTTTGCAACAAGTCAAAAGTTATGCGGATATCCATACATAATTTCTATCTTTGACTTTTCTGGAGCCAAAAGTTGAAAAAGTCAATTTAAAAGTTTACCCAAATGCAACCTATAACTTTTTACTCTTATAACTAAGAGTCCGTCTATGGGTAACTCCCAAATATACTCCCTAATCCTAACCATTTATAACTAGCCACTAAGAGCTAACTTGGCTTATTTTGTCTTTTCTAATGCCACATCAGCTCTAATTCTAACCGTTTAATTTCTAAGTGAAGCGGTTAGGATTTGGGAGTACATTTGAGAGTACTCGTAGACTAATTATATAACTATAGGACTACCCTTAAATCTTATTTTTGTATATGAATGTAATAATTATGTAGTTCGAGCCCAAATGGAGCCAACCCAAGTTTGGCTCGGCTCAACTTGAATAAAGTTCAAACTCGAACATAGCTCGATCAAATTAAGCTCAAGCCTAAATATTCAAACTTGAATCAAGCTCAAGCCAAGCTCGGCTGAGCCCAACTCGAATCCACCCCTAGTTATACCCACATACAGAAGAGGTTATGTATTAGCTTAAGCAATGGAACCAAACTTTTTTATTAGGAGAGATTCCAATAGAGAAAAGAGGAGTGCTAGCTATGTAATATATAGCATAAGTAATGAAACCAAACTGTTAAAGTATGAGAAATTCCAATAGTGAAAGGATGAGTGCTAGCCCTTTACATACATCAATTTTTTTCCTAAATTGTCACTATGAATGCAACACTTGTCAGCACATTTTGTAACTCCAGTGAGAGTTTGGAAGTTTGTGTTTGGCCAAGCATTTCCCTATAAAAAAGAAAGTAAGCACAAAAGAAGGATTGGTAGGGATGGTTGGGTAGAACTTGTCTATTTTAGACAGATCTATCCAAAATAGATATGTGACACAAGTATTTGTAAGAAATAAATATGTACAGGGTAAAATCATATAGCAATGAATAGTAATAAATAAATAAAAATTGCAAAATTGTGTTAGGTAACAACAGGATAGTTGAAGTTATTTTGAAAATAGAATTCCATTGGGTAGTCAATTCAAACTTAAATACCTCCCGCGTTTCTGCTTTTCCTGTGGGCATATTGGGCGGGCATGATCTATGGTCTGCACCCACCCTCAAGACGTTGAGCTTGTTTCTCCTTCTATGTTTGGTCCTTGGCTCAAAGCTGACTTTGTGATGCCCCATCCTTTTGGTCTTCAATCAGATTTCTCCTCTGTATTAATTTGCATCCACTTAGCTTCAAATCATCCCTCTGACGTCCATCTCTAGTTTACCGGGATCTATTTCTCCATCCTCTGGTTTGTCAGGTGGACCAACTACTCTTGGACCAATTTGGTTTAATCAGAGAGTACATACCCATTTAATCAGAAAGCACATACCCATTTTGGTTTTTTCTTGTTTAATCAGAGAGCACATACCCATTTTGGTTTTTTTTTTTATGGAAACCCGTTAGCAAGATCCTTTCATGATCCTTCTCCAATGGAAGCTGGGGTTTCCTTATCATCTACTTATCTATCCTACTGGGATGTCGGGTGGGCTAGCCGATTTTTGGACTAAAGATTGTCAATGCAATTTTAGTGTCTTGTCTCCGCACTATATTGAAGGCTCTATTCAATTGGATCTGGGGCATGGTTTTTGGAAGTTATCGTTGGTGTATGGCTTCTGAAAATCTCATCTTCGGCCGCTGTTGTGGAATTTCATTCGTTCTTCAACTTTAGGTTCTCATAATCTGTGGCTTTGTCTTGAGAATTTTAATACCATTCTCCATCCTTGGGAAAAATCAGGTAGTAGTGCTCCTAGTTCATCGGGAATGGGGGATTTCCAGGATTTGGTTTAGGAATATGCTTTTTTGGATTTGGGGTTTCAAAGTCCGATTTTCACTTGGACAAACCGTTAGGTGGCATTTGGATTGGATTTTTTTGTCCAAAATCAATTCTGATAAAATTGATTGTGTAGAAATTCATGATCAAATAATTACTCAAATAATAGTCTTCGGAGAATACGAAGTTAAGAGACTCACTTACGTATTCTCCGAACACTATTATTTGAAAAAATGGTTATTTAACCATTAATTTCTACACAATCAATTTTATCATAATTGATTTTTGGCCAAAAAAGTCCAATCCAAACGCCCATTAATCTTTCCTCCACATCATTAGGGAGCGGTTGGATAGGGCTTTTGATAATTCTGAATGGTCTTCTTTATTTCCTCATGCTAGGGTCTCACACCTGATGTTTCTTGGATCCGAGCACTGCCCAATCATCTTTCCTTGACCTTGATCAAGAGCCCTGGGCGCAAGCCTTTTCATTTTGAAGATATGTGGCAACAACATGCAGAATTTTCTACTCTTATCAAGACCATTTGGCAAAGAGCGCTTCGGGGCCAAGATACCAAACATATTCATAATGCACTGATAGCTTGTCGTCAACAATTGTTGTACTGGAACAAAAGATATTTTGGCATGGTCTCTCAGCGCATCTCGCGGCTCAGGACCATCTATCCTCTCTTCATAATCGTCCCTTCTCGGTGACTATCCCAAAACAGATCAAAGAGTGTTCTTGTCAACTCAGCCAGCTGTTGTGCGAAGAAGAAATTTTTTGACATCAGAAATCTCATGTTTAATGGTGACAAGATGGGGATCGTAATACTAAATTTTTCCATTTGTTTACCATTTCTAAACGTCAAAGGAATAGCATTTACAGTCTTCAAGCTGAGAGGGGTGATTGGCTAACAGAGGCTCAGCCTATTCATAACCATATCAATGTCCATTTTCATTCTCTTTATTCCTCAGAGAATCCTACTACTGATATCTCTAATGTATTGCTACAGGTCCCTACTTGTCTTTCTTTAGATATGCTTCATTTTTTTAACATGACATTTATAGAGTTAGAGGTGCTGACTGCTCTTCACCAAATAGGCCCCCTCAAACCCTGGCCCGATGGTTTTCCAGCTCAATTTTTTCAATCGGAATGGATTACCTTAGGGAAAGATATATATCTCTGCAACCATCTTGCAACTTCTAAACGGTGCTCCCTTTCCTTCCACCCTTAACTACATGTACATTGTTCTTATTCCCAAGAAGCAAGATCTTATTCAGATATCAGATTATCGTCCCATAAGCTTATGCATTTTCATTTATAAAACCCTTTCCAAAGTCATTGTTAACCATTTTAAAGCTTTCTTTCATCCGTTGATCCATACTGCTCAAAGTGCTTTCTTACCAAGGAGACGCAACTGTAACAATGCAATGATGGTTCATGAAATTGGTCACTTTATGAAACGTAAAAAGAAAGGTCGTGATTGTTATATAGGGCTGTAAACGGGTACAGATATTATCCTTATCCGATTCGTATCCGAATCCGTTTAGTTAGATATTTATCCGAATAGATATCCGGCGGAGCTAATTCGGATAGTAAATCACTATCCATTTATAATCGGATACGGATCTGGATTCGGATTCCGATTATATAATATATATAAATAATATATTTTAAATTTATAAAATTAATATTACCTTTAAAATATATTTTTTAAATAAAAAATTATATATTTTTACATTTTTAAATATTAATTTATATTTTTTAAATTTTTTTTTAAATAATCGGATAATCCGGATACTATCCGAATCCGGATATTTTAATCGAAGTCGGATACGGATATCATATTTCACTATCCGCTGGATATTTATCCGGATATATAATTGGATACGAATTCGGATATACCAATATCTGCTCCGTTTATGGCCCTATTGTTATATGAGCCTCAAGACCGACATGAGTAAAGCATAGGAGAGAGTGGAATGACTTTTTTTGGATTCTCTTTTGAATCATTTGGGGTTTCCTCCTGCGTGGTGCCTTCTCCTTCATCAATGCTACGAAAATGTCACATATTCAGTCTTAGTGAATGGAAAAGTGGATGGGATCATTCATCCTAGTAGGGGATTACGACAGGGTGATCCTCTGTCACCCTACTTGTTTATTCTCGCTACCCATTGCCTCTCTTGCATGATGGACCAAGCAATGCAGGTGTCCTTGTATGCTGGAATTAAACTGTATAGACGCAGTCCTACAATTACGCACTTACTGTTCGCATATGACAATATCTTCTTCTCCAAAGCTACACTTCAAGAAACTGCCATTCTTTCAGATGTGTTTCACTTATATAGACATGTTAGGGTTTTTCTTATTAAATAAAAACCCATGTGGTCTGGCGCAATCCTTAGTTTTCAAAACTCGGATTGTATTGCTGTCAATAGAGAATGTTAAGGATAATGGGTCCCACTAAAGAGATGTGATCAAACAGGGACTCTTTAAGTGTTATTAAAGCTAACAACATGGTCAGGGTTGGCGACCGTTAGATCTTTGGTGTGATCCCTCTTAACCTTTGGATCTCATGATGACGCCTGGTTCCAAGGGTATATAAAGCAAAGAGGGGGTCCCTCTTTTCTCTTATGTCAATTGGAAGCCCCATTGAATCAGACCTAAGGAGAAAAGAGAAGACTCTCTCATTCCTCTCAAGCGCCGAGAAACACAGCATCACACCGTGAAGGGAATAGGGAAATTCCAGCGAAAGGTATGAGATCATCTCTTTTAATCTGTGTCCCCTTTTGATTATGAATTCTAGAAAAGTTGATTGCATGGTCTAGATCCAGTATTTGAATAATCTTGTTTTGTTTTAACATTATTATTCTTGAATCCCAACAATTGGTATCAGAGCACAGGGTTGACCTTGTGATTAATTTTTCTTAATAATCAAATCTAAGTAGGGTTTTATTTTCGGATCTAATAATCATTTTTTATTGATCTTGTGATTCGGATGTAAGGTAAATCAAATAAATAGAATGGATTAATTTTCGGGCTTGAAAAATTATTATTTTTAATGATTAAGGTGTTTCAGATTTATTAAAATCAAATGATAATCTTTTATTGGATTATTTCGGATTTTTAATAATCGTATTTAGGATCCGAATGAATCGGATTAAAGGTTAACAGTAAAGATATTAAAAAAAAAAAAAAAAAAAAAGGGGATTTTTGACCGTTTCGGTTGGACGGAGATTTCGCCACCGTCCGTCGCCGGAGAGGATCACCGGCGGTGAGGTTTTGCTCGCCGGAGGGTGGCCGTCGGTTTGTCACCGGCGGCAGCCGCACAGGTGGCCGGTAGGGTCCCCAAGAAGGGGAAACCAGTATACGGGCTTAGGGTTTTAAAAAATAAAAAAATAAAAAATAAAAAATAAAATTTAATTTGTTCGGGTGTAGGAGACAAGGTGACGAGGGTCAAACCGACCCGGTAACCCGAGCCTACACCCGATCCACAGGTTCTGACCCAAACCGAATCCGAATTTTTGACCCGACCCGACTCATATTGGGTCATGGATCGACCCGAAATTATCAGTTCCGACCCGAATGGACCATGAACCGGTTCGACCGAACTGGGAGCTAAGCCGAACCGGATCGTTGACTGAACCGAACCGAGTGGAACCTAGACCGGACCGGACCGCGTAAGCGCATCAGACCGCGCGCGCGTGACGCGCAGAACGTGCGTGAGCCAATTCCATGCGCGTGCGGCACACCACCCGCGCGTGAAGCGCATTCCCCGCGCGTGAGGCGCACTTCCAGAGCGCGAGACGCGCGTGCGCTGCGCGTGACACTTGCAGGGAGTGTCCCCTGCGCGTGACACGTCCCCAGGACACGTATTGAGAGAGTGTTCGACCTATCCTGAAGTTTTTGGGTGTTCTGATTCCGTTTTTGGGGTCCATTTTGACTTCTGAGCACTGTAAAGAGCTGTTTTAGTGCATGAATATGATTTTCCTATGGTTTTGACATTAAATAAAGGAAAAACTTGATGCTTTTACCCAAAATTAATATCAGGAATTAAAGTTAGATCATCCTATGGGGTTTAGGTTTGATCTGTAAGGTAGTTATTCGAATGGGCATAACTGAAGTAGGTTAGATTGTCTTGCCTAAAGGTGACCGTCCTATAGGAGGTTATGGTCCTTCGAATTTGAGATTTTGATCTAATTTAGACTGCAAGTTTGCACTCACCTACATTGAATAGCTAGTCTTGCCCAAAGGTGTGTAGGGACTTCTTGTAGACTGAGTGGGGCAGAATGATTTGTGCGTGGCGATGAGAGAAGGATAACCCTCTTGCCCAAAGGTGTGGAAGTGTCCAAATCAATCCAATACGTGATAGATCAGTTCTGTGCGCGACTATTGTCGCCAATTGGGGGGTGAATTGCATGTCGAAATCTCTTGCCCAAAGGTGTGATTAGATGATGCGCCCACCTGTCCCGTAAAGTGGAAGTAAGCAATTTTAAAGTAAACCACTTTAGCTATCCGGCTTAACCCCAAGACCGGATTAGAATCATAAAGCTTAAATAAAGTCATGCAAGGACAAGTATAAAGTAAATTATTATAATTTGTGCAATAATTTGTTAGACATACCATAACATAGTAAAACATTGACATTTTCAGATATGGATGAGTCTGTTGTTGAGAAACTGGGATTGAGCCTCTGAATGGTTCAAACTATAGTTCTTGGAAGATGCAGCTAGATATAGTTCTTGGTTGCCTTGATTACGACTTTGTCCTATTGGAGGAAAAGCCGGTTACTCCCACTGCTGAGTCTTCAGATTCAGATAAGTTTTTGTATTCGAAATGGGAGAAGGCCAATAGGATGGCCATGATGATCATTAGGGCTTCTGTTCAAGAAGCCATCAGAGGTGGTATTCCTGCTGCTGATACTGCTAAGGTTCTTCTTGAGACTATCAAGAAACAATTTATGGGATCTGTTAGGTCTCGTCAATACAGTTGTTTGACTCAGCTGATTTCATTGAAGTATGATGGTGCTGGAAATGTTCGGGAGCACATCTTGAAGATATCTAAGTTAATTATCTCTCTTAGAGAGCTTGGGTTGACAATTGAGGATGACCTCATGGTGCATTTGGCTGTAGCCTCACTTCCTGAATCATTTGATGCTTTTAAGGTTAATTACAGTGCACAGGATAGGAAGTGGGATCTGCATGAACTGATAGCTGTGTGTGTTAGTGAGGAAGAGCGCTTGAAGCGTGGGAAAGCTGAGTATGCGAACTTGGCTGTGAATTCTGGTAGTAAGAAGAATTTTAAGAATAAAGGGTTCAAGAAATCTAATTCACAAAATTTCTGGCAAGGACAAAATTCAGGACAGAGTTCAGGTCATAATGTAGGACAAAGTTCGGGACATCAATTTCAGGGAAATGATAATACTGAGGAACTAGAGGAGATTAAGTGTTTCTTCTGCAAAAGGAAAGGTCACATGAAAAGAAACTGTTTCAAATATAAGGATTGGTGCAGGAAGAACAAATGAGTTCATTCATCGGCGAAGCGCCAAGGCTGATGAGCTGCTGATTTTTGAAGAACTCTACACCAACATTATTAGAGGCTGTTGGATCTTGCTGATTAGTATTAGACTTTGTTTCTGGTTTTTACTATTAGATGTTATTTTCATTGTGCCGTTGTTTAGGCGAGATATTATTGGATTGGATACAGTTTAATTTTATCCTTGAGGGGAGTACACTCTCAATCAGACATATTTTTTAGAAAGTTGGTAGTAATATATTAGTGGATGATCTTTATTAGCTGACCTTAGACTTATATTTTATATAATTTTTGTTGTATGTGTTAACATCAGACATATGTTAAGGTCAGTGGGAGTAGATTTTTAAGTTATAATTTGGATATCAAGATTACCAGAATCATATTTCTAGATGTTGGAGTTATCTCATAGGATTTCAGTTTGGTTAACAAGAGATATATCGAACTAGAAATTTAAAAGTTATTCAGACTCTGATTTTGCTTGATTTCAAGATAGTTCGAAATCTTCATCAGATTATGTGTTGTTGAATATTTGGATTATAAACATGTTAAGTAAAGAACTCTCCATCAGAAATTTTTTAAAGAACTTGTCACTATTATGGAACCTTTTAGAATCGTTTGATTCTTTTTATTTAGTGGGAGTATTGTTCATTGTTTTATAT
Organism: Tetracentron sinense; assembly: GCA_015143295.1. Classification (NCBI taxonomy): domain Eukaryota; kingdom Viridiplantae; phylum Streptophyta; class Magnoliopsida; order Trochodendrales; family Trochodendraceae; genus Tetracentron; species Tetracentron sinense. Next base: position 13,814,147 of record CM026563.1, read on the forward strand.
TTCAGACATTTATATGATATACATGTCATTGTTTTACACTCTCAGATATTGATATGTTATGGTTATGCAAATTAAATAATTGATGCATCATTTGATTATAGTCATGTAATTGAACTGCACGTGCAAAAGGTAAAGACATCAAGTGATGGACTTCACATGACGGATGTCATTGATGTCAGGTTTGCCCGAGAGCCTCGCACAAAGCTCTCAAGTTGCTTGGGCTGAACATGGTTGGGCACCATGTTTGAGGCCTTCATTCTGGATACAAGGTGATGGACTTCACATGGCGGTTGCCGTAAAGTATCGGAATGACATGCATATGCTTAAATGCATGTAGCGTGGACAATTTTTGGACGTATACATTTTGATCACATAAGGTTGTGTATAGTCCATATCACACCATACCTTGCCACCATAAAGAACCGATTTGAAACATTAGTATTACTAGCTGTTTGACCATGGAGTGGCTTGTATCATAGTAAATGAACACTAGTAGATGCTAAATGCTTCCATGATCACCGTTAGTGGTGCTTTTGAATCAAAGTGACAGTTAAAGAACACTTAATTCTCGACAGCAATGTTTTTCAAAATTAAAAGAGTGGCCACTCATGTTTTTTAAGGTTGTTCAATCCGAAAAGTCATTTTATTTTATTTAAGGATTGCTTGGACCAAGTGGGAGATTGTTAGGGTTTTTCTTATTAAATAAAAACCCATGTGGTCTGGCGCAATCCTTAGTTTTCAAAACTCGGATTGTATTGCTGTCAATAGAGAATGTTAAGGATAATGGGTCCCACTAAAGAGATGTGATCAAACAGGGACTCTTTAAGTGTTATTAAAGCTAACAACATGGTCAGGGTTGGCGACCGTTAGATCTTTGGTGTGATCCCTCTTAACCTTTGGATCTCATGATGACGCCTGGTTCCAAGGGTATATAAAGCAAAGAGGGGGTCCCTCTTTTCTCTTATGTCAATTGGAAGCCCCATTGAATCAGACCTAAGGAGAAAAGAGAAGACTCTGTCATTCCTCTCAAGCGCCGAGAAACACAGCATCACACCGTGAAGGGAATAGAGAAATTCCAGCGAAAGGTATGAGATCATCTCTTTTAATCTGTGTCCCCTTTTGATTATGAATTCTAGAAAAATTGATTGCATGGTCTAGATCCAGTATTTGAATAATTTTGTTTTGTTTTAACATTATTATTCTTGAATCCCAAAAAGACAAGCTACCGGCCAGCTCCTTAATGCAATCCAATCAGGGCTAGTGTTCTTGCCTAATACCTCTCCTTGCTTTCGTCTTTTGATCAGTAGAGCACTGTGTATAAAACAACTTCCTTGCTTTGAACGTTATTTGGGCCTCCCTATGCACATGCCACGGGCAAAGAAGGAAGCATCCCAAGGGGTGGCTGATAGATTGTTCTCAAAGATTCAATCATGGAAACCAAATTGCTTTCTTTTGCTGGGAGGGCCACTTTTATTCAGTTAGTGGAGTCTGTTATTCCTATATTAATGATGGAATATTTCAAATTTTCGGCTGGTGTTCTTGGGAATATGGATTCCTCCATTAGAAAATTCTAGTGGGGTGAAAAGGGTGATGAACGACGCATTTTTTGGCTCCCTTGGGAGACGATATGTAAAGGGAAGCAATTTGGGAGATTGGGGTTCCAAAAATTCTCTTCTTTCAATTTGGATTTTTTGGCGAAGCAATGTTGGCGGCTTGTTACTGAACCTCATTCCTTATGGGCTCAACTTATTAAATCTATATACTCCCCTCATTCAGGATTTTTGGAGCACAATTAGGGTATCACCCATCTTGGGGATGGTGCAATTTATTAGCAGGAAGGATACTTCTTTAAGGGTCTAAGGAAGCAAGTTGGAATCGGAACCAGCATCAACATTGAGTATGACACAATTCTTCTAAAGTGTATTTTTTTCTATCTTATTTGTCTATCACGTTGCCTGCCAAAGTGTTCAAAAGCTAGGCAATTCATCGGCTAGTTCTTCAAATGCAATAGTCCCAGAATCTTGGAAGGTATTATGGCATCTTCCAATCCCTAGAAAATTGCAATTCTTTTATATGGAAATGCTGTTCTAATGAATTTGACTCGCCATCACATTCTTCTTCATGCCTGTGGTTTGATTGTTCGAACTAGACTATCAAACATTCTCTCCTTCACCGTGATTTTTCTCGGGCAGTTTGCATGGCATCTTAGCTGAATATACATTCGCTTGCCACTCCAACGAATCGTTTTGAAGATTGGTGGTTTGAATTATACCAAAAATGTTGTGCCACCTGATCATGACCTGATTATCATTCACACTTATGGAAAGAGTGATGCTCTCGTATTTTTACGGTAGCTTCTTCTTCACCACAAATCTTCATTCATTGTACGCACACCTATGCTCTTGAGGTGTTTTCTGCTTTACGTCCTGCTCCCCTTACTAGCTCGGGACATGGTAATTCTAGTTCTTCTTGGTTGCCTCTGCAAGCTGAGTTTATCAAAATTAATTGCGATGACGCCTACTGGGATTTGAATAGGGAGGGTGGCACTGCTGTAGTGGCTCGGGATCATCTGGGTGCAGTGTTGGATTATCACTTTAACTTTTTCCCGTGTCACTCGCATATTCTTGCTGAGGCCTTAGCCATTCACCTTGGATTGCAGATGGCCTCAGATAATTAACCATTGGCCTTCTATTATCGTGGAATCTGATTGCTTGCCTCTTAGGGGGGGCTTTGTTGGACCGTCTCGGTCGGAGATCGATTTTGAGTGTCGCAAGGATATTCCTTGTGTTCCCAGCTCAGATACTTCGGTCCCGTTTGCTGCTCTATTCTGATTCCAATTATAATAAAAACATAAATGCCTAGGGATTATTAATTAACCATTACAAAATCTTCATCCAAAAACCTATGATTTTTTCATTTTTTTTGTAGTAGTAGGAATAATAATAACAATAGTAATAACAATAACAATATATAACAATAATAATAATAAATAAGTAAAATAGGAAAAAAGAATGACGGAAATTTTCGTTTCCTTGTCTCCTCGTAACAGAAAAAATCTAATCTTTATTTGTTGACATGAGATGCCTTTTGTCTTCTTCTTTTCTATAGCAAGTAGACACATTATCAAACGGTCTAAAAAGTGAAAATGTTTATCCAAACCCTAAATTTAGACATTCCAAATAATACCTAAGCATTTTTCGCCCTTTCTATAGATACTAAAGAAATCTACTGAATTCCAACTTCACCTTGTTTGGGGATGAAAGGAAGATTGATATCCTTATTCGTTCGAACTGTGGACATTGACGAAATATAGAGATTTCCAACTTCCACTTGCTTAGGATTGGTGTTTTGAAAATCAAATCAGACCGGACGGTTAAACCGATAAAATCAGGAATTGGCGAGTCAATCAATCCCTAAAACCATCAAAATCAGATCTTGTAAAACCGGCCTGAGAATCAGGAACCAGTCAATTCAACCATAGAACTGATGATAAAAAAAAAATCAAAAGAATCGGCTAGAAAATGGGGGAAAGGGAAAAAATAATTTTTCAATACTGAAAAGAGACATTCGAACCCAGAACCGGCCACCCAACTGATTTGTTGATCTGATTATGAAAACATTGCTTGGGATGAGAGAGTCGTGGACACATGGCCTGTTTTCTCTTGGTTGTGAAAACATTGCTTGGGGTGAGAGAGTCGTCGATCCATGGCCTGTTCTCTCTCGGTCTATAGTAGCTCCAAGGTTCTGTCCGCGGGTGTAGGGCTGTATTTGGGCCCTTGAATGGATTTGATTGAGGTCCAAAGCCCGACTCGTCCCGAAATGGAGCTTGAAAGTGCAGCCCGAAGCTCGGCTTGGCCCAAATTGATTCAAGCTTGAGTCGGGCTTGGCTTGGCTCGACTTGTATTTTTTTTTAAAAATAATAATATTTTATATTATTTATATATATAATAATAAAATAAATCAATAATATTTTTTATTTTTTTAATAATATTCGAGCCGAACCAAACCTCAATGAGTCGGGCCGAGCCGCACAGGGGTTGGCTCGAGCTCGACTTGATTGAGCTTTCGGGCTTTTTTTAGGCTTCGCTTGGATCATTCGAGTCTAAAATTTGGGCCGAGCCAAGCTCTACTAATGGGTCAATCGGGCTTTGTGTAGCCCTATTCGGGAACGTTTTCTTTGCACGAAGAACACAAACTATTTAAACTTTTTGTATGCAAGAGTCACGCTCATTTATGAAAGTGACCTCCAAGCCTTGTGTGCTTTCATGACAAGTGAAAAGCTAATGTACTTTCGTGACACTCCACTCAAAAGTTGCCTTTTTGAATGTGTTGTGCAAAAAACGTGAACGTTCCTATCATGGGCGCTAAACGTGAATTGACAATTTTGAGATCATTTTGTGTACAGACAGCTGAAACTCCGAATACATGAAAAGGACTGACGCTCAATAACATCGAGTAGGCCCCTTGGGTATGAGTTGCAAGAGGTCCCTGCCCAATGCTAACCCCTAACAGCCTAACCTATTCAAGATTACTAACGTACGTACATGATAACTCCAACTAAAAAATAAAAAATAAATAATAATAATAATAATAACAACAACACCAACATAGCGCTGCCCAATCGAGAATCCAATGGTGCCAAAGCACCTAGCCTGTCATGTATGAAAACAATGGGCCTCATTGGGCACATTGGCGCCATTAGATTCTCAATTTGGCAACATGCACTCCATAGCATGTGCTATCGAGTGCATGCAATCACAGTGAACATCGCAACTATAATGAGAACTAGTGAAGTGTGATGAGTGTATAAATACAAAAGAATATATATATATATATATATATATATATATATATATATATTATATCTTTACTATTATAATGTGAGAGGCAGGCGTAGCCTGATTTTTCCGAAATTCTTAAACTACCCTCATATAAAACAAAGCTTTGACTTCATATTTTACTTTAATTCCCAAACTACCCCTTGCTCATATCTATTTAAAGAATAGAATCATACCCAATCACGATTGAACTCGGGGAGAGTTCAATTGCACCTGCGGGTTAACATGTCTCTTTTGACTCCTATTAACTGTGGTTAATTCCTTCCCCTCGCTCTCACAAGCATCGCACGTGCCATCCGCTAGGATATATAAACACAAGAGACAAATAATGGGAAAATATTCAAGAACCCAATTTCTCATCAACAATATAATTTTTTTTTTCTTTTTTGTGGTAGTCGATCAATGATAAGTTTTATAAAGATGGTCCGAGAGGAGGTGAAGAATTTGGAAAGAGAAAATAGTATTAAAAAAAAAAAGTAGATAGTCAGTTTTGAGGAAGAGAGTGAGATGAAGAGTCGAGCGTGGATATGAGAATTAGGAAGACTTAGTATAGATATATTCCAGGATTGTAATGATCTTAATTAAGTGGAGAGAGAAAATTGGAATAATACTTAAGTTATTAGGGGCTGGGATGGGGGAGGTAGAGTACGTAACACATTGATTATCTAATTTAACACCCAATTAAGCGGAGGGAGAAAACTTTTAGTAATATAATCATCTTAATCCAATTAAGTGAGGAGAGTAAGTAGAAAGAATGCTTATGTGCTTAGGGGATGTGTGAGGCGGGAGGAGAGTCATTAACATAGTGAACATCTCAAGTATTTGATTAAGTTGAGTGAAGAGAGAAAATATGAAAGGTTTATCTATATAAATAATCCATGATGGGGAGTGGAGGTTTCCTTTGGGGGTCAAATCAAGGGAAGTTTACTTTGGAGAGAGAGAGAGAGAGATTTGGGAAGAAATTTAGTGGAAAGATAAGGTTTCTTGGGAAAGTGAGAGATTTGGGAACACACCTTGGGAATAGCTCAGTGGTAGGTGTATCCCTTCCTTAGGAAGGAGGTTTCGGGTTCCATTCCCGAGTAGGTGTATCCCTTCCTTAGGAAGGAGGTTTCGGGTTCCATTCCCGAGGGGGTCAGAGTGGGTTGCACTCTCCATCCACCTTTAACTTAGAATAGATACTGACTTGCTAACCAGGGTTGCGGCCTAACCATATGTCTCAAAAAAAAAAAAAAAAAATTAATTGGGAAGACGATTTGGTGGAAAGACAAGGTTTCTTGGGGAAGTGAGAGAGAGAATTGAGGGATTTGAAGTCTTAAGGGAGGGATTTGAAATATTTTGTGGACACCAACCAGTATATGAGTGAGTAGTAGTATAAAACAAAATTTGTAGGTGGCTGATGAGACATAATCCTTTACTTTATGGGAAGTAATTTTAAACTCTTGATGATCTCTACTATTTTTATATATAATGAGAGAAGCATTGGTTAAAAAGTTTGTTGATTTTTTTCTAATATTTCTAATGAGTCTTAATTTTATGGTTTCTTACAATTAGTAAGGATGAATTTTTTATATTTTTCCTATTTTGCCCTTAACTCTATATATATAAAAAAAAAAGATATTATGTTATCTTATTTTACATGAGAAAAGTTAGTAGGGGTATTGAAGTAATATTAACTACAACTAACAATAATCCCTCAATATCTCTACAATTCCCTCAAATCCTTATCCTTATCTTCTCTCATGCTCCCTTGACAAAGAGGCACATCCTTTTTACATTGTAACTATTTTTCAAGAGAAAAAATAATGACATGTATTATGAGGTAGTTTCAACTCACTACTCCATCTTTTTAAGTTAAAATTTAATACGAAAAATTGTAAAATTCTCTCAATAGAGTCCCTCTTCCCAGTCTCTCTCCTCTTCCCTTCTTTCTCACGTGCATCACACGTGCTGCTCACTAGTAGATATTATGAGAGTTTGGATTGCCTAATTAAAAATCCGATAAACATTAAGTGAGCCCACCATTTAATGCATGTGCGCTTTGAGGCCATTGAATTTTCAATGGGCAGCCCAACTCTTGATAGTATCTACTACCAGAGTGTTAAATCGCTTTCCTAATTTTATTGTCTAAAAGGATAAGAGTAGAGACTGGAAAAGTATGCTTAGCATTATTCATCACAACAATATCTTATTTTTTGAAACATGATTAGACTATACAACTCTGATTAACATTGTTTTTTTTGGCTGGAGGATATCATTCACATACGTTTGTTAGTACTGCGATTGTGGTTCTTACTACTCATGACGGGGGGTTGGGAATGGATTTGAGACCTCTCCAATGAGATAGGTCACACTGAGCATTGGTTACTGGATACAAGTAACACCAAGCAATGAAAACTAGGCTTAAATTGTGGACATATAAACAACGACACCTAAAGGTGTGTTCGGTTGAGGGGTAAATGGGTGAGAGAAAAGAAAGTAAAGTAAAGTAAAGTGAAGTAAAAGAAAAGAAAGAGAAAGTGGGTTTTCTCTTGTATGTTTGGTTTGAGAGAAAAGTTGTGGGAGAAAATATATATTTTTTCAAATATATCTCTTGTTCACATTTACAAAACTCTTTTAATAAAAGAGTGAATTGAAATAATAATGGGTTTTTTTTTACTTTCTCTCACTATTCTACCAAAAAACTGGAATATAAAATGAGTGTAAGTGCAAGAAAATTTGGCATTATTGAGCATCTTGATTCTTAAGAAAGTGAAGCTTTTTTGCAAACCGAACATGGGGTAAGTGGGTGTTTCTCTCACTTTCTTTTACTTTCCCCTCAAACGAACACACCCTAATGCTGTGTTTGGTTGTTGAGAAAATCTGTAAGAGTAGAGAAAAGAAAAGAAAAGAAGAGAAGAGAAAAGAAAAGAAGAGAAATCTTCAAATTTTCCATTGTTTAGTTGCCTAGAAAATTAGCTAAGAAAATATTTTTCTCTTGTTTGAGTGTCATGATTCATTGAGACTCTTTAATGAGAAGAGAAAAGAAAAGAAGAGAAAAGAAAAGAAAAGAAGAGAAATCTTCAAATTTTCCATTGTTTAGTTGCCTAGAAAATTAGCTAAGAAAATATTTTTCTCTTGTTTGAGTGTCATGATTCATTGAGACTCTTTAATGAGATCCAACTGTGGGAATGTGATCCCAAACCATTTACCCTTCATGGTCATCCTAACATCGTGCATTGAAACAACCAGGTTGTGACGAGTATGTTTCCCTGCTACATTAAGCTTGATTGCTTGAGAATGGTAGACATTCGGATAGAATGACTTATAATCTTTAATAGGGTTTTCAATAAGTTGATCTTATACTAGCCTCATGAGCTGATCAAGTTCTGTTCATGTTCTGGGTATTGGAAAACAGGGTGACTCATCTCTTGTTTCTAAATTAATTGAGCCACTTTTCAAGACTCCCCGTAATCCTACATGACTAGGTAACTTGGGTTGCCAAGTGTAATTCCAATCTACTGGGCCAGTGTATTGAACCCCCACCTTGTTCTTAAACATGGAACCTCTTCTTGTACACAACTAAACACACTGAGGCATTTCGTCAAACAAGGTCTGTCCAAAAATAAGACCAAAAAACACTGAAAAAATGAAAATAAAATAAACAAAATAGCAAGCTTAAAAAACCAAAACAAAAGAATCAGCTTCAACACTTTATGTTAGGGTTTCCATATAGAATCAGATTCAACCGTGAATTGGGCAAATTTTAGGTAAGGGCGAATTTCTTTTCTAAATCCAGGAAAGAGAGAGAGAACCCTGTTCAGCCAAACAGGAAGGGGGAGAGAGAGATGAACAGAGGAGGGGAAGAGGAAGAGACACACACCTGAACTCAAGTCACCGGGAATACAGTCGCCGGAGTTCAAAGGAAGAAGAAGAGATGGAGACCTGAGCTCAAGTCGCCGGAATAAATCGTCGGAGTACAGAGGAAGAAGAAGAGACGAAGACCTGAACTCAAGTCGCCGGAATAAATCGCCAGAGTACAGAGGAAGAAGAAGAGACGGAGACCTGAACTCAAGTTACCGGAGTAGAAGAAGAAGAGAGAGGTGAGACCGAGAGAGAGCTCAATAATATTTTCTTTCACTTTCTTTCTAAAATCCATAATTTTTGTAAAGATTCTAAATCTATGTTTTGAGAGAAAATTTTTAAAAATTTTCTCTCACTTTTCTTTTCCATTTTCTACTTTCTGGGTAACCAAACAACCGAAAATAAAATTTTCTTCTAATTTTCTTTTCCATCTCCTACTTTCTCGACAACCAAACACAGCATAAGGAAAGATAGGAGGTCTTCTCCGATAGTGACTGGCGAGGAGACCAGCATAATCATTGGAGGCCCCACTTACTCTCATTTAATGTGCACAAAGCTTTAATAAGGCGCACAATAATGAGGAAAATGCTTAGTTTATCGGCGGTTGCTACGAAATGACCAATTCTCATTGATCCACTCTCCACGTTTTTACACTCATCAACTGTGACCTTAGGATTACCGACCTTGGTTTTAAAAAAATCAAAAATCTTAATTTTAATCTTGTTAAGCTTAACTAGAGTAAAATGGGGGTTTAAAGGAGCACTGAGGAGTGAGGGCACCACGGTAACTTAAGTAGATGACCCATGGGTCCACTAATCAGTGCTCGAAAATAAGTGTTCTTCGATGGTTGGCAGGTACAGGTGGTACTTCTGGTCTCTCCGCAACTACTTAGTGACATAAGTAGACGGCAGTAGCAATAGAATGAGATTTGGTCTAGCCCTCCCTAGACAAATTAGTCTTACCTATGCTCTACAGGCCGCCATGTGTCCCCTTTTAACACTCATTAACCATGGTTAAGATTGACTCATCTATAGAGTTCATAAATTTAACATTGATTTTTAAAAAAAATTAACCCTGAGAGTTAAAAATTCTTAACCAGTGTTAAAAGGCAGTTAAAGAGCTATGTGGGTGGACCAGACGGATTTGGTCTGGCTCTAGCCAGACCAAATCCAAGCGCAAGTTACTCCCACTCTCCCAGTACCAGGAGGCAGTGATTAAAAAACTGTGTTTCGAAAGTCTCAAATCTTTTCGCTTTTCGATCCAAAGCGAAAATCTAGATTCGCTGTTCTTCCATAATTTCTCTATCAATCAATGTTCGTTTAATGTTCATCTCTAATGCCGATCAGCTCGTAGATTTAGGAATCCTGAACGATTTCTTTTAAATTTCTCTGCAACTCAAACAGAATCCGGTTTTCTCTGATTCAAAACCTTCAAATCCATGTAAAAAAAACTTTGTTTTTGTATTTCTTGATAGTCGCAGTCGAAGAAGAATCAAAACCTAGATTGTCCTTCCAGATTCGCCTAAATCAGTTGTATTTGGCTTCCATTCGATCGTTAGAAAATCGCAGTTCTCAGCTTCATTCGGTGTTCTTCGCTGTAAATCTTGTTCTCCGAATTCTTTTGCGAAAGGAATCAGATCCAATTCCATTTTTAGGGTTTACATTTTCGTATTCCAGAAATGGCAGATAATTCGCAGAATTGGATTTTAATGGCGACGGCGCAGACGCCGACGAACATTGCAGTCATCAAGTATTGGGGTAAGAGGGATGAAACCCTAATTCTCCCTATAAACGACAGCATCAGTGTAACACTGGATCTAGATCATCTGTGCACGACGACCACTGTTGCTGTTAGTCCCAGTTTCGAGGAAGACCAAATGTTTCTCAATAGGAAGGTACATTTCAGGGATATAATCTGATGCCTTAGTGTTGTATTCATTTTCTCGCCATTTTAATCTGTGTTGGTTACTGTAGGAATTTTCTCTCTCTGGAAGTAGATATCAGAGCTGTCTCAGGGAAATCCGTTGCCGTGCGAATGACGTTGAGGATGAGGAGAAGGGCATCCGAATTCAGAAAAAAGACTGGGAGAAGCTACATGTCCGCATTGACTCTTGTAACAACTTTCCTACAGCTGCTGGATTGGCTTCCTCTGCTTCTGGTTTTGCTTGTCTTGGTATGATTGAGCACTCTCTGTATTTCTTATTCTATTTTGGGGGCTTTATTATTTTGAATTTTATGCTCTCGGAATACATTTAGATGTTTTGCAAATGTTGCGACAAAAAATTTAGAGTATTCATGCCAGGAAAGTTCATTTTAATTGAGTAGATCTGTATGTTATAGAAGGAATGGAAGTGGTGAGAAGCCTGACCGGGTTGGATTTGTTGATCTTTAGTTTTGGTGTCTGAATTATGTTTTGTTTCTGGATAAAAATTTGGGCCTGATGAGAAAATGGGTTTGGTCCCTTTGCACGCATTCAAAGTATGCTATAAAGTAGTTCTACAATAGAGCTTGGCTACACGGTGGGGATTCGGGAAAATTCAAACCTTACCCCAAAGTGACCAGAGGATTGATCCCTCTACTGCATAACCTCTCCTATGTAAATCCATCTATCAGAACTGAATATTAAGACAATTCTTTGCCACCCCTTCAATCAATTCTGCATAACTGCATGAGATACTTCCTTGTTTCTCAGGGATGTCATCAGAGATTATAATTACCTCTAATTCTATTATGTGTGGTTTCATATATGCTTATCCTCAATGCCCCAGCATGCTCCACTGCACTCTTTAGGAGATCATTGTTTATGCTATCTAAGCCTCACATCCTGCACCAGGTCATGTTCCTTTCAACCTAATATTAATGTTCAAGTGGGCAAGAAAAAGAACCCCTTTACAATGGGGGGAATAGCTAAAGGAAATCATGTGATACTGAGCATGAGTTAGTATGACTCCTTAAGGCGCCTGCATTTACTTTTGTTATACTGACACATATAGATAGTAGATATTATTTTATACCAACTCCACCATTGGTGCATGTCAAGATATTCTTAAACTTCATCTTTCAAATTTTAATGACCATAAAGTAATTTTTCCCTTGTTATTAGTGGCTGGTAGGATATTGGGGCCAATATCTGTATCTATATTCTCAGAATATGCTGGACTGTAACCATATCTTTAATATTGCTAATTTTCTGCTTAAAGCTACCTATCTGTCAGTTACTTTAGACTTGATCTATGCAGCTTTCTTTAGTATAACTGATTATTATGTTGTTCTTTCAGTCTTTGCCCTTGCAAAGCTAATGAATGTGAAAGAAGATCCAGGAAAACTTTCTGCTATTGCAAGGTTTGTTTTTATGAATTGACATGCATTTTTTAAACTTTAAGATGCTCATCTGTCTGGCTGCATGACATTGTGTGTGTGCCTGCATGTTTGAAACTTTGAATGTTCCTGTCGTGACTCAAAATACCTCCTAGAAGATAGGAGACTTCTGGCACGTGACCTAAATCATATCATGCCATCCTGTGAGAATACACAAGTCATACAAATAGCAGAACTCAAATTTTCTAAATAACATAGACTGTACATGTATCCAACCTATAAATACTCCAAGTCTGAACTAACATAATGTAAACAACATCATAAGTATAAAGCGGACATTCCCCGCTTATCAAAATACATGAATCTCTCCCTCACTCCTTTCAACAGTAATCTAGATAGGGCCACCTATATAGAGCTCTATCCTCAAGTGGGTGATCCATAGTAGGCTCCGGCTCGTAGTATTCCTCCTCGACCCATGACTCAGGAGCTATATCTACCGATGATAACAATTCGGCTGAGCATGGAATACTCAGTGTATACAAGCCACTATATAATTATGTCATATCATTACATGCTTTCACATAGGTAGTTCATAAGATACACATGCACCGAATCAATACGAAAATCTCATTTCAAATACACATGTGCAATACAGTATAAACACATGCACTTATCTTTCAAAACCATTTTCTTATTTCTTCTTTTCATCTCTTTTACTTTAGCACTTGTTCTATTTCACTTGCTTTACACATGACTTTGCCTAATGCTTTACCTAGAGTAGTACAAGTCCATTAGCATTTCACATACACATAGAGTATGCCTAAAGCTCTACCTAGAGTGATAGAATTCCATTAGCATACTTCATCCACCTCCCCGCGAATATCTTTGCACATAGTTTACTTGGAATCAAATGCCAAATGCTTTACCTAGAGTGGTAGAAGTCCATTTGCATTCTTCCAATACATATGATGAATAATGCTCTACCTAGGTTGGTAATCATCATTGCACATATCTTTTCATCTTTTACTTTGCTTTTTCGATACACATACACATATACAACCCCGATCATGCGATACACGTGCACATATACACGATTGAGCACTTTAGAACAGACTTCGGTTAGCGAGAACGGATCTCGGATGAACGCCCAAGCACAAGCCAACCCCTTTCTTTCTCATCTTTCTTTCCTCTTTCTTCTCTCTCTTTTCTCTTTTTGTTCTCTCAATTTTGCTCTAAGGATTGTGTAACCCTTAGCCCCACGAAATGGGGTTTATATAGACCTATGGGAGTTGTGAAACCCCCAAAAGGTCCCCCAAAAGATCTTAAAAGCATAAAGCAAGTCGGCCAAGCAAAATGACACAAGTCGGTCGACCGGATGCAAATTCGGTCGACCGATTTGCCAAATCCCGTCGACTGACCAAAAACCCACCCTTTGGAGTTTTTCCCCATACATACCTTTCACCCAGTTGGTCGACCGGATTAGGGTTCGGTCGACCGGATTGCCTATTTTCTTCATTTTAACACTTGGGGGTAGACTGAGTCTTTCCCTCCTCCTTTCTAAATTTCTTATCTTGTTGGATGAAGTTGAATGTGGATGGCGCTAGGCAGGCGATTTGGGTGGTACTCCCGGGGGCTATATCTTGGATGATTTGGAAGGAGAGAAACCTCAGAGTATTCAAGGATTCCTCTTCTTCAGTTGAGCGTATTTGTTCGAGGATCCGTATGGTTGTGTTGGAATTGGCTAGGCCAAGGATTCCTCCTCTTCAGTTGAGCGTATTTGTTCGAGGATCCGTATGGTTGTGTTGGAATTGGCTAGGCTTCACTTCCATGTGGAGGCTCTTAGGGAGATTATGGGTTGAGTAGTTGGGCTTGGGATCTCTTTGGGTTGAGTTTATGTACTTGTAAACTCTTCTTCTTTTTCCTTCGTGCCTTTGTATTACTTTCTCGGTTTTAATAAAGGTTGCTTACTTATCAAAAAAAGAAAAAACCACATACCCTAACACATTTTCGTGAGTTCAAACCCTCACATTCATTTCATGTAAAATATTAAGGCTTTAGGCCTTTACAAGAGTGGTGCCCATGGCACTATTCACCAGAATAGTGCATGGGATTCCAGGGTTCTACATCCTCCCCCCCTTACAAGAATTTCGCCCCCGAAATTAGGACGATACAAAACAATGAAAAAAAAAATAAAAAAACAAATTAGGGTACTTTTCCTTCACTTCTGCCTCGCGCTCCCATATAACCTCTTCCGCAGAATGGTACTATCATCTCAAGAGGATTGGTGGAATAGTCTTGGTGCGCAAGACTTAATCTCTACGATCCAAGATCTGAGCCAGTTGCTCCACGAGAGTGAGATCCTCTTGAATCTTGAATCTCCACAGGATCCATATCAATGACATGTGAGGGGCCCGGAACATATTTCCTGAGCATGGAAGACATTGTGGACCGCCGCCATATGAGGAGATAGGGTTACTCTGTATGCGACTTCGCCCAACTGAGTAATAATCTCGAAAGGCCCCACTTACCTTAGGCTAAGCTTCCCCCTCTTTCCGAACCTCATGATCCCCCTGCTCGAAGAGATGCTCACAAAAACTCCATCCCTAACCAGGAATTCCAAGTCTCTGCGGCGAGTGTCTGCATAGCTCTTCTGATGGCTCTAGGCAGTCTTCAACCTCTCCTTGATGATCCTGACTCTCGACATTCTGCTCAATCAACTCAGGACCCAGTGCTTTCTGCTCACCAACTTCATCCTAGTATAGAGGAGATCTACAACTTCTTCTGTATAAGGTCTCGAAAGATGTCATCTGGATGCTCGCCTGATAACTGTTGTTGTAAGTGAACTCAACCAACGACAAGTGGTCCTCCCAACTGCCCTGGAAGTCTAAAATGCATGCTCAGAGCATGTCCTCTATAATCTGGTTCACCCTCTCGGTTTGCCCATCAGCCTGAGGATGAAAGGTGGTGCTAAAGTCAAACCGAGAACCCATAGCGTCCTGAAAGATCTTCCAAAAACTGGAAGTAAACCTCGGGTCTCGATCATATATAATAGTGACTATCACCCTGTGTAAACGAACCACTTCCTTGATGTACAAGGCTGTGAGCTGGTTCGATGTGAACGTAGTCCGACAGGGAATGAAATGCACAAACTTCGTCAAACGGTCTACCACAACCCAAATAGTATCGGAGTTCTTTGTCGTCCTTGGCAAACCAACTACGAAGTCTATAGAGATGTTCTCCCATTTCCATTCTGGAATAAGGAGAGGCTGTGAAAGACCTGCGGGCCTCTGATGCTCGGCCTTAACCTGCTGGCACACCAAGCAACGAGTCACATACTCTGTCACTTCCCTCTTCATGTTCTGCCACCAAAAGTGTCTCTTCAAGTTCTGGTACATCTTTGTACCCCCAGGATGCACTGTATACTTGGACTGGTGGGTCTCGGCCAAGATCTCAAGCTTGAACTCAGCATCGGCGGGAACACATAGCCTGGCCTTGAATGTGATGATATCATCACCATTCACAGAAAACTCCTGACTACCACTACTCACCAGCTTGTCTCCTGACTAAACTACTCACCGACTTGTCTCGATAAGCAAACAATTCAGTATCCGAACTCTGAAGCTCTTGAATCTGATCCAACATATATGGCCTGATTGCCAGGTTAGCCAACACTGGCCCAAAGGTAGAAACACTGAAGTTGTCATGTTGTTAGACATCTCCGCTAACAACTTCTACTCATGTACCATCATATGAGCCATGGGTGTAGGAGGCTTCCTGCTAAGAGCATCTGCCACAACGTTTGCCTTACCCGGGTGGTACTGGATAGAGCACTCATAGTCCTTCATGAACTCCACCCATCGACGTTGCCTCAGATTCAGATCCTTCTGGAAAAACAAATACTTCAAACTCTTGTGATCTGTATACATATTGAATTGCTCCCTATAAAGATAGTACCGCCAAATCTTCAGTGCAAAGACAACCGTCGCAAGCTCTAGATCGTGCGTAGGATAGTTCTTCTCATGCTCTTTCAACTGCAGGGAAGTATAGGCAATGACTTTCCCGTACTGCATTAGAACACATCCTAGCCCGACGTGCGAGACATCACTGTATATTACAAAACTGCTGCTACCAGATGGAACTGTGAGAACGGGAGCGGTAGTAAGACGCATCTTCAGCTCCCTAAAGCTCATCTCGCACTTATCACTCCAAGCAAATTTAGTGTTCTTCCGCTTCAAGTACGTAAGCGAAGCCGCTATGCTGGAGAACCCTTCCACAAACCGTTGCTAGTAGTCTGGCAAGCCGAGAAAACTGCGTATCTCGGTAACACTCTTGGGCCTCTTCCAATTCTTCACTACCTCTATCTTCGTAAAGTCAACTGAGATTCCCTTGGCAGATACTACGTGGCCAAGGAATGCCACCTTCTCCAATCAAAACTCGCACTTGCTCAACTTAGCATACATGCTATGCTCTTGAAGAGTTTGCAATGTAAGGCGAAGGTCTTTCGCATGATCATGCAATGTCCTGGAGTACATAAGGATATTGTAGACACCCTATTTTGCATGGGCCTGAGAAAATCCAGTGGTGCCAAGTACTGAGAAAGAAGACGAGATCCGGACTCCGGAAGGTCGAAGATCAAAGCCGAGAACAAAGCCCAAGCCCAAACCAACTCGAGCCCAAGGGGGGGGCATTTGTCTTTAAGCTTGAAATTAACCCGCGCCCTTTATAAGGGCGCGCCACTATTTTTTTGCCAAGATCAGTCCCGCGGTCTTTCGAAAGGCGCGGTGTGCAGTCAACCCTAATCACGACCTCGTTTCGCGTGCCAACGGGTTTTGGGTTATATTTTTAGTCCCACATCGGAAAAAAAAAACGTGAAAATCCTATTGTTTCACCTTATAAAAGGAGCCTTACTCCAACCCATAACTCATCTTGAAAAATCCAGAGGAGAATCCTTTAGGCTTTCAACTTGAAACCTAGGAGAACTCTGAAAAAGCCTAGCTTAGCCCTCGAATCCCTGAAATTCCAGCCATCAACCTAGGAGGGATCTTCACCAACTTTGGAGGGGGAAATCTTGGGAGTTCGGATCTTGTCAAAGCATTCTCTTCTCTTCAACCACTTGGAGCATCTATAAAGGGAAAAGGTATGCCACGTCCTCATCGTCTGTTTCTACCCGTCCAAGTCTCTTCTTCCCTCACTTTCTCTGAGTATCTCGGAGATTTTCCTCTTCACGGTTGTGCGGACGAGGAAATCCGGGTGAAGGAAAGGGCCGGAAGACCAGATCTTCGACTTCTTTTAAAGCTTTTCTTTATTATTGTTAGTAGTTTCGTCTCTTTTCCACCCAAAGGTAGGCGGGGCCCCTCTTAACTCGGTTGAGGAGGGATGTGTGGCCGTTCGCCGATTTAGGGAAAAGGGATTTTGCCGTGCAAGTAGAGAGAAACTCACCCTAACTCGGTCGAGGAGGGGTGGCTTTCCAATCTCGAAATAAAAGAAAACAAGTAGGGATGAAATTGCCTTAACTCGGTCGAGGAGGGGTGGTTTTTCTCGAAATAATAATAAAAAAATAGAAAATAATTTCGAATTAATTTAATGGAGAAAGTTAAGAGGTAACCGTCGCTCGACGGATGAGGTGGGGTGCCTAACACCTTCCCCAACTCATAAAAGAATCCCCGGACCCATTCTCGGTTTTTTTTATTTAATCGAGGGTTCTTAATTGTAGGTGACCAATCACACCCAGAATCTTGATTGGTGGCGACTCTAACAGATCTCGGCTTCACATCGGTTGAAAAACACGGATGTGGGGAGGGGATCAACCCGGGCCGGCTATCGCACAGATATCATGACAATGACACATTAGTCAAGAAAGACGATCTGAACACCTAGTTCTTCAGATCCATAAAAGCCGCTGGAGCATTCGTTAGACCAAAAGGCATGACCAGGAATTCATAGTGCCCATACCTAGTCCTGAAGGCAGTCTTGGGAATGTCTTCAGCCTTAATCTTCAACTGATGGTACCTTGATCGAAGATCAATATTTGAGAAGAAATTCGCTCCCTTCGGTTGGTCAAACAAATCTTCTATCCGTGATAGTAGATAACGATTCTTGATTGTGACCTTGTTCAACTGCCTATAGTCGATGCACATCCTCATCGACTCATCCTTCTTCTTCACAAAGAGCACAGGGGCTCCGCATGGTGAAACACTTAGCCGGATGAAACCAAGGCCTTATAACTCCTTTATTTGCTCCTTCAACTCCCTAAGCTCAATATGGGCCATCCTGTATAGAGCCCTAGAAATCGGAGTAGTGCCTGGAGTAAGCTCGATAGCAAACTCTATCACCCGATCAGGAGGCAATTCCGACAAGTCCTCGGGGAACACATCTAAGTACTCGCTCACAACCGGGATGGCTAAGTAGTCTCGTGCCTCCAAGCTCGAGAGACTAAGGGCTGCAAAGCGTGCAACATCTCTCCTCCGTAGCCCTCGGAAGTAAAACGACTTTGCCCCAACAAGCTGGAGTTCACCATCTTCTCGAAACAAGTCACATGCCCATGGTGAGTCGAGAGTCAATTCATCCCGAGTATGACATCAAAGTCGTGGAAATCCAGGATGATCAGATCAGCTGGCAACTCGTGCCCACCAATTTGTACTACGCAAGCCCGAAATATCCGGTTCACGTCCACTGTTTTACCAAGTGGAGTCATAATAGATAACTCCCGAGCCAGCTTACTCGGCTCAAGCGCAAAGCCCTTGGCAAAGCTAGACGAGACAAAGGAATGAGTGAATCCCGTGTCGATCAATATCCGGGCTAAGCATTCACTCACTAGCAAGGCGCTGTATTATTATAATGACTAAGTGTTAAAAATTTCAATCATCAATAAGTAGAGGTAGCATGTTCATACACGTATACAAATACACATACATAAACTAAAACTTTGACTTCAGCGTACCATGCACAACATCGTCTGATGCATGTGCGTCTTGCTTGGACATGGCGAAGACCCGACCCTGGTTCGTTTGACGAGGCGACTGTGTGGGTACTGAGGGCCTAGAGATCTGAGAAGATCCCTACTGAGAAGCCTGCCTGACTGGAGGTCGACTACCCTGAGGCTGGGTTGTTGTCTGCTGCCGGCCTGGGCAATCCCTGACCATGTGTCCCTGGAGACCACAATGAAAGCACCCTCTTAAGAGCTTCCGGCAATCACCGACATGCTTCCGTTCACAGTGATTGTAGAGTCTAGGCCCTGAAGTGGATGAAGCTGGTTGTGTAGGCCTGATAGCCTGTGTAGTAGTAGGGCGAGGGGCCTATGATGTCAGTGGAAGCCTTTGAGCCTGTGTATGTTGTGAAGTCTGATAGGGAGCAATCTTGACCCTTTTCTCAGGCGGTGTTGAGCCACTAAACTGTCCTCTAGACATGCCTCTCCCTAGGCCACTATCCCTCCACCTGAAGAACTCTTTAGAATTCTTCTCCGCAAGCTTTGCCTTGCTCACAACCTTACCCTAAGTTCCCACCTGGAACACGGACACCCTTTCTCTGATGAAGGCCTTCAGCCCTCGCTTGAACTTCCTGACCCACATATGCTCTGACGCTATCAGGTGAGGTGCAAACCTTGACAACTCAACAAAAGTAGCCTCATAGTTTGCCACACTCAACTCTCCTTACTCGAGAGACATGAAATTTTTCTCCTTCTGCTCTCTGACCGCCACAAGGAAGTACTACCGGTAGAAGACATCCAGAAACTATGGCCATGTCCACGGCTCCCCTGCCTTCGCGTCATCTCTCTGCCTCAAGGCAGATCTCCACCAGTGCTCTGTCGAACCCTCCACCACAAAGGAGGCCCAGTCTACCCTCTACTCATCAGTACATCGGAGGACCCGAAAGGTCTTCTCCAACTGCATAATTCATGCCTCAGCCGCCATGGGATCTGTCGTCCCCTAAAAAGTAGGAGACCGCAGTCTCTGAAATGCCTCCAATCCTGCAGTATGGTGTACAAGAGGAGGTGTAGGTGCAGCAGTAGGAGATGTAGCAGTAGACCTAGCTGCAAGCATAGCCAAGGTCTCTACTATGGATCCAAAGACCTGAGCAAAGTCAGGCTATTCATCACCCACTGGAATCTCTCCTTCAAATCTTCTGGTCTGATAACTTCTACCTCGAGCGCCACGCCTCATGATCGAATCCTGAGAGCAATAGCGAAACGTGAGTCTAACTTGAAATCAAGCTCTTTGAATACCGCAATTCAATGAGCATATAGTACTTATATAGCGTATCCTATACATCGAGGTATACACATAATAGTATACATGTACAATAAGGATTCCTAGCGATGCTAAGTTCTCGACTGCGGTTGTAGCATCAACCGATTTCAGACTAAGACTAAGGATTAGTCTATACTTGGAATACGACTTTTCGGACCTAATGCCTTTGTTTAATCATGGTATCGACACCGAAGAAAACCCTAGAGAACCTAATACTTAGGCTCTGATACCAACTCCGTCGCGACCCAAAATACCCCTAGAAGATAAGAGACTTTTGGCACGTGACCTAAATCATATCATGCCATCCTGTGAGAATACACAAGGCATACAAATAGCGGAACTGAAATTTTCTAAATAACATAGATTGTACATGTATCCAACCTATATATACTCCAAGTCTGAACCAACATAATGTAAACATCATAAGTATAAAGCGGACATTCCTCGCTTATCAAAATACATGAATCTCTCCCTCACTCCTCTCAACAGTAATCTAGATAGGGCCACCTATCTAGAGCTCTATCCTCGAGCAGGTGATCTATAGTAGGCTCTAGCTCGTAGTATTCCTCCTCGACCCATGGCTCAAGAGCTATATCGAATGGACCTGCCGATGATAACAATTCGGCTGAGCATGGAATACTCAGCGTATACAAGCCACTCATGTCATATCATTACATGCTTTCACATAGGCAGTTCATAAGATACACATGCACCGAATCAATATGAAAATCTCCTTTCAAATACACATGTGCAATATAGTATAAACACATGCACTTATCTTTCAAAACCATTTTCTTATTTCTTCTTTTCATCTCTTTTATTTTAGTACTTGTTCCATTTCACTTACTTTACACATGGCTTTTATGGGAGAGTACACATGACTTTGCCTAATGCTCTACCTAAAGTGGTACAAGTCCATTAGCATTTCACATACACATGGAGTATGCCTAATGCTCCACCTAGAGTGATAGAAGTCCATTAGCATACTTCATCTACCTCACCGTGGATATCTTTGCACATAGTTTACTTGGAATCAAATATCAAATGCTCTACCTTGAGTGGTAGAAGTTCATTTGCATTCTTCCAATACATATGATGACTAATGCTCTACCTAGGTTGGTAGAAGTCCATTATCATCATTGCACATATCTTTTTATCTTTTACTTTGCTTATTCGATACACGTATAAAACCCTATCATGCGATACACGTGCACATATACAATGGTGAGTGAATATGGTAAACACCTAACACATGGCACCTGCTCCTTACTTTCATTCAAAACTATCACATAACATTCACATAGCTTAATTCACATGGTTGATCTATTTTCATCATTTGTTTCAAGCATAGCATCAATACAAAGAAGCTAGTAGGATTTCCTACTATTTTCTCATTTCAAAACGCATGGTTTATATTGGTTTTTCAATAAAGAATATAACAAGATCACATAGTAGATTATATCTACCTTTCTAGGATCGTTTCCCTATGATCGAGCGCTTTATAACGTACTTCGGTTAGCAAGAACGGATCTCGGATGAACGCCCAAGCACAAGCCAACCCCTTTCTTTCCTCTTTCTTCTCTCTCTTTTCTCTTCTTTTTCTTCTCTCAATTTTGCTCTAAGGGTTGTGTAACCCTTAGCCCCACGAAATGGGGTTTATATAGACCCCTTGGGAGTTGTGAAACCCCCAAAAGGTTCCCCCAAAAGATCTCAAAAGTATAAAGCAAGTCAGCCAAGCAAAATGGCACAAGTCGGTCGACCGGATGCAAATTTGGTCAACCGGATGGGTCAGTCGGTCGACGGGATTGCCAAATCCCGTCGACTGACCAAAAACCAACCCTCTGGAATTTTTCCCCATACAAACCTTTCACCCAGTTGGTCGACCAGATTGCCTATTTTGCATATTTTCTTCATTTTAACACTTGGGACCCTTACCATTTCATTCCTTAAAGCATGTAAACACATAATAGGGTCCTTAGAACCCTCAACCACATACCCCAACACATTTTCGTGAGTTCAAACCCTCACATTCATTTCATATAAAATATTAAGGCTTTAGGCCTTTACAAGAGTGGTGCCCATGGCACTATTCACCGACACTATTCATCAGAATAGTGAATGGGATTCCGGGGTTCTACAGTTCCAGTTCATCCTCTTTGCTGTTTTGCTAGATTCTTAAAATGTTTTTTCAGACAAATTGATTACACATTTTTCTTTATTTAATTTTTATTGTTCTTTGCATCCAATATAGTTTCTCCCTGTATCTGGATATGCAAGTAGATTTTGGCAGTGATATTTCTTACTTAGTTTGCGCATGTACAGACAAGGATCAGGCAGTGCTTGTCGAAGTCTGTATGGTGGATTTGTCAAGTGGGTCATGGGAAAGGTAAGGTTGATTTCTGAGGGTTATTTTTGGTGCCTTCTGTCAAGAATGCATGAATAATATTTTCAGTCTGTATCTTATCCATTTGCGAGTTAAACTGACTTTTTGAAGTTGGATATGTCAAGGATGCAAATGGAAGTGACAGCGTTGCAGTTCAACTTGCAGATGAAAAACATTGGGATGATCTTGTTATTATTATTGCTGTGGTATGTAATTTTCTTACATATGGGTCTCCTATCAGCTTAAAGAGTTTACTGGCTTGTCTTGTGCACTTGACAGTCATTTCTTCCCCAAATATGCCATTTTGGGTGCTTTGAAAACTATTTTAATTATGTGCATCAGTGTGCACTATCACTATCAACACTTCTCTTCTCTGTGTGTGAGAGTGGCTGATTTGTCCATACTTTATGTTTTTCCTTTTTTCGACCTATAAAATAACTCCAATCCACTTCTTTAAATTTCTCCTCTAAAATTGTTATTTTTTAATATCAAACTTTGAATTTGGTTAGGATTAATTGGAACTTTAATCCTATACCTGAATAACAATCTTGAGAAAGCATTAATTTTCCTTTCAACTAAATGTAGATAGGCTTGGTTTATAAAATGTTTAACAAGTTTGGAAAGCCATAATTGCTTCGGCACACTAGTATGCAATATCGAATCTTGAAGTGGAAGTGCTAATTTATTGGTAACTCACTCCATCTGATAAGTTAATTGTATCATGAATAGTTGTAGAAAAGGGGAGTGATCTTATAGAATGACTCAAAACAGATAAGAGTCGTGCATTATTGGTCTCAACTGGACTCCACTATTGAGTTTTCTCAATTAATATTGACAAACATCTTTTATGGGATTCTGACAAATACAAGGTTAGCTAGATGTGTTATTCAGTTTGAGTTGATGCAGGATATTATTCCCATTAGAAAATCAAATACAGATTTTCAAATACATGTTCTTTTCAGAAGTTCTAGGTGCTGTAACTTGTAATCAGTGTAGTGAAAGAGTTTAGGTGACGCATAGACAATTGGGGGTTCCCTAGGCGAAGCATTATGATGCCTAAAAGACCAAAATTCACTTCTTCTTTTTTTTCCTAATTACAAAAGTTGTGTGTCTGCCTGCCTAGATCATGCTTAAGCATTAGCGGTCTTGGCCAGGCGAGGCAATGGCCTAGGCATTACCTAAGCAACATTTTGACTACCTTGCTTGTAATCATCATTCTATGTGTCTTATCATTGGAAACGTAATATGTACATTCTTTCCCCTTCTAATAGATTCTTGTTAATGATAAGAAGGATAAAAATAACCTGGTGGTTGATCCCAACTTCACATATTGCATGAACAGTAGCATTTCCCATATATATGTGTGTGTGTGTGTAGATAAATATCAACTCGTCATAATTTTAGATCCAGTGGTGTTCTATGTTTGGATGGTATGGATAACCAAGCATATACCAAAGAAGAAATAAAAAATGATCAAACCTTGATGAGTATCTAAACATACCCATAAATGCACACAATCTTCCCCTTTCTGGTTATCATCTAATGTTATACTAGAATCCAGGTTTTATGTATGCTGTTTGTTCTTAATTCTACTTCTTTCCATTCATTGTATTTTGTATCTCAATCTTGGGAAAAAATGTTTGTAGTGGTTTTTGTTTTTCTTTCTCCCAGTAATTTAAATTTTGAAAGACCGCTTTTTGATTGGAGACTCTTGAATGACAAATATTGGCTATTGCTACTGATGTATGGAGTTTTTGTGATTAACTAATTATTTAGTTGTGAACTTGTTATTTGATTAATAAGTTGCTGCATTAGTCTTTAGCTATATTCATAGTTACCAAAGTGAGAAGCGAAAACGAGAAACGGTGTGAAAGCGAGAAGCGTGAAACGAGGCTCAAAAAATCCCTAGGAAATGGGGAGCAAGAAATGAGATATATGTGTCTCATTCACATTCAATGTTTTAAAAGGCATATGAGGCCTATGGCCTCGATGTGAGGCTTTAGGAAAACGCCTTGAGGCTTAACCATGTGGCTTTAATCCCATAAGACTCACCTCAAAGTGTGAAGCTCACATGAGGAACATGCCTCACACCTTGAGGCTCGCTTTATGTCTATAGCGTACGCTTCATACATTAACTAAAAGTAGGGTTCTAGCCACATAACTTAGACTTAAACATTGTTTTTTATTTTAAATTTGTTATTTGTTTCAATTAATAACAAATAACATTTTATTTATTTCATATAAGACATTGAAAATGATGATGGTGATGATATTGGTTTCAACTAACACTTAGATTATTATGTTTAATGTATTTAGGCTTTTAAAACCCTTTGAGTCTAATTCACACTAATTTCCCTACTAGACATTGCAAAAATTTAAAGCCACTGGCCTACAATGTAGTTCATGCCTTCTTTGCAAATTTTCACTAAAATTCTAAATCCATCACATTTTTTAATCGATAATTCTAAATCCACCACATGAATTGATGATTGAATATCATCTTTAATATGCATATGAACAAAAAAGTAAATTTAAATTTTAGCATTTGCTTGCCCTTCTTTTATATATATATATATATATTTCTTGATAGTTAAATTAAATAATTTATATAGTACACACACATGTACGCAATACAAATATATATATATATAATCTTTCATTAAATTTTTAAATATTTTTGTAATTTCTCTTTCTTTTTTTTTTGTAAAATGAAAGAGAATGAGGCTTCTTGTGAGGCTTAAGCCTCAGACATCTTGAGGTCCTAATACCTCGCCTTACGCTTCATGTTTTTAAACATTGTTCACATTATATTAGGATGACCAGACACATACCTTTGATTTTATTTTATAGGAGATATTTGTGGAGAATTAGGTGCCTTAGGTTTCAATCCAATGATACTTGCCCAAGATCTATACCCTAGGCTTTAGACTCGGGTCTATCCAATCATTTCCTAAATCCTACATAGCTCCCTTTATAACTAAATGAGGCATGATTGAAGCGAGCAGGAAGTGAATCTAGGAAACAAGTTGGACATAGCTTCCTTGCAACTATGGGTATATCTATTGATTTTTCTCCAACAGTCTAAAAATCCTGTCTCTAGTCATATTTGAATCTATTGGGCTGTGATTTTGTTTATCCTCGTCTAATATATTCTAATCTCCTGAGTTATGTTGCTGGCATGCACTGTAATTTTGTTCATTAGACGACATGGACTATACTGTTCTGGCAATTATAATATATAAACTATTTAACTACATAGCCTTCTACGGGATATTTTATGGCCTTCCTACGTTGAAGCTTTGCATTGACATCTGTTGCACTATAATTAATCTTGGAGCGTATTGGTTTTTGTAAACCCAACTTCATTTTGTTGATTCCAGGCAAGTTCACGACAAAAGGAAACAAGTAGCACTACTGGAATGCATGAGAGTGTTGAAACGAGTACTCTTTTACAACATAGGTCAAAGGTACTTTTTCGTTCACTGAATATTATTTGCTCCTGCAAATTATATGTCTTTTGTCATATGAAAGTCCTCACAATAGTCTGGATGTTTTGGATTGTATGTTGTTCTCTAATCTTTAAGAAATTACACTATTCTGTTTTTCTCGAGGGGATTGTATTTAAATTTCGATATTTTAGTGAACTTTGTCTCATGTTTAAAGATGTTAATTCCAACTTTTGACACTATCTGAGTCTTGTTTTGGACTCTGATAGGAAGTAGTACCAAAACGTGTACTGCAAATGGAAGAAGCCATCCGAAATCGTGATTTTCCATCTTTTGCACAGTTGACTTGTGCAGACAGTAATCAGTTTCATGCAGTCTGTTTGGACACATATCCCCCAATATTTTACATGAATGATACATCCCATAGGCAAGTCTATTTTCTGCTATTTTTATTTCTGCACTTGCTACACTTTAAGAAGCATCATCCCATTTGTTTGATCATTCTTTGGATTTGGTTATATTTCCTTAGGATTTGGGATTTCTAATCTGATAAAAGCAAGTATGTTTCAGGATAATAAACTACATTGAAAAATGGAATCGTTATGAAGGAACGCCACAGGTACAATTTTTCTGCAATATTATTTCAGGAACACTTGTCTATCTTCCTTTAATGAACAGCAAGAACATTGATGCATAGTTCCTTACTACATGATAACTAAACAGAGGTTCACTGGTTCTGATACTTGAATATATTAGTGAATATTCAAATTCTGGTCATGTATTAGCTTTTATTTACTGAAGTTTAAAGTTCAATAATTACAATATCGTTGCTGGACCTCTAGTAGCCTTACTTGGACCGATAATCTGGATAACATGACTAGTTTTGATATACTTGACAGGTGGCTTACACTTGCGATGCAGGGCCAAATGTAGTTCTAATTGCACGTAATAGAAAAGTTGCTGCCCTTTTGCTTCAGAGACTGCTCTTCTACTTCCCTCCACATCCAGATACTGAACTGGATAGGTATGGTGTATTCAGATACTAGGCTTATTGCTCCAAGTAATATGCAAACATTGTTCTTTTAACTGGCATGAGTAGTTATTAAAAGAAAGAAGAGTAGAGCACAAATCTTAGGAAAGAAGTCTCATTACCACTTAATTCATGAGGATGATTGTAGTGATGATTTTTTTTTCTTCCAGTTATGTACAGGGAAATAAATCAGCACTCCAAGATGCCGGTATTGAAGCGATAGAAGATGTGGAAGCTCTGCAGCCGCCTCCAGAAATTAAGGATAGCATTCCATCTCAGAAATATGAGGGTGATGTTAGTTATTTCATCTGCACAAGACCTGGAAGAGGTCCAGTGTTGCTTGCTGATGAAAATCTAGCTCTCCTCCTCCCAACAACTGGGATGCTGAAGTAAGCTATATGGGTGAGATATTTTTCTTGGGTTTGACTGTTCTCTTCATGTGTTTGTCAAATGTCTCCATGAGCCTAAGTAATCCTGTCAGGTGTTTTTTACGTTGTACTGTGAACTGATCTTTGCAAGTTTGTGGTGTCTTTTGTTGTAATTTTAGTTTTCTTTCTCTCTTTCATCTCATTAGGATTTGTGTACTCATTCTCTTGGACATGAAAACCAAGCAATGGTAATCGTTATCTTGGAACTTTTCTCCCTTTAAAACTTTTGACTGTTTTAAGTTTATGCATTTTGTTTATTGGAATGGCATCACCAAGGAAATTTTTCTGGGCCAAAAAATAGATACTCATTCTAATGATTCATACCATCCAATCCATTGCATTTGTGATGGCTAGAAAATGTTTGTAGATCAGATGTTTAGGATTTTAGTTTTTGACCTAAAAGATGGCCTGAGTGGTATTCATAGATGGTTGGTCTAAACCTTATATGTTTCCTACTTTTCACCAAGCGGGAAAGATTGTTTATATCAGTTATATGTATGTACGTGACAGCTATTTGTAGGGTTGTCAATGCGCCGGGCAGGGTCTGTCGAAGCCCGGCCCAAACCCTTGGAGGGCTTAACGGGCTAGGCTGATGCCTTACCCTCAAGGGCGGACCAAAAGAACAATTTTATTTTTATTATTTTTAAAATTTTAAGATTTCGTTACAAGTTTAAGAAAAGCAAACAACTTAAACTTAAAAATATGAAAGTTAGGTAGAGTTCTTTTTACATGGAACTTTGCCATTTCTATTTTGCAATATCTACATGGTTCCACACCTTTAGTATTAGCAAACAAATTGTGGACATATAAACAACGGCACCTAAGGGAAGACGGGGAATCTTCTCTAATAGTAGCTGGCGGGGAGACCAATATTATCTTTCTCATTTAATGTGCACAAAGCTTTGATCAGGTGCACAAAAATAAGTGTTTGACGGTTGGCATGTCCAGGTGGCATTTCTAGTCTCTACTAACTACTACTGCAAATTTTCTATCCCTGAACCCAGGGTGAGATTTCAAACCCAAAAAAAAAAACATAGGGTAAGATTAGATCACAATCAAGAACTCCTAGAAAGTTCAATACCACCCACAAGTCAACATGTGTCCTTTTTAATTCTTATTACTTGTTGTTAAGATTAATTAACTCTTAGGGTCCGTTTGTTTTGCAAGAAATGGGTAAAGGAAAAAAAATGAGAGAAAGTAAAAGAAAAGAAAGTGATAGGAAAAGAAATGAATTTTCTTTTGGATGTTTGGTATCAAAGAAAATAAAGTAAAAGAAAGTAGATTGATATTTCTAAATTATCCTTTCTAATAATTCATTTTTACATGAAATGGAATAGACGATGTGACATTAGTTAATAACAAAATAATAATTCAAAACTTTTAATAGTACTTTCTTGTAAAAGAACCTATTTTTTGAAAGAAAATGAAAGAAAGTTATGCACTAAAAGACAAGAATATGTGGACCCTACGGATTCTTGCAATTTCTTTTCCTCTCAACCAAACACTTCTCTCCCCTATTTTCTTTTACTTTCTTTCATTTTCTCGGCAAACGAATACACCCTTACCCTATGTTTGGTTGCTGAGAAAATAAGTAAAAACATGGAAAAGAAAAGAAAAGAAAATTGGACATAGTTAAAAATTGTATTAGAAATCTAAAATTTTCTTTTCTTTTCCATATTTTTACCTATTTTCTCGACAACCAAACATAGCTTTAGAGTTCAATCATATAGCATAGGTTATTGAAAATATATATGCAACACTAATTTAGAATTTTTAAATCTTTAAAATTAATTGTTTTCTAAAAACCAAAGTTGTGTTGTTGAATTAATAATCTTAACCACAGTGAGTTAAAATTTAAAAGGGATACCTGTGAGAGTTCAATCACAATTGACTATCATCCAATCTCCATGAGGGTATACACTGCAACTGAGACAAGTAGACGGTAAGAGATCAAATCATAGCCAATTGCAATTGAATTCAAGTGAATTCAATTGCATGTGTAAAAATATGGATTGGAAGAGAAAAAATATTGAATCTTATTTTCCACTTTTTTCCTCCTCCAATCCATACATGACATATGCAATTGACTAAGATCTGATCTCGGCAATAATCAATCATGCCTCATGAAGGAGATTGAATCGCAGTCAAATGCAATTGAATTTGGGGAAAGTTCAATCACACCCACAGGCCAACATGTGTCCCTTTTATCCCCTATTTAACATATGCACAAACTCTTGAGGCTTAATAATATAACCTTGGTTTTTTTTATAAAAAAAATTATCTGGTTAAGAATTTTTAACATTTAAAGTTAATATTTTTATATTTCTTTTTAAAAACTAAAGTTTTATGTTGAATCTGAAGGGTTTGTAACTTTTAACCACAGTTAATTGGGATGAAAAGGGACACGTGTTGGCCGTAGGTATGATTGAACTTAGGGGTGTACAAAAGTCGAATTGGCTCGATGGGTCGGCTCGATCAAGTCGAGCTCAAGCCCATCTTTAGGCTCAATCAAGCCGAACCAAGCCAGGAACTGGGCTTGAAATTTCAAATAAGCCGAGCTCGAGCCAGCTTTTGTTTGATTCGAATCGGCCATAAAAGCTTAATTCTGCCCACAACTAAGCTCCGCTTGATTTTATATATATATATATATTAAATTAAAAAATGTACTTATTTGTCATTTCGTATGTAAAAGGTATATTTATTTTAAGGGGTTTTGCATATCAGCAGTTGTGTTCTACCAGCTTTGCTAATGCACTCTTATTAGTAACAGTTTTGCAAATTAACTCATGGAACTATTAAACAAACAACCTCAATACCAAATTTCGTTATGTTTCCATTTGTTATTGTTAAGAAAATAACTATTTTACCCTTATGATATTTCATAACGTCACAAAGCCTTTAATTACCCTTGAACTATGGTTAATAAGTTTTAACTCTTATGATTAAGATTCACACCCTTAGGGATAAAGCATCTAAGCCGGTTTTAAAAAAATGTCTCCCCTTTTAATTCCCTTTAACTTAGATTAAGATACATTAACCCTTAGAGTTAAAGCAGCTAACCTTGGTTTTAAAAGAAAAAAAATTAACATGTCCCCTTCGAACTCCCTTTAACTGTGGTTAAGATTTATTTACCCTTAGGGTCAAAGCATCTAACCTTAATTTTTAGAAAAAAAATAATGTGTCCTTTTTTAACTCCCTTTAATAGTGGTTAAGATTCACTCTCATTTAGGGTTAAAACATCTAACTTTGGTTTTTAGAAAAACAAATAATAAAAAATTTAAGGTGTCTCATTTTAACTCTCTTTAACTGTGGTTAAGATCAACGAACCTGTAGGTTAAAGCATTTAACCTTGGTTTTTAGAAAAAAGAATTAAATTTCTTTTAACTCCCTTTAACTGTGGTTAGGGTTCACTAACCCTTATGGAAGGGGACAAGTTAATTTTTTTTACCAAGGACGAAGGTTAGATGCTTTAACTCGGGTTAGTTGATCTTAACCACAATTTAAGGGACTTAAAAGGGGACAACTTGAATTTTTAATTTTTAAAACCAAAGTTAGCTGCTTTAATCCTAAGAGTTAGTGAAACCTAACCACGGTTAAAAGGATTGAAAAGACACGTTTTTTTTCTTCTAAAAACCTAAGGTAGATGTTTTAACCTGAAGGGTGAGTGAATCTTAACCAAAGTTAAAGGGAGTTACAAAGGGATACGTTAATTTTTTCTATTTTTTTTTCTAACAATCAAGGTTAGATGCTTTAACTCTAAGGTTAATGAGTCTTAATCACTATTAAAGGGAGTTTAAAGGGGACACGTTAATTTTTTTCTTTTAAAACCAAGGTTAGATGCTTTAACTCTAAGGATTAGCGCATCTTAACCTAAGTTAAAGGGAGTTAAAAGGGGACAATTTTATTTTTTTTTAAACTAGGGTTAGATGCTTTATCCCTAAGGGTGTGAATCTTAATCATAAGGGTTAAAACTTATTAACCATAGTTTTTTGGTTGACTAACTTACCAGAAGGCAAGCCAATAGGCAAACGACCCGAAGGACACACAAAGACTCACACACACACTCATTTCATGAGGAATCTACCCACGAGCACACTCTAAACGGGTACCAACTGTAACAGAGGCCATGAAACCTTTTTTTGGAACTCGAATTCGGGGTGTCCATCCATTTGGATCAGGACTAATCCCGATGGTGCAACGAGCACACAAACATACCTGCCGGATGTGGGACTAATGGGTTTTTTGGTAGACTAACTTACCACCAGGCAAACTAGTTCAAGGATAGTCAAAAGGCTTTGTGAGGTTATGGCTACGAAATATCATAAGATCATAATAGTCATTTTCATAATTATAACAAACGAAAGCCTAATAAAAGTAGGGATCCAGGATGTTTGTCTAACGGTTGCAAAATAGTGAGTTAATTTGTAAAACTTTTAGTGTACTAGTTAGGTTGTGCATCTCCAAGGCACGTGTGGGCCTTTTACTTCTCTAATTATCATATTTAGGCGGTGCATAAGTATGAATAGGAGTGGTTATTGAACAAAATGTTCGTGAACTACTCGGGCTCGGCTCATTAAAAGCTCGAGTATCATTCGTTTATTTAGTAAACGAGCCGAGCTTGAACACACCTCTATTCGGCTCGATAAAAACTCGGTTCGATTATATATATATTTGAAATATATTTAAATTAGTGTAGTGTGGGTGAGTGTATGTGTTGTGGGTGTGGCCGTGTGACCGTGGCAGTGTATGTGGCCATGTGTGTGGCTGTATGGGTGTGTGACCGTGTGTGTCAGTGTGGGGCTGTGTGGGTGTGTATGTAGTGTGCTCAAATATAATTAACCCGAACGCACACTTTCTATTGTAAGATAGTGGCAAAACGGGGTCGATCCACAGAGACTTGTTAAATAAGTACTATTATTAATTTAGAATTATTTTATGGGTTAAATAAAAACCGATTTAAAATTTGTTATACTAAGATTATAATTAAAAATAAAATAAAACTAATAGAATAAAAAGAAGAAGAAAAGAAACTCTTTTTTTTTTTTGTTAAAGTTGAAGAGAATAGGAGATCCGGATTTCACCAAAAATAAAATAAAATTAATCCTAAAATTCATTTATAAATTCTCCAATGAAACACGATCCAATAAGCAAGCAAATGCTTTGGATCGGAAAATAGATCTGATGAAAACTTTAATTAAAATTCAGATTTAATATTTTCGTAACAATACAATTTTGGAGTATTTAAAAACTAAAATAAAGATTAATCTTACCGGATTCTTGGTTTCCTCATTTTCCCCTTATTACGAGTTAGCCGAACATTGTAGCATTCAAGATAAAACCGATGAAATAAATCACGCTCTTCATTGATGTTTGATCGACTTTTTACACCACTCCCTCTTCTACTATTACAAAATAGAAAATCAAAGAAAAGAAAGAAAATAAGATTTAGGCTAGAGAGAATGGAAGAAAAAGAGAGAGATCCCCCAAAAGAGGAAGAGAAAAACTCTTTTTAACCCTAATTTTTCTGTGCTCTATGCAAAAGCCTCCACTTGACCGAATATTTTGACCCCTTTAACGTCTTAATTAGCAGATCCTCATGAAATGCAATATTGTTCCCCTTTGAGTCTTCTTTCTAATGCCTCAAATCTTGCCTTAATCCGATCTCTCAATCAAATGTTATGACCAAATTAGTGGGTCATAGTCAGTTTAGGCGGGAATCTGAAAATCTTCCTTTTTGGAGGGGATTTGTTGCTCAATATTGCCACCCACGAAATTTACTTGTTTTTCTTGTAGATTTGGTTACCAAACATTAGCAACTCTATCTTCTCCTTGATTTCATCCAATTAGATGAGTGGGCCCTGTATGACTTTTCTCTCTATTGAGCTTTTAGTTTTGAATTTCTTCAATTTGTGCTTTGACTTGAGTCTTGGACTTGGGCTTTATTTTCTTTACTTAGACTTGAACTTTTGGACTTAGGTCTTTCTTCTCTAATTCCTTGATTTAGCCTCATTCCTATACAACTCTCTCAAATTCCTACATAATAAGAAAAAAACTTTAATTAGAAAAATTAAGACAACATAAATAACTAACATATGCAAATAAAGGGGTAGTAATTAACATTATTCTATGCACATCAGTATGTATGGCCGAGTGTGTGGGTGTGTCTTAAAATAATAAGTTTTGTAGCAGACTAGTAGTGTAGCTTGGAAGTGATAAAAAACAACAAAATGTGTGATGTGGGACAAAAGATAGTCCCACATCGGTTAGCAAACTGTTGTGTTCATAAGTTGTTGCCTATTAAATAAGTGCTACAATGAGAGAAGGGCAAGGCCCAAATGAGTAATTGGTAACAAAGCTGCTCGGCTTGGTTCAAAGAGAGGGTCAAGTGTGGCTATACTCCCCAATTTGGCTCGGCTAAGAGATTTTAAAAAAAAAAAATTAATTAATAATTATTTATAATTAGGCTCGTTAAAAGCTCGAGCTCGTTTATGTGTTCACGAGCTGATCACGAGCCGAGTTCGAACAAAGTATTTATGTTTGAGCCGAGCTCGAGCCGAGCTTGAACAATAGTGAAAATTAGCGAGCCGAGCTTGAACACTCTAACACTCGGCTCGTTCGGCTTGACTATCACCCCTAAGTATGAATACAGAGTAGAAAAACCAACCCGACGATGATCATATAGAAAACCCAATTGGATATGATCATAACCATCCAATGACATCAGATCAACCATCTGCCCAGAGAATCTCCTAGGAGGACCCAATGAAAGTTAGATGCAAAATTCTCAAGATGTGTGCAATGTGCATGCATGATGGATTTTTTCAATCCCTACTGAATTGACTTTGAACTTTGAATGATCCTCTCATTAGAAATGTAAAGAACTTGAAACTTTGATCAACATACATGGTTGGATTTACTTTTAAAATTTCTGAAACGAAATTAGCACATATTTAGGAGCATCTAGATAGCAAAGCAATCCGCATGAAAAGGGTTTTTTTTTGGGTTCAAGATATACGTGTAGGCCATAACGCAATGCCAGTTAGGTGTTAGTATCTGTTCAGTTAGTGGGCGGGTGGAGAGTATATACAAACTCTCACCCTCTCGGGAATAGAACCCGGTACCTCCCCCCAAAGCAGGGGATACACTACCATTGGGACAAAGCCCTGGTGTGTAAAACATACTAACCCTCCGTTATAGGCACTCCTAAGAGAATCTAAAACAACACAATGTGTCAAGAATCATATATTAATAATACACGAGAAAGTGGTAAACATACTAATCTAGTCGAGAAGGCTAAGCTCATCCAAAGACATTGAATGTATACTCAACAATTTCGATTACAAAGACATTCACAAAGGCATGAGAGCTAACCTGAAACATCACATTTTATTCAAATTTTGAAACCCCTGAGATCTAAATAATGTAAAATGATTCACTGTGTGGTAAAAGAACAGAAAAAAGGGTAACATCAAAGTTCTTAAAACTTGTTTCCCTCATTTAAGCATTTAAACTATTTACTTCAATAATTCATTGAAGTATACCTTTCTCCAAAATGGTGGGTTACTCTCTGGGCTGAAAATTATGAAAGGAAAAGAGATTGGCCACCCCTCTGGATAATGGCTGGTCGAGCCTATAAAAGTTGAATCTTGGGATCTGTTTGCATATTAGTCTAGTTGGTCACTTTGTCTTTCGGAGAACTAATATTACCCTCTCACATTGAATCACTTCTTATCATTGTTAAATTATCCTAGTAAATGTCAAATTTAGCTCAAATATAGAAATGATTTATATTGTAATTTAGTACCAAATCATGCTGCATTCATGATAGGATTTTTTCATTCCTACTTTGTTCAGCATTCATGTGTTGCACATGCAACAGAATTACACCTTAATATTGCATGCAAAATTCTAAAAGAAAACAAAGGTAAAGTAGACCTATTTTAAAATACAAAATAAATTATTATCATTAAAAAGTTTCTAAGCAAAATTTTTACAAACACCTAGAGGGGCATCATTAAGAGATATAAGGAATGAAAATCTACCTTTTTTTTTGGTTGAACATAATAACACCACAAGAAGGTGTTACAGTAGCTGTAGGCAAATGAAAGGAAACACACAGCGTACACACCACACAGACCAAGCAGACACCACTAAAAAAGTGTACTTTGCCATGCAAATTTAGAGATGAAGGTTACTTTTGTTCTTTAAAAGGGGCGAGTAACAAAAAGGATCAGTGGACAACTACAATTAGGCCTTTAGCTATATATTATAGAGAAAAAAAAAAGGGTGAAGTGGTGAACCAGTCGTGATGATTTTGTGTATTTATGCCATAATTTGTGATAACATCAGTTGCCGAGTTTGCTTTTCGGTAAGGCATGAGAGAATTTGCAAGGCTAGATTAGAGCATTCCTAACAGCCTCATCAAAATAGCCAAAACTCACAAAAAGTCAAGTTTGGTGAGCCACTTTTTTAAAACACTCCCAACAGCCTCACCAAAATTCTCATTATTTTAGCATTTGTCTCACTTCCACAATAAAAAAAATGAGAAAGAAACCTTTATTTTATTTGTGTGAGCCCACAAAGGAGGGAAAGAGAGATATTTTGCATTTGGTGAGTGTAACCGAAAACATCAAATTGGTGAGGCTGTTAAGGTGTTATTTAGCATTTTTTAGCTATCTGGATCACCAAAATGACCAAAGTCATTTTGGTGAGACTACTAGGAATGGTGTAATAGCCTCACCAAATTTTATTCACCAAAATAGTCAAAACTCATCTTTTCCTATTTTGGCTATCCATTTTTTTAAAACACTCCCAGCAGCCTCACCAAAATAACCAAAACTCACATTATTTTATTATTTGTGTGGGACCACAATAGGACAAATGGAAAGAGAAACTTTTATTTTATTATTTTTGTGGGACCACAATAAAGAAATGGAGATAAATATTTAGCTTTGATGAGTATACCTTACTCACCAAGTACTCACCAAGTTTTTGATGAGTACTGTACACTCATCAAATCGAAATTGTTATTTTGAAGAGGTTGGTGGAGATCTTTTTAAATATTTTTTAATACTTTGACTCACCAAAATAATTTTTTGGTTATTTTGATGAGGCTGCTAGGACTGCTCTTAAAGAGATACCATACTCCAATCGAGGACTAGCCATGAAAGCGGAAGTAGATTTCAGTAGCTTGCCTAGTTACTGCTGTGTTACTTAGGGAGCAACGCATGGAAATGGATGGCACGTGAAGAAATGCTAGTTTAAAGGCTAATGCAATATTATAAATTTAGTAGGTATTTTTTTTTTGACAAACAAAATATATGTCGAATTTTTCAAGGTCCAACGCTCTTTTATATAACGTTAACGTTAGTAGATTTGCTTTTACCCAAAAAAAAAAAAAGACCGTTATGCAAAACTGGTAGAAATAGCAGCTGATATATGCAAAACCCAAATTTAATGAATGATGGAACTTTTCACTTTTTCCATGTTTTTCACGTGAGAGGAGTAAAAAAAAATTTATTTTCTTAACTTTATTGAAGATAATTGGGTACCTTTTCTCATTTGTCCACTTCAATTCTCAAATACAAAGTTGTATTTAATTAATGACGGTACGTTCATTTCATATTAAATAAAGGAAAAGTTATTCTTTATTAACTTTATTTTTTTTTTGGGTAAACGATGTCGAAAATAGATTAGATGGAACCACCCAGATTACAAAACAAAGACCCCAAGGGCCTTGAAATAAGAAAGTTTCCACCAAAATTACATGGAGAAACCGAAAGATTTCTAATGCTCACCATTAGAGCTTTCTGACCTTCTAAGCGAGCTTCACAATTGATGGAACAAGGAATAAATTCAAAAATGACCTCCCCACACCTTGACGCCAACCTCCTAATATCCTCCATCAAGATCTGTAAATCTCAATGCGGACAAGGGGTGGTACCCTTCAAACAGTCCACTGCCTCTTTTGAATCAGATTCAAGAATCACCTGATGCCACCTATGTTCTATAGCTGAAAGGAGCCCCAGCCGAAATGCAGTCCCTTCAGCCACCCGACTATTACCTCCACTTAGAGGTTTACTCAGTCTCCAAAAAACCTCTCCCAAGTAGTTGGAAGCCACGACACCTACCCTAGCCACCACACCATTGACCAAAGTTGATCCATCAACATTCAGTTTAATCCACCCAAGAGTTGGAGCCGTCCACGTCATCCTCCTACTCCCATTCTGCACAAGGGGTCTGACACTCGAAGTTTCCACCTCTGCTATGAAACTCTCTATCTTACCAATCGTCTCCACTAGGTCAACTTGACTCGCATTAAAGACCACTGCATTCCGAAGCCTCCAAATAAACCATAGTGTAGATACAATATGGATTGTAATACTGCGATCACTTCCAACCCATTGAGGGTGGGTAATCCACTAGTCCAGCCACTGGACAAAAGAGAAACCACTACTGTCTGTGGTCCTGACAAGGAGACCTATTCCAAACCAAATGCTTCTGGCGCACGGGCATTGTAAAAACAGGTGCACAATTGTTTCAGGGTGCATCTTGCACATAGGACAATCTTCCATTATCCGGATTTTCCTCCGTTTCAAATTTTCCGCCACTGCCACCGCATTGTGGCATAACCTCCATAAAAAGTTTTGAAGCTTGGGAGGAACCGGAATCGTCTATATCTTCCGCCACTTGAAAGGTCGGGCTTCGCTACTCGAACTAGAAGAAGGAGAATCTAATTCCTATAACTGTTTTGCCAAGTGGGTAGCTGAGCCAACATGAAAAGAGCCTGACTTCGAAAAATTTCATATGATATGGTCTTGACCTCCTAGCGAGCTGATGGGGATTTTGACTACCTCCTTTGAAGATGACTGAGTCATATGCCTCTCCAAAGAAGACTGATCCCAACAATTAGCATTTCTATTGATGAGGTCTGAGACCCTCATATTGCCCAACTGGATACCCGGGAGAGGAATGGTCCTAAACTGAGGAAGGTTTGGAACCCAAGGGTCAACCCCCACCCTCACTTGCTCACCTGATCCAATTTGCCATCGATATCCTTTCGCTACAATATCCCTCCCCGCCAATAAACTACGCCACGCCCAAGAAGGCCTAGACCCAGCTCTAGCCTCCAAAAAAGATGAGCGAGGGAAATAAAGAGCTTTAAACACTTGAGCCCATAAAGTTTCCGGCTAAGTCAACAACCTCCAACCTTGCTTCACCAAAAGGCCGATATTAAAAGCATGAAAATCCCGAAAACCCAAGCCACCGTCCGCCTTTGCCTTGCTCACCTTACTCCAACTTATCCAATGAATTTCTTTCTCCTGCTCTGTATTCTACCAGAACTTAGCAATAGTAGAATTTATCTCCTTAATCCATCCAAGGGGAAATTTAAAGCAACACATAGCGTAAACCGGGATAGCTTGCACTATCGACTGAATAAGCATATCACGCCCGGCTTGTGAAAGCAACTTACCCTTCCACCCTTTCATCAGGGTAAGAACTCTTTGCTTGAGTTGATCAAAGACCCACATTTTTGAGCCACTGAAATCCGTCGGCAGCCCCAAGTACTTTTGAGGGGTTGTAAGAATTCGAATATGATGAATTTCTGCAATGATTCTTCAAAACCAGCGAGGAGTATTGCTATTAAATAATAAACCGGATTTTTAATAATTTACCTTTTGCCCGGAAGCTCTTTCATATTTATTTAAGAGTTGAACCAAGAAATCTGGCTCCCTAGTGTTCGCCTGAAGGAAAATCATGCAGTCATCAACAAAGAATAAATGCGAGATGATCGGTGCTCCTCTAGCAACACGGATACCACTCAACTGATGGAGGCCAACTGCTTGATGGATGAGCTGGGAGAGGGCTTCCGCACAGATAAGAAAAAGGTAGGGAGACAAGGGATCCCCTTGCCGCAGCCCCCGAGAAGGGATAATATGACCCCTTGGCTCCCCATTTAGCACAACCGCATAACTCACTGTGGAAATGCACTGGTGAATCCATTGGATCCACTAACTACAGAAACCCAATCGCTCCATCATGGCTAAAAGAAAGGGTCACTCCACACGATCATAAGCCCGGTTCATATCCAATTTGACAGCCATTCGCCTATCTCCCCCACTAGATTTTTTCCGTAAAAGATGATTTATTTCATGCACAATAAGAATATTGTCCACTATTTGCCTCCCCTTCACAAAAGCCGATTGGGCAGGATCAATAGTCGCTTCCAAACAATCACTTAAACGTCGAGCCAAAATTTTGCAATTACTTTATAACTGGTATTACAAAGACTAATAGGTCGGAAGTGACTCACCTCTTCAGGTTGATGGATCTTTGGAATGAGAACGATGTGCGTGAAATTGAAGCTTTTGAGGAGATAGTCAGTCTGAATGAAACTGAGAATCGCTGCACTGAACTCGTTGCCCACCGTATCCCAGTGATGTTGGTAAAAAGCCACTAACATGCCATCCGGCCCAGGAGCCTTCAAAGGCCCCAACTCAAAAACAACCGCCTTTATTTCTTCCAGGGTGATCTCTTTGCATAAATCAGTATTCATTTGGTCCGAGATTTTCCAACTGATTGTAGCCAAAATATCCTCCATCCCCTCAGGTCTGGACGAGACAAAAAGATATTCATAATGGTCTAAAATCAATTTTGAGACATTTCTTTCAGCGGTGACCCATTGCCCCATCTCATTCTTCAAGGAAAAAATATGGTTGCGTTGACGACGTTGGATAGCGATCGTATGAAAGAACTTTGTATTTTTGTCCCCCAAATGAAGCCAATCAACCCTCGATTTTTGCGCCACTGCATTTCTTCCTGCGCAAAGGTGTTATCCAGCTCAAGAGTAAGACTTTGTTGGAGCAACCTATTCCTACTAGTCTGGTTCTCCCCTTGAAGATGAGCTAATTGATCCATTAAAACCTTCTTCCTTCTCTTTAAATTCCCAAAGACATTTCTATTCCATTCGGATAGGCCCATTCGACTAAAGTAAGTTTTCTGATACAGTTGAAACATTGACGAACCTGCACACGAACGGGCCCAAGCACGACTCACCACCCCTTTACACCCCTCATGCCTCTCCCACATCTTCTTGTAACGGAAAGGCTTGTGAAAAGGGCGATGGGGGTTGTCAAGGTCCAGAAGGATAGGGCAATGATCTGAGCTGACTGCCGGTAACACATGGACCATTGCTAAGGGCAAAGCAGTACGCCATGAAGGATTCGCCAAAACCCGATCAAGCCGAGCAGTTATGAACCACGACTCCACTTGCTTATTAGTTCAGGTGTGGGCCGGGCCCTGGGAGCCCAAGTCCGACAGGTTGGCTTCAGACACCATGTTCAGGAAAGGAGTGATCTGCCTGAGGCTAACCACATTACCCCCTACCTTCTCACCCGCTTCCAGCAGGTCATTAAAATCCCCCAAACAGACCCACTCAGAAATTTGATTGCTACCACGTTGAGCCATCTGTTGCCACAGATGGAAACGCTCCCTGTCATTGACAGGTCCATAAACAAAGGAACCGAACCAAGCCTTTGATCCCCTAGTCGAATCAAAAGAAACATCAATAATATTTTTAGAGGCACTGAGAACATTTAAGGAAACTTCACTGGTCCAAAACAGCGCCAAACTCCCCGAGAGCCCCTCAAGTTCAACCGTGAACACATTATCCAATCTAATTCTTCGGGCTAAGTCATGCACCACCTTATCTTTATTCTTTATTTCCATAAGAAATACTACTGCTGGCCTGTGAAGAATTGCTGATGTGGATAATCCTTCAGAACTCGAACTGTCCGGGGCCGGTCCACCCCTTGACAGTTCCAAGCTAAAACGATCATTGAGAAGGGGGTGGCTGCTCCCTGGTAGGCACCCTGGACTGAGAAAAAGAGTTTGTTTCCAAAAGAGCAAGAGTTGCTGATGTGGATAATCTGTTAATCACTTTTGATTTTCGGCCATAAGAGATCTTACCAGATTTTGGACTTCGGC
Organism: Tetracentron sinense; assembly: GCA_015143295.1. Taxonomy (NCBI): domain Eukaryota; kingdom Viridiplantae; phylum Streptophyta; class Magnoliopsida; order Trochodendrales; family Trochodendraceae; genus Tetracentron; species Tetracentron sinense. The sequence goes on from CM026563.1 coordinate 13,855,661, forward strand.
CCATCAATGACTGTATTGCTCGAACTTGGCAGGGGCTCCTATCCATAACCCATGGACAGGAGCTGTATTAACTTTATTGAAGGTCCTTTTGAGTACCTTCTGTCTCTTTACTTCATCACTTCACAAGAAAAATGACACAAGATAGTTGTAGCCGTTAGATTTAAAGTTGGAGATGGATACAAAAATGGAGACAAAATAAGGCCTCCGATTATCTCTGGCTGATGTCAGAAAGGTGGTCTTGGGCCACCACGCTTTAAACTCCATGTGGCTGGAGAAGTCATTTCAAGGGCCTCATGATTTTGACTTCTCGCCCACATTATTTGAGACATGGTAATAAATTGGTGAGATAAAGGGGAGAGATATCAAGTGAGGAAAAGTCAAAATCTGGGAATAAAATAAAATGACTTCTCCCTTTTATGCCACATGGCGCTTAATGTGTGGTAGCCCAGACCACCTTTCTACATCTGCTAGAGAGAATCTGAGGCCACAAAATAAAGTTTATCCAAGACAGCTGGCATAGGTACGACTATTCCTTTCCTCTCTCCTCTTCGTGAACCAAGTGAAAGACCCGATGGGAGTCAATTGTGATTGAACTCTCCAAATTCAATCTGACCCATAGGTCAATACATGTCCATTTTAACCCATATTGATAATGGTTAAAGTTTATCAACTTGGGTTCAAAAATCTAACCTTATTTATTAGAAAAAATATTAATAAGGAATGAAATCCTTGACGGTAATAACCGGACTTGGGAGAGTTCAGTCACAATTGACGGTTGTAACGCGTTTGAGGTCGCCACGTGCCCCTTTTGAGTTTTAACACTCCTTAACTATGGTTAAGATTTACTCACCCAATATAGAGTTCACCCACCTATCCTTGTTTTCAAAAAATATTAAATATTTTTTCTAACCACGGTTAATTTTTTTTTAAAAAATTCCTAAAAATCTAGTATAGGTGGGTGAACCTTAGGGGTGGGTGAATCTTAACCTTTTCTACGGGTGTCAAAAGGGACATGTTGCGATCTTAGGGGCGTTATTGGACTCTCCCGAGTCCAGTTATAATTATTGAGGATTTCATTCCTAATAAAAATTATTAGCACTAAGGGTTAAAAATTCATAACTAGAGTTATTCTTTAACTTTGTTCCTAAAAATCACGGTTAAGTTGTTGAACCCTAAGGGTTAGTGAATCTTAACTACAATCAATATGGGTTAGACTGTGATCAGTGTTGACATGTGGGTGCGATTGAACTCGAATAGAGTTTAAGTGAATATCGGATCACTGTCTAACCCATATTAACTGTGATTAAGATTCACTAACCCGGGCTGTGGGGCTTACTTCCTAGCCCTAGTGGGAGTAGTGACTAATGTTATAGGTCGTTGGGCGGCCGGAAGGTGGCCATGAGTAAGTTAGTTTGGGGGACTGAAGGCTTCTCCATGGGTTCAATAACCTAACCTTGATTTTTAGGAAAAATATTTTTAAAATTATTTTGGTTAACAATTTTTAACCCTTAGGGTTAATATTTATAAAATTAATGAAATTCTCAACGGTTATAACTAAGGGAGTCCGAGGTCGCCACGCATCCCTTTAGACATCTCTTGACTGTGGTTAAGTTCACCCACCTATCCTCGATTTTTAGAAAAAATATTAAATTTTTCTAACTGTGGTTTGAAAGAAAAATATTAAAATATTTTTTTCTAAAAACCAATGATAGGTGGGTGAAACCTAGGGTGGTTGAATCTTGACCACAGTTAAGAGATTCCAAAATGGAAATGTGACGACCTCAAGATCGTAACCGGACTCCCCAAGTCTAGTTATAACCGTCTAAGATTTCATTTGATTTTTTGCAAATATGAGTTAAAAGGGACATGTGTTGACTTATGGGTGCGATTGAATTCAGATTGTTCATTCACAATTGACTCTCATCCGGCCTTCACTTGGTTCATAGAGAGGACAAAGAGGATAGAGGGATGGAATAGCCATACCTATGCGAGCCGACTTAGATGGCTTGGCTTATTTGAGAGGAAGGGAAACCGGTTAAGTGACTTTATTTTGATTTTTGTCTTTGTGAGCAAAGATTTTTTACTCACTGATTTTCGATTAGGAGTCGCCACTTATTAATTCTGAGGGATAAGTCTCAGATATGGATAAGGTCTTATGGTTTACATGAGAGTTCAGGTAATATGTTCGATTAAGTCTCAAGGAAGGTGTTAGGTACCCTGAGACCCCCATTTTACGATGGTTACCTACTCCCTAGGTCTAAGTCAAAATAATGTCAAAGTTTTATTCAAATGTCCAAGTTTTAGAGTATACTAATCCAAGAAAGGAAAAATCCTAACTAGGGTCGAACCCAGGTAGGATTGCCTACATACTCACATGAGGTGAGATCAGACCGAGCGTAGTTCTGGCACATGAGCCCTTGCCGAGGCAGGAGGAGTGTGTGTGTGCACCAGGGTAGCTAAGGCTTAGTCCGTGGACTAAGGTTTGATTGACCGGGTTGGTTAAGTGCATGGTTTAGGGTTTAGGCCTGGAGGCTTAGGATTGGGCCTGGAGGCTTGGGATTAGGCCCGAAGGCCAAGGTTTAAGCCCGGAGGCTTGGGGGACTTGGAGGCCAAGGCATGGGCCCGGAGGCCAAGGGTTGGACCCGTAAGCTAAAGGTTGCTTAACCGGAATTAATTGGTGAGTTAACCATAGTTCAAAAGGTCAAACATCAGATTTTTGGTCCACTCTGTATTTTTTGTATTTTTAAGAATTTTTAGGATTTTTCCCAAGGTTAAATGGTTTTAACCATGGTTAAAAGTTAATCGGGATTAAGTTTAACCCTAGTTACGGTTCTGGTCCGGTCAAAGGTGAGCTCAAGTAGCATGGTAAGGCCTAGAATGACCTCCTACCTGGTCTGGGCCTTTTAGGGACACTGTTGTATGAAAACAGTGAGGTGAGCGGTAGAATAATCACCGTCAATCCCATTTCTTTGCATAATGGAATTGTCAGTAGTTATTCTACCGCCACTACTGCTGTTTTCTCAACAGTAGCTTTACAGTCAAAATGAGAGGTCAAGGATGATGCTTAGGGGTTCTGGACCCTTGAAGGTGTTCAAGGGACATGTCATAAGAACTGGGCCTGAATTTGGACCTTGAGCCTGGTCTGGATTGGACCCACAGAGACCATTTTAACATTGAACAAAAAAACTCAGAATGTCGGTAAACTGTTCACCGACATTTTGTGTCTTCTCTAGTTTACTAGATTTAACCATAGTTAAAGGGGTCTGGTGAGCCTGGAAGAACCAGGGGAGATGGAGGGAGGTCTCATGGACCTAAATCAGGCCCTGGCATGGGTCAGGACTCACTTAAATGGGGCCTACGGCTACTGGAATGGGGAAGACTCAGAATGGCGGTTCTGTCTTTACCATTATTCTAGAAACTTTCCCGAAAACCAATCTTTTTCCTGGGCTTCGAACCAGGCTTGTCCCAGGATATTCCTTATAGCTTCAAGGATACCCTGAGAGCTCAGGAGGACTGAGGCATGGCCTTAAAGGCGAGCAAGCTCACACAAGACCGAAATCGATTTTTATCCTCTTGGGGGGGGGGGGGGGGCTCATGGCGACAGGAAAGTCAAGAGGACTCTTTCCCTTGGATTTGGTGTAACACAAAAGGTCCCCTGGAATAAGACTAGGGGCTCACAAAGCTTTTACAAGGTAAAAAAAAAAATTGGGCTAGGGGAAGACCCTACCCTGCAGGAATGCTTTGGAGAAGAGCGGTGGTGGTTGTGGTGGCTACAGTGCATGATTGGGAGGGACCTAAGGTAGTCCCTGAGAGCCTCTAGCTCTTCTAGTCTTGCCGAAGCTGGGACTAAGGGGAGGCAGGGGTTCTTTCCAAGTTTTGTAGAGTTTTTGGATTGGGGTTCTTCTGTGTTTCTCCAAGGAATTTCATAATTTTTTAAGCTTGAAGAAGGGTTGGATCTTATAGGAGAGGGGTCCAAAGATACATGGGGTATTAGGATGGAGGTGGGTGAGGTCTCAGAGGCGTGAAGGGGTGGCCAGAGGTGTGCTTGGTGCACCGGGGGGAGAAGGTTTTGCGTAAAACACAAACTCTAGGAATAATGGTAAATCCAGTACCGCCATTCGCTCACAAGGCAAGATGAGAAATGATGGTAGAAATTCTACTGCCTTTCCTAGATTTTTCCACAAACAGGACCTGGCCCGTGTTTAATGCACACCATGTGGTACAGATTTTACCAAAACTGGAATGTCAGTAGATGATGGGATTTTTGAATTTTAGGGCCTAGGCCCCCCTCCTAGGGCTTGGCTAGAGTTTGTGGGTCCTGTATGGGCCCAGGGTTGTTTTTCTATGGGTTTAGGCCTTGGGGGTCTTGGTTTGGTCACCTATGGACTTTAGGGTTAGCTAGGCCTAGCTAGGGTTGGACCTAGGGTTGGCCTGCGGTTAGACTAGGGTTTACCTATGGTTGACCTTAGGTTGGACCTAAGGTTAGATCAAGGTTTGACTTAGGGTTGACCTAGGGTTTGACAGGGGTTAACCATGGTTAAATTGCTTAACCATGGTTAAAGAGGAGTGTAAAAATTGGGTGCTTACAGTCTTTGAATAAATCTCGAGACTTTAAATCTAACGGTTACATACTCTATAGTAGGTACTATCGCATGTTTTTACTCACTTCCTTTACTTAAAAACACTACGAATCTTGACACATCCTTTTTTTTCTCCGACCACTACCACTGACAGTCTTAGTTTGTTGGGTTTTTCATGTGAACTACCATGCATGGCATCTCACAGTAACTCTTAGTCTCCCTTTCTCTCTATACGAAAAAAACTTCTTTTACGTGTGAATTACCATGGCCTCTCAAGGTAACTCTTAGTCTCCCTTTTTCTATGTGTGTGATACAAGAACTTTACCGGAGAAGACTGCATATGTTCAAACCCGGCCACCAATTGTGTTCATTTTTATCTCACATCCTCCTCCTTTTCTTCTTGTTCTTTTTTATGAAATTAGGAGACACAAATTAGCCATTGTCAAAAAAAAATTGTTAAGATTCAAAGGAGACAAATGCAATTGCTAGATTTTCTTTGCTAAACAAGTGAAAAAAGGTGTTAACAAGCCAAGCTCAAGCTAAGTTGAGCTCAACTCGAACTTGAATCAGTTCAAGCTCGAGCTTGATATCCCACGTTTGAGCCGAGCTTCAAGCTTTGTAAATTGAACTTCATTCGAGCTCGAGCTCAAGCTCAAGCTCAAGCTCAAGCTCAAGCTCAAGCTCAAGCTCAAGCTCAAGGCTAATTTAAACACCTTCAAGCCAAGTTCGAGCTTGACTCAAATGTTATAGACCTGTATTTTAGATTCTTGATATATCATATATGTGATGTCTTGTTCCTTTGATCAGTTTAAGTTGATTTAACATTAGGAATTGTAAGAAACAAGGATCTTTAGCAAAAAAATTGTTGAATTTTTAGATAATTTTTCTCACTATTTGATGTTTATATGATAAATGATCATGTGAAATTTTATTAGATTTTATTATTATGTATAGAGTGGTTTATTCGATTATCTATTTTGAGACAACATGCAAGATATTCATCTTTTTACTAAAATTAGAAAATGAGATTTTGATTTTTTATTTTCTAAGTATTTTTATTGAATCCAAATGGGGGTATTTCCTAATTTTGATTTAAAACTTAAAGTAAATGAAATATTTTTAATAAAAATAAGTGTGATGTTGCTGGTGTTGGTTTCGTAAAGTAGAGTTGTGTTGTTGTTGTGTATTGTAGAAGAAGACAGAGAAAACCGTTCGATCGATCTCTAGAACGTTCGAACAGTGTTAGTAGAAACACAAACAACATTCCTGAATATGAAACCGTTCGAACGAACCCAAGATCATTCGAACGGTCACTCAAATCGTTCGAACAGTTTTGTGCATGAACATACTAAAACTGTGTATTTTTTAGAATTACATAAGGTCTAAGACTCTAAGCCCTATAAATAGATATTTATTCGTGGGATTAGGGTTTTTAATTATTCTAAGAGCCTTAGAACTTTAGAGAGAGAGAGAGAAAGAGAGAACCTAGGGTTTTGAAAGGAGTTTTACTTGGAATTTAAGGAAAGGCTTTGGAGAAGAAGGAGATTCAATCAAAGGATGTTTTCTTCATAGATTACAAGGATCCATTCGTAAGCTTTTAATTATAGGGACACGATCTAGAAATGTAGATATAATCTCTTGTGTTGGTAATTTCATAACATTGATCTAAGATAAGAATAAGCATGAATATTAAGATGATCAAGAATAAGAATTGAATATGATGTGGAAGAAATCTCTTGGTTATTAATGTCATGATCAATAATTTGAAGTAAGATTTAAGAATAAGCATGTGTGAGTTTCTAAGTAGCAATTTAGGTCAATTTAAGATAACGATTTCACATGTATATGTTGTATGATTCGGTGTAAATAAATAGGTCAAATAGTTCTATATTTAAATATTTAATTTGGGAGTTATGATGGAATGATCTATGATGTTGATTTATTTCTAAGAATCATGATTAAGTATGTTTACTCTATGAATTAAATTAGGTGAATGATATGTCATGATATATGAAGTATGATGTATGCATGTTGTGATTTATTTTCAGGTAAACAAGTCTTGAATTACGATCTTGTGGCTTACGTTATTTCTCAAAATAGTATGAGACGCTATGATGGATCTCCGATGACATTAGAGTCGTAATCTAGGATATAATTTAACCGACAGTTTATCACCTTCACCTCACAAGTATGATAACTCACAAGTATAATAAGCTCACATAAATTCTCATAAGCACCACAAGTCCACAAATAAGTCCGTATAAATGAATGAATGAATGATTAAGTCTTCACAAGCTACAAGTACCAACATCGCCTAAGATCATAAGGGCATTCATATCTATTTATTGGCTCACAAGAATTATATACGCACTAACGGGTGCTATTGTAGAGACACAGATTTAATTTAAGGCCATTATCAAAATTAATGGGGGTAATTTATCAAATTACTTGTGTTGTGTGTTTAATGAAATTTTATAATCGTGAAATTTTTAAAAATATTTAAAACACTAAACCAAGGTAGAATATCAGGAAAGAAATCCAAAAATTAAGGGAAATGACCAAACCAGTCGACCAGATTCCCAAACTAATCAATTGACTAGTGGAAAACCCAAACCAGTGCCCCATTTAGCAAATCGGTCAATCGGATTTCACAACCGGTCATCTGATTGGTGGATTTTGAGAAAACAGAGGCTCTCAGCCCAAACCGGTCGAATGGATTTCGCAAATTGGGGATTTTTTTCCTTTTGTTGCGCAATTTTTCAGGTGTATTTTAGGGTTTTTAAACTCTATTCCTATAAATAGGCCTTTATTCGTGAGTTAGGGTTTACCAAAACCCTAAACCCTAGTTTGAGAGAAAAAGGAGAGAAACCCTAAGTTTCTAAGAGTTCTTGCTTATGAAGGAAGAGATTGCTTGGAGAAGAAGGTGAAAGCTAGAAGATCGCTCCAAAAGTCTTCCTCGAGCAAGTTGGATAGTAGGGAAGCAATCCTTAATGTCGATATGTTTTCTAACCTAAATTTACTATGTATTGTGTATGTCTAAGCATGATTGGGTAAAAGGTTTTAGTTATTTCTCATGTTGATGGATAGATTATGGTGTATGGAGCATGAAATAGGGTTGACTTATGATTAAGGTTTAATGATGATGATGTATGGTTTATGGGTTTAGTAATTGATAATTAAATTTATTATATTGGAAATGATGGAAGGGAAATGATGATGGATGGGCTTGAATAAATGCCTATTGTTTGTGGTTTATTGTGAATGGAGAATGATTCTTAAAAAATGGAGAAATGGTATTTTATGAATAAATGGAGGTAGAATGAGTTAAATGTTTATGAATTGCGTTATATAAATTGTGAAATTATGATAAAGTATGGTTATGATTGTTGTGATAAACTATGCCCTATGTATTTCGTATGGTGGTCGATATTCGGGTAATGCCAAAAATTATAAGGAAGGTCTTCCAGACTGAATATTCTCTAACCATATGGAATGAGACGTTGGAGGACTGAAATCTAAGGGATGACTGACTCGAATGTTAATCACAACACTTAAGCACACAAGTACACGTGTATGATAAGCATACGAGTCTCATAAGTCCATAAGTCTCACAAGCATGCATGCATGGTTACTTGAGCACTGACTCGCCACGCAAGAGCATTGCACATATGAGTTGTGACTCGTCCGCACATGATTATTGGATACAAGCACGAGCTCCAGGGTATTGACTCGAACGTGCAGGGGCATTGCACATGTGAGCTATGACTCGACGTGACGATGTGAATGGTTATGATACAAGGACAAGTTGCAGGAGCATTGACTCGCCCGCACTGGGGCATTAAACATATGAACTGTGACTCGCTGTGAATGGTTACAGTACAAGAACAAGTTACTCAAGCACTGACACGCCCGCGCAGGAGCATTGCATATATGAGTTGTGACTCGTTTGAACATGCATCATGCAAGATCAAGCATAAGAGTCACACACGTACACAAGTTAAGACAATAATATGGTTGTTCGCATGTTTCCACTCTGATTATGTAAATATATTACATATGATAATCTGGTTTATATGCATATGATATCATATTGTTAGTTAGGTTGTATATTTGATGAGTGTTTTCAATACTCAGTCGACCTGTAATTGTTGGCAGGTATAGAGCAGGAGCCGATTGTTGAGCCTTAGGTAGAGGAGGTGTATGGAGAAGAGGAAGAAGGTTATCCCTTTGCCGAGGGAGTGAGGGACCTTGACTGGTTCCCGTATTATTAGACTTTCGTTTATTTATTTTGAAATGGTTGTAATAGATATTTGTCTTGTTTGGATTTGATGTTATTCAAGTTACACATTTACATTGAGTATCAGACTACGTTATCATTTGGTGGGTTTATGTTGACACAGGACATGCAATCTGTAATTATCGGAATTTTATTACTGTCATTTGTATAAATTAGTAATTAGTATTGCCTTGTATGCTATGAAATGAAGCAGACTTAACCAGTGTCACGACACAAGGTCCTATTATGACCAAGGTGGAATTTTGTAGCGCAACAGCTATGATTGGTTACTTGGTATGAATAATATATCATAGCCTCTTCACATATATGATATTGAACTATTTTAAGTTATCGCACAAGTGTATGAAAGTTGATTATTCCCACAAGTCACGTAAGATAAGATGCTCACAATTAAGTTAGATAATATGCTAACATGTTTCTGCACTATAATTTATGTATAAATGCTATGTTAAGATAAAACATGATAAGTATGACCATGTTAATGTTTATGATATTGCTAACTAGAATTTTATGTCTGCTGAGCTGCATTTGCTCAACTGATATATTTTATGTCGATAGAATTAGATTTCAGGGCAATAACAGAACTTTGGGAGGAGGAAGAGTACCTCGAAAAAACTGAAGTTTATTACATAGAAAAGGAGAAGGATTTGGATAAATATCCATATTACTGACTTTCTAATTTATTAGACTTTTATTTTAAAGTTCAGTGGATCTAGATGATTAGACATGATAAGATAAATATTATATGGTTTTGGATTTTGAAATTGATGATATGTTAAAGAAAATTTTAAGTTGTCATTTTAATAAGTCTTGTATGCTTGTTAAGATAAGAAAACTCATAAGGAGATACCAGGATAATTAATGCAGTGTCACGAGTGAAATTTCATTGGCCTAAATTGGATTTTCGGTCGCAACCAATACACTCCTAATTGAACTCTCCTTGAGTTCAATCGCAATTAGCCATGATTCAATCTCTTGGGCTCCACAACGGATTTCCAATATTACACTCGAGCAAGCCTCTTCAACTGTAGCATGCATCTCGCAGGTTCCGTTGGGCAGTACGAGCACAACTCCCCAGCTTGACACGTGTCCTATTTGACACCCATTAATTGTAGTTAAGATTACTCACTCCTAGGATTAAATAATACAACCTTAGTTTTTAGAAAGAAAAAAAAATTTAAGTGACCTTGGTGATGATCCCCTCGTTCATGTGGATTACTTTTTTAAAAACTAATGTTAGATTATTTAACCCTAAGGGTCCGTTCGTTTGCCGAGAATTTGAAAGAAAATAGAGAAGATGAGTGTTGGGTTGGGAGGAAAGGAATTTGTAAGAATATGTGGGACCCACATATTCTTGTCTTTTAGTGCACAATTTTCTTTAATTTTCCTTCAAAATTTTCCTCCAAAAATATAGATTCTTTTGAAGAAAATAATGTTAAAAACTTTTAGATTTCTCTTTTGTCCTTGAACTAATGTAACATCATTTATTACACTTCCATGTAAAAATGAATTATTAAAAAGGGTAATTTAGAAATATCAACCTTCTTTCTTTTCTTTGATACCAAACACTTTCTTTTAACCTTATGTTTGGTTGCCGAGAAAATAAGTACAAACATGAAGAAAAAAAATTGGACAAAACACAACTAAAAATTGTATTAGAAATCTTAAATTTTCTTTTCTTTATCGTACTTTCACCTATTTTCTCAGCAACCAAACATAGCATAACTTCGGCATAGAATTCTCTCGAGTTCGAACCCTTAGAGGTCTCCACGTGTCTCCTTTGACACCCCTTAACCATGGGTAAGGTTCACCCACCCCTAGGGTTCACCGACCCATCCTTGATCTTTTTTTTATATATATTAATTATTATTTTTTAAATTAAAAAAACTGTTTTTAGAGTTTTTTTAATATTAAAAAAAGTTTTTAATTTAAAAAGAAGAATTAATATTTAAAAAAAAAAACCAAGGATGGATGGGTGAACCCTAAGGGTGGGTGAACCTTACCCATGATTAAGGGGTGAACCTTACCCATGATTAAGGGGTGTCAAAAGAGACACGTGGCAACCTATAGGGGTTCGAACTCGAGAGGATCCTAAGCCTTAATTTCTCTTCCTTTCTTTTCCTTCCACCATTTCTTTCAAATAAAACATATCCTAAGGTTGTTGAATCTTATCCGCAAGTAATAAGTGTTCAATAGGACACGCGGCAAGCTAGAGAGCTATGTGCATACTGCCCAAGGAAGCGTCAGCTGAAGATGCTTGCCCGAGTGTGACGATAATGGCGACGGCCTATAAAACTAAACGTTACTCTCACTCTCCCAGTCCCATGCATGCATAAAAAGGAAAAAACCAGATCCAAAAGTCTCAGCCTCTCTCTCTCAGGTATTTTGGCTGGAAATGGCGAAGTGGATATTAATGGCGACGGCGCAGACGCCGACGAACATGTCAGTGATGACTAAGTGTAAATCCCTTCTCTACTGGTATGACTAGTGGGCCCCATTTTAAAAAAAATATTTTTAGTATACTTGGCCCCCCCAATTTTTTTGTCCTATATGATGTAGTGGCCCCCCTAATTTTTTTTGTCACATATATAGTGGCCCCCCAATGGAGTCCCCTTATGCTCATGTCCCTAGTGACACCCCTTAACTATGGTTAAAATTCACCTAATCTCATGGTTCACCTACTTATCCTTGATTTTTAAAAAAAATATTTAAATAATTTTAATCTTAGGAGTTAGTGAATTTTTAACAAGGGTTCAAAAAGAAATTTGATATATTTTTTTTAAACCAAGGAGGTGGGTGAATCTTAACCGCAATGAAGGGGTATTAATAGGACAGGTGGCAACCTCAAAGGTATTACCGAGAAAAAAAAAATTTCAAAATAAAAAAACTACCCCAAAAAAAATTTTCTCGGGGGCTACGCCCCCGTACCCCCAAATCCCATACCCTCAAACCAAATTTTTTTTTGTATACGTGTATTTTGGCCCCCCCAATGAAAAGTTCCTGGCTCCGCCCCTGGATGAAACCCTAATTCTGCCTCTAAATGACAGCATCAGTATAACATTTGATCCAGATCATCTATGCACGACGACCACTGTTGCTGTTAGTCCCAGCTTCGAGGAAGACCAGATGTTTCTCAATGGGAAAGTAAGTAGTAGGTATATTAATTATTTCCTTTGCATAGATGATATGATAGTGCTGGTTGTAGGAGGCGTCACTCTCTGGAAGTAGATATCAGAACTGTCTCAGGAAAATCCGTTGTCGTGCGAATGAGGTTGAGGATGAGGAGAAGGGCATCCGAATTCTGAAACAAGACTGGGAGAAGCTACATGTCCGCATTGCTTCTTGTAACAACTTCCCTACTGCTCGCTGCTGGATTGGCTTCTTCTGCTTCTGGTTTTGCTTGTCTTGGTATGTATCATTCAACACTAGCTCTCTCTCTACTTATTATCATATACATGTATTTGGTTTGGGAAATGTTGATCCTTAGTTTTGGTGCCTGATTCTGAACAGCGTGCAACAACCCCTCTCCTTCTATGTATAATTCCTCCTATTAAGACAAAACTTTGCCATCCCTCCAATCAATTCTGCATGAGATACTACTTCCATGTTTCTCTGGGATGTCATCAGAGATTGGTTTTGAATCATGCACCCCTAGTTACCTTAAATTCTATTAAGTTTTTCTGGACCTCTCGCCTGAAGAGCTTTCTTCTCCAAATTGGAGAGGCCGAAGCAAAAATTAGAGCTCCAATGCACTCGTTATTACTGCTCTCCATATTAGGGAAACTCAAACCGCTCCCAGAATTGACGAGCGTTTTTCCATCGCCATCCATTATTATTTTTTTATTTTTTTAAATTACCGTGAGAAGTGGATATAGAGATTACGGAGGGAGATGAGGAAGAAGTAGGGAAAAGATAGAAAGTGGGTTGGGGAGCCAAATCTCTTCCCAAAATATTATTTTGTAAAAAGAGTCTTTGGCAAATCATTTGAATATGGAGCGAGGTTGAGTACTTAATAAAAATAGGGAAAACAATAAGGAGTGGATTGGAATTAAAGGAGAAAAAGTGGTCCCTTGTTTAGGAAGCTTTTCATTTTCATATTATCCATTTGTTTTGATGTAAGATAGGAGAAAGTAAATAAAATTCATGAAAAATATCAATTATCCTATTAAAAAAAAAAATACACATGAAAAATGATATTTTCTATGAAATTCTTTTGTTTTCCTTTATTTTACATCAAAACATATGGAACATATGGAGCAAAAATATGAAAATTTTAGAAATAGGATTGGAATGCACTAATACCGACACTTATTGACATTCCTCATTGCGGATATGACCACATGAACTGATGTAATCATTTCTACCAAAAATAATAATAATAATGATATTTTTACTATTATAATGGGAGAGGCAAGAGTAGCCTGATTTTTCCGAAAATTCCTAAACTCTCCGTACATAAAACAAAACTTTGATTTTATATTTTAGTTTAATTCCCAAACTACCCCTTCTGTCTATTGAAAGAACAGAATCACAACCAATTGCGGTTGAACTCGGGGAGAGTTCAATCACACCTCTAGGTTAACACGTGTTCCTTTTAACTCCTATTAACTGTGGTTAACTCCTTCCCCTCGCTCTCACGTGCATCGCACGTGCCACCCACTAGTAATAATAATGATATAAGTGGTTGAAAGATCCGACCGAGTTTTGATGGGCAACCGCGCTCGCTATAAATCAAGTGGTCAACAGATGAGGGTTACCTTATTTATTGAATGTAAGGCCCTTGATTTTCAGACACAACCGGGCGACAGCGCATTGCCCATATCCAAATTCGATCTGACCTCACTGTCTTGTTTTTTCCTTTTTTTGGGGAGAAAGCTTTCGACACAAGTACAGCGCATTGCCCATCCAAAATCTGACCTCACTGTCATTTTTTCCTTGTTTTTGGGAGAAAGCTTAGGTCACTGTCTCACCCTCTAAAACATTCAGGCTATTGATCAGTGGACCACTCCATTCAGCTACACTAAAATGGTTATTTGGTTTAAGGGAAGGGGTTTTTCCCAGATTGCCCATATGAAAAGTGTGAAACACCACTCCACTATAATGTCCACTTAAAAGAATAGTTTTGAGGAAGAAAAAGACGAGGAAAACCTTAGGGAAATTGAAAACGAACCCTAGGGGTCAGCTTAGAAGCTGACCCTGTGATCTTATTGGTCTACTCCCTTTATTGCCACCCATCAATTGTGGTTAGGAATCACTCAGGCCTATGGGTTAAGCAATCTAATCATGATTTTTAGAAAAATAAAAAAATAAAATTATTAATTTAAATTTAAATAAGCTTAACCATGGTTAAAAGAGGTCTTAAAAGGGAAACGGGGACATGGTGGTCAGCTTAGAAGAGGACCCTGGGGTCCTCTTCTCGGACTCTTTGGTTTTTTTTTTTTTTTTATATGAAAAATCATTTATCTGGTTTGTAACTGGTGAGCATATCTTGTTTGTCACATGAAAAGTTTTTCTCACGTGAATGAACTTCTCGTGAAAGCCTCCTCTATCCTTAGAACGTAATTTTTTGCAACTGTTGATTTAATTTTTATAGAGTATCATTTAGTTTACTCAAACATACCTTATTTTTTATTTTATTTTAAATGTATAAGAGAGTAATTTGGTCATTTGAATAAGAAGAAATAACACATCAGAGCTTTGTCCCAATGGTTGTGTATCCCCTGCTTTGTGGGGAGGTATTGGGTTCCATTCCCGAGAGGGTGGGAGTTTGTATATACTCTCCACCCGCCCACTAACTGAACAAATACTAACACCTAACCAGCGTTGCGGCCTAAACGTATATCTCGAACCAAAAAAAAAAAGAATAAGAAGAAATAGGGAATTTGGAGTAAGTTAAAAACGAAAATAATATCAGACATTCCTTATTTTATACCAACTCCATCGTTGATATAATTTTAATCACCATAAAGTAATTTGCCCTTTTTATTAGTGGTTCCTCTGGGCTTTTCCCCAAGTGGGAGGTTCTGGTTTCCATTTCCCACTCCCCCTTTGGGGCCAGCCCCGCATGGGTTTACCCGGACTTACCTTGTGTGGCGGGTTGCGGGATCATGTCGCACCCTTGGGGATTAGTCCTAACCCAAAGGGTTGGGGACAACCAGAGTTCCAAAAAAAAAAGTAAATTGCCCTTTTTATTAGTGGCTGGTAGGATGTTGGGGCCAATATCTATAGTCTAGAAGGAAAATAATCACCTCCTCGGTAGGGTAGGTGACGCAAGGAGAGGAATCTCGCTCCCATTTTTTTGTCATGTGTCCCCCTTAGGGTTCACCTATCTACCCTGGTTTTTAGAAAAATAAAATAAAATAATTTACTTAAATGGCTTTAAAAAAAACCCAAGTTAATGGGATCAGTTGAAGGCTCGGCTATGTGAGAGTGAGGAGAAACCCTCTTCATCCAACGAGGTGAGAAGAGCAATAGTTCGCTCCAAACTATTGCTCCTCTCTCTCACATAACTGATTCTTCAAATCCCATTAACTCGGGTTAGTTTTTTTTAACCCTTTAGTTATTTTACTTTTTTTTTCTAAAAATCAAGGGTTGATGGGTGAACCCTAATGCTATGTTTGTTTGTCGAGAAAATAGGCGAAAACATGGAAAGGAAAACAACATTTTGAATTTCTAATACAATTTTTAATTATGTTTTGTCCAATTTTCTTTTCTTTTCCATATTTTTACAACCAAACATAGGGTAAGGGTGGATGAATCTTAACCTTAGTTAAATGGGGTTAGAATGGGGACACATGGCAAGAAAATGGGAGCCGAGACGCCCCTCCTCACGTCACCGACCGAGGAGGTGATTATTTTCTTTCTCAGAATATGCTGGAATGTAACCATATCTTTAATTTTGCTAATTTTCTGCTTACAACTACCTATCTGTCAGTTACTTTAGTCTTGATCTGTGTTGTTTGCTTTAGTATAACTGATTATTGTTAAACAATCCAATAAAATAAAGAGAAACACAAAAAATAAGAAAAGAGGAGGCTAGGGTTTCATTAATGCTATCTAATACAATTAAATACTAAAAGAGTATTTAACCTAAATACAAAGAGACTATATATAGGCTAAAGAAAGGAAGCTGAAAAGGCAGGGAAATAAAAGGACTATTCTACCCTTAATAAACCCTTAATAAACAACTCTATATTTCTTAACATCCCCCCTCAAACTCACGATGCGGCAGCTACAAGCATCGAGAGTTTGCCAACTAGAAAACGAAAACGGGAAATAGAATGCGACTTGGTAAAGAAATCTGCAATCTGCAAAGAAGAATGAACAAAAGGCAAAGTAATGGTGTCATGCTTGAGATGATGACGAGTAAGGTGACAATCGATCTCAATGTGCTTGGTTCGTTCATGAAAAACCGAGTTGTGAGCAATCTGAATAGAACTCTGGTTGTCACAATACATAGGAGTGGGATGAGAAAGAGAAACCCCCATATCTGCAAGTAACCAACGTAACCAAACAATCTCGTTGGTAGTAGATGCCATAGCACGATATTCTGCTTCGGTTGAAGATTGAGAAACAATAGATTGTTTCTTGCTCTTCCAAGAAATAAGAGAATCACAAAAAAAAAGATACAGAAACCAGTAACAGACTTGCGATCTGTAGGATCACTGCCATGATCAGCATCAGAGTATGCACGCAGCTCCAAGGAAGAGGTGGATGGAAATAAAAGACTCTGAAAGACTGTACCCTGAAGATATCGCAAAATACGAAGAACAACTACTCAATGAACTGTAGTAGGAGAAGCAACAAACTAACTAACAACATGAACAGCATATGCAATATCTGGACGAGTTATAATGAGATATACCAAGCTCCCAACAATAGTACGGTATAAAGTAGGATCTGACAAAGATATACCATCAGACGAAGAATACTTTGCGTTAACCTCAATGGGAGTATCAACAGTCTTATTATTAGTAAGTCTAGCCCACTCAAGAATATCTGCAACATATTTCGACTGAGAAAGAAGATAACCTCTGGGTGAGTATGCTACCTCAATACCCAAGAAATATCGTAGGGAACCTAAATCCTTCATTTCAAACTGTCTAGCTAACTCTGTCTTCAAAAATGAAATGCCATCAATATCATCACCAGTAATAATCATGTCATCAACATATAAAGAAAGAATGATACGACCTGCATCAGTACACTTAACAAAGAGAGCAAAATCATGACTACTGGGAGCAAATCCAATGAAAGAGATCACAACAGAAAATTTCTCAAACCAAGAACGAGGTGCTTGTTTAAGACCATATAACGCTTTCTTGAGCTTGCAAACATACCCAGAATCATGAGAAACACCAGGAGGGGGCACCATATAAACTTCTTCTTGAAGATCTCCATTCAAGAATGCATTTTTAACATCAAGTTGAAAGATATGCCACTGACGAACCGAAGCTACTGCAATAAGAGTACGAATAGTAGTCATTTTCGCAACAGGAGCAAATGTCTCCTCATAATCCATACCATACTGTTGAGAGTACCCTTTTGCAACTAATCTAGCTTTGTATCACTCAATAGATCCATCAGAATTAGTCTTGATCTTATACACCCAACGACAACCAACAACACTCTTACCAGGAGGTAGAAGAACCAAATCCCAAGTACATGTCTTATGCAAAGCAGAAAGTTCCTCATCCATAGCTTGCTGCCAAAGAGGATCAAGAATTGCCTCTTTATAGGAAGAGGGCTCAGAGAGACAATGAATAGAAGCTAAAAAGGAAGTAAAAGATGAAGAATAACAAGAATAAGCAAAATCTGGTAACTTTGTGGACTTACGAATGCGTATGGATTGACGTAGAGGTGGATCCACAATCTCAGACGGAGCTTGATGGACCATAGGAGAAGAGGAAGCTTCAGGTGTGCCGGAGAGCAAAGTGTCAGTACCTGCAGAATGATCAGTACGAATCCGTCGAGTATAATGTAAAGGTAACGGGGGAAGAACATGAGAAGGGGTATTTGAAGTACTAGGAACCTGAGATGACAAACTATCAGAATCCTCAGAAAAATGATCTATACGAACAAGATCAGATCTAGTCAAAGCATGAGTGGTGGATGGAATAGAAAAGAAAGGTATATGTTCGAGAAAAACAACATGACGAGACACATAAAGTTTCTGAGTAATTGGATCAAAACAACGATACCCCTTTTTACCTTCACCATAACCAAGAAAGACACAAATAACAGATCGAGAGGACAACTTGTTGCGTTCTACATGAGGACGAAGAACGAAACAAGTACAACCAAAAAATCTAAAGAAAGAATAATCAGGAGCATACCCATACAACTTTTCGAAAGGAGACAGACCTGAAATATGAGAAGATGGAATTGTATTAATTAAACTTAGAGCAGTAAGAACAGCTTCACCCCAAAACACACTAGGAACTGAGGCAGATAACAAGAGAGAACGAGCTGTTTCAACAATATGTCTATGTTTTCTTTCAGCAACACCATTTTGTTCAGGAGTATCTGTACACGAAGTTTGGTGAATAGTTCCATCTAAGGCAAGCAGCTCACAAAATTTATGAGAAGTGTATTCCCCACCCAAATCACACCTAAAACATTTTATAACAGCAGAATGTTGAGTTTTAACAAGAGCTCGAAAGGCTATATATATCTCAAAGAATTCAGAACGATGTTTCATTAAATAAACCCAACAATAACGAGTATGATCATCAATAAAAGAAACATAATATCGAGACCCTCCTTTTGTGGCAACAGGAGAAGGTCCCCATACATCAGAATGAATCAAATCAAATGGAGAAGAAGAAACAGAAATACTTCAATTAAAAGGTAAAGCTGAAAATTTTGCCAGTTTACATCCACTACAATCAGAAATATCATGAGTTTGCAAATTTCCTAAAGCCCCTGTAGATGCCAAAAATCTCAAATGAGAAGACGAAACATGATCAAGACGAGAATGCCATAAATAAAAACTAGAAGAACTCAAGTGAAAAGAAGACAAATCAACACTAGTAGCAGCAGCAACTGGCACTTTTAACTCATCCAAAATATATAGTCCCCCCTTCCTACGGCCTGTCCCAATCAGCTTCTGAGACTGCAGATCCTGCACATAACAAGAAGAAGATGAAAATGTGACTAAATTACCAGAATCACATAATTGACCAACAGAAGCAAGATTTAATGTGAGTTTCGGAATATGATAAACCTTAGGGAGAGACAAGTGAGGCGTGACAACAAAGACAACACCT
This sequence comes from Tetracentron sinense, assembly GCA_015143295.1. Classification (NCBI taxonomy): domain Eukaryota; kingdom Viridiplantae; phylum Streptophyta; class Magnoliopsida; order Trochodendrales; family Trochodendraceae; genus Tetracentron; species Tetracentron sinense. The sequence continues at coordinate 13,874,806 of CM026563.1, forward strand.
GCTAAAAGCATAGGAGTGCCATCAGCAGTCATGACAGGAATAGAAGACGAAGGAGATACAGAAGCAAAAGACGAAGAATCTGGAGACATATGATGTGAAGCTCCAGAATCTAAGACCCATATAGAAGATGACATACCTGAAGAACTGTGAGGCAACTGACCTACGTAAGAAGAAGCAGACATAGCTTGTGGCTGTGAGGAGAGAAACTTCTGAAATTGCTCAGCCAGAGTACTAGGATCGGTGAAAGGACCTGATGAAACTACTGCTGCAGTATTAGACTGTGGTGGTTTGTAACCCTGAAGTGGTCTATAAGCATTAGATTGTGACTGGTTGCCAGGCTTCCAAGCTTGAGATTGCTGCTGTGATTGATTCTGTTGTCTCAACTTAGGACATTGAGCCTTCCAATGGCCTTTCTGCTTACAGAAACTGCACTCGTCAAAGGCAACTCTTGTATAAGGCTTATTCTGATTATTAGAGGGTGGCTTAGAAGGTACTACTAACACAGAAGGATTAGAAGTAGAAAGAATTCCCTTTTCAGAATGAGACTTAAGACGTATTTCTTCAGCCAATAACTCACTGACAACTGAGTCAACAGAAGGAAGTGGAGAACGATGCAAAATTGAACCTCTAAGTCCTTCAAAATCACTGCGAAGTGCCGTTAAAAACTGTACCAACCGTTGCTGCTCTCTACGATCAATATAGGCACCACATGCCTTTAATTCTGTCGATTCTGTAAGAGCCAATTGATCCCAAAGATCTGTCATAGCAGAATAAAACTCCTGAATACTCATATTCTTCTGCTGAAGAGCTCGTATGTCATTCTCTAATTGATATTGCTTTGCAAAATTTGATTGAGTGAATAACCTCTGTAGATGATCCCAAACCTCCTTTGCTGTCTCATACTTCGCCAACTGTGTACCTATGGAATGTTCAACAGAATTGTTAATCCAAGTAATAATTTTCGCATTGTTTGCTTCTCAGGCATCTATCAAAGTTTCATAACCCTCATCAGTATTCTTGGGTTTCACAGAAGTTCCACTAACATATCCCCACATCTTTTTACCCTTAAAAAAATTTTTCATCACATAACTCCAATACGAATAATTCTTTCCATCCAATCTCACACTCACAGACTGAAGCGAATCGTCTCTTTCACCCGCCATAATAAATAAACAAAGAAAACCAGAATGCAAAAGAAAGAAAAACGAAATACCAGATTGTGATGCGAGATACCAGATTGCAGAAACTGTACGAACACCCTCTCGAAATTGTACTGTCACCCCCCAATAACAACAGTTGGATCTGCGAAAGCTGTGTTTGAGGTTAAACTTCCTCCCATGAAATTTAGCTCTGATACCATGTTAAACAATCCAATAAAATAAAGAGAAACACAAAAAATAAGAAAAGAGGAGGCTAGGGTTTCATTAATGCTATCTAATACAATCAAATACTAAAAGAGTATTTAACCTAAATACAAAGAGACTATATATAGGCCAAAGAAAGGAAGCTGAAAAGGCAGGGAAATAAAAGGACTATTCTACCCTTAATAAACAACTCTATATTTCTTAACAATTATTATATTGTTTTTTTTTCAATCTTTGCCCTTGCAAAGCTAATGAATGTGAAAGAAGGTCCGGAAAAACTTTCTGCTATTGCAAGGTTTGTTTTTATGAGTTGACATGCATTTTTAAACTTTAAAACGCTCATCCTCTTTGCTGTTATGATATTGTATACTGTTTTTATGTAATAGTAATATTTCGTTTGAAATTGTTTTTATTTCATAATTTCTTATAAATTTTTTTTTTTTTTTTTTAATTTGGTTTCTTAAAATGTTTTCTCACAGACAAATTGATTACACATTTTTTTTCTTTCTTTAATTTTTATTGTTCTTTTCATCCAATATAGTTTCTCCCTGTGCCCGGATATGCAAGTAGATTTTGGCTCCAAGGCCAAAAGAGACTAGTCCTTGGCTCGAAGGCTTTTGAGATGCCCTATGTTACAAAAAAAAAAAATATATATATATATATATTTTGCAGTGATATTTCTTAAACTTAGTTTGCGCATGTACAGACAAGGATCAGGCAGTGCTTGTCGAAGTCTATATGGTGGATTTGTCAAGTGGTTCATGGGAAAGGTAAGGTTGATTTCTGTCAAGAATGCATGAATAATATTTTCAGTCTGCATCTTATCGATCCATTAGCGAGTTAAACTCTAACCTTTTGAAGTTGGATATGTCAAGGATGCAAATGGAAGTGACAGCGTTGCAGTTCAACTTGCACATGAAACACATTGGGATGATCTTGTTATTCTTATTCCTGTGGTATGTAGTTTTCTTACACATGGGTCTCCTATTAAAACAGTTTACTAGCTTGTCTTGTGCACTGGACAGTCATTTCTTTCCTAACTGTGCCATTTTGGGTGCTTTGAAAACTATTTTATGTATTGGGAGTCGTGCATTAATCGATTATTCGATTGGTCTCAAGTGGATCTTACTATTGAGTTTTTCTAATGAATATTGACAAATAATTTTTATGGCGTTATATTATTCCCATTAGAAAATCAAATACATGGTCTTTTCAAAAGTTCTAGGTATTGTAACTTGTAATCAGTGTAGTCAAAGAGTTTGGGTGATGCTAGACGATTTGGGGTTCCCTAGGTGAGGCATTACGATACTTAAGCGACCAAAATTCACTTCTTTTATAATTACAAAAATTGTGTGCGCATATGCCTGCCTAGAATGATTAAGCATTATCGGCCCCGGATAGGTCACGCAATGGCCGAAGCATTACTAAGCAACATTTTGACTACAAGCAATCATCATTGTATCTGTCTTATCATTGGAAATGCAATATGTACATTCTTTCATTTTCTAATAGATTCTTGTTAATGATAAGAGGGATAAAAATGACCTGGTGGTCGATACCACCTTCACGTAATGCGTGAACAGTAGCATTCCCCCATATATATGGTGTTCTATGTTGGGATGGTATATAACCAAATATATACCAAAGAAGAAATAAAAAAGAACTTTGCTATTGAGACCGCAAAGGGCGGAGACCACACTGAGACCATGCCTGTGATGCACGGATCTTAAAATTTTATTAAATCTGTTTTTGAAATTTTGAGATCCGTGTATGCACGGTCTCGGTGTGTTCTCGGCCCTTTGCGGTCTCACTAGCATTTTCCAATAAAAAACGTTCAAACCTTGACGAGTATCTAAACATACCCATAAATGCACCCAATCTTCCACTTTCTGGTTACCATCTAGTATTATACTGGAATCCAAGTTTTATGTATGTTGTTTGTTCTTAGTTTTACTTCTTTCCATGCATTGTATTTGTATTTTGTGTCTCAAACTTGAAAAAAAAAATGTTTGTAGTTGTTTTTGTTTCTCTTTCTCCTGGTAATTTAAATTTTAAAGTCACCTTTTTGATTGGAGACTTTGAATGACAAATATTGGCTATTGCTACTGATCTATGTATTTTATGTGATTAAGTGATTATTTAGTTGTGAACTTGCTATTGTGAGCACGGATTCCGGTTATCCATATTTATGACGGTGATTATGTTATGTTTAAAGTCGTCACTTATTAATTCAGTAGAGATAAGTCTCCGGGTAATTGATAAGGTCTGAGTCTGCTTAAAGTTCTAGGTAAAAGGTTCGGTTAAACCCGGGGAAGGTGTTAGGCACCCCGGCACTTCCGTTTTATAATGGTTCTCTACTTAGTAGGTTTAAACCTAAATTAGTGTCAAGTATTAGTCAAATGTCATAGGTTTAGTGTATACTAATCCAAGAAAGGAAAAGCTAGACTAAGGTCGAACCCAGGTTGGGTTGCCTATGTACTCACATTGGGGTGAGATTAGACCGAGCGTAATTCTGGCACATGAGCCCATGTCGAGGCTAGGGGGAGTGTTGTGTGTGCACCCAGGGTGGCTTAGGGTCTAGTCTGATAGACTAGGGTTGAGTTGACCGAGTTGGTCAAGTGCTTGGTTATGTTGATTGGGCCCGGTAGACCAAGGTTGAAGCTCAATAAGCTTAGGCCCGGTAGGCCGAAAGGAAGTTCGGTAGACTAGGGTTTGGCCTGATAGGTCGAGATAAGGCCCGGTGGGCCAAGAGTAAGCCCGGTAGGCTTAGGGGTTTAGTCCAGCAGACTATGGTTGGGCCCGGTAGGCCAAGGTTCGGTCCGGTAGGCCTAGGGTTGGGCTCGGTAGGTTAGGGGCAAAGTCCAAATTCAAATTATGGTCCTTAAATGTTGATTTGATGATTTTAGGGATTTTTCCCAAAATTTCCTAAGTTAAGTGAGCTAACCATGGTTAAGACATGAGTTTTAACCATGATTAGTCTGGATAACCGTGGTTGGGCATGCTTGAACATTTTTTTGCCCTTTTTGTATATTCCATGATTTTTGGGATTTTAATCAAGGTTTAAATGGGCTTAACCATAGTTAAACCAAGTGTTAACCATGATTAAGGTCATCTAACCATAGTTAGGCATGAGTATAATCCAGAAAAAATGCATTTTCCCAAGTTTCAGAATTTTTAAAATTTTCTGTGATTTTCTGGAATTTTTCCAAGAAGGTTATTTTAATTAACCATGGTTAATGCTTAACCATGGTTGAGTTGACCGTAGTTAAGGCAAGGGCAGACCTGAGCAAGCTTGGGCCGGGCCCCAGGGATCATGTCAAAGTCAGTGGACGGCCCCCATGGGCTGTAGGCCCACTGCATAGGCCCAAAAAGCTCAAAATTCATACTGTCAGTAGTCTGATTGCCGACAGTTTGGATGATTTTTGTCAAACTTTGATCCCCTGTAACTCAGGTTAAGAGATGAGTTGAGGGGCCCACAACCTATGGTTTTGAAGACAGTCATAAGAGGAACAAAATGGGCATGGGGTGGACCTCAAAAGTGGCCTGATGTAGGTCCCACAGTGTGCCAAAGTGGCACTATTCATTATCCACATAAAATCATGAATGTCGGCAATGGGATTGCCGACATTCTGGATAGTCTCTGGTTTTTTGAATTTAACCATGGTTAGACTTAACCATGGTTCTTGAGGTCTTCTGATGGAATGTAGGGGAGGTCCAAGGGGTCCTAATCTTAGCCTTGGATTGGCCCAAATGGTCATCAGGTGGGGCCCACGGACCCTGCAACATTGAAGCTCAGGGGTGTCGGGACTGAGTTTACCGACACTCTGAATTTTTCAGAAAAATCCAAAATGCCCTATGGGGCTGCTGCGAGGGAGGAACCAGGGGTTCCCTCATGGCTTGAGGGACCCCCAGATCCCCTTGAGGCTAATCCAAGCATTGGTATACCCTTAGGGGGTTCCCCACACCTATGGTGAAGGTGGGGGAGCACCTTCAATGGGTTAACCTGCAAAATGAAATAAGAGGGTCCCCTGGAATGGACCAAGGGCCCACAAGAGGGGTTTAAAGCAATAAAAAAAAATGGGTAGGGGGAAGTCCTACCCTGCTGCAAGCTCGGGGTGGCCAAGGGTGGCGCTGGAGGTGCTGGAGAAGTCCGATGGCCGATGGTGGCGCTATTGCTGAGGATAGGGGAGCTGTTGGAGCTTTGTGAGATCACTCACAGATTCTGGACTTCGGGATTTTGAGCAGGGGTTCGGATTATGGAGGTTTTCAGGTCCTTCTTGAGCTTGGGGTTGCTGCTCTTTTATAGGGGAGGTCCAAGGGGACACACCTGTCATTAGGACGATGGTGGGTGTGCTACAGTGGCCAGAGAGGGACCTGAGGAGGGTATGATGGTGGTTGCAGGCATGTCTGACCGCGCAGGGAGGTGGCGTGCTGCAAACAAGGAAATTCAACAAGGCTTTGAAAATCCTAGGTGTCGGTAATCCCATTACCGACACTAAGGAGTTTTTGCCCAGCAAGCTTAGCCCAGGCATGCACGTGGTACGGGAGGGTTTCTTGAATTGTTTTGGGCCTGGGCTTGGGCCCAGGCCGAGGATTTGGACTTCTAGGGGTTGTAGGCTTTGAGGGTTTAGCCCTAGGGCTTGAGCCCTAAGGGCCTAGGGCTTGGTTTTCCTAGGTTTTTGAACTAGGGTTTGATCCTAGGGTTAGACTAGGGCTCACCTAAGGTTAAGTTCTAGGGTTAAGACCTAGGGTTTGCTAGGGTTAGGGTTTACCTAGGGTTAGGGCTAGGCTTGGGCTAGGGTTTATCTAAGATTTACCTAGGGCTCACTTAGGGTTAAGGCTAGGGTTCACCTAGGGTTAGGACTAGACTAGGGTTAAAACTTAGGGTTTGCTAGGGTTAATTCCTAGGGTTTGCTATGGTTTTTCCTACGGTCAAGAGGCCTTGGCTGGGGATTAACCAAGGTTAAGGGACTTAACCATGGTTAGGTAAGGTGTAAAAATTGGGTGCTTACAGTTATTTGATTAATAAGTTGCTGCATTAGTCTAGATATATGAGTATATTTATTGATTTTTCTCCAGCAGTCTAAATATCCTGTCTCTACTCATATTTGAATCTATTGGGCTACAATTTTGTTTACCCTCGTTTACTATATTCTAATCTCCTAAGTTATGTTGCTGGCATGCACTATAATCGTGTTCATCAGACGACATGGATTATACTATTCAGGCAATTATAATATATAAACTATTTAACTATATAGCCTTCTACGGGATGTTTTATGGACTTCTTGATAGAAAATGGATTTATTGAGAATTCTTAGATGATTTACAAGAACCTTAAGAGGGTTTAAATAGATATTCCAAGACTCCTAATATAGAAAGATCTCTCAAAGATAATTCTAATCTAATCACACCTTATCAAATCATAAATTTATACTGGAGAAAATACATTTACACCCCCTGAGGTTTGATGAAAATACACATAGATTCCCTCAGGTTTCAGAAAATACATTAGGTACCCCTACTTTTCAAAATAATGACACTAACACCCCTTCCATCAGTTGACCATTAGTCAACTGATAGAATAGTGATGTCATGTGATACAGTGGTATAAACTACCAAAAATGTCCTCATTTTCCACTTTTCTCATATATGAAATTGCCCCCTCCTTTTTAATTAAGCCAAATCCTTTACAGTGTCAAATCCGGTTATCACCCCTTGAAGTAGCCACGTGTCCCTTTTGACACCCCTTAACTGTGGTTAAGATTCACCCACCCCTAGGGTTCACTCTTTTTAAATTCTCAAATCTTCTACGGTTATCACCCCTTGAGGTAGCCACATGTCCTTCTTGACACCCCTTAAATGGGATTAGATTCACCCACCCCTAAGGTTCACCCCTCCATCCTTGGTTTTTTTCCAAAAAAAATATTAATTCTTTTTTAAAATATTTTATTATTAAAAAAGCTTTAAAAACAATTTTTTTAATTTTAAAAAAATAATTAATATGGTAGAAAAGGGACACGTGGATTGGTGAGTGAACCCTAGGGGTGGGTGAATCTTAACCACAGTTAAGGGGTGTCAAAAGGGACACGTGGCTACTTCAAGGGTGATAAAGGCTCACATTACCGCCACCTATCGAGACTAAAATTCCTTAATATTCTTTCTTGTTCTCCTACGATCAAAACTACAATAATTGGTCTATTTTTTTATCAGCACCATCTGTGGCAGGAGTGCTGATGAAGGCTCACATTTCAACATATCTAACTACTTTGTTTTTTTTGCAAGAAAAGAAGCTTCACAACCAAGAGAAGAGATGGTCGTGGGCCCAATGAACGAAGGATTATCATGATCGGATCCTGCTTAAGGACGAGGTTGAGCAAAAATAGAAGCTAATGAACTAAAAATATATAAGTTAAAAAAAAAAAAAAAAATTTGGGCCCGGCAGGTAACAAGCGGCACCACCCGCGGGAAAAGCATAATTAAACAAAAAAACTCAAAATAGCCGGCGAATCATCTGCTCTAATACCATAAAGAGAAATTGATTTATTGATAATAATCTTGGATGTTTTACAAGAACCCCAAGAGAGTTTAAATAGATATTCCAAGTCCTAATATAGAAAGATCTCTCAAAGGTAATTTTAATCTAATCACACTTAATCAAATCATAAATTCAAATTTAATTGATATTATCTCATTCACTTTATTATAATAAGATATTCCTTAATACTATATACTATAGAAATAGGATGCCTAGGTAGCATCCTCTTTGATCTCCATTTTAAGATTTGTGATGTCACATCATCACATAGTGGGAGTCATAAATACCCTCTCTTAACTTCTCATTTTCTCTCCTCATTATTAACTCTCTCCCATGCTCATGCCCCAACAGATTCTTCTACTCAACAAAGACCTCATCTCTCTCCCCAAGTCAATGTTTTAAAACCCAGACCGGACACTAACCCGGTCAAGGGGACGGGTTGGTCCAAACCGGTCGGACCGTCGGGTCAATCAGGTTGACCCAATGACACTAAGTAATGCCATAAAAATATTTAATATTAATATTTTCTTTCCTATTTCAAGATTTGGTTCGAGAGATAATTTTTTTGATGATTCAAAAGATTAAAATAATACATAACTTAAATAAGAAAGAAGCTAACATGTTGATTAACAAAAAAATTCATCATTGCACAATTCTAACAAAAAAAATGAACATAGTCAACTCCTGTTAATCAAAAATAAAAGAATTTGCATAAAATAAAGTATCCAATTATGTTGCATAAAATAAAGTATCAAACTATGTTATCCTTCTCCTGAAATCCCAAAAACTAGTTTATGGTTGACCAAGTCCTCGAAAATTATCCAACATATATGAATCCTTCAAATAAAAACAAAAATAGAATGGTTTTGATCTCACATCATTGGTTTTTCAGTTTTCTCTATCTCTGATCTCCTCTTTTTCTTACGTAGTCTTTGTTTTCTCTCTAGGGTTTTATTTTAAAACTCCTATTTTTGATTAATATATTTTATTTTGGGATAAATATGACAAAAAATACATTTTTCCATGACCCGGGCGGTTCACCAAAAACCGACCGGGTCGACCGGGTCACGCCGGTTTGGGCGATTTTCACTGGGTCACCCCGGGTTTGGTATTCAGCCCATTAAAGGACTAACCCAACCCACTATGGTAACCGGGTGACGGGTTAACCGGTTCGACCCACCGGTCCGGTCCGGGTTTTAAAACACTGCCCCAAGTCCCAACTCCGCTTAAGTGGGACTCATAAATACCCTCTCTTAACTACCCACTTTATACCTTTTTTTTTTAATATTAAAAATATATTTTTTTTTTTTCTAAAAACCAAAGATGGGTGGATGAACCCTAGGAGTGGGTGGTTTTTAACCATAGTTAAGGGGTTTCAAAAGGGACACGTGGCGACCTCAGGGGTGATTACCGGATTTGCCAAATCCGGTAGAGGATTTGGTCTCTTGATATTTTTGTTTTATTGTTTATACCAACTGAATTTCATAGAAGATGAGAAACCTTACAATTTTACAATTATACTTTATCAATTTTGATTCTTAAAAAAATCAGATTTTTCATTCATTTTTTCCCTGTACACTACTTTCCTAAATTTGCACTATTCCCTTACAAAGTTTATTTACTTTTTAATCAGATGATTTTGGGGGTGCTTGATGTTTTGGTTTTAAGGTTTATATACCAATTAAAGTTTCAAATTTTAGATTTTAATTACAAATTCTTTCTAATTTTTTCTCATTTTCGCAATTGGTTGGAAGATTACATTGGATACATACAGAGTTCATGATTCTCCGGTTAATGTATTTTTTGTTTCATATCTCATTAGTTGTGATAATTTTCCTTCCTTATCTTGCACACGCATACAAATACACATATCTTAAAATATATGAACATGCATGTTTATCTCATTCTACTTTATGCCCGTGTATTGCACGTGGGTTTTGCTAGTACTTCCTATATACGTTGAAGCTCTGCTATTGATTTTTGTAAACCCAACTTCATTTTGTTGATTCCAGGTAAGTTCACGGCAAAAGGAAACAAGTAGCAGTACAGGAATGCGTGAGAGTGTTGCAACGAGTACTCTTTTACAGCATAGATCAAAGGTACTTTCTCGTTCACTCTATTCTATTTGCTCCTGCAAATTCCGATTAATAAGTAAGCTTCAATAGATCTTTAGTCATAGTGAACTTTGTATCATGTTGAAAGATGTTAATTCCAACTTTTGAAACTATCTCATTCTTGTCGTGGACTGATAGGAAGTAGTACCAAAACGCATGCTGCAAATGGAAGAAGCCATCCAAAATCGCGATTTTCCAACTTTTGCACGGTTAACTTGTGCAGAGAGTAATCAGTTTCATGCAATCTGCTTGGACACAGATCCCCCCATATTTTACATGAATGATACATCCCATAGGCAAGTCTGTTTTAAGAAGCACCATCCCATTTGTTTGTTCATTAATCTTTGGATTTGGTTAATTTTCCTTAGATTTGAGGTTTCTAATCTGATAAAGCAACTATGTTTCAGGATAATAAACTACATTGAAAAATGGAATCGTTTTGAAGGAACGCCACAGGTACGATTTTTCTGCACTGTATATTATTTCAGGAACGCTTGTGTATCTTCCTTTTAAGGAACATTACTAAACAGGAGTCTACTGGCCAGTACAACAAAACTACCCAACTGTCACTGGCAATTTACGTTACTAGTCAAATCCCGTGCAGCACTTGATCAATCCGTCGATCAAATCAGCCTGTTCGGTCAGTTACCTAAGAAACAAGTGTAAAGCACACCACAATGCACAAGAAAGAAACAAAAATCAATAATATTGCATAAAGGGAAAAGTTACAAGACACTATACATGTAATAGAAATAAAAGACATTAGGGAAGCAGGTGATCAAAGACGGTGCAAAGACAACCCACTCAAGTGAACTACCACCTCCCTTACAAGGTGGATGATAAACCTTTTACAAGTTAGCAGAAGACAACATCCTATGTGCTGGTGAAGTCATACTCTTATTACAAAAACGGAAATTTTCCAATAATCTCTTAAATACATCAGTCAATATTCAAATTCTGGCCTTGGATTAGCTTTCATTTACTGAAGTTTAAATTTTAATAACTACAATATCGTTTCTCTGGACAACATAACTAGTTTTGATTTAATTGATAGGTGGCTTACACTTGCGATGCGGGGCCGAATGTAGTTCTAATTGCACCTAATAGAAAAGTTGCTACTCTTTTGCTTCAGAGGCTGCTCTTCTTCTTCCCTCCACATCCAGATACTGAACTGGATAGGTATGGCAAATTCAGATACAAGGATTATTGCTCCAAGTGATATTCAAACATTGTTCTTTTAACTGACATGAGTACTTATTAAAAGAAAGAAAAAAAAAAGTCTCATTACCATTTAATTCATGAGGATATATGATTGTACTGGTGATTTTTTTTTCCCCCAGTTATGTACATGGAGATAAATCAATACTCCAAGATGCCGGTTTTGAAGCGATGGAAGATGTTGAAGCTCTGCAGCCACCTCCAGAAATTAAGGATAGCATTCCATCACAGAAATATGAAGGTTATGTTAGTTATTTCATCTGTACAAAACCTGGAAGAGGTCCAGTGTTGCTTGCTGATGAAAATCTAGCTCTTCTCCTTCTAAAAACTGGGATGCCCAAGTAAGTTATATGGGTGAGATATTTTTCTTGGGTTTGATCTGTTCTCTTCATGTGTTTGTCAAATGTCTCCATGAGCCTAAGTAATCCTGTCAGGTGTTTGTTACATTGTACTGTGAACTGATCTTTTCAAGTTTGTGGTGTGTTTTGTTGTAATTTTAGTTTTCTTTCTCTCTTTCATCTCATTAGGGTTTGTGTGCTCATTCTCTTGGACATGAAAACCAAGCCATGGTAATTGTTATCTTGGAACTTTTCTCCCTTTATAACTTTTGACTGTTTTAAGTTTATGCATTTTGTTTATTGGAATGGTATCACCAAGGAAACTTTTCTGGGCCAAAAAATAGATACTCATTCTAATGATTCATACCATCCAATCTATTGCATTTGTGATGACTAGAAAATGTCTGTAGATCAGATGTTTAGGATTTTAGTTTTTGACCTAGAAGATGGCCTGAGTGGTATTCATAGATGGTTGGTCTAAAGACTCTAAACCTTATATGTTTCCTACTCTTTCACCATCAGGAAGGATTGTCAATGCGCCGGGGCAGGGTCTGTGTAAGCCCGGCCCAAGCCCTCAGACTCGGAGTGCTTAACTGGCTAGGCTAGGCCGATGCCTTGTCCGCAAGAGCGGACTAAAAGAAATATTTTATTTTATTTTCTATTTTTATTATTATTTTATTTACTGAATTGAAGATTGTGTTATAAGTTTAAGAAAAACAAATAACTTATTTGAAAATATGAAAGTTAGGGAGAGTTCCTTTTTACATGGAACTTTGCCATTCTAAGCAATCTTACATGGTTGACACCTTTAAAAGTATTTGGTTCCTGGGCCTTTCCCCAAGTGGGAGGTCCTGGGCTCCATACTTCCATTTCTCACTCCCCCTTTGGGACCAGCCCTGCACAGGTTTACCCGAACTTACCTGGTGTGGCGGGTTACGGGCTCATGTCGCACCCTTGGGGATTAATTCTGACCCAAAGGGTTGGGGACACCCTCAGTTACCAAAAAAAAAAAAAAAATTATATCCAAATCTTTTAATGGAGACAAATCGAGTTGGAGATTAATCTTAGGCAGACAAAGTACATATGAAGGCCGGGCTGGACTCTACATGGTCTTTATAATGCCCAATTCTGAAGTAGGCGTCTTTTTTATAAAATCAGGCCTAATCTGGCCCTCGGAATTTAGAGACTGAAAAAAAATTCTTTTTTTTGCAGTACACAGACCAAATTGACAGCCTTAGCCCCTACGACCTAGAAGACCAGTTAAGGGAGGAAAGAGAGAAATAGGGGTGTCAACAAATACAGAAATTTATCCTCGCTCGAATAATTATCTGAATTGGTATCTACACCAAAATTCGATCCAAATTGGTATCCAAAGTGAATTTGAATAGTACTTTTTTTTACTATCAGTTTATAATCTGAATTTGGATAATTCACATCTCCACTTTTGTGTGGCAGATGACAAAATCCTGTCATCTTTTGCCCCATGTCCAAGCAATTTGGTGAAACCAATAGGAAAAACATCCCTGCACCTTAAAAAGTTCTTAAAACATCACAACTCAATACTGTGTGGGGTTTCGGCGAGTATTTTCAAATCCTCTGTCGAAATTTTCAGAGATAGCACCCTATTTCACAGGCAGTAATGGGGGACTCGCACTACTCTTTCAGAACCTTGCAGCCAAATTTGTAATCTAATCCCCCATATAGGACGCCTCATCCTTATAACAGTTATAAGGTTATAGTAGAGAGGCTGTGGCACATGTTGCTCCAAGAAAAAACTATCTTTTTTGAGAATCTCCTTTTTTACTGTTTCTGCAAGTGACTATAGTTTTGAGTACAGGTGTTAGAGCACTGTAATGGAGTTATTAAAGACCTACGTGACTAATCTTTTAATACATGGTAGAATCAAAAAAGAAAGCAATTCAAGAACTCAACAATCTCTTGAAGAAGCTGCTCGGTCGTTTAGAACCTGGAACTGTCTCAGATTTGAATTCCTTTCTCAAATCACGTCTCACATTCCAATTCACTAGGTTCAGACAACAGGAGAATGATATCCCTAAACTGCATACTGGGATTATATATAGGTCAGGTGAATAATAACAAACGGATCACAAGGGAATTTGGAATCCAGTAGTGAACACATTCATCTTTGGAACCGATGACGTCAAGAGGTAGCACAACCCGATGGCATAAGTTCTGACCGGGGATTGTACAGTGAGCGTTTAGCCATGAATTGCTTTACATAGGGTATCAGTAACTATCTTCATCTGTTTCAGGCCTTCGAAGGTAGTAACGCAGACAGTTTATCAATACCTGCAGTTCAAATAATTTGGATATGAGAGAGAGAGAGAGTGAGAGAGAATTTTAAAGCTCAGTTTAAAATCTTAATTAAGTACTAAAGAAATCATAAAGTTAACTTGATAAAGAGTGGGTTGATTGGAATGAATAACTTGGTTTTTCTGAAACCTGAAAATCTTGACTTGAGTACTCTAGTAACTCCAGCAGAGGATTTGCAGACTCAAAAACATAAATTGTTGTGAGCTCCTCAATAATTCCAAATCAAGTTTGAAGCTTCTAAATCTTTTGGGGATCTAAAGTACAGAACTAGCCGAGTATGAAAGCAAACAAGAAATATCACAACTCATTTTCAGCAAAAAAGTTTTTAAAAAAATAAAAAAATTTGAAGCTCGGGAGTAAAATCAACAGACATGTAGGGAGGTCAGCACTAATGTACAAGAATTTGAAGAGCTCTTGTTAATGGAGACGTAGTTTATTAAATTCTTCTCCTCTAACGAGAATGATTTACTTTCAAAAAAACCTAGTTTATAAGTATTGCACTGCTGAATTCATGAAAATAAGAAAGTCTCTACAGGTCAACAATTGTTGAATAACTCAATCCTGAGTCCTGACCAATTACCTGAGACAAGGAACTGTTTAATGCTGCCTCTCTGTAACTAACATGAAACTTATCTTTTGCTACAAGTCCCTGTTCAATGCCAGAAAAAAAGGGGGTTACAACAGAATGCAAAAACCCAATCAAGAAACTTTTAAGGACATACCTCTGTGTCAATTTCTGCTGATTCAACATTAATATTGATATCAGCCATTATCTTGATGATTTCCAGTAACAGTCCAGGTCGATCCGCTGTCTCTATACAAAGAAAACTGGGAAAAATGCAAGTATAAATAATATATCACATATACACTCTTCCTTATAATATAGAAGTTCTTTTAGTTTATTTTCTTCCTAAATGGAGGGTTAGATGAAGATAGACGTAAAGAAGACGGCATAAATAGTTGCGCACAATTATGTTATAAACATTGCAGTCATTATTGTGTTAAGTCACAAACCTCCTCTTAGGCCCTTCCTCCTTAACATTTATATGTGTCGCAATATCTACATCGATCTGCCAAAATCAACAAGTCAAAATTCCTGTTGATGTGGATACAAGATCACCAAAGTGAATAAAATATGTGCAATACTGCACTATGGAAAGAACTTTAACTGCAAAATTTCATTTGAACCATACAAAGGAGTCGAAGAACAGTATATGAAGGTGTTTTCAGGTATCAAACATGAAATTAACACTACAGAAAATGAAGATATTGTCTGACAACCAAATCTGATAGCTGCAGACTTGCGAATTCTGGATAACTGGATGAAATGGTGTAAGGGAAATTATCCATGAAACTATAAGCAAGCCAAGTGAGCAAGAAGTATAATTTAGCCAGTGAAATCAAAGAGTGCAGGACATGTAGAAGGTGTGCATTCTTAGTGAAAACAAAGAGCCACTCTTCCATGACTTTATGACATTTTACATGTGTATGGAAATTCTATTGAAAGAATCACCATAAGATTAAACTTGTTTTTCTTCAACTGGTTTAGCTGTCAAGAAACTAAAAGGCATCCTCTATGGACTTTCCAACTCCCAAGTCCTCTACTAGTGATTTGCGTCTCATGAATATCCATTTATGGATAAATGATTTACGTTGTGTTTGGATAAATTTCTGGACTGACTTGACTTCTTTCTTTATGAAAGTTAGGAGTAGTAAAAAATTGCATTTAGTTTGTTGTTCATTTTTTATTTTTTGCAGAAATCAAAAGTGCATAGAAGTCAAAATTTTAATGTTTAAGGGAAGCTGGCATAGGTGACTTCCACTGAAAGGGAAGGTTTCAACTTTTGAGGAAAGTCGCCACACTCTCATTGGCTCACATTTTGGGACTTTTTGAAAAAATCGGAGAACTTTGTAACTATGCCTGTAAGATATGCAGTTAAGTATATTCAATCTTAAAGTTTTCAAAGACCATCCTCAACCTGTGGAAGAGATGGCTTATGTAGTATGCCATAGAAATGCCAATGTATTCTGACATTGACATATTATGATTATCAACATAGGCCCTGACTTGCAGAATCATTCCCTATTTGTTGTTTAAACAGTTTTCCTTTGAAGGAGAAAATAAACTGTCTCCCACACTACATAGTTGCACAACAAAAGTAAGCTCAATAAGTCCATCTAGAAAACATGAGAAGCCCAGCAGCTTAACAATGTCCATTGTATGGCAGATTAGACAGAGACAGGGAAAGTAAGTAAGAAATAAAAGATAAAAGGAACGTTGGATGTATCATTAACAGTATGACCTTTTTCTCTGGAGCTTTTATTCCAAAAGCCTCACCCATAGCGAGTTGCTCACTAGATTCCTAGCAAGAAAATGAAAATCATAAAACTTAGAGAAAATAAGTGCATCGGTAGAAAACATATAAAGACAAAGAAGTGAGTGTGTCAAGTCAGCAAACGTACCGGATGATACTTCAAAAGGTTGTTGATGATGGTTAGCCTAATTCTCTCTAACATATCAGGGTCCTCAACTTTGCGCCCATCCCTAGCATGTATACGAAAATCAATCTATAAATACTAATAACTTGCAATACATCATATAACATCAGAAACAGCTAGATTAAATAAAACTACTGAAGTAATTATTTCAAATACGCTGGCCTGCTAACAGCGCTATTCTAAGAATATACTTAACCATCTTATTATAACTGAGCATAGATATAATCATTACAATTACAGTACTAGGCATCCACTTCAAAAGCGGAACACGAAAAGGAACCACCATTTGCAAATCGCCATGCCAAACATATGGAAAATACAGAATAACAGAACAAAAGTAGACATGCTGAATAGAAAAAAATAATGATTAAGGGCCCGTTTGGATACACTTCCGTTTTTCTGTTTTTAAAAATTGGAAATGAATTTTTGTTTTCAATTTTTTTAAGCAGGAAACAAGTTTGGTATTACAAACTATTACTTGTTTTAAAAAAGGAAAACAAAAAAGCGTGTTTGGTAAATATGATTAAATAATTTCAATTCATAGTGGTAGTAGTGGTGGATGGTGGTGGTGGGTGTAGTTTGGTACTGAGTGGTGGTGGTGGTGGTGGTGGTGGTGGTGGTGATGGTGTGTGGTGGTGGTGGGTGGTGTAGTGTGGTGGAGGTGCGTAGTGGGTGGTGAGTGGTGGGTGGTGGTGGTGGTGTCGTGGTGGTAGAGGTGGTGGGTGGGTGGTGGTGGGTGGTGGGTGGTGGTGGGTGGTGGTGGGTGGTGGATAGTGGTGGTGGTGGTGGTGGAGGTGGTGGGTGGGTGGTGGTGGGTGTAGTGTGGTGGTGGGTGGTGTAGTGTGGTGGTGGTGTGGAGGTGCGTAGTGAGTAGGTGGTGGGTGGTGGGTGGGTGGGTGGGTGGCGGTGGTGGAGGGTGGTGGTGTAGTGGTAGTGGTGGTGGGTGTGGTGGTGCGTAGTGGGTGGTGGTGGTGTGGTGGTAGGTGGTAGGTGGTAGGTGGTTGGTGGTAGTGGTGATAGTATTTTGATGGTGGTTGTGGGTGGTGGTGGTTGTGGGTGGGTGTGGTGGTGGTGGGTGGTATTGTGATGGTGGTGTCGTGGTGGATGGTGGTGGTGGTATTGTGGTTGTGAGTGGTGGTGGTGGTGGTACCATGGTGGTGGTGGGTGGTGGGTAGTAGTGTGGTGGTGGTTGTGTGTGGATGGTGGTGGGTCCATGTTTTCTATTTTTGTTTTTTGTTTTCAAAAACAGAGGTAACAGAAAATTTCTGTTACCTTGATTTTCAAAATATTTGTTGCTAATTTTTAAAAACAGAAAGCAAGAACATGTTTACCAAACATGTTTTGTGTAAAAATTTTCAAATTTTTGTTTTTAAAAACAGAAAACGGAAGTGCAACCAAACGGGGCCTAAGCTTTTCAGTTTTTGGCCATCATTTTACAGAATTACATTGTGTTTTTGTTCACTTGTTTATTTGAGTGTGTATTGAATAATTGATATGTGAAACATATGTTAAAGTGCTTAATAATGCAAATGAAACAAGGCTTTGCATCTAATCATGAACCATTTCCCAAAGCATGGCTTGCTCACGAATGAGTCTCATCCTCCCTATATTCAGAATTAGCTTGAAATGCATCTACCATGGGGTTCTTATCATGATGAACCTGCTCTTTTTTTCAAAACTGACACAGGTAATTTCACACCAAACTCATCATCTACAGTGTAAACTTCTAGTGCGGACTATGGGCCTTCATGTATGAAGTCATTTATGTATCCTAGATTCGTGACCAACATGAGGTGCCTGTACACATGATGTAGCTGGAAGCAATGGCTTTGAATTCCTCAAGGGATCGACCTGAATTACTCAAATCCCCAAAACCCTAAGTTTCATCCAGGGATGTTTTTAGTAATTTTCTCTAACCAAATCTCAACTCCAACTCTAGAATCCAATGTAGAATGATAATCCCTAGATCTGTTCAAATTTGAACTCAATCCCACTGGTAATCAAAGCTTCTACGTCAATATTAGTGCTCAATGGCAGAACTGTAATTAACTGAAATTTTCTGACAGAAATTTCCAGCAAGGCAATAGAAAATCTTTAAGTGAAGGAGTCAATGTATTCTGCTGAAGTTGGTTTTCAATAGGATTTATCTTCTCAACCAAAAAAAAAAAAGATCCAATGACTCAATTAAGATGCATTAAAGGAAAACCCTCAATCAATTTGATGATAATTGAAGAAACCCCAAGTTTAATCACCCTCAAATCAAATTCAAAATTAGGATTTTCAAATCTATGATGCAAATCAACCAAAACTCAACCAAGTTTCGAAAAACCCACCAATCCTAGTGGTGCGGCTGTCATAGGATAGGAGGGAAGTCTTATGCCTGATTTTTAAAAGAACTTCAAGTCTTACCATTGTTCAATTTGGCAAAAATCGATTCAGAAGCTAGTTTCATCAACTAGTAGCTCATAAGGAATAATTAGAGCCTCTTATTAATCTTCAATCAACTCAACAACTCTATCTAAAAGTGACTCAATAGCACAATATATATAGATGCCGAACCCAACTTTCCAAAATAAAAACTATTAAAACAACTTCTATTCCTACTCTAAAACTTCTATTCTCTTAGAGAGAGAAACCAAGAAACCCAAAACAACTTCTAAAATAATACTTTCTAAAAACAAATAAAGGTAATAACAACCATTCTTTGACTTTTGAACAAGGTCAACAAGTCAAACCCAATGCATATTTCCGCCCACATAGACTGAGGTTTATTGAGTTCACCAAAATCTATGTATGGTCCTCCTTTTGTGAGGTGGCATATAGAAGGGGCCGACCCATGTTCTCCACCCTAAGGTCCATGGAAAAGTCCTGGTGATGATAAGTGTTAGATGCTCCTACATCAAGACATAGTGCATTTGAATTATTTGCATGCATTGTGTCCACAAAGTGAGAAACTTGACTTTCAGTAGTTCATATACAAGCTTGCCAAAAGAAGCAGGGGCATGCACACCCACGAGGAGTGTGTGAAAGATCAAAATCAAAGCAATTCCAATACTTGAGAACTGGATAAGCACTATTCAAGCTCCATAGAAAATATACCAACTAGTCTTTCATGTTAAATAAAATACTCACAATCGGGTAATAAAAAATTTTGTTTGTAGGACGGATCCCTCAGTTGTAACAGTTCCCTTTACCACATCCAAGCCTAAATCAGTAAGGGCTTTCATCTGCCACCACATAAACCAAGAGAAATTAAGAACGATACCTTTATATAGACACCAAATAATTCAAAATGAGTCAACATTGGAGAAGACCAGCTAAGAATTGAGGCCTCCATAGAGACATGGCTTCAGTACACAATCAATATCATTAGATTGCTCTATGTTTAGAATAATTTTATTTTTCACCAAAAATTCTGCCAAGAAATTCTGTTTTAAAGTTTACGGCTAGCAGCTACATGCCTATAATTGAGGATCTAAAACACAAAGTTGCCAAACTCCATAACAATATGAAGAATGGTTACCAAGCTTAACAACTGTTATATTAGAAATAACAATTAACAGGTTGTGATTTGAGAAGAGAATAGTAGGTCAGGGATTCATCCACATTTCCTCCTCAGAGGTTTAGATCATAAACTCATTTACTTTGTCATGTAACAGAAACCTAATATACATTTGCTAGGATCAGTTTTTACTAGTGTAAGAAGTATAATTTTTCAGGAAGAGAGAAAAGAAAAGGTGAGCAAAGTAACTTCACCGTGTCCATAAGAGCTCCTAGGCGATCCCCAAAGCTAAGTTGTACAATTGTTGCACCAGAATCAGAATCTTGATCTATCATGACTATCGGCATGGGCACATAATCAGCATCCTGGTCAGACTTCTGCCAATGAAAATAACTTGTCAAAGTTATGGTAACTGACATAATATTGGTAAAAAAAAATGTTTTTCATATTCTTCATAAACTATAAATACTGTTGCACTGCAATGCATAGTAAACATTCACCCAAGCTCCTTACTTCCTAGAAGTTCATACGAAGATCCAGAATACATCAGATATCTAGTGGGTCAAAAGTTATACGATTGTGCCTTACAGGTGCTTTTTAATGGATCCCAATTTAAATTTTGAAAGCTTCACACCACTTGATAACAGCAACTCAATCCAATTCAAATGAGACCCTATTGGCTGTAGCTTGGATGACACAGAAAGGAAGAAGAGATTTTTTTATTTTCTTCCTAAAAGCCCAACCAAGATAACGGACTAGTGCAATCACCACAATTATTAAGACGAGATTTTTTATTCTCTTCCTGAAAAAAAAAACCAAGATAATGAACTAGTGCAATCACCCTAACTATACAAAGTCATAGAGAAGACGTTTTTTTAATCAATAACGGAAGATCATGCACTAGAATGAGAAAAAATTATACAAGAGAAGTTCACTGATAAGAGGAACTGAGTAAAGTAAGGGGAAAAAAACAGAACATAGGCCTTGCCACCCTACTAAGGCAAAGCAACCAAAATCTCATGATCCTAATAGGTGGACAGGACCAAGTCAATGTCACCAAGATCTTCCCTAATCAAGCACCAAGAAGGCAAGAAATGATCAACTGAGTGATGCATTTCCAAATAGCCTCTTGAGTCCTTAGTAGAGGTCATAGACATGACATTAAAAAAAGAAACACCAATTTGCTGAATATCAGCAAGTTGTTAAGCAAAGGATAAGGCTAAGGTCAAGATGCCATCAAAACTTTAGCTTAATATATATGTTTGGCTAATTCACAGATTATACAATTCACACGACTGACTTGGAATCCTCAGTCTCACAAAATCAGAGCATCGAGGTCTACAAATGAGACCAGGATCAGATAGTAGTCAAAGAGACCAAAAAAAAAATTGTACTAATAAAATGAGTCGCAGACCAAACCTTGCCAAATCAAGAAATTTGGCAGTAATTCTCTGGGAAATGATAATAACGTACCATCTCCTAATCCAAAATTCTACGTGGGAACAACAACCAAAGGGTGGTATAATGCTATTCATATCAGTATGAGCCCATTGAGCTGGAAAGAGGATGATGGAAGAAAAAAGGTTTTGGAGGTGGTGACACAAAACTATCTAAATATTCAACAAACTAAGCGAGACTAGCACTGACCGATGAGAAGCTTGTCTGGCCCATAGTATGGATAACATACGCTGTCCAAGCTGCTAAATGTTGGTACACTGATTGTGAGTTGGATTTGGAGGAGATTTTGCAGCAACTGATCAAAGCTTAACAATGATCCCCATGAGAGTTCTAACTATCTTAACTCTGATAGAACCAATCAATTCATGACTGAAAAGTAGCAAGGAAGGGATATAACCCCTCAAGGAAGAAACATAATAACATATTCAAGTCGACAAAATACTTATGATATCCAAGATATTTCAGACCAAACAAATAATCAGGGTGGTACTTTGTATGTGACGGTTTCCGAGAATGCCGAGGATGCAACTTCCTAATAAGTGTTGCATGTATTACTGTATTAGAAGGTTAAGGAGGACTTGCACCACCTCCTCTTCCATCATCTAGTGGTGTGGAGTGTCTGAATTTCTTTCTATCCCAAATTCATGGTTCTCCAGCACATTATGAAAGGAGACGACTGACATAATTCCCAACTGGATAGATAGTGTTTTCAGTAGCAGTGCGACATTCTTTAAGGCCATAGTAACAAAATTCTGCTTTTTTTCATAAACCAAACCCCAACTAGGCATATGGTGTTTTCATTAGCAGTGCACCATTCTTTAGTGTCATAGTAACAAATTTTCACTTTATAAAAAAAGTCGCGAACAAATCGTAACTTTTTGTCAAACAATTAATTCACGAATTATTCACAGCTTTTGAAAAAAAATGAGGGGCTGTTTCTGAGCTGAAAATCAATTTCCAGAACAGCCAGATCTTCGTGGTAGGGGAGGTCATCAACCTTGAGCCGGACAGGGGTTCTTCCATCTAGATACTTGGGTTTGCCTCTGGGACCCGCTTCAAATCGAAGTCGGTATGGGAGCCAGTAATAGAGCAATTCAACAGGATATTGGAAAGCTCGAAGTCCTCTTATTTGTCAAAAGGTGGGCACCTCACTCTCTTGAAGAGTATTATGTGCAACCTTCCAACACTGCAACACACTATCTATCCATTTTCTGCATTCTAGGATCGATTGCCTTCCATCTAGAAGGGATCCAATGACAATTTATATGGAATGAAAAGGTAGTTAAAAAAAATACCATCTGGTGAAATGGGATTAGGTGTGTCGGTCGAAAGAGAGGGGATGCCTAATTCTGTGGCCATTGAGGGATGTCAACAAGGCTCTGTTGGGTAAATGGTTATGGTGGTTTAGGTCAGATAGGGATAGTTTATGGAGAAAGGTTGTTGTGGCCCGACATGGGGAAGTTGATAGATGGAAACCTAGAGTGCCTAAGGGTTTGTTTGGATAAACTTCTCTGCAAATTAGCAAAAGAACTTCCTGAGAAAGTAGCTCTCCGAGAGAGTAGGTAAAAGTCATTTTAAGGAAAAAATGTCGCTTAGTTTGTTCTTGCGAGTAGTAACTTCCCACTACGAGAAGTCAAAATGTGTGTTTGGCTTTCTATAGCAAAGAGTAACTTCTTCGTTTACCATAGTTAAAAAAATTAATTCTTTTAACTGTGGTTAAAATTTTGTTAATCTTGTGGGCTATATTTTTAACCATGATTTGTCTCTCTCTCTCTCTCTCTATATATATATACACTATTATAAAGAGGATGCCGGTTTGAAAACGTTTCCTTCAATATCTATACAGCCCATATTTTTATATTATCCTTCTCTACATTAAAGTTAATACTTGGGGCATTATAGTAATTTACAAATATAACTAACCGCACTTATCTAACACGATTCCCTCATTCGCAAGATCATCTCTTCACTCACGCGGCCACGCCCACTCTATGTGCGGTTCGACTTTGGGTTCTTCCATTGTCATCTTCAGCCCACGCTTGCATCCACCAATTGCTATCACCACTTGGTGCATTCCCTTGCGAATTTGTGCCGCAACTCCCTTTCAACATCTAAATATTATGTTCTCACTATTAGCACCCATTTTCTGCACTATTCATTTTCAAGAATTCCTCTCCTCTTCACACCAAAAATTAATAATAATAATAATTGAAATTTTCCAAAATTATCCTTTTAAATTTGATTATTTCCAAATATTTTAAGAATTTTTCATTATTTCAAAAATACCAAAATGCCCTTGTCCTTTTAAAATTACTAAAATACCCCTAGGGTTCAAAACCAGTCGATCTTTTCAAAAACTTTGCTCAATATTTATCTGCTAATTTTATATATTATTAATAATTTTTTAAACAATTTTTAAAGTCCTTTTAAAAAATGCCCAAAACAATTCAAAAAACATCTGATACATCCTTGTCTTCAACCTCACGACAATAGCATCCCGAGTACAATTTTTTTCAATCTTTTTTCTGTATTTCACTAAAAATCAATAATGAAATTTGTAAAAACCCCTTTAAAACTCGAATCTATATCCAAAGCAAGTTTAAAATCAATCCACCAACAAAAAAGGGGATTCGTTTGATCTTGGAAGAGTTTGGATAAAACTAAACACTTCACTCTTATCCCATCTTATCCCCATCCGAGATCAACCCAATCATACCCATTTTATCCCAACCCCTCCTTCATTGCCCACAATAACCTGTAGTCCCCACACTTCTCTTCATGATTAATGCCAGGAGACGTCCTCAATATCCACCATTAGTAACATAGCATAGCTCTGTTAGCAGCGTAGTGAAGCCCACAATCACCATTCTCCGGCGCGTTGAACGGCGGGAGATCCTCGGGAGAAGGCCGCCAACACGGGAGAGGTGATGCCAAACATCCGGGTTCCGTCAACTTCGCATGAAGTCTTAAAATGACTTCCCGCAAAAGCCAAGGTCCCCTGGCTTTTGCAGGAAATAGATTTTACGACTTCCCGCGACTTCCGACTTCGGTGGGAAGTCATATCCGGTCTTGAAAGTCAAACGTTAATTTTATGGGCCTTTTAACTTTAAAAAGGGCTAAAAGTCACTAGAAGTCACCCTAAAAGTTAACCAAACGCAACCTAAGAATTCTCATGGGGTTGACTCGTAGAAATAAATTGTGAGCGGTTGGGATAACTTTTTCAAACATATCATGTTCAATATAGGAAATGGGGAGGATGTTAAATTTTGGTTTGATCTCTAGTGTGGACCCACCACTCTGGCTTGAGAGCGTTCGTCTGAATACGTTGGTTTGGTTTGTCGAATCTGACCATGGGACAACAAAGGCCGGTTTTCAGTTAGATCCCTTCTGGATGCATCAAAACCCTGTCTGGCATCCTGGTATGCCTTTAAAGGTATCTTTTTTTCTGTGGATAACATTTCTGGAACAAATCCTGACTCAGAATCACCTCCAAAATAGAGGCTGGAATTTGTCAAAACATGGTGTGTTGTACCTGGTGGAGAATACTACTCTTTGACAAGAGAGCTCTGGACCTATTTTCTAGTCAAGCTTGGCTTCGCTTGGGTCTTTCCCTATTTCTTCCAAGGTTTCTTATCTTGTTGGCAGTCGACCTCTCTGGGAGCCCAATTGGATACCCTGTGGCTCCTCCTCTCATGCGCTTTATGTTGGTCAATCTAGAAGGAGAGGAACATGCGTATCTTTGAGGACTCCTCGTTGTCGTTCGAAAGAATTTGCACCCAGATGCGCTCCTTGTTGAAAGATTGGGTCTCCATCAAGGATGAGTTGGTAGAGAATGGGATTGTTGACATCATTTAATAATGCGGGTTGTACTATCAGCTAAATGGGATATATGTTAGGACTATAGTACTCTATGCTTGTTGTTTCTTTTCTTCTCTTTGTTCACTCTCTACGAACATTCTTGCTTGTGTACAGCTTATCTGTTAATGAAATTGTGTGCCGATCAAAAATATGCGACCATTTGAAAAGGCCGTGAATTAAAAGCGAGTTATTTGCAAATTTTTTAAAGTCACGAATAAGTATCTAATCTATGAAAGTTTTTTCTTCTTAATTTCATTATTAGTATATTAATAATTACTTTTTAAAAATCTGACATTTTATCAATTTTTTTTGTATTTTTCCCATTTTCCTGACTTTTTCCCTAGGCGAATAGTTCCCAAACTCCAACTGGATGAATATGTTTAGGGCATGCTGCCCTACGCAGTCTGTTGGGGATTACAGAGAAATTTGAACAAAAGGATATCTAATAGTATCGATTCATTAGTGCTTAAGCTTTGTTCTTCTATCAGCTAGAGTTTATGTAATTGGTTGGTTGCCCTTCATGAGTTTGGGAATGTTCATAGGTTTGATTTCTTGTATAGATGGAGCAAATTGTTTGACTCCTAAATTTTTCTTTGAATTTTTTTAGGGAAAGATGCTCATTCCCTTCTACACGTAAACGTCCTCTTTCTTATTCCAACTCTCGTAATCCATCTCTTTTTCCAATGGGTAGCCCCCCTTCATAGAATTGCCTAAATCCATAATGTCCACCTAGCAAATCAATCGGGCAGAAATCTTCCTCTTTCCTTTTCACCCCCTTCTCCCAAAGCTGGTCGCTAACTGACCCACAGGGCATTCCTTCATCTTGTCTGTCTTGGAGCACTTAGCAAAATAGTCGCGCTAGCATCCAACCACCCAACGGCCCTTTCCATGCTAGACATGGTTTGAATGGCCAAGGATTGGTTACTCCTACTAAGAGTCCCTTTCACCATCCAACCTCCAATTAAGAACTACTTCGCTAAATGATTTATGTAAAAATTGTCATCCTGATGTTACATGGCCCCCACCATGTCAACAATGGCCATCCATGAACCACGTGGCATCTTCGAAAAATTGCCATTAACACACTATATGTAGTGACCTTCAAATTTCTATTCTAATTCTAGGGGTATTTAGGTAATTATCCTATTGAGGGTAGGTTAGTAATTACATCATTAAAGTTAACCTTGATAATTTACCTAACTAAAGGTTAATTGAATAATGTGAATAAAGAACAAAGAGAATAATGTACAAACCTGATTTAGATTAACTAGTAACTAAACACCCCTTAGTAAGGACCTTTTAGTAAAATACTAAATTAGGGTGTTAATATAAATAGATAAAGTTATATCTAGTAAACCATTTCTTTAGTAAAACTTAATTTGGAGAAAAGAGGCAGTGTAGAGAAAATGGTTTGAAGAGAAAACTTGCGGGAAAAGCGTTAGAACTTTTAAGGTTTGATTTAGAGATTTGAAGCCTCGAAGATCGCATCTCGGATCTCAAGGAGTCTTTTTTGTTGCTCTTGGGGATTCAAATAGAGGCAAGTGAATACTCCCCTTAGATCTAGGTCTTTGCATGTAAATTCTTTAATTTAAAAGTAGATATATTCTTGAATCATTATTAGCTTCATTCAAATTTTTTTTATGAAGTATGTGAAGTTTGATAATCATATTTTAGGTTTAGACATTTTAAATTGAATTAATATGAAGTTATTAGATTTCTGGAATTTTAGGACCAGTCATGGAACAATATTCATAATATATTCTCTTGTATTCCAAAAATTACGAAATTTTGTGGGTAGTTCACACATTGGTAAATACACCTCTCTGGAAAATTTTAGACAAAAAGGAATTCGTTTGATATTGATTTCATAATTATGCTTAGGACGTGTTAAACCAGTCAACAATTTCAGAATCAGAAAAACCCAACTTGTTCTATAATATTTTTAAATATATTATACATGAGAGTGTTGTTTTAAAATTTTTAAAACAACTATAATATTATAGAATTTAAACTCAATTGGTCTAATATTATTTTCTTTTATATTAAATATTTGGTGAATTTATTGGTGAAAGGTGTCGAAACGATCAAAAAATTTCTCACTGCAGATAGGTTGTGTTTCACTCAATATTTTATATTTAAAATATTATAATTTGATTTTTATGAAATTTTTATTATTGTGTTCTGGAAGTCTATTTTCCAGAAAAGTATGCCTCATGATTTTTAAGTAAAAAATGAATCTCTGAGAAATTATGAAACCATAAAGGTCTCTGTTTTCTATTATTTCGTGAGGCAGTGCAAATGTATTGAGTTTAATTATTTATGGAAGAATAAGTACATAAATAAAGAGAAGGAAAATAAAGAAAAACGAAATAAATAAATAAATTGTTTTATTTATTTTAAATAAGATCATTGAAAATAGTATATTAATTGTTACAATTATGTAAAACTTCATAACTTGATAAATAGACTTGAAAAGTATGAGTTATTTAATTAATGCATTGTTATCATTGTTTCGTTTCATATACTATTTTGAATACATCTTTATTCTTGTTCCTCTTTATTATGATGGTATGGGACACCATAATAAAGATAGTATATTTTATTAATGGTAAAGACCACTACCCAAGGGATGACTGTGAAGAGTATGATACTCTCAAAGAAGTTTAAGTCTATGAGTGATCTCCAGGAGATTCCACTGGGGGGAGTCCGGGACTTCTCAGTGAGACAACATTAGGTGTATTTGTGAACTCAAGAGTCCGGGACTTCTCAGTGTGACAATACGACTTAAGGGTCCCTTGATGATAGATTAGATGACCTTAGACCACTGTCAATGGGGTAGACTCTGGGAGAACCCTATAGGAAGAGGACCAAACCAATTGGAAATTAATTGCAGTAATTATTGCATATTTTAATATTGGAATATTAAATGTTAAATATTTTGTAAATTGCTGCATGCTTGTTGTATTCACTTGTTGAGCTTAGAGCTCACTCTTGCAATTGTTGAAATTTTCAGGAGACACCTGAAGAGGTTAGGGAGTCGGGAGGACAGAGTTAATTGTCGAGGCTTTGTTGAGTTTTAGTTGAACATTTATCTAAGGTAGAGTCAACTGAAGTGAAGTTTAATTAATTTGTTTTAACTCTTTTACTCTTTGTGATTTGTTTAAACTTCAGTTGTTTGATGATATATCTAAATGATATTTATTAGGAATATATTCCATTGTTGTTGGGATTTGTCCCCGGATCGCGCCTTGGGATCTACACAAATATGAGATATATTGTGTGTAGGATCGTGGGGCGTGACACTATATGTGATGAAAACAATTCATCCTTAGAAATAATCATATCATTCACATACAATAATGGAACGGCACATCCCGAGAGCCAACATTTCACCTTAATGACAAAGTAAAGGTAAACCTCCTATCAACTAATTGACAATAGTCTCTTGTAAAGGGATATGAAGGAAGCCATGTGGCTTGTTTTCCTTGGGCAGATAGATTGTCGAACATTGCCTTCAACAAAAATTGAATTCATTTGGCTCCATGTAAGGGTGAGGATCATTAGAAGAGAATAATGGTTCAAATGAGGCATAATGACAAGGAGAAATAGTCAACAAATTAATAGGAAGAGGATAATGGGTGAAGAAGACCTACATCAGGTGGTACCTGTACTAGAGGTGAATTTGTGACAGGATGGTTAATTTCACAATGCATTAAGCCGCAACTATTCATCATCTTTCTCAATTATCAGAATAACAGTAACAAGAAAACTAAGAAGTAAGAACAGAACCACTACCTCGAATGAAGTAGCAGAGTTGCATAGAAAAAGCCAGTAACATAATGTTGGGAAAGGGATAACGGAATTTTAATGAACTTATAGCAAAAAGATTGAGATGAATGCTATCTAGAAAGACGTCATGTTAAGAACTGTAAAAACAGTTGAGGTAAAAGATTATAAGATCTTTAAACCTTCAAATAACCCATATATCAAGAGACACTTGTTGATCATGCAAGAAGATGCACCTGTTGAGCAGGCTAGATGCGAATAAACAACTATTTCATGTGGAGGACTCTATTCCCCTTAAAAGTTAATTCTGTAGTTGCAGGCAGATGACTAAAGCAACATCTGATACAGTTTTTTTTTTTTATCAGCAAAGCAGTCAATATATAGATGAGATAGCAACATTTGATATAGTAATAATGTCATTTAGAGAACCAAATGAAAGAAATTGTAAAGGTGTTCATATGAAGAAATAGTTTCTCCAATGTTACCTTTTTCCTATATAATTGGAAGAAGAAAAAATTATAAGTTACTAGTAACCCAAGAGGCAAGGAGCATCCACTGACCGTAGAGATTGATCCCATTGTATTGGCCGAATCAATGGAAGCTTGAATAATGTTCCTACATAACAGTTTAAGCAATACTTGGAGATGAGAATACGGCATCATCACGGGCATTAATAACATAAAGAAGAAAAATCCCGTCCATAGGAGCAGAATTATAAATTCTACACCAACTGGTGTTGACAGAGACCATGAAATGAGCACAGTTCAAACTCAACGGACGACAAACATCAAATATTTCCTTTGTATTAGGAAATTAGTGTCCATTAATAAAGTGAAGAGATAATTGTATCATTTCCGGTGTATCTCTATCACAATTTTAGATAGGTATCTTGAATAGATTATGATGAATTAGTTCGGCTTGATTAGGAATAGTTTTGATACTGTTTCTATCTTGAGATGATGTAATGCCTATATAAACCCTCTATGGGCTCATTGTAGATCATCAAAGTCTATCAATAATATTCAATTTATTCGCATGGTATCAAAGCGAGTCAATCCGACCCTGCTTCTGTCTTGTTAGATTTGGTCTCTCTTGTTGAATAGCCCTTCCAGCGGGCGGGTGGCACCGCCTGCCAGGCCTAGAATTTTTCTTTTCTTTTTATGTGACCTTTACTTTCAATATTTAAGCCAGCGACAGTGTTGCCCATCTCCTCTCTTTCACCTTGATCTGATCTTATCTTTCTTTGTCTACAATAGCTAAGATATCCTTGTTGTTTTGTTTTATTGTCATTGCTTTTCCGTTTGTTAATCTTTTTTTTTTATCGGTAATCAAGAGAGATATATTAAGAAAAAGATAAATATACAGACGAAACTTAGAGGTTATTGAGAAGTAACCACCCGAGCTAAAACAACTAACTACTTACATCAAAGAGTCACAAAATGGGCTTAAAAGAAACTACACTATGTGCCATTATTTAGAAACTGTCCTCCCAAATTCGCAGATGTGCAACAAATGGACAACCATTCCAAAATTGATTGCCTTATGTGCACGCAAATGCGAGGGATCGAGGAAGGGGAATTCTCGAAAGCTCTAGAATTCCTCCCCTTCTAGATCGCCCAGGCTATGGCCCCAGACAGCATTGACCAAATTGTCATTTGGTCACCATTCGCACTAACTCAAGGCCAGCAAGATAAAAAGTTTCGGAAGGAGTTAGGGAAGACTTGGGCTACCCCTACCTGATCAAGAAAGTAACCCCAAATCTCATAAGCAGTGGGACAGTGTAACAACAAATGATCCACCGATTCTTCCGCAAGCAGGCAAAAGTAGCATTGGTTAGCCATCATCCAACCTCTTTTTTTCAAATTGTCACAGATGAGAATCTTATCCAGAGCGGCAGTCCAAAGGAAGAAAGTTACTTTCAAATGAATTTTGGGTGAGGAAAAGAGCATGGAGAAGACAACTCAAAAGATTGTAGCAATGATCTCACTGAAAACCGATCATTGTTATCCCTAGTCCAAATCCATGAATCTCTACTAAGTGGCCGAGGGACACAAGATTAAGGTTTGAAAAAAGGAACATAAGTCTACCATTTCCCAATCATTCAGTGAACGCCTCAAGCGTGGGCACCAAACAACCTCATCATTGGACCACTCCAAACAGTCTGCTACTGATGCTGATTTATCTAGAGACAAACGAAAGATGTTTCAAACCTACACCGGAGTCTACCCTCACCACACCACACATCCTTCTAAAAGCGGACCTCCGTCCCATTGCCCACTCTAAATGCGATAAATGGGGCCAGCAAACTCACCACCACCATGATACATTACCACAACCCCACCTCATGAGGACCCCTTACTTACCTGCGGTTCCAACTCGAAAATTAGCCATATCTAGCTATTATCACTTTACGCCAAAGACTCACTTTACGCCATTGAAAGGTGACTGAAACACCAGAAACGGGGACTACCCGAGCTAATGATAGAGGCAAGAACACTTTCCGGCCAAGTCCCATTGATTGATCATAACGATATCATGGAAATGCTACACAGACCCATATATATAAGAATGGAATCAGAATCACCTTGATACTAAACCGGATCGAGCCCAGGATCTTCTTGGAAATGGGAAGATCTAGGATAGGCAGCCAACCTCCTGGAGAGAGCGATGTGCATGGACCAGGTGAGTAGGGATGTAGCTCCGTGGATTTACCATGCAATGCCTAGTTAATGGATACTAACGGTTTAAGGTTAAGACCACCCCTTTGTGGAGACCTACACACCTAGTCCAAAGCCACTAAGCAGTAATGAGGTGTCCCCCCTTTGCCATTCTACAAAAACTCCCTCTGAAGTCGTTCAAACAATCACGCTAGGAAGGGAGCTTTCTTTATGAAATTCACTACTAGGGTGAAACCATAGTCTCTATTGTTCTCCTCAATAGAGAAGGGAATTTGCTGATTTTGTTCTCGGGTATGATTCGATTGCAAGATATGTGAATGAAACACCGTACTTCGGTGTCGTTGTTGGCCAAATTGCTAACAGAATCAAAGGGGCACAATTAATATAAACGGAGCCCATTATTATATCACTGCTAATGAAGATACGAATATGCTCCATGGTGGCCAGAGGATTTAATGATGTTATTTGGAAGGTTAGCAAGAATAAGAATGAGGGTCGTTACCCTCATATCACCTTCACCTATAGCAACTTTGATGGAAAACAAGGGTTTTCCGACGATCTTGATTCTTGATGTATTTGTAACCTTATGGGTACATACATGATGAGTGTAAAAATGAAAGCCAAAGCTTTAAACAAGGCGACTCCGTTGGGGATCAAACCCCGAAGCTCTGGTTTTGATTTGAAGAAGACGTTATCGATCTCCTTGGGAAAGAAGACAAAAAAAAAAATTGTTGAAGTTGAGAAAGTCAACTCACTAGGCCCATAGAGGTCCTTCCCAGCCTAATCTGAGGCTCTGCCCATTAGAGGCACATTTTCCTGGCCCATAGAGGCCCCTGTCTCAAGTCTATATAGACTAATATTTCCAGGCCCATTGAGGTTTATCCATTAAGTCCATGGAAGCTATTTTTATTAAGCCCATAGAGGCTCCATATCCTTTGATATTAGAGGCACTTCTTTGGCTCATCAGAGGCCACATCCTTGGCCCATCAGATGCCATCTTCTTCACCCATCTATACACTACAATTCATAGCATGTATGACACCAAAAGCCAACAACAACGCTATTCAGCTTTGGAAGGCATCAACTATGACGAGGAATACTGGACTTGCAGCAAACCCATGAAGATCTCAATCCTCATGCGTTAGAGATAGAATATTTGGGAATTAGTGTCTACTCTCTATTGTAATAAAGTTAAAAGACACATATCTCTATCACAATCTTAGATAGGTATCTTGAATATGATATATTAGTTTTATTTCATTAGGATTAGTTTCAAAAGTGTTTCTATCTTGAGATGATAGTAATATCTATTAGGGATATTTTTGGAATTGCCAGCTAACACCAATAACTCACCAGTTGTGATGGTTGTTAAATCCTTCCGATTTGTGATTCATATCCTATTATTTGAATCGAATCCCTAGCAAAACGATTCAAATCGCATGTGAAAATCTTAATTGGGTAAATCTCATTGGATTTGAAATTGATATTGCAATTACAATTCAAATCGTACGATTCACGTGATTCGAGCATGAAACCCTTTTACAGATCGATAATTAAACAAATATTTTTATTCTTTCAATTTTCTAAAAGTACTTATGTTTTTCTAAGATGAGAAAAGAAACAAGAAACCTCTTGTTATGGACATGCCAAAACCCCTATCTCTGTTGCCGTGAAACGAGAAAAAAAAAAAAAGATGATGGAGTTGGAGAATTGGACTATGAGAGAACTTGATAGTTTATTTTATTGGTCTTTTCAATTGTACAAGTCTTTTGATACTTGATCTCATACAATATGATTATATGAGTTTACTTTTGTTGATTTATCTTTGATGATATTGGAGTTATATTTCGTTTTGGTGAGTTTATTTGCGTTCTGTATAATGTATGCAATGAAATATTCATTATTTTTTTTTATCAATGAATATGAATGAAATCTTTTGGATTCTTTTGGATAACGAATTATTTTATTTTTCTAATTTATTGAATATTTTTTTAACAACCTTTAAAAAAAAATGGATTGAATCTTACGATTTGCGATTTGAATCCCGATTTGAATCGAATTTATCCTAAAACGATTTTAGGTTTCGATTACGATTTAACAACCTTGGTTGTCACAACTTCCTCTCTTAGTTAAGCAGCCCGGTGAGTCGGTGACATCCTCTTTTAGTTAAACAGCTCGATAACATCCTCTCTCTCAGTTGAACAGCCCAATATCAATAAACAAAAATTCAGATACAAACAAAATAAGAATGAAAAAAAGATCACAGCCAACCAAACCGACCTATTAATATCCCAAATATTTGGATGGGCAACTGACTAAACATTAATGACCTTCTATAAACTAATGACTATGGTTCAAAATATCGGTATCGGTCGCCGTATCGGTAAGTCCAAAATAGGATACGTATCGGCGTATCGGTACCGTATCGGTTGGATACGACGTAAAAATTCAGGATACGCTAAAAAAAGCTTGGATACGCAAGGAAAAACTTGGATACCTTGCATAAAACCTCTTTTAATGCAAATATAAGTTAAAAACAAACTAAATGAAGGTCTCCAACTACATTTATAGTCATACATATGAAAGTTAAAACATTTATAAGTTAAAAAAGGCGTGTGCGCTAATAAATATGTATGAAAATATAAACCATAGTTACTAACCAAGTGATAGAACCTCACTTGCATTCATAAGTCAAAAGTATGAAAATATATAGACATTTGCATTCACAAATCAAATTACATACATGATAGAAGCTCAATACCACATTGAGCTTCGTGCCGGCTCATACTCTATCATTGTGGGATCAGGAATTGCATAGAGTGATACATTATAAGTGTTCCAAACATGATGACACCACTGTGTCCAAGTCATCATCGTACGGTACATGCCCAGGTACATTTGTACATATGCCTGCTGCTGAGTCGTGATTTGTCCATAACTGTCAGTCGAAGACTGGGACTGAGCATCATAACCGGTGGCTCCTGATAAGTAGGGTTGGACTGGGGCATCATAACCATAACCATAAGAAGATGATGACGCACTTTCATATCCATACCCTCCAACTGGATAACTATGTTCATCGACACTAACTTGATCCATCCCATGAATCATATCATCCAGGCCTTCTCCAGGTTGTTGTCCAATACCACGACGTCGTCGAGTGTATGTCTGACTTTGACGACCACGAGAGGGTGCACACACACCATGACTACTGTCCTGAGTGGCATGGTCGAAATACTGCTCCTCTGTAAATACAATACTAGGCCTCTGCCCCTGAGTATCCTCTGGTTGAGGTTGTGTATGTGATTGTCCGTGTGACGAACCCCCAACATCCCCACCATCACCACCACCATCACCACCGCCATCACCACCATCATCACCACCATCGTCATCATCAGCACCGTCATCATCATCATCATCATCTTCTTCACTAATCTCTGCAACTCCTCCCTGATCATGAACCCCTTCCTCTTGAGACCTCGGAGTCCTCATCAATTCATTGAACTCGTCGTCATCATCAACATTACCCCTACCCGGTCTAGCCCCACTCAACCTAGCCTGACTATGTCGTCTTTGGCTCGTCCCAGCTCCACCTGAAGGTCTTGAACCCACCATACAATCATCGACACATCTCGCTAGATATGTGTTAGGTCGAGCAGGATCTCCTGGTTCATCTAAAACTGGCTCTCCTGGATCACCTAACCAAACATCCAATTGATCATCCTCCTCAAATATATGACTGAGGTCTATTGGATCGAATGGTGCATCGCCCCTCCGAACATCCTTAGTAAGCTGTTTAAGTCGTAATCTCATATTGTAATGTGCATACACCAATCGCTCCAACTTCTCGTAATTTAACCGGTTACGAGGCTTTGAATGAATCAAGGAGAAGGTGCTCCAATTTCTTTCACAGCCGCTAGAAGATGCCGTTTGGGATAGAACTCGTATAGCAATTTTCCTTAGATTGGGGGCATCCATACCATATAGCAACCACCATTCAGCTGCATGAGGCATTAGAATCCTATTAGAATTTCATTAGTCTAATAAATCAGAAATATTTTATACTACATTAGGAACTGAATTACCTGGATCAGTCTTCTTCCTTCCTGTTATTGTCATCGTATCACCAAACCCATACATGGCATCTCGAAATATCTTACACTATAAATAAAGAAGTGGAGTGTCAAGTTTATTCCAACATATATACAACACAACTCATAAGTACATTTATTTATATATTATATTGGCTTTACCTCCATGAGTGCTGCAGAAGCTTTAGATGAATCTCTCTCTAACCTTTGCACAACGTTCTTCAGGGATGTTATCAATGACTCATCAGTGCTGATGTTATTCGCATAGTGATAGACGGGATTAAGATAATAGGCTGTTTTAAAAAAATATATATGTCAGGTTAAAATGCAAACGCTAATACCCAATACGACAGTAAATAAACGAGAAATGAAATGTTACCTGCTGCGTGGATGTCATGTAAGAGCTGTTTATCCCACCTCGTATCTATAATTTTACAATAGCCCTTATAAGACCTCGGGACAGCTGCCCGAATTGCCAACTTTGACAATCTCATTCCCTCGTACACATAACCCATCGTCGCTTTCTTGTCCCCATCAACCATCTTTAGGACCTTTACAATAGGCTCGAGTATCTCTACCACTTGACGCGCATTATCCCAGAATTGGTTACTACAGATAATTTCTTCTACCCTCTTCGCATTAACAGTGCCACTATGTGCGTATTCATTCCACCTATCCGATGTAAACATCCTCTTGAGTCCTGTCTTCTGTCCTACAATACTCTGAATGGCAATGAAGTTAGTAGCAAATCGAGTGATCCCTGGCCGTAGTAGCTCCCCAGTGGTGTGCTCTCTCATTAAACTCAAGACCCAGTTGTGATTATATATATAATTTGTTATCTTTCGGGCTTGTTCGACCACCCCCTGTACCAACTGTCTCTCTCCAATCTCTTTCAACATCAAATCGATGCAGTGAGCCGCACATGGTGTCCAGTAAAGGTGCTTCCTCTTTGTCATTAATAGCTCACCGGCCTTTTTGAATGACGACTGGTTGTCTGTGACAACCTGCACTACATACTCCTCTCCAATCTCCTCTATGACATCGTCAATTAACTGATGGAGATAGACATGATCTTTGATGAAGCTAGATGCATCAACAAATTTGTGGAATATTGTCTTTCCATCACAATAAACAAGGAAATTAATCAGTGATAACCTCGTTGGCCCGGTCCAACCATCGCACATGATAGTGACCCCGTAGGTATCCCAATTCTTCTTAAATTGCTCGATGTGCGTGCGAATCTCAGCAATCTCCTCATCAAGTAATGGACCAGTGATCTCATAGGGGCTAGGTCCCTTTATGCCTGACCCTCCTTTTTGGATCACATCTATCATGTTCTGATAATACGGAGATGACGCGGCATTAGCTGGAATGTGATTAAAAATGAAGAATTTTCCAATCGCTCTCTTCACTTTATTTGCTATACTCCCTCCAGACCACGTTTCCTTAAGCTTCTTTTGAGATGCCCCCTTCTCCCTGTACATGTGAGGGTCTATCTCCTCAATGCTCAGACCTGTACCCTTCCTGGACTTTGATTTTAACAATGTCGAAACATACCGATCAAATGTCTCGCGTATGCTCTGTGACCTTTGTATCCCACCTCTCCTTCTCATGCTTGAACCCCCGACCTCACGCTGTGAACCACCAAAACCATGCCTAGAACCTTGGAATCTCTGCATGTCCTCTTTATCCCTTGCCTCTTGCCTAGAACGCCTCATGGCTGTCTCTAACTGCTTCCTCTCGAGTTGAGTCATACCATCACCATCACCATCACCATCATCATCAGGATCATCATCATAACCCTCATCATCATCATCACTGTTAGCACCATGTCCCATCAGTGTAGCCCTAATGCCTTCCGTCTCCGACGCTAATCGTTGCTTCTCAACTCTGTTCTCTTGTAGATGTTTTATCATTGCCAGACTAATCTCTCTCGGGCACTTAGGGCATGTGTGAATATTTGTTTTTACACCCGCCAAATGTTCTTTGAGTCTAGTGATCCCACCACCTTTAGACAAAAATCCACAATAGTTGCATCGTATAAGATGCCTTGACCCGTCTACAGATTCCCCATACTGCCACCCTATATCTCTGAGACGCTCTTTAGGTTGAGTCGCAACAGTTGCTTTACCTTTGTTTTTCTTTGAGGCCATGTCAAACTGTCAAAGTGAAATCTATGTAAAAATAATTTATGAAGATTAATATGTATCATTAATGGTCACTAAAAGGGACACATGTCTAATCTTGGTTTTTAGAAATAAATATAAAAAAAAAAACTAGAGTAAACAATTCTTAACCTTATGGTGTATTTAATAGACACATGTCTAACTCTAACCTTGGTTTTTATTAAATTGTTTTAGATGCCTTAATCAATTTTTTATTTATTTGTATTTTGATGAGATCATGTTTTTACAGGATAATGAAGAGGAGATTGTTGAATTATCGGAAACCCTGCATCAAGAGAAAAAGAAGAGGACTGTAATTTTATTCGGATGTAATAATGTAATATAATTTTTTATTTTTTTTTTTATGTAAACAAGCAGGACCTCTATGTCCCATGCCCTAATTGTAACTTTTTTATCTTTTTTCTTTTTCAATAAATTCATTTAGTTCTTTTAATTAACAAGTGGTAAGGATATATTTTTTAAAAAATATATCAAGCTCAATGTGGTGTTGTATTTGATTATTGGGTTCTGGGTTGTTCAAGGTTTGTTGACTTTTCCTTCTTTTAGACTTATAGTTTTTATTTGCTTGTTTAAATAAGATGAAATCATGGGCATGTGTTATTGTTGGGTTGTTTTATATAGGTAGCCAATGTAGTCAGCTGATTATCAATTGTTTTATTCTCTTATGTATAGTTTTGTGTGTTGAAGTTTATAAAAGCGAGCTTGATTTTGCTGGTGCTCAAAAGTTGTGGCTGTGCATGTGAGTGTCCATGTGTAACTCTAATATTTGTTTTTAAAAATATATATAAAAAAAATTAACTAGAGTTAAAAAATTTTAACCTTAAGGGTGTGATTAATAGTCACTAAAAGGGATACTTGTCTAACTCTAATATTGGTTTTTAAAAATAAATATAAAAAAAATTAACTAGGGTTAAAAATTCTTAACCTTAAGGTGTGATTAATAGTCACTAAAAAGGACACATGTGTAACTCTAAAATTGGTTTTTAAAAATAAATATAAAAAAAATTAACTAGAGTTAAAAATTCTTAACCTTAGGGTTGATTAATGGTCACTAAAAGGGACACTTGCTAACTCTAATATTGGTTTTTAAAAATAAATATAAAAAAAATTAACTAGAGTTTAAAATTCTTAACCTTAAGGGTGTGATTAACAGTCATTGGTTTTTAAAAATAAATATAAAAAAAAATTAACTAGAGTTAAAAAATCTTAACCTTAGGGTATGATTAATAGTCACTAAAAGGGACACATGTCTAACTCTAATATTGGTTTTTAAAAATAAATATATAAAAAAAATTAACTAAAGTTAAAAATTATTTACCTTAGGGTGTGATTAATAGTCACTAAAAGGGACACGTCTAATATTGGTTTTTAGAAATAAAAAAAATAAAAAATTAACTAGAGTTTAAAATATTTAACCTTAGGGTTATTTTTTTTTAAAGATCAAACCCTAAGTATCAATGTATCTTAAATCTCATTTTGGCGAAAGGTTAACACCACAGTGCCACACATACATTAACCTAAAAAAAAAAAACACACAACACAACACATGATGTGTAGAGTGAGTTTAGCAAACAACAAATATGATGTGTAGAGTGGGTTTAGTAAACAAACAACACATGATGTGTAGAGTGAGTTTAGCAAAGATCACCTAAAATGTGTACAGTGAGTCTAGCATACCCTTTACATCTATTTAATAAAACTTAATAATACAGAAGCTTACCTCTTACGCAAGAGTCTGAGACTCTGTTTGGCTGAAAGGGGCAAAGGGCTTGCTCTTCTCTTCGACTTCTTCAAGCGATGGAGATTGCGACGACGGCAATGGCAACGATCACCGGTGGAGGCACAGGTATGTACCCTAGACTCCATAGTATCCTCCTCCTTCTCTAATCTCTACTCAGTACCACAAATCTGAATTTTTTCCTTTTTTTTTTCTTTTTCTACCTCTCAATCTCATTCTCCTAATTTTCTCTTCAATTTTTTCAATACTTATAGAAATTAGAGAACCCATTCATCATATTCACGGGTTTACTGTTTAACCAAGAACCTATAGCCTATAGGTTTTAGTCTTGCAGGTTCGTATGAGATTGCAATCTCTTTAAATATTTTCTAGATCTTGATGTTTGCAGTAGCATCCGTGCGAATCGTTTTTATTGATTGATGGTTCTCTGCGTCTGCAAACTTTCTCCTTTTTTTTTTCTCTGTTGAAAGTTGAAACCCTTCGTATCGTACTATATCGAGCGTATCGCACCGTATCGGTACCGTATCGGTACCGATACATCCGATACGGTCGATACGTTTACGATACTCTGGAAAAAAAAATTTCACCCGTATCTTCATATCGGGTATGTGAAAAACCGGTACGTATCGGCCCGTATCGGCCGATACGTATCGATATTTTGAACTATGCTAATGACATGTGAGTAAGACATGCATTAATGAATGTTTATTATGTCCATAGCATTATCTTCTGAAAGACTTGCAGGCTAAGCAAACTGCACATGAAAACAACCTTGTAGACCATACCAAGAGCTGTCAGCGAGCAGAATGGCATGTACAACCGTCCTTCGCATGTAATGACACTTGGACAATTCTTTACCTATAAATATGTGAACTGAAGAAGACAAATGGGCCTTTTTTGAACTCTGAAATCTCTGAATTCATTGATATTTTTTGTCTCCCTATTCAATTGGTTTCTGACTTGACCAAAAACACATGGAATTAGCGGCGGTTGTGAGAGAACTTTTCCCCCACAATATCTATGGAAAATAATCACCTCCTCGGTCGACACGAGGAGGTGTGTCTCAGCTCACCTTTCCTTGCCACGTGTCCCTCTATTAACTATCTTTAACCTGTGGTTACTATTCATTCACCCCTAAGGTTCATCCCTCTTCTCTTGATTTTTAGAAAAATAAAATATAAAAGAGTTAAGCACCGTTTTGTCGCCCTAAACAAAAAATATCACTGCTTAAGGCATGGTTTGAAAAAAATTACCGAAAAGGGTATGCATTCCAATTTTACCCTTATAGTTTTCGGTTTTTATATGCATAGCTTAAGGGTAAATATGTCAAATGCATGCCCTTTCTAGTAATAAAAATACAAATGATGCCCCATTTGATAAATATGTCAAAAGTATGCCCTTTTAGGTAATAAAAATACAAAGCATGCCCATTTAGGTGAAGCGCCCTAACTTGACCCGAGTTTATGGCAGGTGGAAGGGCGGCTTTGTGAGTTCGCTCCTCCACTGAGGAGGGACTATTGCTCAATTTATATAAACCCTCTATGGGGTCATTGTAAATCATCAAATTCTATCAATAATATTCAGTTTATTCACACTTTGCAACTCACCAGCTAGTAAATTTACCAGATTCTAATCATCACTAATAAAACAAGCAAATCATCAAGTTTCATATTAAGTAAGAACAATAATCAGGAAGAACAAACTGAGAGAAGAGAAATCAAAGATCGCTCTTACTTTTTTCTGGAGAAATCGGTCCCAGATTCAAGAAATCCATGGCGAACTACAGCGACCTTAGAAGTTTCAAACGGATAGATTTGAGAACTATATCCAAGATCGAAAACCCTAGATCGTCGGAGACCGAACGAAGAGACAAAGGCGCTGGAAACGGCCATGGGAGATATTCCTTTCCTTTCCCTTCTCCTCGAAATGTGTTTCTCTCTCTGGCTGATTTATTTGCAGTTTCTGTGTTGTCATCTCAGCTTGGATATCGTCGGAAGTGCCACACTACTGCTTCACTTTGGTGGGACCCACGTGGGATTGTTATTATTGGATGCCACATCGGATCGCATTGCGGGGTGGTGTAATAAAAGGGTTCGGATTTGGTCTCGTCCGTGCCCGACCAAAACTGTCTGGCCCATCTCTAAAGAATAGTGA
Organism: Tetracentron sinense; assembly: GCA_015143295.1. Taxonomy (NCBI): domain Eukaryota; kingdom Viridiplantae; phylum Streptophyta; class Magnoliopsida; order Trochodendrales; family Trochodendraceae; genus Tetracentron; species Tetracentron sinense. The sequence continues at coordinate 13,916,662 of CM026563.1, forward strand.
TTTTTAACTTTGGTTAAAAAGTCAGGATATTTCTCAAATTGCCTCTTTAGTACGTGGTTCTTCCCTAAATAACCAAGTTTTAAAAACTCTTCTTTAAATGCCCTCACACACATATGCATCTATTCGTACATGCGAACTTTTCTCATTTTATCCAAATCATTTGAAGAAAAGACTTTGGATATCCTTACCTCATTTCCGATGATCGAGTTCTTCGTTCCGACCCTATTTCCGACGAGAGAACTTCGTTCCCACTCTATTTTCGGCGAGATATCTTTGTTCCAAGAGCGTTCTTTCTATGTTCTTTTCGTGAAAAAATGTCATTAACCGAAGAACAACCCTCATTTTCGAGTTTCTTGTGTTTTAAAAAAAATGAATTCAAAAAAATCATTGTATGTATGATTAATTTATGGAAAAATGTTTATAATCATTGTATTTATGGTTCAAAACCTTAAATTTCATGTTATATATGTGTTTACATGTGTTTTTTTCCATTTTCTATGACTTACAGTCATGTTTTCAAGCTTGAAGACGACGGTCGATGCATTTTGCACGGGGTTGATGCATAAAATATACGAGGTCGATGCATTGTATCAACCTATTGCATTGTGTACGCGGTCGATGCATTTTGTACGAGGTCAATACATAAAATGCACGAGGTCGATGCATTAAATCAACCTAATGCATTTTGTACGCGGTCGATGCATTTTGCACGAGGTCGATGCATTGTATCGACCCTGAGCGCAAAAAACATTAGGAAACTTAGATTTTTGCGATTTTTTATTTTTTATTTTTTTATTATTATTCTTCTTTCAAAATCAGTATAGATGGTAATGAATGGGTATTTGGAAGATGAGGGGAATGGGTGAGCTTCATTCATCTCATCCACGTACGTATCTTCTTATTCTTCTTCTTTTTCTTGGAATGAAGAACTATCGCCAGAAATGAGGTGAGAACGAAGAACTCTCGCCGGAAATGGGGTGAGAACAAAGATCCCTCATCCACAAACCTAAATCCCTCTTTTTCTTCTTTTTCTTTTAAAATCAGTGATGGGGTATTTAAGACTTTTCATAAATTCTGAATTATGGAAAATGGATGATAAGGCCATTTAGAGAAGAGTTTTCAAAACCTAGTTATTTGGGGAAGAACCCCATACTAAAGGGGCAATCTGGGAAAAACCCCTAAAAAGTTTTAATCATTTTAATTAATTATTTAAAATATTTTTCTAAAAACCAACGTTACATGGTCAATCTCTAAAGATTAGTGAATCTAAAACACAGTTAAGGGAGTGTTAAAGAGGGACACGTGTTGACCTGTGGAATAAGGTCTGTCAAGGGCTAGATGAAAATGATTTCCAATCAATTGTGATTGAATCGAATGTGTCGTGAACAGTTTGGAGGATTAAAAGATGAAAATTTTAATATTCAATTTTTTTTCTCCTCCCATCAATGAACTCGAGTTCAATGGAGCAATCGAACTGTGATCCGATCTCTCACCAAGGAATCAAATTGTTGCCTTTCGGCCCTTTCCAATGGCCTTAGTGTTTAAAGGTCGGGCTCAATCTCTCTTGCCTTATTTAAACAGCTGTTAAATCAGGACAAGACTATGCATCCTGAACTTTAAACAAAACACTCAAGGCAATAGCCGGTTGCTTCCTTCAACTAATTGCAAATGACGGATCATCTCTAGTAGTCGCTAGCACATGGTGCCACATATCTCTCACGTTTACTAAGTATTGTGCACGCACACCAACACCCACTCTCATGGTGCCACATATTCTTATAGATCGTGGTGTGTGTGCACAATACTTAATAGGGGTGTGAGATATCGACACCATAGGAGTAGGGGTGTATCCGAACCAAGCTAGCTCGAAGTTCAGCTCAGCTTGATGAGCTTGAAAAATAGGCTCGATCAAGTTGAATCGAGCTATTTTTTTATTTTGAAAATGTATTCAAGTCGAGCTCAAGTCAAAGCTTGTTTGATTCGGTTCGATTGAGCTCAATTCGACTTGAATATTATATAAAAAATAATATTATATATATCATTATTATATGTATAAGTAATATAATTATTATACATATAAATAATATAATTATTATATATTTATATATATAACAATAATATTATTATTTTTATTTAAAAAAAAAATTTAATAATTCAATCAGAGGTCAAGTCAAGCCGAACTCGAACCCAATCGAGCATATTCGAACCGAACCGAACTTGAGCATAAATGAAAAAATTTCAAATCGAGCCAAGCAAGTAAGCCCGGCTCGAATACACCCAAAATGGGAGTATGGTGCTGGCGTGGAGATCGAAAGGGGTTGGAACTCTACAATCTCTTAAGATATTAAGATTTTATTTGTTTGGGTAATTGGGAATAGCAAAAATATTAGATTTTTGGAAGTGATTTAAAACTCTCCTTGAAAATCCAAAGGTGCAAACACAATTCTAGGGCCACTTAGGGTGCGTTTGGATTTATGGAATTGAAGAACGGAATTGTCAATTCCATGAGACAATTCTAATTTCATCGTTTGGGACACATTATAAATAAGATGGAATTAAGATTTTCTAATTCCATAGAGAATTCAAGCAGTGATTTTAAAGACAAATTTATAAGATTCAATTCCACAGTAAAATGGTCTTATTTGACAAATCCACGCTGCTGTGGAATTTAAAAACAAAAAAGAAGCCTGATGGTTTCATTTCTCCAGGAATTTAATAGTGCATCCAAACGATAGAATTTTGAATTTCGTAAAATTTAATTCAGTATGTTTTAATTCCATGGAATTCAATTCTTTGGCTCAATTCCAATTCCATAAATCCAAATACACCCTAAAGAATAAAGTAAACTGTGAACCATTTGATTTTCAAACGTGAGACTGTAATCTGATAGTACTATCGAGAGTTTTATCACTCTCTTCCCATTCAGGTTGAGCTCAAATCCTAGAAAGAAACACAATTATTTGTGGCTGGAGGCAATGTAATAAGTAGCCCTACTAGGTGGTTGGTGTCTCATCGAACTTTTCTTAAAACCGCCCCCAACCACACACAATGGATATTCTCTTTGTTTTGGTAATGGCAACAACAATATGATTGAAAAATACCCACTCAAGTTTTGCTCAAAACTTACAAAGTGATTTGACTCCAGATATTTTTTTGCCGTCGGGTCCACACAGTAATTAGAATGCAACAAGTGGCCCTGATGCGAGGAGTCCTATAATTTTTTCCTTATAATCCTTTGGACCACCCAAGGAACACTCATGCGACTTGAGGAAAAAAAAATCACCTCCTTCGTCTGTGACGCGAGGAGGGGGCGCCTCGGCTCCCTTTTCTAGGCATGTGTCCTCTTTTAATCTCTTTTAACTTCTTTTTAACTGTAGTTAAGTTCACTCTTCCCTACAGTTCACTCATTGCCCTTGAGTTTTAGAAAACTAAAAAAAAAAAAATTAACCCCACAGTTAAATACATTTAACCCGAGTTCATGGGTAGCTTAGTGGAACAAATTATTGCTCTTTTTTCAAAACCCTAATTGAGAGATTTAAAGATGACCCGGGAATTATAGAGCAACAGTTCGCTCCACCGGCGAGGAGTGAGCTATTGCTCCTCGCTCTCACAAAGCCAACTCAATTCTTATGAACTCTAATTAATATTTTTTTTAATTCTCGAGTTTAAAAAATTTATTTTATTTTTTAAAAAATTAAGGGTAAATGAGTGAACTTCAGAAATGAGTGAATCTTAACCACAGTTAAATATAATTAAAAGATGGACACATGGCATTAAATGGGGACCGGAGATGCACCCCGATCCTGGCATCAGGAGGAGGACGTGATTATTTTCCGGATTTATAAAAAAGTTGATGGGACACGCACAATAAAAGAAAAGCATATGTGTTCCTTGTGTGGTCCCGGGTGTGAATTTGTCTACCTAAGACAAATAAATCCATAGGGTAAGCGCCGTGAGTTGGTTCTCTGTCACACTACTACTCCAATAAAAATTTCAATCAATGGAAGTTCTCTCCTTAAAGCTCTTTGTAAGGGTTGGCACATTGTGCTCAATCTTTTTTTTTTGTATGAATGAGTTTCCCTTCCTTTTTGGACTCTAATCCCTTCTTGCCTAAGTCTATTCATTGCTTTCAATAGTTTCAATATTTATGGAGTGCAAGACTTCATCTCGTAAGCCATTTATTTTGGTGTAGGAAGAAGCCATGTGAGCCTCCTAGGTGAGAGTAATTAAATAACTATCGAAAAAGGCTTTTTTAGGCCTTCTCTCCATGGTTTTAACCCAAGACAACCTCCTTAAGGAGGGCACATCTTCCACATTCGTAAGAGGTCGTGAGATGTAATTTATCCATAGATCGATCATTGTTTTGTTAGCCATCATAGGGCCCCTTTGCGACCACCATAGGTACGGCTATGTGTTTAAAATGTGTTAGATGATACCTTCAACCAAAAAAAATTAAGGCCTATGGAAGCCGGTTCACGCAGACTGCATCTACTAGTGCATGATACTTACATTTGTCATTTAATAGATCGAACCCAATAGCACGAGCATCACTATCTATATTAGTTGTCAGTTGACCAAAGTGGGGATCGGATTTGGTTTGGCACTCGCTCACCCAAATCCATATGCTTTAGCTTCTGCGTGCGACATGTGGCATTGCGTGGGCGGGAAGCTAAAAATGTAATGTGAGGAGGGCGTTTACTGTAATTCTCTGATAGGTTTAAAAAGTAACAATATTTTATTTAACTTTTAAAAAAACTTTACTTTCTCTCTCTCTCAGTTTGATTCGAAGACGTTGTAAGCCAGAATACATTCTTTCTCTCATACGAAGAACAAACCAAGTGAAGAAGACACGCTCTCTTGATACAAAAGACCAAACTAGGTGAATAAGACTCTCTCTCTCTCCCTCTCTCTCTCACAATAAGAAGACCAAATTGAGTGAAGAAGAGCGTTAAAGGTAAGTGTCTCTGTTAATTTCTGCCTACCTGGTCCATTTTCATTACTCAGAATGAAATTGTCACAATTGTAATACTAATTTGACGATGTTCCATTTTATTATCTGGTATTGTCCTGGATTGACACTTATTTTAGGGGGTAGTTTTTGTAGAGACCCGAATTTCGCTCATGTGAATCTTACAACCATCGAGGTTAGGCTGAATAGGTGCTTAAAAGTTAAGGGAAAAGAGGAAATATCAAGTATCGAAAAATGGTAAAATGGTCAAAGTTAAAAGGTAGGTCGTACTCAATGTTAATAAATTCACTAAATGAATATTTTATCTTGAATGTATTTTGAAATGATTAAAAATATAAAGGTGAGAGCAAGCAAAACAAAATAGAAGAAAAAGAGAAGTCTAGGATTTTTGTTTGAACGAAATCTCATTCGTTCAAACAAAACCAAGAAATCGCACCAAAAACCCAATTCAGCAGTCATTTCCGTTTGAAATGCTGGATTCTCGTTCGAACGAACATAATTTCATTCGAATAAACATAATTTTGTTCGAATGAACCTTTTCACCTAATTTGGAAAAGAAGAAGAAAAACCCTAGGTTTTCTAAGGAAAACTATTGGAGGAGCAAAATGAAGCTTTGATCCTCCTTCTCATGCTTGGGATTCATCCTTCAAGCCTTCTCAGTCCTTCTCAAGCTCTAGACTACAGGGATTTAGTCTTGTGAGGTCGATACTCTTTACTAAACCTTGTTGTAATTTCTTAGCTTAAATTGAAATGAAACACATGCTATTCTATGATGTATTGAAAAATTTCTTATGTTATTGATCTCTATTGTAAATTACTCATGAGAAATGAAAATGAAAGCATGAAAATAGTGATTTGAAATAGTTAAGTCTTATTAAATGAGTTGAATGGATTGCATGTTGAAGTAAATGGTGAAGATGAAGTGTTTGATGAAATGCCCTATGTATATGATACTAAATTGCTCACGTGGGGGATAATTGATAAAAGAAAAATAATGATGCATTGATTTTATGAAGAGCAAACTGGAAATGTGTGCCTAAATGATATGTGAGCATGTTTAGAATTATGAATTGACAATTGAAATGCATATGTTATGTTGTTAAAGTTTTATTACCTATATGACATTCACAAATGTTATATGAGCACTTGTAAATACATGATCGAGATTTTTTGTATAAGTACGAGTATCCACAAAGCAAAGTAAAGAAGATGAAAGAAAGAAAAGAAATGATGCTATTGGGAGGATGCTAATGTACGTCAGACTAGGTACCGGCACTAGTCATCTGATCTCAAGTAAAACAAAAGAAGAATATGGTATTAGAAGAATGTTAGTGTACTTTAGACCAGTTATAAGCATTAGTCATCTGATTCCAAATAAAAGAATGAAATGATGTTATTGAGAGGATGTTAGTATACTTTATATTAGGTACAAGCCCTAACTACCCAATCCAAAGTAAAATGATGTTATTGAGAGGATGCTAGTGTACGTCAGACCAGGTACCAACACTAATCATCTGATCTTAAGTAAAAAAATGAACAATGATGTTATTGGGAGGATGTTAGTGTTCGTTAGACCAAATACTGACACTAACTACCTGATCCCAAGTAAAAATGATCAACTCGGCTAAATTAAGTAAAATAATGAAAGATGAAAAAATGAAAGTAAAAGATATGAAGAAAATGGTAAAAGTATATAGTTTTTGAAGAAAGTAAAGTATATAGTTTTGAAAAGTATACATATAGATATCGAAGCTATGATTTCTGCATGTTTAAAATGAAGAATGTTATGTTTCGAAAATTGAGATATATATAATATGCTTATGAATTCTTGTTATTGTTATAACATCATTGTTTAATAGTTAATATACGCTGAGTCTCTTCCATGCTCAACCGAACTGTTATTGTTGGCAGGTCCTCCTTTTGACATATGTGCTCCAGCACCTTGGATTGATGAAGAGTACCTTGAAGAAGGTCTCGAAGAAGAACACTCAGAAGAAGACAAAGGCATTGACAAGTGGCCTTACCCAGACTATTGTTGAGCGAGTGAGGGAGTGATGATTGTATATATTGACTCAGACTTTTTTTAAAGTGGGAATGTCCACTTATGACTATTGGTTTGTTAGACTTATTTACTTCGTTAAACTCTTATTTCATTTAGTCTTGTTTATGTTTTTGAAATACAGTTAAGTATTATTAAGAAAAATTTTAGCTTCCGCTTTTTAGCATTGCTTTAAATGCTCTCGTAGGATGGTTTAAAACATAAGTCACGAGCCAAAGTCTCATAACTTCTAGGGGGAGTTTGGGTCGCGACAGTTTTTAAGTATTTCTCTAATGCATGCCACGTTTCATAGGATTATTCCCGGCTTTATGCTCGAGGGAGGTGATTTTACTCTTGGTGATGGAAGAGGTGATTTTATGCTTCGTATTGAAAGATCCACTCAATACAAATATTCAATAATTGTGTTTAGATGAGTACTTAAAGAGTTGAAACTTGCTTAGTGGATTGAACAGAAACTGTTTCCTCTCAAGAGCCTTGGCAACTATGGCAAGAGTTGAGACCTATTCGTTTGTAATAGTCTTGGCAAGTGACAGAAAGTCAGTGACATTGGTGTGCTGGAACATTATATATGAGCATCACAGAGATTACTATTTATGTAGAAGACATATTAATACCCCTGCACCACATGAAGTAGAATGTGAGCATTATGGTAGTGGATCTGGGTATAATGAAAAATCGAGAAATAATGATCATACTCTAATTCTAAAAAATGGTATGAAATTTGAATCGAAACGCATTATGTACAAGTTTTACAATGATTATGCAAGAAATGTTGGATTCGACATTCGAAAAGATTGGGAAACAAAACTAGCATGGGTGTTGTGAAATGTCAAAACTTTGATGTTCAAGAGAAGGTGTCAAGAAGGATGGATAAGGTAATGTGAAATGTCCACGTGACCCTACGAGAGTTCGATGCAAAGCACACATTATAACTGATCTCTAGTCAAGTGATAAATATAAGATAGATGTGGTAGAATTATAGCACAATCATCATTGTGTCTCGTTGAAGGTTTTCATGTTTAATTCACAAAGGAAGATAACATGACAATTGGTGTTATTATACAATCAAAGAAAACGTATGATCTCATGAATGCAGAAGTTAGAGAGGATGAAAATATAGGTTTCCTTCTTATCGACATTAAGAATTATATTCGTGTTAAATGAAAAAGATCTGTGAAGAAGGGAGATGCAGGATGTGTCTTATAGTATCTTCAAAGGAAGGTGTTGAAGATGGACTTTGTGTACAACATACAACTCGATGCCTAAAATAAAATCACTAACATATTTTGTGCAGACTCTAGAATGATGATTGATTATAATTTTTTTTTATGATGTGCCCTGTTTTGACACAACTTATAATACAAATAACCTCACACGATCATAAGCAGAGTATTTTATTTGGAGTAGCATTGATGTATGCTGAGACAATCAAATCTTTCGAGTGGGTGTTTAGGGCGTTTCTAAATGCAATGTCTGAAAAACGGATCAAGATAGGATGATGGTCAATGCGATCCCTATAGTTTTTGCGGACATATCATTGAATTTGTTTATGACATGTATATCAATGTTACAAAGCACCTTAGTCATGCATTTACTTTGCATTTGGTCAGGATTTCAGAAATTTGGTTTATGATTATAATGATGAAAAAAATATTTTTGATGGATGGGATTGAATGTTAAATGAATATAATCTAAGAGAACACATGGCTACAACAGTTAGTTGAAGAGAGAGAGAGAGATAAACAGACATTGACATATGAAATGACAATATTTTGTACAGATATGAGAACCACTCAAATGAGTGAAAGTATAAAGAGTATCTTGAGGTGGTATTTAAGTAGTTTTCATTATCTACTTAATTTTTAAAACATTTTGAGAGAGTAGTGATTGATATAATAAAAGCGGAATTAGATGTTGGCTTTCACATAAAGCACAATATAGTTGAAGTACTTGCGGGGTGTACCATTGTTGATCCATGCAAGGAATGTCTACACTCCTATAAAGTTTAAATTGTTTCAAGGATAATATCGTAAGAGAATAACATTTCAAGTTAAATTAAGTAATTGATATGAGACAATAGTCACATATACAGAAACATAGCAAAAGAAGAATCGTGAATACACAATTACAATTGACAATTTGGAGAACATTTGCACAGGCAATATGGAAAACATTTTCAATAGTCAATTCTTGTAGCTGTAAAAAAAATAAAAATTGAGCTCATGGGAATTTTGTGTGGTCATGCATTGAGAGTATATAACCGTGTGGAGGTAGAAGATGTTCCAAATAAATACATCCTAAAGAGACCAAAAAAAAGATGCAAAGCTTAGAATTGTAAGTAATGTAATGACTGCATTATTCAAAGAAGATGTCATAATAACCTGTCAATGCGTTATAAGAAATTAATATAATTTGAGTATGAAATTGAGCACTGTGGCTGTAGAAAATAAACAAACTTTAAAGTTGGTTTTGAAAGAATTACACAACTTGTCGACAAATGTTGAAGGCATTTTCAGTCAATTGTCCATTATGAAACCTTTAATGGTTTATTCACTAGACACAGGTAACATACTTGTGTCCTTGAAGATGATAGTGTTTAGGTGAAGGGACTATCAATAAAAGAGAAAGGCCTTAAACAAAAATCGAAAATCCAGAATTGTTTAGAGAAGAAAAAAAAATAAGGCAATCATCGGGTCCCATAGGGCATTTTATGTCAACACCTCCAACTGATCAAGTGTTGCAGGTTATTCAAATTGTAATGCATTTTCATTAAAATATTAGTTGAGGTGACATTAAACGTTTGAAATATGTTAAATAAAGTTTATATCAGGTTGGAGTCTCTCATACGTAATTTAGTATTCATTATTCTTTTTTGTTCTTGGCTTTCATTTTAACTAGTAAGCAGCCCCTGTGATACACAGTTACTTAAATATTAAAATTCATTAATGGAAGATGCAAAAAGAAGTTATGAATATAATATTATAAAGAAAAAAAAATCAAATTTCTATAATCTTAAGACCTTCATAATTATGTATAAAAAAAGTTATTTCCTAACTTAAGAAGCTTTCAAATAAACTTATGAAAATGTTTAAAAAATATAAAAATAAGGAAAAATAATGGAGACTGTCCACAACTCTCTAGTTATTTATATCCAAATATTTTTTTTTTCTGAATTCAACGACCCCTAAACTACTAGCAATGAGCATCTACTTCTATTACGTAATACTAACCATACTAACATTCCGAAAAAAAATAATAACATCATATGAGCATTTGCTACTTACCATTGATTAACCAAATTTCTTTATAGTTAACTCCAACACCACTCTCCCATCTCAGATCTTAACCACTTTGCTATCAACATCTCATTCTCTCAACTCCTATCTCTACTCCTCAGACAATATCAACCAGCAAAATCTGATCACAAACACCATGCCATCATTCCACCTCATCGTCCTCTCACTCTCTCCTCACCACCCCCTCAACTATCCAAAACATTACGAACATCCTCTGTTTGCTCAGGCTTCCCACTGTAGCCTCTTCAATAGCTATGTCCGTTATTTCTGCCAAGCATCCCCTCTCCATCATCTAGGATGCCCTTACCAAGGCCGGCCCGTCCACTAAGCCATCAAAGCCCGTGCTTTAGGCCCCCAAAAAAATGAAGGCCACAATGCGTGGGCTTTAATGGCTTTATGAACTTGATTTAGTGAAAAGAAACCCTAAAAAAGGCCCCATTTTATAGCGAGTCCAATTTAAAAAAAGCCCCATTTTGGCCTCCAAATGGCTTGGGCTGGCCCTTAGACTCCACATAATCTTCAACTACCACAATGACTAGAAACTCCAAAAAGAAAACCTACCTAGCAACTGCATGTGATGTGTTGAATGTCTGTATTTTATCTCACCAGTATTAGTTAAAAAATAAATAAAAATTTGCTGATCAGATAACTCATTTAAAAAACATACATACAATCGTCTGATGACGATTGAATGTCCGAGTTACTACCTTTGTTTCAATATGGTCGATTTGTCACAACATAAGCAAAAATAAATAAGGGTGCGTTTGGATTTGTGGAATTGGTAGACAGAATTGGCAATTCCGTTATTAAATTCCAATTTTGTCGTTTGGTATGTATTATTAAAAAGGTTGGAATTGGAATCGTCAATTCCGCACGAAATTGAAGTAGTGATTTCATAGGCTAAATAAATAGAATTCAAATCCTTACTGAGAGGTGTTATTTGACAAATCCACACCGTTGCGGAATTGAGGGAAAGACAATAACCTTATGAAAATCTCTCTCCCAATCTTAAATGAATAATAATTTAATAAATATCATAATAATAATTCAATTTAATAAATAATAATTTACTAAAATAAATAATAATAAATAAATTTATAAATAATAGTATAAATAATAATGATAATAATATTTAAATTTAATAAATAATAAGTTAAATATTTTAATTATTATTATTTTATGTAAATAAAACTTTAATACAAAAAATAATAATTAGAAATTAATAATTATAACTTATAATATTAATTAAATTTTAATATATATATTATTTATATAAGAGGTAAAAATGTTAAACTTAAAATAATAATTTATTACATAAAATAATTATTGTACATTATAATTTTAATAAATAAATTACTTATATAATTATATATCCTTATTATTATATTCAAATTAGACTTTCAAACTTTCATTTAATATTTACTAAATATCTTATGTAAATAATTTTTTATTGCATAAAATAATTACAATATTTATAATAATATTTAAATTTAATAAATAATATCTTAGTATATTAAATACTAATTATTATAAATCAATAAATATAATTATAAATAATACTAATAGGAATAATTATATTTAATAAATATTAATTTAATACATTAAATAATTATTATAATTTTAATAAATATATTACTTATATAATTAGATATCCTTATTATTATATTCAAATTATAATTTTAAAGTCTTCATTTAATATTTACTAATTATATTATGTAAATAATAATTTAATAATAATTTTAAATTAAAATAATAATTAAATTTAATAAATATTTTACTTGCATAATTATATATTCTTATTATTTTATTCAAAATAATTTTGCCAAATTTCATCTAATTATTAGTACCTCCAAATGGCAGAATTATAAATTCTATAGAATTCAATTCAATAGATTTCAATTTTGTAGAATTCAATTCTTTAGGTCAATTCCAATTCCACAAATCCAAACGTAGCCCAAGGGTTTTTTTGTTAGTGGGGTTATTTCTAACATATAGAAGAGTGGCATGGTAAAATCATTTAATACTTTAGATTGCTTACCAAATCTTCCTAATCATTACTCTCTCTCTCTCTCTATCCCGCATTTTGTAAGGAACCAAACAGGGGTGTGTACAAACATAAATAAGCAATTATGCAAGGAAAGGTTAATGAAAAATTAAATGCAAAAAGGTTTGTATTTGTTTTAATAATTTTCGTAGGCACCCAAAAAAGAATTTTTATGATTGTATTTATGTTTGGCAATTGAGTAATTCAAACCACAAAGTATAGATGTTCCAAGAATAGGCTCACCAAGTGAAAATGATCAAATGTTGACCATTAGATGGGAATGCATATTCCATGTTCCCAAACCTCTAATCCCCTATAAACCAAACAACAAAATGTGCCAAACTTTTATAGCAATAACGAAACCCCTCCCCCCCTCCCAAAAAAAAAAAACCCACAAATCACCCATAAAATATGAAAAATTAGCATTCATATACGAGTGCTAAAGAACTAATATGCGCCTAAAAAATTCTCAGGTTGTGTGAATGTTAGTCTTCAACACTTAACACCAGCAATATATCGGGTATGAACAGACATATAAATTTGTGTGCGGCCCACCAATAGTCGTCCAGAGACTACACACTTCCAAAAAATCCAAATTACACAAGGAAAGTGTATGTACTCAAGAGTATGTGCAAATTTCTGAATGAACAACTTTTTCATCTATTTGTTTTTTTAACCATTAGAAAGAGAGCAAAACCCACACAATGTTGTAAATGTAAATAGATGTTACCTCATGACATTCTGGTAGGCAACCGAATTAAAAATCGTGTGCATGTGAAAGAAATTTCTGCCATTCGAGTGGTTTTCATCCTCCAAGAGAGACTTGTTGGGTGGTTCCTTTAATAGAGAGAAAAGTTTTCTTTTTAAAGACATGACCAGGTGTAACAGTTGAACCCTTGGGAAGAAGTACATTTTTTGAAGGAGGATTATATATACAAAGAATTGCCTCCAAAATAAATCAAGAGTTGTGTCTCTCACTAGGAAGGAATTTGTAGAGTTGCATGTGTCCTCCCCTCCCTTAAAATTGAAGAGTTGCGTCCCATTAAATTGAAGAGTTGTGTAGGTGCGAAAGATTAAAAAGAAGACAAAGAAGTTTGAATAGAAAATAACTCTTTAATTGTAATGGTTCAATCCCTGAAATTGCTCTACAATCGCCATGTGTCCTCCCCCACCCCTGGCTTTAAGTTAATATAATTATTGTTGCAACGGTACTTATTATGATTGGTTGTTACTTTTTCAGGGACATCAATAGATGAATGAATTGCATATGTTTTGAAGTTGTTGGCCCTATGATCAAGATGAACGATTAGGGAGAGGAAAGGTTAAAATAAGAAATTTGAATGATAGTGTTTTGAATCATTTTGGATCACTATCTTTTTTTTATCACTATGCGAGGTTGAAAAAAAATGGAATCATTTTGGATTTGGTAAGAGCTTATGAAATCATTTTGGATCACTATTTTTTTTTATCACTCTTTGTAATCCAACTAATTCGCATGTGTAAATCTAAAAATTAGGAAATCAAGGTCCTTGCAGTTGATGAGTAGAGCTTTTAAAATTAGGTTCATATGTAAATCGCTTGTGTGTAACTTTTGAATCATTATACTCTTTTTGAGAGGGAGAAAAATTCTAAATGAAGGCGTTAGCCTAGAAGGCTCCATCAATTTTTCATTTCCTCACTGAGGATATCATTTACAATTAACTAATAATCACGAAGTTGAGAAATAACCGTTTTTTTCTCAATCATTTTATAAAATTGCTACTGCATACTTCAAATCTCTTGCATCTTCAATCATGTACTTCTTTTTCAAGGTTTTCAAAATTTGATAAGCATGGCCGTAATTGCTATATACATTATAAAGATTGTTAGAGCATTAAAATGTAGTGTAACTCACCTCCCCTGAGGCTTGGTGAAATTTCAGAATCCTCTCCTCTAGTTTCTAAAATTACATTGCCCTTCCCAGTCAACTATTAATATTAACATTGTTAACTAAAGTTACCATTTTCCCATTTTACCCTTATTACTTGATTGAGGAAACACGTCTTTACCATTTGAAAACTTAATCAAAGAAAAACATAAACTCTCAAGCCACCACGTGTCTCTTTTAATACCCACTAACTATGATTAAGATTTAATCACCCCTAGGGTTTATTCATCTAACCTTAGTTTTAGGGAAAAAATAACCTTAGTTGGTTATGCTTAACCGCAATTAAAGAGGGCTCTACAAGCCGTCATGTGTCCCTTTTAACACCCACTAACTGTGGTTAAACTCATCCCTAAGATTCATTAATCTAACCTTGGTTATAAGAAAATAAAATAAAAAATATTAATCTTAGATTAATTGTGTTTAACCACAGTTAAAGGATCTCTATAAGCCGTCACGTGTCCCTTTTAACACCCACTAACTATGGTTAAAACTTACTCACCCCTAGGGTTCATCCATCAAACCTTGGTTTTTAGAAGAAAAACCTTATGTTGCTTATGCTTAACCACAATTAAAGAGAGCTCTACAAGCTGCCACATGTCCCTTTTAACACCCACTAACTATGGTTAAAACTCACTCACCCTTAGGATTCATCCATTTAACCTTGATTTTTAGGAAAAAAAAAAACTTAGGTTGATTATGCTTAACCACAATTAAAGGGGGCTTTACAAGCCGCCATGTGTCCCCTTTAACTAACTATGGTTAAAATTCACTCACCTCTAGGATTCATCCACTTAACCTTGATTTTTAGAAGAAAAAAAAATCTTAGGTTGATTATGCTTTACCACAATTAAAGGGGGCTCTACAAGCCACCATGTGTCCCCTTTGTGTCCCCTTTACCGCCCACTAATTGTGCTTAAGATTCACTCACCCCTGGGATTAATCCATCTAACCTTTGCTTTTAAGAAAAAAATAAAATATTAACCTTATGTTAATTATGTTTAACCACACTTAACGGATCTCTATAAGTCATCATGTGTCCCTTTTAATACCTACTAACTATGGTTAAGATTCACTCACCCCTATAGTTCATCTATTTAACATTGGTTTTTAGAAAAATATATATATATATGTATGTACTTGATTTTTGAAATAAATACTAACCTTAAGTTGATATTATTAACCTTTGATTAGAAACCAATTATCATTTATTTTATTGAATTAACTAATCTTGTGTTGAAAAAAGGTAATTTAGACATTTTAAATTATTTAAATGATGACATCATCAAAGTCCATTTATAAAGTAACGGTAAACTTAAGGGAACGGGGTATCTATTACAGACAGCCAAAGTTGAGCCAAAGTTGAGGGGAGGACAGTGTAATTTTAGAAACTAGAGGGGAAGGTTCTGAAATTTCACTAAACCTCAAGGGAGGTAAGTGTAATTTACCCTAAAATGTAATAGTCTTGCCATTTCTCATATCCGGTTTGATTACAATCTTACCAATTCAAGTTGGTATGGTAACTGTGCGGTGCATACAATACTAAGGCAATGTTGAGGGTTTTGAAAAGAAATCTCATTTTCTTGTTGCCAACGCTTGTTGCTGGATTGGTCAAAGGTTCCAACTTCACATATTAATGTCCAACATATGCTATCTTAAACCAACTACGAGTTCATAAGTTGACTTGACAAAACTCATCACCCATTTTATTAATCTATTTAAATAGGAGATTTTTTTTGGGCACATGTCATCATTATCTAAGGGTATTAGGTTAAGAGTTAGGTTAGCATAGGTCTTGCATTCTACTTCTACATAATGTGATTTTGGTATGGGAATCAGGAAAGTCTGTTTATGGCATCTTATTAGATGAGTCTTAAATACAGGCTATAGTCACATTGTTTGACTACTAAGACAAATTTGATGAAACAGCTATTTGATTTTGGAGTAGAGTAATCAAGGGGGTACTTCATGTGCAAGAGCTTTGCAGGGAGGGGGAGATTATTCCAAATGCATTGCTGCTTGTGATTATTTCATTGGAAAGTGATAAAAAAAACTCTCCATAGTACCTACTATCGAGACTGGACTGTATTTCATTTCATCGGATTTTAATGTAGGAAAAATCTCCTAGGCTGCTATCATGGTTGTATTTCACTTGTCTGAGTCTTCCATAGATAGACTATATTTAGACCTGAGATTGCGCAACTAGATTGTATTTCATATCGAAATCTGGAGTGACTCCAAGTTACTCAGTTTTAGCATTTCAGAAGCATTCCAAGAATCTTCCTTGGAAGATCTGGGCTCATATGTATCTCTGGAAACCCTTTCCTCAGTTAAGTTCAGCTTCATCATCCGGGAAGGTAATTCAGAGGCCCATTTGTTGGCTGCAGCAGCTCCTCGGGCCGTCTATAGATTTTTTTTGTTTATCTCATCCATAACAATCGGTCTGTGACTAATTAATTAAATTGATGATATTGATTTAGGTGGTGTTTGTATTGGATTTTTTTGGCCAAAAATCAATTCTGATAAAATTGATTGTGTAGAAATTCATGATCAAATAATCATTTTTTCAAATAATAGTATTCGGGGAATACGAAGTTGAGAGACTCACCTACGTATTCTCCGAACGCTATTATCTGAAAAAAAATGATTATTTGACAATTAATTTCTACACAATCAATTTTGCAAAATTGATTTTTGGTAAAAAAAAATCCAATCCAAACATCCCGCAATCAATAGATGGATGATATTAATTAAGTTTGTGGTCCAACCACATTTATTTTGTATCTTTACTATTATAATGCGAGAGGTATGCGTAGATGATTTTTCCAAAATTCTCAAATTACCCTTATATAAAAACAAAATATAGATTTAATGTTTTACTTTAATTTTTAAACTACCCTCGCCTTTGATTTAATATTTTACTTTAATTCCTAAACTACCCTTTGCCATCTATTTATTTAGAATCAAATCCAATTGCGATTGACCTCGGGGAGAGTTCAATCACACCCGTGGGTTAACACATGCCCCTTTTAATTCCTATTAAATGTGGTTAACTTCTTTCCCTCTCACGTGCATTGCACGTGCCACTAACGAGTTCAATCGGAGTGTAGTTAACTCCTCCCCCTCCACTAGTAGGACTAACGGAGCTGGCGCTCAAACAAAATTTGGGGATGTAGTGACCAAAAAAAAAAAAAAACAAAATTTGGGGATGTCCTTTAATTTAGAGACTAGAGAGCGCTCGAAAATAAAAATCCTTTTTTTACTGTTCTATACTTCTATCGAGTTGTTCTGTTTGAATTTCACGGGGATTCATCGACAAGCCCTATATTTTCGGTTTAGCTAGGGTTTCGAAATTTATCAAGTTTTTTGTTTACTTCTGAATGAAAATTTTGTATTCGTATGGTGATTTATCGAATTTAATTTTGATTAGGGTTTCTTCTTATGTTTTTCCTATATTTGGTTGCTTCGATTTGATCACTTTGTGTATTTTTCAAACTTCGAGACTTTAGATCTTTAGTTACTGTTTGGATTTTTCTCTATTGAGTCTGCAATTTTAATTTCATGTTGCGTTGAGCTTCTAATTCTGCAGAGATAACCGTAGTGAAGTCGTTTCTTTCGCTGGTAGTTCATTTGTTACAGAGGTCGAAGGTCTCCACCATTCATCCATGTTTTATCTTTACTTCCAGAGATATTGTTGCAAGTATCTTGACTAGGATGTACTGAGGTTTTGGCAAACCAAAGATTTCAGATTGATTCCAATTTCAGTAGATTGAATCGGTTACTACTAGCCCCTTTTTCGAATTTATTTCAAATCTACGAGTTATGGCAGGGTCACTACGTTAGAGGTTGTTGCTTTGAGCGACTTAGACTGGTTGTTGACATTGTAACAAAAAACTTTGTTTTTTTGAAAAAAACCGTTTTATTCGCGAATTTTGGAGTTGCCGAAAGATTCTCTGTTTAAATCGCAATTTTTTTTAAAAACGGCGTTTTTCCGAATTATTCGCGATATTCCCGAATAATTCCCGAATTATTCAAAAAATTACTTTTAAAAAAGTTATTTTAATCAAATTGTTCCAAATATTTTTATAATTATTAATTTACTTTTTATTTTGTTTCCAAATTTTTCACGAATTTTCCCCGAATTTTCCCGAATTTTTCTGAATTTTCCGAACTTGATCCCTGCAGAATTATTCCCGAACCCGGACCTTGTCACTAAGGTTGTTGAGTGGGACTCAACTGTAGATTTGAGTTGTTACAGTAGTAATGGCAGGAGGTATGAGATTTCCGGAGGGTTCGGAAGCTTTCGGGAGGGTACTGAAATTGGGCAACGGATGAACTATTCTGGTCCCAATTTGGACAGATTCGAACGCGTCTGGGAGGGCACTGAAAGCCGGATGTTGAGTTCTGGGACCGGTTCAGCCAGAGGGAGTACTACATTGTCAGTGGATATGCCTCCCTTATCTCAGTGTCTGATGTTGGAGCTGATTATGATGGGTGATCAGAAGTATACCCGCCCGGGAGAGCTAAGGAGGGTTATGGGTGTTTCTTTTGGAAGCACATCTAGTGACCATTATTTTGGAGCTGCCCATTCTAGACCTGTGCCTCCAGTGGTAACAGAGGAACTGAACTGTTTCAAAGCAAGTGTGCTAGATGCCACTAACAATGCCAGGTAATTTTCATTCTTTTTACCTTAACTAGGGACTGGACATTAGAATTTTTCATGGACTTGGTTCCAAAATACACTATGTATGCATGACATGTTTTGTACTTTTGTCTGGCTCCATATCCCCGCCTTTTTTTTTTTTTATAAGTAACCATGGATTTCATTAAAAAGAGAAACAGAGATACAAGGATTCACAAAAGGTGAACTTGGAGCATACGAAAAAAGAGAGGGTGTGAGCTGGACATAGGAGACTACATGCTAATATGCCGTATCCCAAAAAGGTCCTAGTTAAGCGGGGAAATCTAATACCTCCTACCCATTTACATCGCCCCTAATTAAAATTCCATCCGCAAGAAGCTTACAAAACCACCGAGTAACTTGCAGAACAGGCGAAGAGATGTCATCGAAAATGTCATTGTTTCTCTCTTTCCCGATGGACCAAGATATCGCCCTTGTATATTGGGGTTACTTAAAGCTTGTTCTCCTAGATCACTCGAGTTCATTTGTTTGTCTGTATATACCCTTGAACACCTTGACAAAATATCTCATCCTTCAGTGCCGGGGCATGTAGGAAGGACCTTAATAGATTGAAAAAAAACTTGGATGTATTCTTATGGACTCACTCACCAAAGCACTCACATGACATGAAGTAGTAGCTTGTCTACTGAAGATATAATGTCTTTTGACCAGGGATAGAATGAAAATGTTGAGTTAATCCATACTCAAATTGGAAAAAGTATTGTGAAGCCCTAAGCTCAAGGAAGCGACAACGGACTGAGCTCTTGTCAAGTGAACGGTCATGTAGGGAAAACTTGTTGAGCAACATGAACTTCATGGTGGTAAGCTTGGCAGGGGTTCATTAGATGAATGTCAAGTTCTCACTCACTCAGTTGACCAAGCTTTTGCCGAACATGAACCGATATCAAACAGAGGGAAGAAGAGAGAACTGCTGTTTGATGATGTTCGCAGTACTGCCTCAAGAGCCACATCAGTTATTGGAAACTTTGTCTTAGGTGGGGCAGAGGGCAAGAGAAGTGAGAGAGGTAGGGATCAGAACAAAGATATGTTGACAAATAATTCTGTTGCAAAAGCTGGCCGTCCGTCATTGGGCAGCTTTAGGGGTGAATGAAAAACCAAAACAAAGCCCAAGCAGAAGACAGCTCAGTTATCAACTTCAGGAGACAGCAACCCCACTTCCCTTCTTACTTTATTGCTACCATTACTCACTGATTCACTGGAACCATGCACTGTTGTTGAGGTACAACTAACTGCTAAATTTATCTGTCTCTTGCAAATTGGCACTTGTAGTTGTGGTAATTCATTCTTTTGTATACTTCTTTGAAGAAATCGTTGAAGAGTCCTGGTTGTTTATGTGATCCTGAAAATTCCTCTCCTTGTACCAAATTACAACCCCGTTTAACAGCCTTTTCCATTCATTGAATTCGAAGTCATTCTATCCAGCTCGTTGACTTCTGACTCACTGTATCAGTACCGGCTTTTTGGGATCTGCACATCTGTGCAAACTGTACACTAACTTTGTTCCTGGAAGAATTTTTAGGCCTGCATGTGCTGCAATCTATTTTCATACAAACCCATGAGTATCAGCATGCTCTTGGATGCAATACATTGATGATTAGCTGTGTCATTACTATTATACATACGTTAAATTGCAACTTTGCAATTGAGCAACTTCACAGTCACGCTTTCCTGCAATCATTTGATGCTGCAATTAAATGAGCACTGGTCTCATGGGAAAAAGTCTGGATTCTCTCTCACATGTATCTTGGGCTGATCTGTGGAGCCTTTTTAGAAACACAAGAGTTTGTGTGCTTATCTCCTAGGTTTGTATTCTCCGGATGGTCTAGAGTGGTTTTTGGTATCTAATGAGGACATCTTCTGAATGTTCAACAATTTTAGCAAGGGAAGGGTAGCTTTCTTCAATCAACGTGGCTACGATATTTTAGCAGCTTTATGTAGAATCGGGAATTGTTCTGGATGTCTTTGAAGGATTCAATGATAGTGACTTGAGCAGTTCAAGATGTTGGCTCCTTCTTCAAATATTTTTGCTAGGACTCACATTGAGCTAGCGTACTATTGAGGGCCTTTCTGATTGTAGTCGTGTGGACTCAGCAAGGAGACCACTCTTGGAGGATCCTCTTTTACACTAAGAGATCTTGGAGCCTGCATGAGCTAGACCTCATCTTCACTTATTGATGCTCATTGTAACACCGATGTTCTATGGCTTGGAAAGAAATGTTTCTTGAGGTACTTGGGCTCCTTATTTCTATTTTGATAATTTCCTTGTTTCAAACTGTGAAATTCTGTTTGACTCTCCATTACCTTCTGTTGGAACTAATAGAATTGCATACATATCTACCCAAAAATGCTGGCAAACTCTTCAGTATATGTCCGAGTTCGATTGGCTTGACAGTTTCCACTTTGGCCATGGTCATGTCCAATTTTGTTCTTTTTTCTTTTGCTAGCTCTTATCTCCGCTTCCGTTCATGAAATGTATATCTTATGGTTGGTTAGAATGGGTTGGGGCTGATGGCCAGGACCACGCCTCACGAAGCGGAGGTCCTGAGTTCGATTCCCTGCTCTCGTTGGCCACCCTCCGGATTTATCCTGACTTTCCTGGTGCGTGTGGAGTGAGGGCTCTGCACGTGCCCGGGGGAACTAGTCGGGTGCTCTAAGAGGCCCGGATACCCTCGTCATTGATGCTATAATTATCTTTTTTTGATTGGCAAATCTCATTTCATTTCATAAAATGAAGCAAGATACAATATCACTAATAAGGAACATCCATAAACAGAAAAAAGAATAGTTTAGAAGCACATAAACATCAGGGTGAAAAAACAGAAATAGAAAGAACTCTCTATACTAAATGGCTAAAGGCAACCCAAATGTCTTGGCAAAATATTTTCACCTCAACAAACTTCCCAAACCCTCATCCGCCCGCCGTATTGAGCACCACTCTAGGATGAACAGATTAAAACCCCTGAATAAATATGAGAGGGGAAAAGGCGAATCCTAAAAAACTCTCATGTTCCTTTCCTTTTGACCACGAAATGGCTCCAAGGAAAATTGACCAAAATGACTCACGAGCACTCTTTGGACTAACTAGAGACCAACAAGATAAGTCGTGAAAGGAAGAAGGAAAGACCCAGTCCATCCTCACTCGAGATATGAAATATCTCAAAGTTCAGACACAAATAGGATAATACATAAGCAAGTGATCCACTGACTCTTCTACATGAAGACACAAAAAATAGCAGTTAGCCATCCTTCGTCTATTCTTTAAGTCATCATAAGTAAGAATTTAATTCAAAAAAGCATTCCAGAGGAAGAATGATATTTGAATGGAGTGTTAGGATTCTACACAATCCAATGAGGAAAGAAATCTGAAGGAACTAGGCCAAACAATTTTAAAAAGTAAAAATGGTCTCACTGAAAATCAACTATTGTTGCCTATAAACCAAATCCTATGATCCCTGCCCTAAGCATAGTTACCAAGTGCGGGTATAATATGACAATGATCCATTATGGAAGTATAAGTATTATACGACAAAAAACACAACAAAAGTGCAGAAAAATTAAAAGATAATTAATAATTATAAATAAATAAAAATTATGATATTAACGAATAACAATAATTTAATATGGAATATGCGTTTAACAAGATAAAAGTATGGCAAACATACACGTATTGTATACTTTGATACGGAATTTGTATATCGAATGTGTATTATATGGTGATACGCATATAATACGTGACACGACAAAATTACTCCGTTTTAAATGGCAGCCCCCCTAAAATTATTATACAAGTATAATACGGGGGTTTGGTAACTGTGCCCCTAAGGGCATGGGGGAGAAGAGCTAAGACAATCTAATAACAAGCAGAAGAATTATGTGCAAGATTAATATAGAAAAGGCATACGATAACCTCAATTGGGATTTCCTGGATTATATGCTTGGCCGCATGAGTTTGGCCTAAAGTGGAGGGCTTGGATGAGGGCTTGTGTTAGGTCGGTTCGGTCGTCAGTGCTCATTAATGGATCCCCCCATGGTTTCTTCCGGAGCTCGTGAGGCCTTAGGTAGGGGGATCCGCTCTCGCCTCTTCTGTTCATCATCGCCTTGGAAGCTTTGAATAAAATGATTCAGAAGGCCTCGCCCTCAGTGTGGGAAGGTTTCTCAATTGGTCAAAGTGGTCTTAATATCTCTCACCTCCAGTTCGTAGATGATATTCCTCTTATGCGAATCGTCTTGCTCCAAATTGGCACTAGTCCGGTGTCTCTTTTGCTTCTTCGAAGCAGTATCGGGTTTATGTATAAACTTTGGGAAAAGCGTGTTGTATGGGGTGGGAGATATGCCCAACATAGAGGAGTTGGCGGCGTGCCTTGGGTGTCGAAGAGGGAACTTCCCGACATCATATCTAGGGCTTCCCTTGGGAGCCTCCTTCAAAGCCAAGTTGGTTTGGGACCTAGTTATCGTCAGATTCGTTAATCGTCTCCAAGGATGGAAGACCCGTTTTCTATCCAAAGTGGGTAAGCTGACTTTGCTAAAGAGCACTTTGAGCAGCCTGCTAACATATTTCCTATCTTTGCTTATTATCCCAGCATTGGTTGCCTCCACCTTAGAAAGAATCCGGAGAGACTTTTTATGGAATGAAAAGATAGACATTCGGAAGTATCATTTGGTAGATTGGAAAACCATATCCCTTCCCAAGTGTGGTGGCGGCCTAAACATTCCTCCCTCTCATCCAGGTGAACAAGGTTTTGCTGGGGAAGTGGCTCTGGAGGTTTGGGGAGGAGGAGGGGAGTTTGTGGAGGGAGGTGATTCTTGCCAGAAATGGTTTGGTTAATAGGTGGCATCCAAAGGCCGGTCTGGGCCCCTTGGAAGTTGGGGTTTGGAAGCCTATTCTTCAAGGTTGGACGGAGTTCTCCCAAACTCATCTCAAGGTGGGAGCTGGAGATCAGGTTAGCTTCTCGAATGATCGGTGGTGTGGGCAATCATCGCTTAGGCAGTCTTTCGGGAATTTGTTTCTCCTTGCCACTAACAAAAAGGCCTCCATAGCAGATTATTTGGTTGGCATAGTGGGGCTCCAGTTTAGGTCCCCAAATTTAGATGTAACCTATTTGATTAGGAAATCCCGGAGTTTCTAGGTATGCTAGCTCGTGTTTTGGAGGTTACCCCATCTTCATCCATCAGGGATCGCCGTGTTTGGTCTTTAGACAATAAGAGGAGGTTCTCAGTGGGATCCTTTTTGCGAGTCATGCGTCCCAGTCCTATGCTATCTTTTCCTCATTAGGCTGTATGGTACCTACAAATTCCATCCAAGGTATCATTTTTCATGTGGTTGGCGGTATTGGATAAAATTTTGACTATTGATCACCTCATGCATAGAGGGTGGCAGTTCGCAAACAGAAGTTTTATGTGCCTACGAGTAGAGGAATCGGTGGATCACTTACTGCTTCATTGTCCGATAGCAAGAGAGGTTTGGTTCTATTTCCTTATGCATCTAGACATCCCTTGGATCTTTTCTGGATCCTTTCGGAGCTTCTTATCTTGCTGGATGTCAGGGGTGTTCTCGCCCCCAGTTGGTGATGTGTCCCCTCTCCTTCTTGGAGCAGTTGTTTGGTCCATTTGGAAGGAGAGGAATAGGTGAGTCTTTGAGGACTCGGCCTCGGAGGCTTCCCGCATTCAGGCTAGGGTGCGTCGCTTAGTCTCAGCCTGGGGTGCAGTCGGAGGAGATTTGGAGGATCCGTGGGGGACTACTTTTTCATCTTGATTGGCCCGTCTCTGTTTGCATGTTTTTGTTGGTATTGGTTTGTATTTCTTTTTGGTATCTCCTAGGCTCACTATTGGTGATCCCGGGCTTGTAGCTCTCCCTTTTCTTCCATTTATATATCTTTTTTTCTTTTGCCGATCAAAAAAAAATAATCTACTTATGTCATATATTTCCCATTCATTCAAATCTCATCTTAATTTCGGGTACCACACCACCCCTCAGTCCTCGACTCGTAACAATCTACTATTGATATTATAAGTCTCCTAAACATAAGATACCTCTAATTAAAAAATACTTCTTGTGTTATTTAGAATGGACTCGCTGCTTTTGCTTTCTAGGGAATGATTGTCATGAACTTGTTCTATCATGTATCTGTGCATTTGTTTCCCATGGTTGGGGCCCGTAAAACATGAAATGAGTTTCTCCTATGTTCTCTCGAGTAAAAGACAAGTATTTCATGGTTCCTTCAAGCCTTTGTGCTTCAACGCATTATGACCTAATTTTCAAAATTGATATACAAGAAATATGTGATGGTTTTTGACTTGTTTTCAACTTTTTTTGTTTCAATTAGTGGGCCTTTTACAATGTGGTTTACCAATTCAGAAGTTCATGGTACTCCTGGATTGTTCATTTTACGAATTTGGAAGTAGAAAGCGATACTTCTCTAGCTTCTGTTTTTGTTTTGGGTAATCGTTTTTGAGTTTTGCTTGATACGAAACATTTTGTGGTTTTTGATTGCTTTGGTTTTTATTTGGTTAGTTTTTATTACCATTTGATTTTTTATTTATTTGGAAAAGGGCATATAATTTGTTGCCGGAAATGCAAAAAGTTTATATATATATATACGTGACGGATAGGCAATTTTTAAAATGCTTCTCGTGTTTGAGCGACATGTGGCATTCCTTTGGACTCGCAAAAAACCCAATGTGTGGCCCCCCTTCCCTAACATGTACAAAAAATTAGTCCACTATCGGAGATGTTTAGGCGTCTGATTGGATGTCAAAAACATTTCCCATTTATCCTAGTTGGTTAGCATTAACCCCTTGGGTTAATAAGACCCAACTTAGGTTATAGTTTTCACTTTCCGATTGGATGATTTAGACTTTTTCAAATGGGCTGATTTTTTGTCACGTGTTAGGAAAGTGAGCCTGCACTTTTTTGTGTGAGCCTAAAGGAGTGTCACGTGTTGCTCAAACGCATAAGCATAGGCATGATTGCCCTATGCGTCATACATATATTACTTGCTCTCTCTCTCTCTCTCTATAAATTTATATATAGAGTAATGCTATTTACTGTTCACACAATGCGTGAATGTAGTAACTGCCACAGATTTTTTTTTTAACTCTTTCATTCTTTAAAAAGAGGGGTAATCTATGCTATTTTGTAAGAGAGAGCCCCAAAATTTGAACCCACTTATGTCTCCTTCTACTCAACAACGCCCACTCTCCTCTCTCTCTCTCTTCATCAAGGTCTCCTTCTACTCAACAACACCCACCCAATTCTCTCTTCCCGAATTGTAGGAAAATACCCCCAAATTTCAAATCCATTAACGTCTACTTCTACTCAATAATGCCACCTCTTTCTTTCTCTTTATTACAATATGACATTTCTTCATAGTTATCGAGTACGGGTACGGGTATAATACAAGTATACAACAATGATTTGTTCAAAAAGTACGGGTGTTATACGGAAAAAATATGATAAAAGTATGAGAAAATTAAAAAATAATTAATAATTATAAATAAATAAAAATCATAATATTAACTAATAACAATCATTTAATAAGGAATATATGTTTACCGTAAAACTATTGCAAAAATACGCGTATTGTATGTGTTTAATGTTGATATTATATAATATCGGAGATATATTTGTATAAGGGCATATATGTAATGTTTTCTCTTAATATAAGATGCTAGTAGGGTTTTTTATCCCTAACTAAGCAATTTACCGTAATCTCTCATCTCTAAACCCTAAAACCTCTAAACCCATTCTCCAACTTTGTATTAGAGCCACAACAAAGGAAGGGAAAGCTTGTTAAAACCATAAGCAAGAACCAAAGGAAGAAGACACTAGGTGACATCACTAGCCGTACGGCCTAGGCTGCCCATTGGGGTACTCTGAAGGTGTTTCTTGGGAGATCTTGATTTTAGGGGATTTTTGAATCCTATTTCATGTGATTTGGTTTAATATTGATGAAGTTACAATGATTTGAAGAAAAAATACAGAAAAATTTCAAGAAAATAACTATTTCAGTTCAAAATTTTTTACGTTTGAATGGGTTGCTGTTCACATTGGTTATTGGTCATGGTTAGACCTTTTTTTGTTAGGAACATATTAAACTTAGGTTTTCTCAATTTGGATGAGTTTTGAAGAAGTTATGAGGATTTTCCCTACCAATTCACTACCATTGTTTTTACTATTTAAGGGACTTTTATGCTCTGCTTATAACAACAACTTAGATCACTAATCTCAATACATTTGGATCATATGTTGACGAGATATTGATTGGTTGGTCGTGTTTCACTTAATTTTCTTCTAAAGATGCTAAAGTTCTTACACCGTGAGCTCTTCCCAACTTCATTATACACTTTATCACCGATATTAAATTCAATCGTGATTATTTTCTTGCACGACGATGCTTTGTTGAGCATTATATTGGGGGCCGGTTCAAGATGGAGTATCTTGATGGTGAGACGCCAAAACCGGCGACCGGTGTTCCTGAGATTGCTAAGTGGAATGCTGAGAATTGCATTATTTTGGGGTGACTATTGAACTCTATGGAACCTCAGATTGCTAGTAATTATATTTTCTATAAGAGTTGTCATGAGCTTTGGGAAGCTCTCATTTAGACTTATGCCTTAGTGGAGAACGATGCTCGTATTTACCAACTCACCCATGAGATTGCTCATTTTCAGCAAGGGCATATGCCTATCTCTGATTATTTTGGGGTTGGGCTCTTCATCGTCGTTGGGAAGAATTGAGCCGTCATGAACCTCTGTCTGAGTTGTCCATTGCTTTTGCCAAGGTTATGACAAAACAAATTGAGCGTCATCGCATTTATGATTTCTTGGGTGGTCTTCGTGCCGAATTCAAATAGTTGCGCACTCTGATATTTGCCACATCTCTTCTGCTCTCTCTTCGATCTATGTACACTGTGTTTGGAAAGGAAAGGAACGCTGTTGGGCTATGATGTCTTTGAGCATTACTCCTATGCCCTCTCACGATCGTACCGCATTTGCTACTGATTTCTGTCCTACTGCAGGCCATGGTAGGGGGACTAATAGGAGTCGTCATGGTCGTGGAAATCGAGGTCATGACCGACCTACATTGGGTTGAAGCTTTGTTGATTAGGGTTTAAGAGAAGGAGATGGAAGGAGGAAGAAGAAGGAAGGAAAGAGAGAATGGGAGAAAGTTACGTTCTCCCCGTTATTCTAGACCTTTATTCAAAACAACTTAAAAGACTTAGAACTTGATAAATGGGCCTAAGGCTCAACATGAAGATAAATAATAATAAGTAGTATGAGAGAGCCGATAATAACAATTACAACACCTACTCCTTGTGCTCACTGTGGTATAGTGGGAGCCTCCAAGGAGAACTAACCAAAATGACTCACGAGCACTCTTTGGACTAATTAGAGACTAACAAGATAAGTGGTGAAAGGAAGAAATGACTCACGAGCACTCTTTGGACTAATTAGAGACCAACAAGATAAGTGGTGAAAGGAAGAAGGAAAGACCCAATCCACTCTCACCCGAGATATGAAATATCTCCAAAGTTCAAACACAATAGGATAATACAAAAGCAAGTGATCCACTAACTCTTCCGAATGAAGGCACAGAAAATAGCGGTTAGCCATCCTCCGTCTATTTTTCAAGTCATCACAAATAAGAATTTAATTCAAAGAAGCATTCCAGAGAAAGAAGGATATTTGGATGGAGTGCTAGGATTCTACACAATCCAATGAGGAAAGAAATCTGAAGGAACTAGGCCATACAATTGTAAAAAGTAAAAATGGTCTCACTGAAAATCAACTATTGTTGCCTATAAACCAAATCCTATGATCCCTGCCCTAAGCATAGTTACCAAGTGCGGGTATAATATGACAATGATCCATTCTGGAAGTATAAGTATTATACAACAAAAAACACGACAAAAGTGCGGAAAAATTAAAAGATAATTAATAAGTATAAATAAATAAAAATTATGATATTAACTAATAACAATCATTTAATATGGAATATGCGTTTAACAAGATAAAAGTATGGCAAACATACACGTATTGTATACTATAATACATAATTTGTATATCAAACGTTATTATACGGCGATACGCATATAATACGTGACACGACAAAAGTACGCTGTTTTAAATGGTGACCCCCCTAATACGCGGATTTGGTAACTGTGCCCCTAAGGGCATGGGGGAGGAGCTAAGGCAATCTAATAATCTACTTATGTCATCTATTTCTCAATCATTCAAATCTCGTTTTAATCTCGGGCACCACATCACCTCCGTGTCCTCGACTCGTAACAATCCGCTATTGATGCTATAAGTATCCTAAACATAAGATACCTCTAATCTAAAAAATACTTATTGTGTTCTTCAGAATGGACTTGCTGTTTTTGTTTTCTAGGGAATGATTGCCACGAACTTGTTTTATCATGTATACGTGCCTTTGTTTCCCATGGTTGGTGCCCGTAAAACATGAAGTGATTTTCTCGTACATTCTCTCAAGTAAAAGACATGTATTTCATTGTTCCTTCAGGCCTTTGTGCTTCAACGCATGATGACCTAATTTTCAAAATTGATATACAAGAAAAATGTGATGGTTTTGACTTGTTTTCAACTTTTTTTGTTTCAATTAGTGGGCCTTTTACGATTTGAGTTTTGCTTGATACAAAACAATTTTTGGTATTTGATTGCTTTGGTTGTATTTGGTTAGTTTTTATAACCATTTGATTTTTATTTATTTGGAAAAAAAACATATAATTTGTTGCCGGAAATGCAAGAAGATTATATATATATATGTGTGCGTGATGCATAGGTAATTTTTCATATTCGTCTCGTGTTTGAGCGACATGTGGTATTCTTTTGGACTCGCAGAAAACTCAATGTGCGGCCTTCCTTCCCTAACACGTACAAAAAATCAGTCCCCAATCGGAGATGTTTAGGCCGTCTGATTGGATGTCAAAAACGTTCCCTATTTATCCCAGTTGGTTAGCATTAACCCCTTGGGTTAATAAGACCCAACTTAGTTTATAGTTGTCACCTTCCGATCGGATGATGTAGACATTTTCGAATAGACTGATTTTTTGTTACGTGTTAAGGAAGTGAACCTGCACTTTTTTGTGTGCCCCAAAGGAGTGCCACGTGTTGCTCAAACGCGTGAGCATAGGTATGGTTGCCTATGCGTCATGCATATACTACCTGACCTCCCTCTCTCTCTCTGAGTAATGCTACTTACTGTTCACGCAATGGGTGAATGTGGTAACTATAGTTGGAGAAAGAGTTTGGAGAATTTAGGGTTTAGAGAAGAGAAAAGAGAGAAAAGAAGAAGAGAGAATATGGTAAATTGCTTAGTGAGGGAAAGAAAGCCCTACCTACTAACATCTTATATTAAAAGAACATTACATATATACCATTTTACAACTATACCCTCGATATTACATATATCAACATTCCCTCCTCAAGTTGGAGCATAAATATTAAGCATGACCAACTTGACAATATTATCCTGAAGTATAGCAGGGCCAACAGGCTTGTTGAAGATGTCAGCAAGTTGTTGAGAAGATGAAACATGCTGAAGAGATAATGAACAATCCCGAACTTTCTCTCGAAGAAAATAAATATCAACTTCAATGTGCTTTGTCCTCTCATGAAGCACAGAATCAGAGCCAGTCTTCGCGGCAATCTCATTATCACAATATAAAGATATAGGGCCTTTAATAGGAAATCCTAACTCGGAAAGGAGAGAACGAAGTCACAATACTTCACAAGTTCCATGAGCAAGAGCCTCATATTCTGCTTTGGCACTAAAGCGAGAAACAACGAGTTGCTTTTTACTCTTCCATGCAACCAAATTGCCCCCAAGAAAAGCACAATAGCCAGAGGTAGAGCAACGATCAGTAGCAAATCTGGCCCAATCGGCATCCGTATAGCCGAAGACTCAAGATGCCCATGTGAGCGGTATACAAGTCCACAACTGAGTTTAGACTTCATATATCGAAGAATACGATAAACAACAACAAGGTGTGAAGCATGGGGAGCATGCATGAACTGACTAACCATAGTGACAGCAAATGTAATATCCGGTCGCATGAGGGTGGGATATATCAAGCGGCCCACGAGATGCTGGTAGACATGAGGATCAGGAAGAAGATCACCCTTACTATCATGTAAAGAGAGCTTCGGATCCATGAGAGAAATAGTGGGTTACACCCACTCAAACTAGTATCACTTAGCAGATCAAAAGCATACTTTTACCGTGACAGAAAAAATTATCTTCTTAGATCGAGCAATCTCTAGACCAAGGAAGTATTTCAGATGACCTAGGCCTTTGATATCAAAGGTACACGCACCAGCTCCTGAGAGATAAAAGAGGAGTCATCACCTGTCAAAATAATATCATCAACATATACTAGAAGTATAGTATAACTTGAGGCGCCAGAGTGGTTGAAGACAGTATGATCAGAGTGACATTGCTGAAAGCCCATACTCAGAACCACTTCATTAAAGTGATGGAACCAAGCACGAGGTGACTACTTCAAACCATTATAGATTTCCGAAGTCTACAAACCTTCCTGGACTCCCCTTGAAGCAGGAAATCCGGAGGGGGATCCATATATACCTCGGTGAGATGCCCATTAAGACAGACATTCTTGATGTCCAACTAATAGAGATGTCAACTCTGATTAGTCGCAAGAGAGAGAACACAAACAGAAGTCAGTTTGGCCACATGAGCAAAAGTAACATCATAGTCAAGCCGTTAAGTCTGAGTAAAGTCGCGGGTGACAAGATGAGCCTTATACCGAGCAACATTGCCATCAAAGTTATGTTTGACTGTGAAAACCCAACGGCAACACATGGGTTTCTTCCTAGCTGGAAGAGGAACCATATCCCAAGTATGATTAGGTTGAAGAACATTCATCTCGTCAACCATTTCACCCTTCCACTCAAGATGAAGAAGAGTGGCACGAACAAACTAATGAATAGTCACAGTATCAATAGCAAAGAGGAAAGCTTGGTACGAGGGAGATACAACTTGATAACAAACGTACTTGACAAGAGGGTAAGGAGTAACATAGGAACAAATACCCTTGCACTGAGCAATAAGCAACTCAAGAGCAGAAGCAACATGAGTAATAATAGGAGAAGTATGAACAAGAATAAAGGCATGTGAAGAAGTACCTAGTGGAGTGGCTTGCGGGGAAGACTGTGGTAAAGGCGCATCGGAGAGGGAACCAGGCGGCTATCGACTAGAGTACGTGAGAAGCTCCTTCTGTTGCGGAAGATTCCCTGGAACAGGTAAAGGGAAAGAGACATTAGGCACAATACAAGGTAAAGGCAAGGAGACGGTAGGGTCAGTAGGAACATGAGAGAAATATGGTACTGTCTTGAAAAAGGTGTAACATCCAAAGAGACAAAGAAGCGAAAACTGGAAACCATAACATCGATAGCCCTTCGATGCACTAGAATAATCAACAAAGACACATCGAATTGCCTTAGCGTCCAATTTCTGACGATTTGGACGAAGATCTTGATCAAAGCAAGTACAACCAAATACCCGTGGCTCAATGAGAAAAATAGGGGCTTGATGACAAAGAAGGTGATAAAGTGAGAGACCATCAAAAATACGAGAAGGTGCCCGATTGATGAGAAAACATAGTGAGAAGGGCCATAGACCAAAAAAGCTTAGACACGTGCATGTCTTGCAATAAGGAGCGAGTGACACCCATTAAATGATGATTCTTGCGCTCAACAACACCATTTTGTTGAGGGGTGTACGGACATTTAAGCTGATGAGCAATACCATGAGTGTGAAGATACTGGACAAAAGGAGCAGATAGATACTTACTACCATTATCAGATCGAAGGGCCTTAACAAGACTACTAAAGTGAGTTCGAACCATAGTATGGAATTTTTGGAATTTAGAAAACACCTCATCCTTAGACTTAATAAGGTAAACCCAAGTGGGCTGGGAGTAGTCATCGATAAAAGTAACATAATAACGAAACCCATCACTAGAGTCAACCGGAGATGGGCCCCAAACATCAGAATGAACAAGCTCAAAAGTAGAACGATATTTATGCATGCGAGAAGGATAAACAATGCGAATATGTTAAGTAAGCTCACAAGTATCACATTGAAAGTAGATGAAGAACACAATTTACTAAAAGTAGGAATCAGAGAACACAAAGTCTTAGATCCAACATGCCCAAGCTTGGCATGCTAAAAACGATAAGTATCATGAGTAGCATCAACTGAAAATAGAAAAAGTAGCAACAACAGCAGTAGTTGGGACATGATTAGGAGCATAATCAGTATCAAGGTAGTATAGTCCACATCTTTTCACGCCTCTACCAACAATCCTCCTCATAGTCGGGTCTTGAAAGAGATAATGAGAAGGATAAAACATAACACAACGATTGAGTTTGGTAGTAAGATTACTAACTGAAAGAATGTTAGAAGATAAACGAGGAAAATGTAAAACCTGAGATATAGAGAGATGGAGATACACAGGAAAATGTCAAATTCCTAAAACAGGAGTAACAGAACCATAAGCCAAATGAACTTTAGCAATAGGAGATGAAGGTGAATAAATGGATTAACCTTGTGACTCACCAGTCATATGATCAGTGGCTCCAGAATCAATAACCCAGCTAGGGGAAGAAGACGATGTAGTGGCAGCAAGTGAAGAGGATAGCAGGAAAGCAGTAGTATCAGATTCACCCTATAGATGAAACTTAGCTCGGATCATCTCAGCAACCTAGACTCTCATGGACTCCAAAGGATCACTCGCAACTACTGAGGCTATAGGCAGAAGATCAATAGCAAGAGTCGTTGTAGATTGAGTAACAGGACGAGATTGGTAACCCTTAGGATAGCCATTCCGACGATAACAATGATCACAATCATGTCCAATTATACCACAATGAGCACAAGGAGTAGTAAATCTGTCACGACCACGTCCACCATGACCTCGATGATCCCTATCAGTCCTCCTACCACGTCTTGGAGGAGGACCGAAATCAGTAGCAAAGTCAGTACGATCCGGAGGGAGCATAGGAGGAGAGCTCGAAGACATGACAACACGTCGACGTTCCTCACTGAACATAGTAGAGTGCACCGATTGAAGAGAGGGTAGAGGAGATTTAGCAAGGAGCTGAGTGCGCAATTACTCAAATTCGGTATGAAGACCATTCAAGAAATCATAAATACGATGACGCTCAATTCGCTTCGTCATAACCTTTGCAGAATCAACGGACAATTCAAAAAGAGGCTCATAATGACTCAATTCTTCACAACAATTCTTCCCCTTGCTGAAAGTGAGCAATCTCACGAATAAGTTGATAAATGTGAACATCATTCTCCACTAAGGCATAAGTCTGAATAAGAGCATCCAAAAGCTAATGACAATTCTTATAGAAAATGTAATTCCCGGCAATTTGAGGCTCTATAGAATTAAATAATCAGCCCAAAATAATGCAATTCTCGGCATTCCATGTAGTAATCTCGGAAATACATGTCTTTGGCTTAAGGGTTTTACCATCAAGATACCCCATCTTAGAAAGATCCAAAATATTAGTGATCTAATGTCCAGAGTATGGCCAGCAATCCAAATTCTTTTCTCGATCAAGGTAATCACCTGCTGACTCTTCCTGCTCCTCCTCGTACTCTTCCTCCTCCCAATGTCCTGGAGCACCGGTATCAAAACTATAACCTGCCGACAACAACGGTCATCGGCTGAGTAACAAGTTACCCAGCGTATATATAAAATCCTATCTAACAATATAACGAGATTTAATACAAACATGGTTTAAGATTTGCATATCATGTAAACATGTAACAATTTAGAGTGCGGAAGCATAATTCAATTTCAATTCTTACACATGATCACTTATGCTTATTTCTCTTGTTTATCTTGCTTATTTTCTTGTTCGTGAATTTATCTAACAACATGCAAATGCAATAACTTAATATAACTCTACCCAGCTCAACAGAGTTTTGCTACGCAAGAAAATTATCACCATTGAATGTAAAAATGGTGATAGAGTGGACAACGAAGTTGGAAAAAGCCGGCGGAATAAGAATTTTAGCACCCATAGGAGCAACTTAAGGTGAAAAATAAGGTCACACTACCGATCAATTAATACTTCATCAAAAATATGTCCATAGGTAGTAAGATAACCAAAAACATTGATTAAATGTGCTATTATAAGCAAAACAATGCAAAAAAGCCTCTTAACAATGAAAAACTGTAAAGAAAGGGGTTGGAAAAATTCTTATAACTCCTTCAAATCTCATCCAAATTGAGGAAACTTAGTTTTAAAATGTTCCTCGCAAAAAATCGGTCCATCCATGTTCAACGAACAACATTAAAATGGTCTCATTCGAGCAAAAAAGAATCTGAACTAAGAGAGTTATTGATTCTGATTTTTTTCTGTATTTTTCATTCAAATAATTGTAACTTCTTCAATATTGAATCAAATCACACAATATAGG
This sequence comes from Tetracentron sinense, assembly GCA_015143295.1. Taxonomy (NCBI): domain Eukaryota; kingdom Viridiplantae; phylum Streptophyta; class Magnoliopsida; order Trochodendrales; family Trochodendraceae; genus Tetracentron; species Tetracentron sinense. Next base: position 13,952,136 of record CM026563.1, read on the forward strand.
ATTCAAAAATTCTCTAAAAACAAGATATTTGAAAAATATACATTTGAAGAACCCAAAACCCAAAAATAAGGCCTAGGCCATACGATTAGAGACACCGTATGGCTAAAAAAGTGGCAGCTAGCTCCTTCTTCCATTTATTGTTGTTATGACTTTAAACGACAATCTTCTTCATTTGATGTAGCTCTGATACCAAGTTGGAGAAAGGGTTTGGAGGATTTAGGGTTTAGAGAAGAGAAAAAAGAGAAGAGAGGAAGAAAAAAGATTAGGGTAAATTACTTAGTGAGGAAAAAAAAGTCCTAACATCTTATATTAAGAGAACATTACATATATACCATTTTACAACTATACCCTCGATATTACATATATCAACAACTACCACAAATTTTTTAAAACCCTTTTATTCTTAAAAAAAATGGGTAATCTATGTTATTTTGTAAGAGAGCCCCAAATTTTGAACTCACTTACGTCTCCTTCTACTCAACAATACCCACTAACTTCTCTCTCTCTCTCTCTCTCTAAACCTAGGTCTCCTTCTACTCAACAATACCCATCTCTCTCTTTCCGAATTAAAGGAAAAGACCCCCAAATTTTGAATCCATTCACCTCTCCTTCTACTCAATAATGCTACCTCTTTCTCTCTTTATTACAAGATGACATTTCTTCATTGTTACCAAGTACGGGTATAGTATAATACAACAATAATCTGTTTGAAAAGTACGGGTGTTATACGGCAAAAACATGACAAAAGTATGAGAAAATTAAAAAATAATAAATAATTATAAACAAATAAAAATCATAATATTAACTAATAACAATTATTTAATAAGGAATATATGTTTAACACGGTAAAACTACGACAAAAATATGTGTATTGTATGTGTTTAATGTTGATATTATGTAATATTGGAGGTATATATGTATAATAGCATATATGTAATGTTCTTTATTAATAAAAGATGCTAGTAGGGTTCTCTATCCCCAATGAAGCAATTCACCCTAATATCTCTTCTCCCTCTCTTTTCTCTCTCTCTTCTCTAAAACCAAAAACCTCCAAACCCATTCTTCAACTTGGTATCAGAGCACAACAAAGGAAGAGAAAGCTTGTTAAAACCACAAGCAAGAACCAAAGGAAGAAGACACACCAGGTGACGTCACCAGCCGTATGGCTGATGTCAGCCGTACAACATAGGCTGCCCATTGGGGTACTCTGAAGTTATTTTTTGGGAGATCTTGATTTTAGAGGATTTTTGAATCGTATTTCATGTGATTTTATTCAATATTGATGAAGTTACAATGATTTGATGAAAAAATACAGAAAAATTCCAAGAAAATAACTATTTCAGTTCAAATAATTTTTCACGAAGGGAGAAAATAACTATTTCGGTTCAGATTTTTTTCCACTCGAATGGGTTGCTGTTCACACTGGTTATTGATCATGGTCGGACTGTTTTTTCTAGGAACATATTAAAAACCTTGTTTTTCTCAATTTGGATGAATTTTGAAGAAGTTATGAGGTTTTTCCTACCCATTCACTACCGTTTTTAACTGTTTAATGGACTTTTATGACATGTTTGCTTATAACAACTTAAATCACTAATCCTAATATATTTGGATCATTTATTGATGAGATATTGAGTGGTTGATCGTGTTCTACTTAAGTTTCTTCTATGGATGCTAAAGTTCTTACTTCGCCGGCTCTTTCTGACTTCGTTATACACTTTATCACCAATATTAAATTCAATGGTGATAATTTTCTTGCTTGATGATGTTCTATTGAGCTTTATATTGGGCCCGGTCCAAGATGGGGTTCTACTTAAGTTTCTTCTATGGATGCTAAAGTTCTTACTTCGCCGGCTCTTTCTGACTTCGTTATACACTTTATCACCAATATTAAATTCAATGGTGATAATTTTCTTGCTTGATGATGTTCTATTGAGCTTTATATTGGGCCCGGTCCAAGATGGGGTATCTTGATGGTGAGACACAAAGCCGGCGACTGGTGTTCTTGAGATTGCTAAGTGGAATGCTGAGAGCTGCATTATTTTGGGGTGGCTATTGAACTCTATGGAACGTTAAATTGCCGGTAATTGCATTTTCTATAAGAGTAGTTATGAGCTTTGAGAAGCTCTTATTCAAACTTATGCCTTAGTGGAGAACGATGCTTAGATATACTAACTCACCAGTGAGATTGCTCATTTTCAGTAAGGGGATATGCCTATCTTTGATTATTTTGGGGCTCTTCGGCATTGTTGGGAAGAATTGAGCCATTATGAACCTGTGTCTAAGTTATCCACTACTCTTGCTAAGGTTATGACAAAGCGAATTGAGCGTCATCACATTTATGATTTCCTGGGTGGTTTTCGTGCTGAATTCGAGCAGTTGCGCACTCAGATACTTGCCACATATCTTCTGCTCTCCCTTCGATCTGTGTACTCCACTGTGTTTGAAGAGGAACACCGTTAGGCTGTGATGTCTTCAGGCTGTAATGTCTTCGTCCTGCTGCAGGCCGTGGTAGGGGACTGATAGGAGTCGTCGTGGTCGTGATAATCTAGGTCGTGGCCCACCTACTCCTTGTGCTCACTGTGGTATAGTGGGACACGATCAAGATCATTGTTATCGTTTGTATGACTATCCTGAGGATTACCAGTCTCGTCCTGTTGCTCACTTTGCTACGACTTATGCTATTGATCCTCCGTCCTCAATTGTCGAGTGATCCTCTGGACTCTATGAGAGCCCAGATTGTTGAGATGATTTGAGCTGAGTTCTATCTACAGGATGATTCTCCCGACAGTACTGATGCTTCATCTGCCACAATTTCCATGCTCCCTCAGCCTATGCTGCCACTACATCGTCTGCCTCCTTTAGTTGGGTTATTGATTCTAGAGCTACTGATTATATGACTAGTGAGTCACAGGGTTATTCCAGTTATTCACCTCAATTGCCTTCTGCCAAGTTTCGCTTGACCGATGGTTCTATTACTCTTATTTTAGGAGTAGGACACATTCCATTATCTCCCTCTCTTTATTTCATGTTTTACATGTTCTTCATTTATCTTCTAACCTTTTTTCAGTTAGTAGTCTTATTACCAAACTTAATTGTTGTGTTATGTTTTATCCTTCTTATGTCTCTTTCAATTACTGACTACGAGGAAGATTGTTGGCAGAGGCGTGGAAAGATGAGGATTGTACTATCTCGATACCGATTATGCTTCTGATCGTGTCTCATCTACTACTGCTACTGATCATGTTTTTCCATTTTCAGTTGATGCTACTATTGATATTTATTGTATATGGCATGCCAAGCTTGGGCATGTTGGCACTAAGACTTTATGTTCTTTGATTCCTATTTTTAGTAAATTTTGTTCTTCATCTACTTTTCAATGTGATATTTGTAAGCTTACTAAACATGTTTGCACTGTTTATCCTTCTCGCATGCATTGGTGTCGTTTTATTTTTGAGTTAGTTCATTATGAAATTTGGGGTTATCCAGTTCCCTCCAGTGATGAATTTCGTTATTATGTTACATTTATTGATGATTACACACAGACTACTTGGGTTTACCTTTTTAAGTCTAAGGATGACGTGTTATCTAAATTTTAGGAATTTCATGCTATGATTGTTACCCAATTTGGTGGTCTTCTTAAGGCCCTACGTTCTGATAATGATGGTGAGTATCTTTCTGCTCCTTTTGTCCAGTATCTTCAATCTCATAGTATTGCTCATCAGCTTACTGTCCTTACACACCTCAACAAAATGGCGTAGCTGAGCGCAAGAATCGTCATTTAGTTCGTGTCATTTGCTCTTTGTTACGAGGCATGCAAGTGCTTAAGCCTTATTAGTATGACTCTTCTCATTGCCTGTTTTCTCATCAATGAGCACCTTCTAGCATTCTTGATGGTCTCTCAACATATCGGTTTTTTTGCCCTCAAGCTCCTATTTTTCCCATTGAATCACAAATATTTGGTTGTACTTGTTTTGTCCAGGATCTTCGTCCAAGTTGTCAGAAATTAGATGATAAGCCTTTTAGATGTGTCTTTGTTGGTTATTCTAGCGCCTCTAAAGGCTATCGGTGCTATGATCCTCAGTCTCGTCGCTTCGTTGTTCTTTAGATGTTACTTTTTTTTGAGATGATACTATATTTCTCTCCTACTCGTACTGTGTCTCTTGTTTCTTTGCCTTTACCTATTACAGGGGACCTTTCACTGCAAAAGGAGTTTCTCACTTACTCTCGCCGCCAGCCGCCTTGTTCCCTCTCCGATGCTCCTTTACCACAGTCTTCCCCCCAGGCCACTCCATGAGGTACTTCTTTACCTTATGTTATTCCTATTCCTTCTGCTATTGTTCCTCCTGTTATTGTTCCTCCTGTTGCTTTTGATCTTGAGGTGCTTATTGCTCATCGTAAGAGTGTTTGTTTCTGTGTTACTCTTTACCCTCTTGCCAAGTATGTTTCTTATCAAGATGTATCTCATTCGTAACAGGCCTTCCTTTTTATGATTAACTCTATGGCTATCCCTCGGTCTATTCGTGTTGCTCTTCATCCTGAGTGGAAGGGTGCTATGGTCATTGTCACAAAGTCGGGGTTCGGGCATAATTCGGCAAGGGTCAAGTATGGAAAAATTCGGAAAAAAAAATTAATAATTTTAAAAATTAGAAATGATGCTAATTAATATATCTAACAATTTGACGAGATAATATACAAAAAGGGTAATTATAATCAACAATAATAAGTTCATAACATTATTTTAACATCAAATTCATTCCATCAAGGCATCAAAATTCATTAAAACATCAACTATTAAGATTAAAAACAAGACTATAATACATGCATTAATAAAATTACTCATTCATATTCATCAATCGCTCAAAAGCATTATCAAAGTCATCAATACCTGTATAATCATTATTCCCAATTTTTTTCCAAGATTTTTTTTCCTTTCGTATTATTCGTTTTAAATGGGTCTTTTTCGTATTATTCGTTTTAAACTATAATACACGTTTTTTTTCTCCCAAAAAATGGGTTTTAAACGCTGTTTTCTACAGTAGGGTATTAATGCGTGTTTTAAACAGTTTTTTGTGACTATGGCTATGGTTGACGAGATAAATGCCTCTATGTCTAATCATACTTGGGATATGGTTTCCCTTCTATCTGGGAAGAAACCTGTGGGTTGTCGTTTGGTTTTCATAGTCAAACATAACTCTGATGGCAGTGTTGCTCGGTATAAGGCTCGTCTTGTCGCCCTTTTAGTTTCGTGCTTTAGGGGGAGTCTGAAAAGGTTGTAGACTTTAGAAGTCTATGTATGATTTGAAACAGTCACCTCGTGCTTGGTTCCATCGCTTCAGTGAAGTGGTCCTTAGCATAGGCTTTCAATAATGTCAACCAAAATTGCGATCGAATCTATGGAAGCTTTAGGGTCAACAATTAATAATCTGAAGATGATCGGGAGGGTGTCGCGATTTCGGGTTGAAGCAAAGATTGTTGAGATACAGGGGGTAGAGATTCGGGAAGGATTCGCCCTGAAGATCACTGAAAGGAATAATCGGAATAGGAGCTGTAGTTTGTGGGTACCGGACGAAGCAATCTTCTGGCTATCCAAAACAATAACGGAATTCATTGATAGTTCCGGGTATTGTTTTCGTAAGTTCAGGGGGAGTAGATGTTCTCTTATGGGAGAGAAGAGAAGTAATGAAAGGGGAGAGTTTTTGTTTGTCCAGTCCTTTTTTGGAGAGGGAGCTGGAGGCCGGGTTTTCATTCCGAAAGGGAATCGATCCAGTGGGTGGTATGCCCTTATGTCAACATTGGGGTCGGGTTCTCCTTCTCGAGAATCACATCCGGTAGGGGGAGAGTATGAAGGCGGAAGGCAGTATAGGAAAATGACGTTCAAAGGATGGAGGGTGAAGCCCAACAAGGGTGTTGAATGTCGCATAGAAAAAGTTGGGAGCTCGAGTCTGGTGGTTGAGTTGGCCGCTGGAGATGCCAAAAATTGGGAGTTGGCGGTTGTATGTTCCATTGGGGGTCCAGAGGAGTCAGATGATTGGGAGGAGGTCACAAGAGTAATCAGCAAATTAATACCGGAGGAGGAAGATGTATCCGTATTTCCATTTGAAGCCCGCAGAGCAATTTATCATGCGAAGAAGGCATCCCACTTAGCACAGCTATGTAGTAGCATCCCAATTCCGGTGGGTCATCGCAATGTGGTAGGATTCAGGAGGTGGTGGCTGGAAGCTAATTCTTTGTCATTCACTTGTTTTAAGAAACCTCAGTGGCTAGCAGTGAAGGGAATCCCTTTTCATCTTTGGATTCCAGGCGTTCTCGGCAAAGTGGGAGCTCTTTGTGAAGGTCTGGTAGAGATTCATCCTTCAACGGCGGTATTGTCGGACTTATCCTTTAAGATTAAGGTGAGTGGGGAGCTTAATCTTATCCCGCGGAGGATTTCAATTGTATATCAATCCATCATCTACCCTGTAGAACTCTCGGTTTGGGAAGTCGAACTCTGCGATAACTGCAAGATGTGGCCGGAATCCATGGAAATCCGTTATCACCGGAGTTGGGTCGTAGCAGAGGGAGGAATTTCGGGAAAGGTAAAGCCAAGTGTTCAATCGGGATTGGACGCCATTAACAGAGATTCAGGGCAAATTTCAAATTTCAAACTTACGCGTGTGGAGCCAGATCTAATCCCTGCAAATACGGGTGGAGAGTACGGTGCCTACGACTCGAGGGAGGTAGCAGGTGAGCTGATCTTCCAACAAGTCTCGAATCGGCGAATACACTCGGCTGAGCAATCCGTGGGGCTCAAGAAAGGGGGACGGCAAGCTAGAAACAGGAAGAGAAGAGCTAGGAGGCTGCGACTTCGGAGGCAGCGTCGGCTAGGAGCATCTGTTTCTCAATCCGGTGGCTTGAAGGTAGCTTCTGAGTTCGTTCAGGGGGTTAGGTCTGAGTCAGTACAGGGGGTTAGGTCAGCTTCGTCGAGGGCGGCCGAGGAGAAGGCTAAGGCGACTGGGCTAGTACCAGTTGCTCAGGAATGTGAGTATGGGCCCAGGTCAAATGAGCCCAATCAGATGGGCAAGACTCTCTCATATGCTGAGGCCCGTTTGGTTGAAACGGATTCGAGTCTTGTGGAGGCCCGACCCAGCTGTGACTAGGTCATTGCTAGTGGATCAGGAGATCCGTTAGGGTTCAACTCGAGCTTAAACCGTAATAATACGATTCATGCTTTAATGACTTCTACAGTCTTCCCGAAGAGTTTGGGGTTTCAGTCGGAGGCGAGGGATAAGGCGATAGGAGGGTCATCATCCATCGATCCTTTGTTCCGGCGGGTGCAGGGTATCCTTCAGCGTCACAAAGCAGACTCCCCCGGTCTTAATTTGTCCCGATGTAGGGAGTCAGAGGTATTGGAGATCGATCGGGTGGATGAGATTGAGCATCAGAGATCGAGGTTGGAGTTTCCAATTGGGGACTCAGAGCTTCTAGCGAAAAACCATTCTGAGGTATCGAAGGTAGCAGATACTGTAGTTCGTCAAAGCAGCGAGGAAGGTGTCATTTTGCAGGAGGTTTCGCCCAACTCTTTTTCCAGTTCCTCATGTTCTTCCCCTCCAGGTCAGTTCTTAGGGGGCAGGTTTTGGTCGGATGATTTTGAAGACAGGGATCTGGAATCGAATACTCCTCTGGTTTTTTCCGATTTGGCCTCCCTTCCCAAATCAGGCTCTATTTTGTCAAAAGTTCGATCCCCGATTTCATCGCAGGGCAAAGCTGAGGCCAAGGGTGATAAGGTGTTGGATGAAGACAGGTGCGAGGACAAGTCTGAGGGTCTATCGGCGTCTCAGGTTTTATGCAGCAGCGAGAGAGTATTTTCCTCCAATTCGATGTTGGGTGTCGGTCTGCAAAGAGAAGTGGTCCAAGATGGTTTCCCTACAAGGCCTCATTCTTGTAATCCCAATCCAACATGTTTTGCGGAAGTGGTGCTGGGACGGGGTGTAAAGAACCAGGTTGCATCTTGCGTGGCAGAGGTGGTTTCTCCTAAACCATCACTACCTCCAACAAGGGGGAAGGAAGTCGTCAATCTGTTGATTCCCAGAACTGTTCCCTTGGAAGGTACTTCCCCATCCTCTTCTTCTATCCCCCCTATCCAGGACAATGTTGTGGATACGGGGGATAGAGGAAGTGTCTTATGCTCATATGTTTCGAATGATTATCCTTTGTTGCATGCTCATGGAGTCGTGATACCACAAGCCAATGAGGAAATTGAGTTAGCTGTAGGGAGAGGTTCATCGGAAGGTTCTAGGGTTCTTGCTGAGAGTTTTAGGAGACCAGAGTCGGTGCCTCGGGTTCCCAATCCTGGCGTCCTCTTTGAGGGGCTTGGGGGGAGTCCTAATGTGTCCCCTAGTTTGAGTAAGGAGGAGGTAGTAGGTTGGATAGTCAACCAGGCTGTCGGGATGGGTAAGTTTTTGGGGCTTTCTCTTGAAGGCCACGAGTCGGCGGCTAGGGAGTTATTCCAACGAATAGAGGGGGAGGTAGTTAGGGGGAGGGTTTTACCCTCTTCCATATCCAAGGGTGGCCGGAGAGGAGCCTCTATTTCGGGGTCGAGGAGATTCTCGGAGTTGAGGCGGTTAGAGTGGAATGTTAACTATGAGAGAGACCGTCCTAGAGGAGTGTCTCAGAGCCCGAGGTCGAGTAGGGATGATAGCGTGTTTAGATGAATAGCATCTCCATTTTATCTTGGAATATTCGGGGTTTGGGTCTCCGGGAAAAGAGGGCGGCGTTGAGACATCTAGTGAAAGCTAAAAAACCATTGATCCTATGCATTCAAGAAACAAAACTAGGAAGTATTCAGGAGTCTCTTATCAGGGATATAGGGGCTAGTCCGAATCCGGGATGGCTCGCTCTCCCGTCTTTGGGGGCTTCTGGGGGAGTCTTGATTCTGTGGGATAAGGATTCAGTGGAGGTTTTGGATTCTGAAATGGGAGCCTATTCAGCGTCTCTTCTTTGTAGGCAAGTGGGAGAGGACTTTCAATGGGTGTTCACGGGGGTGTACGGGCCTTCAGGAAACTCGACTGGATCTGACTTGTGGGATGAATTGGATGATGTCAGTGTCAGATGGGGGGCACCGTGGTGCTTAGGGGGAGATTTCAATTGTATCCGATTCTCCCAAGAAAAGAAGGGAGGAGGTCCCGTCTCGACTAAGATGAGGCGGTTTGGAGATTTCATTCTCCGTCATGGGTTAATAGACTATCTATTGAGAGGCCCTCAATTCACGTGGTCCCAATCCGGTAACAATGCGAGAGCGAGTAGATTAGACAGATTCTTAGTGGACTTAGAGTGGGAATCCCATTTCCCGAATACTATTCAGTCAGTCCTTTCTAGACCTATCTCTGATCATCAACCTATTCTGTTAGACTCAGGATGCTTATCAGGGGGGCCAAGTCCGTTTCGCTTCGAGAACATGTGGCTAGAGGACGAGAGGTTTAAGGTCTTAGTAGCCGAAGTCTGGTCAAACCAGCTTGGTTGGGGTTCGGCAAGCACCAGGTTTGGACTGAAGCTAAAGGTCCTCAAAGCCAGGCTGAAAATTTGGAACAAAGAGGTGTTCGGGATCGTGCAGAACTGGATATCTCAGCTTGTAAGGGAGATTGAGGAGTTGGATGGTAGAGCCGATACTAACGTTTTGCCTCCAGAAGATTTTCGAGCCAGGGAGTCAAAGCGGATGGAGTATGTGTCGCTGCTTAAGATGGAAGAAATAAGTTGGAAACAAAAATCCAGAATCAAATGGCTAAAAGAAGGGGATCGTAACACAAAATTCTTCCATAGAATGGCGAACTTCCACAGGAAAAAGAACTACATATCCAAGTTGAAGGTGGAGGGGGTTTGGAAGGAGTCGAGGAGTGAGATTGCTGATAGCTTCACGTCATATTACATGGATCTGTTTTGTGAATCTGAAGCTTGGCGTCCCCGTTTGGATGATTTACCTTTTGATATTCTGTCTCCATCCCAAAGGGGGACTCTAGAAGCCCCTTTTGAGGTAGAGGAGGTGCTTCAAGCTCTTGGGAATCTTGTAGGGGATAAGGCACCTGGGCCGGACGGATTCACTGTTGAATTCTATAAGTCTTGTTGGGAGATCGTGGGAGGTGATTTTATGGAGGTGATGAGGGAGTTATTTGATTAAGGCCGTTTTGACAAAGTGATCAATAACACTTTCATTGTTTTGATCCCAAAGAAGGACGGTGCAGTGGATCTCAGCGATTTTCGTCCCATTAGTTTGGTTAGCAGTGTGTACAAAATTTTATCCAAGGTTTTGGCCTCTCGTGTTAAGATGGTGATGCCATCCATCATCTCTCCGAACCAGGGTGCGTTTGTAGGAGGCCGCCAAATAACCGATGGAATCTTGATAGCAAATGAATGTATTGATGCTAGGACCAAGTCTAAAATACCGGGACTCCTTTGCAAGGTGGATATGGAAAAAGCGTATGACCATGTCAGTTGGGATTTTCTTGATTATGTGCTAGGGCGGATGGGTTTCGGGTCTAGGTGGAGACAGTGGATGCGGGTGTGTTTGTCATCCGTATCATTCTCCATTTTGCTAAACGGAAGCCCGGTGGGCTATTTTCCAAGCTCTAGGGGCCTAAGGCAGGGAGATCCCCTTTCTCCATTCCTGTTTGTGACAGTCTCGGAGGCTTTGAGCAGGATGCTATCTAGAGCGGAGGGGAGGGTGTTTGAGGGCTTTCCGATTGGTTCCAATGGGCTACGTATTTCCCACCTTCAGTTTGCTGATGATACATTAATTTTCTGTCGAGCACAGAGCGGAGATCTTCTTAATCTCCGATGCATCCTTCGGTGCTTCGAAGCGGTGTCCGGGCTACGAGTAAATTTGGGCAAGTCTGAGATAGTAAACATAGGGGTGGTAACCAATTTAGATAGACTAGCAGTTTGCCTGGGTTGTTCGGTGGGTTCTCTCCCATCTGTGTATTTAGGTACCCCGTTGGGGGCAAAGTACAAAGATACTGAGGTGTGGGGCCCTGTCTTAGATAGAGTTGCCAAACGTTTAGCTGGGTGGAAAGCTTCTTGCCTATCAAAGGGAGGGAAACTGACCCTAATCCGTAGCACCCTAAGTAGTTTGCCTACTTATTTTATGTCGACTCTGACAATCCCGCATTCAGTGGCTGACCAGTTAGAAAGGTTCCAGCGGGAATTCCTGTGGAGAGGTCATGTGGACAAATTCAAGTATCATCTAGTGGCATGGAATAAATGTTGTAGAGCCAAAGAGAGCGGGGGCTTGAATCTTAAATCGTTAGTGCAAGTCAATAAGTCATTGTTAGGAAAATGGGTTTGGCGTTTCGGGGAGGAAAGAGAGAGTTTATGGCGTGCAGTGATCATTGCCAAATATGGGGCATCTTCATGCTGGACACCGCGAGAGGTGAAAGGTCCCCATGGTCAGGGCCTGTGGAAGGGAATCATGGTCAATGGCAACTTAGTGGTACCGTACTCGCGGTTCAGAGTGGGACAAGGGTCTGAGGTTCGGTTTTGGTTAGACGTGTGGTGTGGGAACACTCGGTTACAGGACGACTTTGTTAATCTGTTCATGCTAGCGTTCAATAAGAAGGCATTGGTTAGTGAGTCTTTTGAGAGGGCAGGGGAGGGAGTCGTGTGGTGTCCGAGTTTGCGTCGGGATTTGAATGATTGGGAAATAGAGGACATGACCCGTCTTTTGGAGAGGGTAGCATCGGGCTCCCCTTGTGCAGATCATAGGGACATCCGGATTTGGTCACGAGGCAACCTTGGTCGGTTTTCAGTTAGAGCCCTTTATCAGTCTTTGTATCCTGTTCCCTCTAGGCGGTTTCCTTATAGGATTGTGTGGAATCCCGGTATTTCCTCAAAGGTATCTTTCTTCTTATGGAATGCAACCCTGGATAAAATTCTAACATGTGATCATTTACAGAGTAGAGGATGGCGAATGGCTAACCGTTGCTTTTTGTGCTTCCAAGTAGAAGAGTCTGTTGATCACCTTTTGTTGCATTGTCCTATTGTGTTCGGGATATGGGGTTTCTTTCTCTCCTACGTAGGGGTGGCCTGGGTCTTTCCCTCATCCTTTCTTAACTTCTTATCTTGTTGGCTGAAGATAACAGGTAATAGGGCTAGGGGAGCGATTTGGGCAGTGCTCCCGGGGGCGATTTCATGGATGGTTTGGAAGGAGAGGAATAACAGGGTCTTCGAGAATTCTTCATCTTCTGTGACACGTCTCTGTGAGCGGATCCGTATGGTGGTGTTGGAGTGGGCGGGATTATATTTCGATATGGAAGCCTTGAGGGAGTTGTTAGGGTGATGTATATGGGTTGAGAGCTCGGGCTTCTCTTGGCTGAGTTTACGCATGTGTAAACTTTTCTTTGGCGATGCCGCTTTGTTCTTCCTTGTATCTACCTTTCTTTTTTAATAAAATCTGCTTTACCGATAAAAAAAAATGTCACTCCGATCATACTGTCTTCATTCATTCTGACGCCTCAGCCCGCATTATTCTTTTGGTATATATTGATGATATCTTGATTAACGATGACTCCTCCTTCATCTCTTATGCTAAGCATTAGCTGGGGCGTACCTTTGATGTCAAAGATTTAGGTCATCTGAAGTACCTTTGATGTCAAAGATCTAGGTCATCTAAAGTACTTTCTTGGTTTAAAGATTTGCTCGATCTAAGAAGGAAATCTTTATGTCACAATGGAAGTATGCTTTTGATTTGCTGAGTGATACTAGTATGAGTGGGTGTAAACCCGATAGCTCTCCCATGGATCCAAAGCTCTCTTTGCATGATAGTGAGTGTAATCTTCTTTCTGATTCTCATGCCTACCACCGTATTATGGGTCGCTTGATATATCTCACTCTCACACGACCAGATATTACATTTGTTGTCAACATGGTTAGTCAGTTCATACATGCTCCCCGTGTTTCACACTTTGCTTCTGTTTATCGTATTCTTCGATATATCAAGTCTAAACTCAGCTGTAGACTTGTATATCACTCACATGATCACCTTGATATTTCTGGTTATACAGATGCTGATTAAGCCGGATCTGCTATTGATCGTCGTTCCACCTCAGGCTATTGTGCTTTTCTTGGAGGCAATTTGTTTGCATGTAAGAGTAAAAGGCTACCTGTGGTTTCTTGCTCTAGTGCTGAAGTAGAATATCGGGCTATTGCTCATGACACTTGTGAACTCTTATTGCTTCGCTCTCTCCTCTCCGAGTTAGAGTTTCTGTTAAAGGTCCTATGTCCTTATATTGTGATAATGAGGCTGCCGCGAAGGTTGCCTCGGATTTTGTGTTTCATGAGTGAACAAAGCACATTGAGGTTTATATTCATTTCCTTCGTGAGAAAGTTTGAGATTGTTAATTATCTCTTCAACATGTTTTGTCTTCTCGAAGTGTCCAACGGCTTAGTGGCTAGTCTATACGGTTAGGCTAGTAGGAAAGGGAAGTGGAAAGAGACAAGTAATGTAGGCCTGTCTAGTTTTTGTTGTTTCTGATGCTGAAACGGTTTTTCTTTATCTGTGTGCGATGAGTTTCAATGTATTGGGCAGCTTTCTTCCCTTTTCAATGGCTTGGCTGCATGTACACTATTAGCCGAACTCTTTTTTTTGGGGGGGGGGGGGGGGGGGGTAGCTCTATGTAGGCACATCTAATTGAGATATGAGTACACTAGGTTGCAAAAAAATCCACTCCTTTCCTGAGCGTTTCACACTAAGCTCTTCCATCCTGCCCTGCGTCTCTCTAGGCTTCGCTATTGCTCATGACTGGTATATATATATATATATATTCACTGATAAAAAAAAAGAAAAAGGAATTCTCGTAGTGTCCAACATGTTCAATATGCATTGGTGCTTGTTAGGACAAACTCTTGGTCTATCGAGTTATTTTTATGTTTTGTTTTATCCTTTTAGCCACACACATGAGGGTTACCTATATACATAGAGTATCTATATGCCCCCACTTCTGGCCTGAGAATCGGCTACGTTATTAGCTTCTAAGTTCATACTTATTCCTTTAAATGATCGTTACAGTATGCAAATCTCCGTGAAATGTCTTCATTGACTTTCTCAATTCTCCCAACTAGTTGCATATTTTGAAATTTTGAACCACCTTTTATCACAAGAGACCCAAATTTTGATCCTTCAAAAATCTAGGCATTAAACAAGATCTTTTACTTCCGCCTTGTTGGTGTCCACTTTGCCAAGCATAGTCACGAAGTCGAGGTTTGGGAATTAATTGGCTTGGGAGAAAATTGAAAAAATCAGTAAAATTTGAAAAAGAAGATTATTAATAAAAAGTTGAAAACAAATATATTTCATATATTTGATATTTATATATGACTTTTTCAAAATGTCGCTAATAATTTGCTTGTTTAATTCATCGATCAAAAAAAAAGTTGCATGTTTAATTTGCGGCATTAATTTTTATCCCCAGAAAGTCAAGAATCATTCATGAACTAATTGTTTGACGAAAAAGTCATATATTATTCACATTCCTGTTTTATCATTCCACTATTGAAAGTCATGGTATTTGTCAAATTATGTGCTATTTTGCACTGTTTTCATGCACGTCGTTTTTTCCTTCCCTAACTCTTTTAGAGTTTTCAACTTGTACCCATCACTTTCTCATAGGTATCATCACTGGTCTTCGTTGAGCGCGCCACCGTTTCGTAGATAAAAAATTTAAAATTAAAGAAAAATATTTAAATTTAATAAACAAACAAAAATAAATACATATTATTCATGAGAATACTTATGTATCATAACGAACACACAATAATGTAAATGCATAACCCATATCATTATAGATTCATTGATTTCATTTAAAATTCATGACTATGTTCTGAACTTACTATATATATATGTATTAACTAACAAACAATGAGTGAAAAAAATTGAGAAATCTTACCCAATCAAAAAACCCCAAATTGAATTTTTTAATCACTAATTTTTCTTAATCAAAAGTGAGTTGTAAATATTCAAAATGTTAACTCATAGCGTCGATCTTGCTTATGATCCAAAAAAATAAGATGAATTAATTATATTTGACTTGAGAGGGGGAAGAAAGTTCAAATTTCAAGAGAAGTGAGATAAAATGAGTTTCAAAAACTCATGGTATGTAATATAGCGTAACATTTTTTGTAATGGTTGTAACTCGTAAGTAACGTGGCGTGGCTCGTATCAGTTTGAGTTTATCGAAATCTTTAAGTAATGGTTTATGTGAAATTTATTACCATGCCTGTTGGAGTTACTCCCATATTCTCTTGAAAATACTCATTTTTTATCTTATGTTTCATAATATTTTTCACTATTCATCTCAACATCCTCGTCTCGGCTATACTAATTGTCATTTTATGATTGTATTGTTTGGTTGCTAACATTTTGCTCCACATACCACTTCGGAGCACATTTCTACTTTAGTCACCAACCTAATTTTATAGGCAACACTCTCCCTACGCCATCCATATGATATTTGAGTCGAGATACCGGAACCAATCACTTTAGGGTAGGGTCATCAGTTTTCTATGTGGATTCAACTCTCTTCGCGTTCTTACTAAAGTTGCATTCCAAATATACTATCTTGGTTTTGACTTATTTCAAACCCCTATGATTCTGAGGTATCTCTCCACAATTCTAGTTTTGCATTTACCCCCTCTTTAATTCACAAATTAACATCGTTTCATTTGCATATAACATCAAGGTTATAAATGTCGATATCGCACGACATGTCGCACTGTGGCGCACCAGTGGGATAAAAATATATTGGGCATATATTGCAAGATATGTCATTTATCGGGGATTTTTGAAAAAATGGGTCAAAACATGGAATTTTGCAGTGAAACTTCAAGAAATATTAAAATAGATTTAAATGCACATTTGAGAAAGAAAATATTAAAAAAAACAATGTACATAAGAGATGCAATGAGAAGGGGGATGTGCGTTGACGACAATATAGGATTGATTCATATTCATCACTAACTTACATAAAGTTTTTCATTCATTCTCAATCAACTATAAATTCACTTTGATCCTAATTTTTTGATCAAGTGCCTGTGTATATGCAATGTCATATGCAGAATGTCCACTTTCAAAATCTGACCTATTATTTTACACATTTGAGGTGGGCCACCCAGGTAGTATGATTGCTTGTTGGATGTTTCATTCAATAAAACAATTTATCAAGTATTATAGTAGAACATGCTGGCGATATATAATGTAGGTATCACAATTTCACAATTCAAAAATCTTGTTACAATACTCAACATAAAAATTGTTGCTTACAAACAAATGACTATGAATTTATTAAGTATTATAGTAGAACATGCTGGTGATATATGATGTAGGTATCACAATTTCACAATTCAAAAATCTTGTTACAATACTTAACGAAAAAATTGTTGCTTACAAACAAATGACTATGATTTACTATTTTCTGTCATCAATCGTGTCCTTAATAAGTTAGGAACACAATGAAAGAACATCTTAGTCAATGTCGGTGATTGGGTTTGTACCAGTGTTATCAAGGCGACTAGGCGAACTCAAGCGGTAGGCACCATGGGCCCCAGAGGCAAGCAAGGAGTCGCCTGATGAACACTAAAAAAATCTAGTTTTACTTGATATAAATATGGAAGGTTAAGCTTCATAATTGAATGGTAAGGACATATGGGTTGCAATTATTGGACCATGGGTCCAACCCACCAACCTGAAACCAACCACCCTACACAGAGTACAAATATGATTTTTTTTTTTTTTTTGGGAATAAAGTGCAAATATGATTAACCCTTTGGTAAGTGATTTAATTCCCATTTATATCTACATTTTTATTTTATGTTGCTTCCTATCTAAATCTACTAGTTTCTTCATTATTTGTAACAATCCTTTACTTGGGCGGTATTTCCACTTTTCGTACGTAGGTCCAGGCTTTTTCTAGTTGTTCAATGGCCCCTCCGTGTAGTTCTTCTGAATTTCGAATGCTACTCAAGATCCTCTGTTTTCGATTATCTAATAAATCACTTGATGAAAGTAGATTATCGTCCCGTTCATTTCAAAACTTCCATGATCTCTTCCCGAACCAAACATGAATCTTTCGATTCATTTGCCTCTCACGCTCAGATACTTATCCCATAACAAAAAAATACATAATAATAATCCAACACACCCCAAGAACTACAATAAAAACCAAAATGAGTTGAACAAATGCTTGAAGTCATCTCTGTCAGTCTGTCCTTATTAGGCTGGCGATAATACTAGTTCTCCATATATGTAACCATACTTTGCCCAACCCATCACATTATGGTACATTATTATATGCTCATGTACATAACGCATGTTATTATTTGGTTCAAGATGCACCCATTGGTGGATACTACTTACACATGAGACTGTACACCTCCATACCCATATGAATGTGGCTCATACTCGGAAACATATCCATATGGATATTGATCCTTTGGTTGTGCATAGTTATGTTCTTGAGAGCACAATTGTCACTAGCATTGCCACATGAAGCTGTACACCTCCATACCCATATCCATACGACTCATACCAAAAAACATATCTATATAATTCATTTGGAATTTAAATTTAGGAGTATTTTAAATGGACGGTACCTATAATATGCTTAAATATTTTTTTTATAAAGCTTGAAAGAATGTAAGTTTTTTTTGCCGAACTGTTAGTTGACTTTTTGACCCTGTAAATGAAAATATTTTTAAAGACTAAAATATGACTTTTTTCACCGGACTTTTGGGTTTTAGTAATGTCTTGATATGGTAGAAGTTATAAAATTTTAAGTTTTGAGGAAGACTTTAGAGCATTTGAAAGTTAAAATTCCCAAAAAGGCACTAAAAGTGGTTCTGTTCTGGCACATTTTGCTTACACAATTTCATTTTGTGGTCATGGTGTCATCTCTAGGGAGGATTTGGAGCGACACGGTCATATTTATTGAAACCCTGGTGAATGACCCTCAAACTTGCTCCAGTTGACTTGGTTCAGGTCGGTTGAAAGCTGTATCACCTGGGGTGGTTAGTTGATTAAGTGAACTGGATGATTTCAGGACTCCATCTCAAACATCTGGCGAGTTAACTCGGCGGGCTTTGTTGTATTGAATTTATCTCTGTTAATGTGTTATGACTTATGTGCTTGTGCTCTACCATAAGGCAACATGATCTGCTTTTGCCCTTATTATTCAGCAAGATGTTTTTGTGAACGCATTAGATTGTTTGTTTTTTTGTGTACACACGAAGACCGACCATCTATAAAAGGATGACATTTCATATCAGACATGTTTTGAGCAACTTCAGAAAAACAAAATAATGCCGCTATTTTTTTTTTTCCTTCATGCTAATCCTATGTTCTCCATGGCTGGCGTTGGATTATAGCGTTTTTTGGTATTATGTGCAAGCTTCACATGTGTGCAGGTATTGTGAAGGTGAGCGAGGAGGGGAAGTTGACCGTGTTCAGTGTACAGAACCCGAAACCTCTAATCTGAGAGCTGTCATTAGCCCCTCTTCTAAAGGGGCACCTTATCGAGGACACCTTATTGAAACAACACAGTTTTCTAGGATACCACTGATCAAGTTGATCATCAAGGTTGGTAAGACTTAAGAGGACACCTTATTGAAACAATTCAGTTTTCTAGGATAGCACTGATCTAGATGATCTTGGACTGCATGCATAAAGACTAGGATTAATTAGGGTGCTAAACCAATGGTGGTCCTGGTTTGGCGTGCGGTCCTGCAAACAATGCTCTACCATGCATAGAGAATGCTATTTATTCTTTGTGCTAGAAAATCTCTATCTGCTTAGTCATAGAGGATGCTCTTTATGACTAAAGCATATGTTTTCTTGCACAAAAAACAGATCTGAGCTTCTATGCCGTCACGGCAATGCGATGCGAGAATTAAACAAATGGATAGCGTTTTATATTAAGATTGGAAACCTGTTGTCCTTTTCCCACGTCTTTATTCACCAAAACACATCTTATAAATGCTCAGTTTTGATATATCTGTTCAATCCAAGTTTACAGGGATATACCCCAGGAATTTGCAAATGAAGTACGTGAAGCTCCACAAGTGCGAGTTTGAGGAACCTGGTCTCATGCCAGAAACTGGTGATGGTAGGCAGAGGCAGTTTCTCCAAAATCAGCATACTGGATATGACAATGGGAAGGTGACTAGGCTCGTGGAAGCCATTCAGAGGGTCATGGCCAGGAGCAAGCAACGGGCACCCAACACGGAAGGAGCCAGTGGTGCAACAGAAGGGACAAAGTGGGCGGGCATGATTGGGTCCCGCTAAGAGTTAGTTTGACCTGCAAGCACAAAATGTGGGGCTACTCGGCATCTGATGGGGGTGATCAAATGGGCATTTTTATTTTTTTGGTGTTGGGCTAAAGAGAGTTTTAAATGTTTAGTTTCTCCAATAAGAGATCAGCCACATAATTGTTCCTATGATCGATGGTTCACATTTTCATTGTACTGTGTTAACTTACAACTGTGGCTATTAAATCATCCCGTCTTCATTGACCATTATCTCAGGCTCAGCAAAGCCTACGGCTTGGATTGAGTAAATTAGGGTCAGTGTTCGCATATGGGGTGTGAAGTTCAGTAGGGCTGTTAAAGGGTTGGGCAGGTCAGGGACAACCCCAACCCTGCCCTCACTTATAAGGGCAAGGCCCTTACCCTGCCCTAGCCCTTCAGGGTTGGATTGACTAGGCCCTTACCTTTCCATCAAGGGCAGGGAAGGGCTACAAGGCGGGAAAGGAAAATGAGAATTTTATTCTCATACCAAATAGGCAAATAATAACTCAACAAATAATTCAATTGAAATTATTTAAAATAATTATAAAAGTAAAGTAAAACAACTATAATAATAAAACTCGATAAAATAAAACTTATATAGACAACAAAAAGGCTCTAATATCTTCCGAAAAAATAAAAAAAAAGCAAAGGCTGTATTCAAAGTGTTAGGGATAATCAGTGTTAAAGTTAGAGAATCAGTCAATTAGGGGCTTAGGATTAGGGTTTCAAGGGACTAGGATTAGTATTTAAGGGGTTGAGATAGGGTAGGGCTGTCAAAGGGCCGTGGCAGGGCCTTAGCCCTTCAATGGCCTGGATTAACTAGGCCCTGAAGGGCAGGGCAGGGCCGGGCGAGCTTGAGCTAGCTTTATTAACTTTCTGCCTTGTGACTTGCTCATGCATGTCTGATATTGAATTTTTTTTATGGAAGAGATTTTCCTATTAATAAAGCACGTTCGGCCCCTTTACAAGAGGTTTTTGTGGCTTAAATTGGGCCCGGGATGGGAGCGGAGGAGAGAGAGCAGAAAGAAGAGGAAGAAGGGATGGGAAAGAAGGAGAGAGAATAGAGACGAGAGGAAGAAATAAAGTTGGGAGAGTCCAGTTGTTTTTTTAATCAACTCTTCCTATTTTTTTTTCTTTCTCATGCATGAGAATAAGTCCTTCTCTATTGGTTTGAGAATTAAAAATTCACAATTTACAGGCTTTTAAATGACACTAAAAATTGAAATTTCAAGAATTCTTAACAAAATATAAAATCAAAACGATCTCTCGCCACCAATTCTCGCGAAAAGCACATGGCCCTAGAGTAATAATAATTATTTGCAAATAGTAAATAAAAATACTATATTTCTAGGACCTCTATATAATTGTTTCATTAATTTGTTAAAAAAGATAATTGAGGATGAATGATAACTGGATCCTAGGAACAAGAATAATAAGCTTTGAATTAACAAAAGTAGGAATCATACATGTGATGAAGAAAGATTTGAAAACTTATCCTAGCATGAATGATACAAAAATATCATAGAAAAACCATCAGGTCTTGGAGCACTAACAGGAGACATTTTAAATATAATTCCTCCGTAGGAGGGATAGACGCTAGTCTTTTAGCAGGACTTCATCCATGGATAGTATCTTCATGTGAAAGAAGATCTTGAAAGTAAGATACAACAACGACCCTAATATCCTCTTCCTTTTTGAGCCATTGATTGTGCTTTTGGAGGCTTCTCTTTAGTGGTAGCATGAAAAAATTTAGTATTTCTATCCCCATGAGCCAATTAATTTGGATTTTTGTTTCCAGAATATTTCATGTTAGAGATGAATAGGAGCAAGGTCTTCCTTAGCTAGTCAAATCAAGAGCCTTATTATCAGACCAAGAACTTAATCTTCAGCCTCTTTAATATTTTGAAAATATTAACCAAATAGTTTTGATTCCAATTCCTAAGGTGGATTTTCATCTTTGTAAGTTTCTAAGCACACTTCTCCTGGTGCTCCAGTGGTAGGGTGTGTATCCCCTCTGGGGGTGGTCTCGAGTTCAAGTCTTCGATTGTGGTTCGCTGATAAGCCCACTTGAGTTCTAACCTAACCCTATCAATGATGCCAATGGCCCCCCAAAAAAATTGCAAGCAACTTTTGAAATTAGGTTACCTAGACATGATTCAGACAAAGATTGGCTTATCTAAAGAGTTCTTGTCCAAAGAGATGAAGATATGATCCCTTCACCTCCTACTACACAAATGGCCTACCAACTCATCATTCTAGACTACTCAATTGGCAAACAACCCTTTCAATGAGGATTTAGCCCAAAAATCATAGTATCTTAAATCTGGTATAGAGCGAAAACTCCGACCATGAGCGAACAACACAAGGTCAATGGAGCTGCGGCAAAAGCGTCCACATATCCGGTGACTATCAATCTCTAATCAGCCTAGTTAATTAGTTTGATCCAAGTAGAGATGGCCCCACATATTGGATGATAAGTGAGCATCATCTCTTTCTTTCTTTAATTAATCTAATCTCCCAAAAGGTTTGTGCATAAGAAAGGAAGATAGGGCCCTGTCTCCTACCCTATAAACTAATGAAGTTTGCAAAAGCTGGTGGATGGGTATCATCACCCTCTTTTATCAAATCTCTTTTGTAATGAACCCAAAGCAGAGATACCAAAACTGTATATATTTTAATCAAAGTTTAGTATAAAATCTAGCACTGAGGTGGGGATAATCAGCTACATAAGCATGATAATTGACGTCGTTGTCTTCTGCTAATTGACAAATTAGAAAATCTTAAGAGAAGATTATAAAACAAAAGTTAAACGGTTGTGCGGGCCTGAAAGATCGATCTCCGAATCGAGAGTAATTATAATTTAATTACAATTTCTTTCCACGTATCCACTAATCACTAACTAATGACTATACCAAAAAGAGGGGGGCTATCGGATGTAAGTTTTTCGGGTTGCACACTTCAGGAAGTGGAGGTCCTGAGTTCGATTCCCATCCCCTTTTTGGCCACCCTCAAGAGATTTATCCCTTCTTTTTTGGTGCTATGAATTGAGGGGTTTTGCACATGCCCGGGGATTTAATCGGGTGTTCTAAGAGGCCGGATACCCTTGTTACCCCCAAAAAAAAGTTTTTCCATTACAGTCCATGTTTGCTCTGTGATCTTAGGAGCTAGGTAGTAGCTGGGTTGGGCCAGCAACTAATATATTTGTAAGGCTATGTTCAGTTTTAAGTACCTTTGACTATTATTTTGTCCTGGAGAGCCATTCATCGAGATTTTTCTAATCGATACCTAATTAGAAGAATCTTTATATCCTCAAGACTTGTTTTGGACTATGCAATAATTACAATTTGTAAAAATCAATAGTCCTTCAATGGTTGATCAATGTTGTAAGTATCCATCATATGGGGCTAGATAAGTCAGAATGTGCTTCATCTTGTATTACTGATTAACCTTGTTTATGTTTCAGGGCTCTTGAGATTTTCAATTATTAAGCATTTTTTTGTGAGTCGACAAATATATGAAATTCACCATTAAGTGGGTCCAATTATTCTCCCCCAACTGAATGGACCATAGTTGCGGTCGTGATTCACTTCAAGGAGAGGTCTTTGGATCAAGTCCATGATAGCTCAGCTGTGCCAAGATGTTGTGATAGGTGTCTAGTATAGACAAAGCCCCAAAGGGGGTGGGGGTGCCCCAATTAGGGTACTTTAGATATCTTTTGGAATAGATTTAGGTTATGTAAGGTAAAAACTGTTGTCAGTAATTCTTCTCGGAGAAAAGAAATTAACTATAAATAGGAGCTCCAGTTGAAAAGATAACCGGAGCATCTCAAAAAATGCCTTGTCAGGGGTAGTTTGGACGTTAAGGAAAAAATAGTAGAAATAAATACCCTTATTATATATTTAGAATTACAAAACTACCCTTGTCTCAAGGCATTTTCTGGCTCTTGTTATCTCTTAAACCTGAGCTCATTTTCATGCTTAATCTCTTAAGATAGTAGTAAATTCGCAGGGGCTCATCCGTGGACGTAAGTATAACGTCAAATCACGTAACTCTGTCGTTTTTATCTTTGATTTTCTACACCCCCAATGAAAAAGCAACTGACTTCTTGATGCATGCTCTTCACTTAGCTTAGAGGATATAGCGTCTTGATGCATGCTCTTCACTTAGCTTAGAGGATATAGCGTCTTGATGCATGCTCTTCACTTAGCTTAGAGGATATAGCGCGGTTGGTAGAGCTCCACTCTTGCATTGGATGGTTGTTGGACGTGTAAATGTAAAGAAATGTTAGTGAGACTGCAAAGGGAGACCGCACATGTGATACACGAGACTCAAATATTTATTGAATCTGTTTTTATTTTTTTGAGTCCCGTGCATCGTTGCGGTCTCACTAGCAATTCTCAAGTGTAAAATACAAGGAGCCAGGAAAGGAACTCATGGTTGCAGCAAGAGCACCAGCCATATGAGCTATGGGCTCAACCCTTGATGCTAGCTAGTGAAACTAAATTGGTGAGAGGAATCCGGTGCTTGGTAGCACAGTCTCGGCCCTATCATAAATTATTGGATAATGCTTCTGAGACCCCTTAGGGCCGAGACCATGCTCTAAGACCATGAGATTTAAGATGGGGTCTACTATGTGAAATTGCCCCACCAAAAATCCAATGCTCTTAGAGCATGGTCACGACCTAATGGGGGGTCTCACTAGCAAAGTCCTAAATTATTATATCCATTTGACTGTTTTGGTCATCCCTGCAATATGCATTAAATAAAAGCTTAACAGCTCCTTTGTCTTGTCGGGCATTCATGCAAAGCTCTCCTCATTTTCCTCGTCCTTTATGCATTAGAGAAATATCTTTCACAACCACTTCATTTAATCCTCCGTTTGTTTAGATGTAAAATAAGGGAAAGCTAATGACATACCCATGACCTCATTGGTCCAGCCTTAGGTTTGTAAATAGATTTTCGAGGTACGTTAACTATTTTTCAAAGCAAATGAAAATGCCAATTTTCTTAAAAAAGATACACCCAAAAAATGATATTTTCCATGGAATTCATTTGTTTTTGGCTATTTTACATCCTAACAAACGTGGTAGCTTGAATGAAGACCACAGCCACCCCTCCCTCATATTTAATTTCTTCTTCCCTCATTTTTAATTAAGTAGAAGCTTCACCAGGCACATGAAATTGATTTACATTTACATGATAACATATTGCTATGGAGCAATTTAAAAACAAAAGAAAATAAGATTTTTTTTCTCTCTCCTCTTACTGTACCTTGAAGAAGTTCAATGGTGACGAACAGCGGCGAGATATATGTGGCTTAATCAACAGGAAAATGTCTTCTCCTGATGTCTGGATCAGTAGGCTGAGAAATGGTTGTGTACAGGTTGAACCATTTGTAGATCCGTGGTTGTCTGGCACGAGTTATCATCGCTGATCATGTTCCTGTAAATGCAATGTACATGGAATATCATTCACCTTAATACATGATAACTGAGTTAAAAGGAGTAATTTGCACCCTCTAGGAGAGATTAAGGTGGTGTTTGGATACACTTCAAAATTGACTTTTGGCTCTTGAAGTGTGAAAAGTTGGTTAACAAGTCATTTGATTTGACATTTCTCTACGAGTCAAAAGTCAATAAAAGTCGAAATGTTAGTTTTTAGGGAAATCAATCTACCTAGCTCTCTAAGAAGTTTATCCAATTAAGCCTTAAGCCTTGTGTGTAGTAAAATTTGGAATATCTCTTATGATTAAGCTAATATTGGTTAGTTATTTTTTTTTATTAACCTTCCCTCGAAAATATTAAAATATCGATTAATTCTTCAGCGCTTAGTAGAACTAAAAATTACTAGGCAACACAATATGTAACAATCAAATGTATGAACGATGCATTATAAGGATATTAACATAAATTAACTGGTCATTAGATCTTACTCTCGCGGACGAGATGACCAGAGGGAACTGAGGGCTCCTAATCGGATGTAGTACTCGCCAATTGCCAAAAAGCACCGCGCCGCCTGTCGAACAGTCAAAACTCGATGCATCTGATGAAGAGTTTGCTGTCTCAAATTATCAGCCTGACATGTTAAAAGATAAAAATAAAATAAGGGAATCAAAGAGAGACAAAGACATGTTTCATCATTTATAAAACCAAACCACAACCACCATGTTGATGTTGAAATGGATCCCTGGTGCAAGGGGACGTGGGAACAAGCTCTATACAAAATTTCAACGGAATTGAAACCCATGAAGCTGTCTTATTCATGGGGTTTGGCCTCTTCCAATAATGCATGTGTCATTACCCACAGTTCATCTAAAAGTTGACCTTACCGATGATCGTAACAACCCGATCAATAGAAGTTTTCGTGCAGATTTTTCGATCTGGGGACAGTGATCGTTTAGATGGTATGAAGTTAGCCTACATCAATTCTCATCCAATGGTGGATATATATATATATATATATCAACCATAAATGAGGGGTTGATTTTTTTATTTTTAGGGAACACCTTCCAGACTGGGAGAGGGATTGGCGGGGTTGAAAATAGAAGGTCTACTAATTTTAATCAATGAAACTCTCAACCTTAGAAAGTTTAATCAATCTCTATCATAATTAGCTTTGGAACTCTTAACCTATACGTTAAAATTGAATTCAAAAGGATGGAAGGATGAAACAAGGGAAATTAACGTTAAGGTACCTGAGAAAACTATTTACAAACCTACTGGGGTGAGTATTTAAGGGGGGCTGGGCTGGACCAATGAGGTCCAGCCTTAGGTTTGTAAATAGTTTTCCTAGGTACACCTATCAATGCTCATAAAACAGTCTCAATGCCCGTGTGTATGTCCCCTCGATTTGGGTGGATTGTGATTGATTCCCGTGAATTAGTATGATGGTTGAAAAACTCACTGTCACATTCTTAGGAGGCTCCATTTTCGGACACCACCACATTAGAGTGTGTGTAAGTGGCTTACCCTCTTCCCAGTTTGCAATGGTGATTGAGATAAAAGGTTTAATTGATCTGAAGTTACCTGACGAACGAAGCCTTCCAGATTCGAGAGCTTGCCCAAAGCGATTGCCATCGGATCCACATAGTTTCCGACATTGTTTCCATCGCTAAACGACCCGCTCGCAATGGTGTCGGCCACAGACTGGTGGAGCTGCTCAAGACCCTGGGAGAGTGCCTCTTCTGCCTGTTGTGAGGATTGCTTGAGGCTACAAATGCCCATGTATTGCTGGTCTGTTAATGGGTCTAATTGAGGCATTAACATCTGATCAAGGACACCCCAAAAGAAGAGAAGTTAGAAAAATATGGCATAAAATGTCATGCAACAGAGAGTAGGGTAATGGACGATGGGCAGTGTTGTGCTAGCCACATTTTTCTTCTAGTGCACTCTCTCCTTTGTGGGGCCCACCGCAAAATCCTTCACTTCTTAACCCTGAAAGGAGAGAGTGTGGCTAGAAAAATCCAGATGATATATTTTAGCCAGTTTACAAAAGTTGGGGACAAGTTGGTGAATTAATTTCAACTGTCCCATTTTAACACGTATTCATATGAGGCTAAACCCATCACATCTTACCAAAATGACCTATCTCTCTTGGTGAGAGTAAGGAACCCTTCTTAACATTCCCATGGTGGTATAAACTATAAACTATAATTGGGACATAAATTTTTAAATGAAAGGACAAATATGCCCTTCCATCATGGAAAAACTACCAAAATGACCTAACACGCAGGGAATGGCCATGATTAGCTAAAGATCTAAACATTCCTCTAATAAAAATAGAACTTAAAAAAAAAAACTCAAATAATATATATATGTAAAGGGGATGGGGGATGTGTGCCAGACGTTGATGAGATCGGAGGGTCGGAAGCCGCCCATCCAGAGGAAGCAGCGTTCAGCCGGTGTTGTCCACATTCCGGTAATGAGGTGGAAGACGTCGGACTTGGCGGCGACTCCCTTGAGCCGAAAGATCTCGTCATAGTGGGCTAGATATCCGTCTAGTATTAATCTGAGGTCGCCGTCCGATAAATGTGCGTGCAACCCTGATCGGAGCTCCATCATATGCCTCTGGTCGTCTTCTAACCATCTTGCATATTCCATGTCGAAGATTGCAGCTCCTGTAGATTAAGTAACCAATATTAGGAGATTCCAGGCACAAAGCTAACATCCCTAGAGCTGTTATATTATCCATATTTGACTTCTATCGCGCTCCGTTAATTCAAATAATTATCCGAATAGATATCTAAATAGGAATTCGAATAGGAGTTTTAGGGATCGTCTCGTTTAGATTATTGTAATTACAATTGATTATACAATAAGTCATATAGTGAATAATTCCATTATGTTGATGAGTGATTATCTTATCATTTTAAAAAATGGAATAATTTGATCAGTTGGAGAAAAAATAAAATATTTTAAAAAATCTCTCACAAGATTAAGTGGTCTTATAAGCCTCACGGTGGTACAAAATTTAAGGACTTACAATGATCCTCATATATTCTTATATATTCTTGAAGGTGCATAAGCGATTAGGTACTTTTACAAGACTAATAAAATATTTTTATTGATATAGTTTTTTATTTATTCTAAAACATATTAAAATTTTATTTTTAATATAAATATAGTATAAAATAATAATAATTATTTTTAAATAGAATTTATATTTTTTCTTTTTTGTTTTATTAATATTTTCTTTTAGAATAATTCAAATAATATCCGAACTCTAATATTTTAATTGAAATCGAATATGAATACTCTATTTCACTATGAAATATTAATATAATCGGATTTAATTGATATAGTCCACCTATGCTATTCGTTTACAATTCTAAACATCCCAATGAGCAACGGGTACAAAATTATCAAAAAAATTGCTGAAATTGAATCAGATCCCTTTATGCTGAGTCCACTGTCCACTGTCAATCTCTACGGCTATGCGTGGTGGTTGTTTTTCTGGATTACACGTGTCTCATTAACTATAGTTACTGAGCACAACCCCAATGTTAGTTTTTAATTCCTCGTAAATTATTTAGTAAGCGAAGGGTAACTTTGTAAATCAAATACAAAATGAAAATCCTTTGCTGAAACTCACCGGAGCTGATATTTCCACCTGCACCACCGCCTCCTCCTCCAAAGAACAGACCCTGCAGTACAAACCAGCAAATTCGAATAAAATAGATAAACAATCCAAAATTATATATATATATATATATATATATATTTATTTATTTTTTTCTTCTTCTTTCAGAACCTGAGATCTCGCTCTTTGAAGATCTTGCTCTAGCTGAGAAAGCTTTATTCTACTAGATTCTAGCTGCTGTACATAAGCCTGCAAAACAAATTTAAAAAAAATAATAAAATAAACGAAATGGGTATCTGAGATTTTTTAATTTCCGAGGTTGGTCGGTCGGAGTTTGACGTTTCCCGGCGAGAAGAACGGTCTCCGGCAACTAACTCACCTTTTTCCTCAGTCTGCTCTTCTTTGCTGCTTCTCTGTTTTGAGCTAAACGTCTCAATGTCTGAAACAAGAAACCAAAGTAGATACTTTCAGCTTAAAAGCTTTAAACTTGAAAGAAATTCATTGAAATCCAAAAATAAACATAGAAATGAATAAAAAATGTTTTTTTTTCTCGTTTTCATGACCTTTGCATCAAGCGTTTTCTCTGAAGTAGAACCAACTCCCTTCCTCTGCAACATTTAGAAGAAAAGAAAAAATTTTGTTTGAGAAAAGTCAAAAGAGCTTTCTTGGAAATTTCTCAGTTTTAGGAGACACTGAGTTTTTGATCTGAGGTACCCGTGGATGTTATTAAAAGATTCTGTAGATATGAGAAACTCAAGCTACTGATAAAGAAACAGAAGACAGAGGAAGAACAAAAGATTTCAAGGTTGGCTGGAGATTTTGGATAGAATTTTAAAGAATTTCAAGCTGGAAATTTTCATGGGGAAGTTTGGAAAATCTGTTCCTATTCCTGGTTGAAAGGTGATTTGGGCACCCTCCTGGTAAAAGTACAAAACTTAGCCCTTATTGAACCACTATTTTCAGTCAATGTAATAAGGGTTTTTTTGTCCTTTCACTAAGAGGGAGTGCCCCATATCAGTAATGGAGGGCTCAAATCACCACTTAGGCACTTAGTTAGAATTCTGTTTTTTCTTTTAGTTAATGATTTTTATTGGTTGTTCTGGATAGGCTTAGACTAATTAGTATTTTTTTTTCTACAAAATGATGATTAGAGAACTCCTAAAGTTTCCTCCTTTGCTTGGGGTACTATGGGAATTAATTGGAATCAGGAAATAATCATTTAAGTGGCCAGAGATATCTGCTTCTTTTGGAGTTCTGAGATTTGGGTTTTCAAGATATTTAACATTTTTACTTGAGTTATTAGGAGACAAAAAAAAATATTATTTTTCTTTGGTAAAAAAAGGAAAAAAATACATTTTATATTGGGATGAGTAAAGCAGCTCATTATTATTAAAATGAAACAGTGATGACTTTATAAAGATTCTCCATCTGCTTTGAGATAGGTACAACTATCTCCTATGATGTCAGATATTCATCAGAAAATCATTCAGAAAGCTGAAAGACTGCTTTGATTGATTTTCTAGGAGGAGTTGTTGGGATATGTGTTGTGTTTCTATGAGTCGTAGAGATCAAGCCAGTAATAGTAAAAATATGCCACCTTTTTCCTGAGTTTTTGGGAAATGGTTAAGGTAAGAACCTTTTCTAGAGGTTTGGCTGCTTGATCAGGTAGTAGTCCTGTTCGGGAGGTATTACATGTCATCTCTGCTTGTTGTTGTTGCTGCAGCAGCTCCTGATCAAGGACCTGATCGGATGCATTTTTACTTATAGGAGATTCTGGCTCTAAATGAGCATCAGCTTTGCAGGAAAGAGTATTCAGTGCAGACCCAGAATCAGTACTCTCTCCTCCTGACTTTGAACATCCCTGAAGTGAAAAACCAAAAAACTTTAAATGGGTATTTAAGAATCATCCCAGAAAAGATTAAAATCACATCAAATCCACTTTTTCTACGTCTTTACAGAAAACCCAGATCAGAAATTCAAATGGGTATTGAAGAATCTTCTCATGAACACTTTTGAAATTAATGCTTGTTTGGCATTAAAGTAGTGGGAGTTTGTCAAAGGGAAAGAAATTTACTCTGGGAGTTTGCTGGTATCTCATTGGCCATGAAGGGAACATTTCTAGAGTAGCTGCTGGCCTAGCTGTAAAAAAAGCTGCAAGAATCACAAAAGCAAAATCTCTGTGCATCAGCAAATAAAGACTCCCAGTTTTTCAAAAGAAGTCAAGTTTCCATGTTTGAAGCTTCACTCCATTTAAGTTTCTTGTCTGAGAATGATTACTGTATTGGAAATAAGTGAAGGCTTGTGTACACAAATTCAAATCTCTCTCTCTCTAGGAAATATGTGAAGGCTTGTGTAGAAAAATTCAAACCTCTCTCTCTCTCTCTCTTCTTTGAGCTGGTTATGGTTAGTAAATGCCAGAAAAGGAGAAAGCATAGAGAAGTCTACCTTTTTTGGCTTCATCATTTCTAAGCTTAATTCCTTGAAGCACAATTGCTTCTTCCAACTCTCCAAAATCAAAAGCAGATCTTTGTTGATTACTAAGCAAGAAACCAAATTCATATCAGAGAAAACAGATTACTAGATCCAAAAAAAAAAACACAGAAGAAGATAGAGAGGACCCATGAAGGAATCTGAGGAACATTACATGAAATTGGTGGCAGGAGTGATCCCATGTAAGACTCCATATGGTATATGTTGATTTGAGGGTCCTGAATCTGATAGACCAGTCTCTCCAACTCTATGACCCGCCATGCAAGAACTTCTCAGACCATCTTAAAATTTCTTCTCTTCTCTGGTATATCTGTACCTTTTCTACAAAAAATCAATTTAAATGAAGAAACTGAAAATCAAATCTTCATCAGTTTCCACCTAAAGAATAAATTATCTTCTAGAAAGGAGAATAAGAAAATTGATTAGTCTTGAGAGAAACAGAGGTAAGAAAAATCAGTATTTCCACTAATTCCTACTAGTATCAGTTTTCTCTAGAAATCTAAGAACAAGTCCTCTTCTAGAGCAAAACCCAACTGAGAGAGACAGAGAATACTAATTCCTACTAGAATCTGTACCTCAGTTTTTTTTTTTTGGAAATCTAAGAGCAAGTCCTCTTCTAGAGCAAAACCCAAATGAGAGAGAAACACACAGAATATGAAAATCAAAGGCTTCTTTTCAAGTGAGGATACATGGGGATCCAGTATGTCACTTTTGCACCTTTTGATCCTTCATGGGTCCCTATATCTATCTCCTTCTCCCCCTCTATTAAGGAACCTGATTGATCTTTTTGTTGGGTTGCTTTTATCAACCTCACCTCTACAGTAAATATAATCAGATTTCAAAATCATCCATGGCACAGAAGATCTTGTCTCAAAGGGGTGTGAGAGGTTTGAAAATGAAAAAAAAAATTTAAATAAAAACAAAAGGCGAGGTCTTTGGCAGGAACCCACTAGAATCACTGACTCCTACTCCACTCTCCCTAACCGCCTGTGCTTTCTGATTGGCTTTTAAAAGGGCTCTTCAGAGATATGATTATTCACATAAAGAAAATTAAATAAATACATTAAATTCCACATTGAATATGAGATGAGACAAGGTTTTCTTTGATAAAGAAGAGAAAAAGGAAAAGAGAAAAGAAAAGCTTGAAATGGTTTGTCTTTGTTCATTTTATACTCCACATACTTTGACAACTCAGGGCCTTTGGAAAACCATATTGATTTTAGGTTTGGCTCATCCCCTTTCAACTAAAACATTACAATAATCTTCCACAAGCAAACCCACTTGTATTTATAATCAATGTCATTGAGATGGATTTGTTTGGTATTATCTCTTTTGTTGAAGGGTCAACATCCATTCCCTATTGTCAAATACCTAAAACCATGCCACACAAGGACTCCTTTCCATTATAATAGAATTTTGTTTAGGGGGCTTGGTAGGAAGCATGGATATGGATATGGATATGCATATGGATATGGAATACGGGTATGAAACAGATACGGCGATACGATAGAACTTAAAAAAACAGGATACGGGTACGGCCAGGATACATCTGTAATTTTTTTAAAAAAAAAAAAAAATATTATATTTTATATTATAATTACAAAATAACCATTGGTTCAGTTCTGTTTATGTATAAAAAAAATACCATGTCTATGCAAAAGCAAAAGAAATAGGGTCATCTCATCATCCACTAAGCAAAAAAGAAAGTCATCCTATCATCCACTAAAAAAATTATTCATGGCCGTATCCCGACTCTATCCTGGCGTATCCATGTCGTATCTGAAATAAAAAAAAATTGTTTTTAATTAACAAGATACGTCTAAGCCGTATCTTGTACGTATCCTGCCATATCAAAGACGTATCCGTATCCAATACATATCCGATACAGGTACGAAGACCTATTTGAAGTATCCGTGCTTTCTAGGCTTGGAATATTGTTGATATCCTAAATTTCTCACTAGGTCCCTATTCATACTTCAGTTTTTTTTTTTCGAATATGGTCAGGCCATAACCGGTTACCCAAATGTATAATCTATCTTCAAGGTCCTGAACTCAAGGATTGTCTACATAAAAATGGTCATAGGATCAGATTGTGGGTAATCTCGAAGCCCCTTTTTTTACCGCTAAGGTCCTTGGGACTGGTGTTAGATCCTGTTCAGTGGGTTAGAGAGCCTAATATTTAAAGTTGGGTTAAACGGTGGGCATATCAACCCCACAACTCATGAAAATGGATTCCGACAAACCACACAGGAAATACCCATGACACTGGCACAAGGAGGCACAAGGAGGCAGGTGTCTAAAGAATTTTGCTAGCCACACTCTCCGCGGCCAAAATGACAAGGATTTGTGGTGGGCCCATAGTAACCTCACACAAAATCCTTATCTTGCTACCTCGAAAGAGGGGAGAGTGCATAAAGGGAAAAGTGTGGGTAGCACTTCCGTAATCTAGATAACTGCCCCTAGTGTGAGAGAAAGAATGTAGGTCCTGTTTCCATATTAGGTATGAGTTGTGGATACCTAAATTTTTTGGATATCTAAAACCTTCATATGAGAGAGAGAGAGAGAGAGAGAGAGAGACTTTAGGCTATGGACCCATGATCTCTCTCATGATGAGGTGGATGCAAATATTTTATGTTATATTCATCAACCACCTTTATAGGAAATATGCCCCTACCAATTATTCCTTTTAAATGCCAATGATTGGCCCATAAAAGGTTAGGTTCCAATTAGAGGTGTTTATGGATTAGGTAAAACTGCATCTAAGCCTATTACTTATGTTCCA
This sequence comes from Tetracentron sinense, assembly GCA_015143295.1. Taxonomy (NCBI): domain Eukaryota; kingdom Viridiplantae; phylum Streptophyta; class Magnoliopsida; order Trochodendrales; family Trochodendraceae; genus Tetracentron; species Tetracentron sinense. The sequence goes on from CM026563.1 coordinate 13,985,788, forward strand.
AATGAAAATTTTTATAACATGTTCTTCATATGGAAGTCTTTAGATTCATTGTGAGATTAGGATTTCCATGGATCTTGCACTCCTTCCCACTGTAATAATTTCTTTATAGTCAGGCTTCCATGTCTATAGAAAGGTGATTCGTCGGGATCATATCTAGCATTATTTATGCCTTTGGGATTGTTAATCTAGATTACCTCATAGCTTCTCTTAATAAAAGCATGGAACAGGAACATTAAATTTTGGATTAAAGTATAACAACTTGCTTTCCACTCTGATTTTAATTCATTTACCGCAACTTGGTGACTAATTCCTCGACAATGTTGGGATTTGCTCTGCAGAAGAATCAGAAATTAAGTAAGTACACAAAGGAGAGAAGTCGTCAGTAACGATAGAGAGTCTTGGCTCTTGACCTTTCACTATTAAGAAAGATCATCCTCTGACCGAAACGCCGCTTAGCAAAGGGCCCAATTTGAATAATTAAAATTATCCCTAACCAAAAATATAGTTCCATGATTAATGTTGTTCCTCTGGATGGATTTGATACCATGAAACAACTTTTTGCGAACTATACCCAGAAATGGGTACTTCAAATGGTTGAATAATCCCTCATCCCTTAATAAGAGTCTTAAGCTAATCATGCAAGAAAGCAGGTGCAGATCAATTTAATAGTATGTAGAGATTGACCCTCACACAATAAAGAACTTCTTGTATGCTTTGGTTCATGCATACAAATTGGTTTGTTTCTTAATTTGGTGTTGAAATTCTTAGATTATCTTTTTTCTTCTGCTCTTCCTCTTCAATTAATTTTTTTTTAAAAAATAATAAATAAAAATTGTATGGGAAGTGCAAAAACTGCACATATAACAATTTTTATGAAGATTCTTGAAAACTTATGTAGGAAAAACCTGATACTGTGCAATTTTATGTTTATCTGTCTTCAATTTCATTGAGAAGTTATTGCTAGCATTTCAATCATCAAATAGCAAAGAAAACAGGGAGAATGGTGGACAAGCCCTCCCCCCTACCAATTTTGATGGGCCCCAACTAGTTAAGAGATCTCTTAAACCAATTGGATGATTGTAACCATTAGTTCTATAGACTAATTAATTTGGATCCTATGTCAATTTCCTTTGACCATCTATATCTATTTCTGATACATCAAATATTCACAATTATTGGCATAGGAGTGATTAATAGGTGCCATGTCTGCTGCAGAGGGAATTGCTTCTACCATTCTATTCAGATGAAAGTAACCTCACACTATTAGTATTTGTTAATAAGGGATTTGTACCTATTTGAGCACTTGGACAGTGATATGAGCTACTGAGTTAGAGCACATAAAACAAATTACCAAGCAGTCCATGCAGAAAACAATGATGAATAATAAAATTTTGATAAATAAATAAAGAGGCAGCTATATAACCATAGAGATGTCGATCACATTGTTGGCATTACCATCTGGCTGTACCGTGCATCTTCTGCTATTTTTAAATGGAGTCGACCATATTGTTGGCATTATCGTCTGGCTGTAGCAAGTTTCTTCTGATATTTTTAACTGGAGAGTAACCAATTGAAATCAGTGACTTCATACTATTGTTTCCTGCTGTATATATCCCTCAATACATGATATGCATCTTTCAATCACGGATATAATATCATTAATAATATAATCACCACTTTTTTTTACCTTTACCAGTGCTCAAAACTTGAGATTTGAGAACCTGAAATTAACGGCTATAAATTTTTGACAGGGTGAGTCAAACCCCATAGCAGTTACTAGGCCAAGCAATGAGAGTTGACTTGAAAATTTCCAACAAAACTTTCAAGGAAACTATTGGGTATTAGCAGTTTCGATACATATAAAATAATCATGACAATTACACTTCACAAAGACAGAGAAAAAGAAACTCAATTCCCATCAAGCTAAGGCATTTCACAATTTGACATTAGGGTGGCGGTCTGCCCAAACCCAAGCTTACCCAGACTAAGATCACTCGAAGCTCGCCTAGATAAATAGAAATCTGAATTCCAAATCTATATGTAAAAGTCTCCATGTTTCTTCTTCAAACCAGGAGTTTAATAAGACAGCGAAAAAGAAACTCAATTCCCAGCAAGCTAAGGCGTTACACAATTTGACATTAGGGTGGCGGTCTGCCCACACCCAAGCTTACCCAGACTAAGATCATTTGAAGCTCGCTTGGATAAATAGAAATCTGAATTCCAAATCTGTATGTAAAAGTCTCCATGTTTCTTCTTCAAACGAGGAGTTAAATAAGATCATTCGAAGCTTGCCTGGATAAATAGAAGTCTGAATTCCAATTATTTTCACTTGGGTTCTCCACCAATCAAGTATAGTTATACATTTCTGTGTTTGTGCCGCTTGACATGCCAACCAACTCTGAGGAAATAATAACCAGATAAACGAAGAACCAAAAGGTGCAATCTAGTGCAAGTAGTGTTTACATAATTAGCGATAGAAGCATTAATTTAGTATATAGAGAAGTTACTCTGTCTATTTTGGACAAATAAGTAGTACTTTTGGTGAAAAAGAAGAAAGTACAAAAGAGACCACACAAGGGTCAGCAAGTTCCTGATGCAAACAAAGACCCCAGAATCACCGTCCCCAATTAACAAATTGTCGGTTTCATCAGCCTAAACAAGTGTAGCTTGGCATACAAAATATCGAGCATCTCCATAATCTCATAATGAGGCAAGAAAGTCTCCAAGGCCCACTATCTTCCTCAAGACTCATCTAATTGCATTCCGTGATTAGATATAATTTCTCAACTTTACCGGAGGACCAATTTCGATTTAGTTGAATCCCAAATCTTAATCGGACCTGAAAATTCCATCTTAAATTCTTAACCATTCCCTTATCATCTCAAAAACTTCCAACTATGAAGGACGATCACAGATTTCCCACCAACTACTAATAAGTTGAGCTTTAGATTACATGTAGAGTAGTTCCATCCCATTTTGAACATCAAGTTTCAGATCAAATGGATGTAAGATTCAAAGAACAAAAACTAAGATGAATTCTACATGTAACAAGGAGAAAACAAGAGAAACCTACATAATTGGCACTTCTTCATGCTCTCCAACAGATCCACTATTCTGTTACTATCCTATTAAGGTATCTTCAGAGCACCATTCTAATTATTGTCCTGTACTTGAGTTGGAATCTTCCTTGGAGGGCAAAAGAAACCTACAACTTTATGGATTCTCATAAAATGTTTGCCTGAAGTAGAACTCCTATACTAACAGATGAAGAAACTGAAAACTAAACGGTTTCAGATTGAATGAGGTTATAACCTTTAAGTTTATCTAATTCTTTATATGATATCTTCGACATTATCCAACAGATTCCATGGAGTCAAGAGATTCAAAAAACCATTAGGTAAGTAAAAAATTCAACGGATCTTCCTGATTTAATCAAATCCTTATTACTGATAAAAAAAAAGGTGAAAAATTCAACAGATAGAATCAAGTAACCATGAAGCAATCAGGGCAAATTCATACAAGGTTCTGAATATCGATCTCGCATGTCATGTCGAGCCGTGGAAAAAAGATATATCAAGGATATTTCGTAAGATATGTCGATATCGTGTGAACAATATCGCATGTGGAGGAAAAAATTGAAAAAAATAGTAAAAAACATAGAATTTTTTAATGAAACTTCAGGAAATGTTAAAATAGATGTTAATACACATCTGACAATCAAATTTTTTTAAAAAACAACAATATATATAAGAGATACAATGAGAAAGGGGTTAAAGACATGCGCTGATGCTGACGACAATGTATAATTCATTAATATTGATGCAACTTACATAAAAAGTTGCATTCATTTCTCAATCAAGCATAACAATTAACTCAAATACAATCAATTTCATACATAATAGCTAATACATCAATAATGGTATCTCTAACTCTAAGTTAAATGACATATGTTTTTTGCTTGTTTGAGCTATAACTTCTTGATATTTCTATATATTGTCAGTTGATGATAAATATTTATAATAATAAAATAATAAATATTATTATTTTATTATTATACTTTATAATTTTGTGACTTCGATTAGATGATACTATAAAATAATATCACCTTATATTTACTCATGCTCTGATTAAGGATTCTTTAACTAATCTAGAAATTCTAAATATCTTTTAGAGAGTCATTTATCTCAAGTAATAGGCCAAAACGTAATGGTGAAGAGCAGTGTTCTTCTTTGGTTTAAAATTTTATGAACTAAGGTTTTCATGCTTTTAAATAAGTAGGACCCATTAAAAGGAGGAGAGCAATTAATGCTGAGCCTACTAAAGTAATATATACTAAATTTAAAAAATAAAATTATAAATTTAAAGATATTATCTACCCATGTAAAAATTATAAATTGTTATTTTAGTAAACATATGTAATAGAGTCCTTCTAAGTTCTAAGTCTAATATAGAGAGTCCTTACTCCTTATCATATTGTTAAAAGCATGAAAATTTTAATATAAAGTTTTTATTTAATAAAGTAAAGTGAAGGATATTTACGTCCAAGTAAAGTTGTGCAATTTTTAATTTATGAAATATTATTAGGCCTCCACTACTAACACTCTTATTTTATACAATTTTTTTAATATCATGTGTGTAAATTGTAATGTAAGGGAGCACTCTCTCTCTCTCAAAAAAAAGGTAAGAATGAAATTTATTTATAAATAAGTTTCTTATAGTTATTATTGAATAACTAAGCTTCTTTTTCGTGATTACCCTTTATAACTTAAACCTAAATCCCTAATTCTAAACATTTGTAAGATTCAACTTGAAATCGAGAGAAGAGGGGAAGTGGAGAGACTCACCGACAGGCGACAGGAGAACCACTGCTCGGTGATGGCGACGGCGACGGCGGCAGGGAGGAGGTCCTCTGCTATGGGTATGTACCCTCCTCCCTAAATCTTTCTCAAATTCTTTTTTTTTTTCTCATTTCCTTCTTCTTAGTTCTTTCTCATGGATTCTTGAGGGGTTTAACCATTGTTTAAATAACAATGGAGTTCACAGGTATGTTGTAGCTTGTAGGCTTGTCGGTGATAGTCTACAAAACTGAAAGTCTGAAACTCATATTCCTTCTGTCTTTCACGGTCACAAGATCACTGTTCTCCCTTTTTTCTTTTTCTTTTTTTACAATTTCGCACGATATATGGGATATATCGCGCGATATATCGCATATATCGTGAGATACTGAACGAAAAATGGTAAAAAAAAAAAAATTAAACAGTGACTCTAGAATTTCGATCAAAATTATCGAAAAATTGTAAAAAACTTAATTCCTGATCTAGATGTTTCGGGATCCTCTGAAATTGATATATATCGTCGAAATATGCGAATTTTCGTCGAAATTTTGAACCTTGGATTCATATATTTCAATCCTAGTCTAATCTATGTTCTCTACAAGATGGAAGAAGCAATGGAGGCTGATATGTAATTGCAGTATTCTGGTAATATGGTTCAACTCTGGATGCTAATATACATCATCATCAACATGAAAACATCAATGCCTTATCCCATATATTTGGGGTTGACAACACGAATCCTGTTCCATCATTCCATTCTATTAAAATCCATTTACAGAGATAGAAAATAACAATCAACCTTGATGTGATCTGTCTTCTCATGAAAGATTTGACTGGAGGCAATACTAGTGGCACTATCAAGAGCAACTTATAATGAAGTGGGTTGGATTTTGAGAGAAGAATTCCCAACATTAACTTTGATACATTTCCGCCTACTAATATATAAAAAAACAAAATTTTAATCAACTTTGATGAGCTTTGTTCCCCCATGAAGCTTTGACTCGTGGCAGTATCTGACGTTGACTTTGAACGAAGTGGGTTGGAATCTAATAGAGAATCACATCCTCCCAAAGAGCACATAAAATCTCACAACCTCTCTCACAGTATCAACTGTTGAGATATGATCTATTATGTAGGTGCATTACATTGAATCACCTCTCAGGGGTATACTTGTAACTTTTTTATTAGGTTATTATAAATACAAAGAGATTAGAGAGAGATATACTCTCTAATCTAGTTTTTCCCCTAATCTTCTTCTTTCTCTCTTCCATAAACCCTAGTTTATTATTCCTCTACTTGGTATCAGAGCTCTCATTTCTTCCAGCATAGCATCGCGCCACTTAGGATCAGAGACAACCTCCTGAAACCTGGAAGGTAAAGACATAGAAGAAATAAAAGACAAGAAAGCCGTGAACAGGATGAGTTACTCACAGAGCCATGCTGATTACTCTCTTTGTACCGAGAAAAGGATAGTTAGTTACAATATTAATTTTCTACGTTGACGATATTGTGGTGACTGGAAATGACTCTTCAAAGATCCAAAACCTGAAGAAATTCCTTGTTACGGAATTCGAGATCAAGAATTTGGGCAGTTTAAAGTACTTTCTAGGTATTGAGGTAGCTCGATCAAAGAAGGGCATCTTCATATCGCAGCGGAAGTATACCTTAGACTTACTTAAGGATATGGGGAAGTTGGATTCTCGACCAGCAGATACTCCTATTGAGTAGAATCAGAAGTTGAGATCGAATGAGGGCTCATTACTAGAAGACAAAGAGATGTACCAAAGACTGGTTAGTCGTCTCATTTATCTCTCTCTCTAGACCTGATATCGCATATGTAGTCAGTGTAGTCATAGTCACAAAGTTGAGGTTCGGGAATAATTTGGCAAGGGTCAAGCACGGAAAATACGTGAAAACTTCAGGAAAAAAAGGGAGAAAAAAATTAATAATTATAAAAATTAGAAACAACGCTAATTAATATATATATAATTTGATGAGATAATATACAAAAAGAGTAACTATAATCAATAATAATAAGTTCATAACAGCATTTTAACATCCAATTTATTCCTTAAATGCATCAAAATTTATTAAAACATCAACTATCAAGATTAAAAACAAGACTATAATACGCGTATTAATAAATCATTTATTCCTATTCCTCAATAGTTCAAAAGCGTCATCAAAGTCATCAATATCTACATAATCTTCATTCCTATGAAGTTGTTTTGTAATAACAAAGTGGTCATCAATATTGCCCAAAATTCCATTTAGCATGATCGAACTAAACATATTAAAATTGATAGACATTTTATTAGAGAATAAGTTGCTTTAGGAAATCTTTACTTGTTGTTTGTTACAACGGGAAATCAACTAGTTGATGTACTCACAAGGGGGATTACTAAGACTAGCTTAGAAGGTGTTCTTAATAAGCTAGGAATGTTCAATATCTATGCTCAGCTTGAGGGGGAGTGTTGAGATATGATTTATTATGTAGGTGTGTTACACCGAATCACTCCTCAGGGGGTATACTTGTAACATTTCTATTAGGGTTATTATAAATACAAAGAGATTAGAGAGAGACACTCTCTAATCTAGATTTTCCCCTAATCTTCTTCTTGCCCTCTTCCATAAACCCTAGTTTACTATTCCTAATTTTCTACTTTAACCAATGACTTGGTATTCTATTTAATTGATGGAGGGGCTAATAATGCGCTAAGCAATCAAGAAATATGAAGACCTATTGTACAGACAGACACACGTGGTGAGTGCGCTAAGCAAATTCAAACTGTACAGGTTAGGCTGGAATCAAGTAGAAATGAATGTTCAGAGGACTTCTTCTAAGAAGTTGTAGGAACTAGGAAGCATGAGATCAAAGTCTTAGTCTCATATGGCTTGTGGAGGAGCGGGAGGATGCGGTTCTGACATAATTAAATAGTGGGAGGCACCTATGAATAGTCTCTAGAATAATAATAAGGATAGGATTCAAACTGTGTATTTAATCTAATAAAGATAGAAATTGGTGTGTTTAGTCATTGTTATTATGGAACGTAGAACAAATGGATTGAATGAGTATTGAACGAATCTCTTACTTTACAATAAGCTTCTTTACTTTATAAGGTATATTACAACTGTTTTATGAATAATAAAAACTTAAGGAGTATTGAATGAATTTCTTAAGACACCCGGGGGATTTTGGTATAAAGGAGAATTTTGGACATTGTTTAGCACTCCATAGAAAAGTTAGGAAGGACTAATCATTGAAAAAAAAAGTTGGAAATAGGAAATTGTTAATTAACTCATAACTTTGCTCGGGAGTATGATATTCCTTTTAAAAGTCTTGAGTAATCCTACTCGTCTTGTGACAGTGTGACTATATGTATTCCAAACAGTTAACTATAGTATCAAAAGCTGCAAGAAGGGAATGTAGACACCCATTTATATTTTCAGATTCTTAAGCTCCTGAAAACGTGAGTATAAGAAAATTAGAGGAAGAATTAGACCAGAATTAAGAAGATGTCATAAGGATCAATCATGGGAATGATATCGGGCCCAAATTCCGCGAGGCCAAATAACATTTAGAGGGCTCTGATTATGATAATGAATATATATATATATATATATATATATATGAGGCTCAACTCTAGGTTAGTCAGGGTCCAGGGAAACCTGTCTCTTTCGTAACTTCTTGGTAGAGGGAGAGCTTAACCTCTAGTAAACATGCTCAGGGAGAGATTTTGACAACTAAATTGATCAAATGTCCCCCACACCACTGCTACTGTACTTGGTCGTTTGTCAAGAAAGAATCTGCAGGGCTTCAACAAGAGAATCATATTCGGAGGACTACAGCCAAGGTAAAGAAAAGTAGAAAGGGATGATGATTGCAGAAATGGCGGGAAAGAGAATGGGCGGGCTCCAATAGGGACAGGAGGACATGCAAGAAAATACTAAGTAGCCTGAATTGCCTAGAGGAAAAAACAGAGACAACAATCACAATGTCATTGAACTGAAAAGTAGGATGCCCTCTAACATAACGGATCTAGCAGACCTTCGTCTCCATGGGTAACAGATTACTGACTGAATTGTTAATTTGTACGTTCTCAGCACAACAGATAGAATCACGCTATCTAGGGTGATGCGAATACCTTCCAGGTTGCAGTAAATGGGCATCATCAGCTCTATCTACAACTTTCGTCCAGTTGTTCCCCATTCATCAATTTGCCAAAACCAAAGCCATCTTGAATTTGAGAAAGTGGATTCTGGGTCAAGCGTGGTGAAAATAAAGATGCAAATCAAATCAAACACACATAAAAGACAGGATTTTACATGGTTCACCTGTGTGGGCTACCGGCTACGTCTACAGAGACGATCGTCTTCTTCACTAATCACAAGCTAAGGTTACAAGGATTCTCTCTTCTCTCTGTTCTCACAAACTCAACAATTATCACTTAAGAAAACCGAAAATAACCATATATATACACACACAGTCAAGTACCCAAAACACCTCCAGTACAATAACTAATTCCCTGAAAAATTTGAGTTGGAGCTAAAATTAGGGCCAGGGCCAGGGCCCAAAATACCCCAGTTGAGCTAGAGTGATAACAATACTGGAGTCTTAATCCAAACTAAATACAAGACACCTCAACACAACAAAGCCTTGGAGAGGCAAAGGAAGAGTGGTGGAGCTCTGATGAATGTGACAGCATGACAGAAAATCGACCTTTTCCTAACCATAAACATTAAAAAGGTACTTTTTAAGGGACAGAACCTAAGCAAAAAGGAAAAGAAAAGGAAGAAAAGCAAAAAAATTAGATTTGAATGGATAGAATCAAAGAATAGAGAGGTTGTTGGGTGGATTCCCAAAAGGAGAGTTAAGAATACATCTGATCGATTGATTGACTTTGCACAGACAGATACAATTGAGAGACAAGACCTAAGCAGGAGACCCTTGAGATCAGAGGCCAGGAAAGTGTCCAGACATATATGACAGGTCAAGGATAGAGTCGAGAAAACTACGTTTTCAATCATATAACTGCAATGAGGTTGAGGCAATGCATTGCTGGTCCAAAGCCTTCATCTCGCATTAAATCACTCCTCCTCACTCCAGTGTGGCCCGTGCTCTGCATTGCATTGCTTTTTCAGAGCCTAGATAAAGGGGAAGGGTTGTGTCAGATTTGCAGCCAGTGTAGGAATTCTGCCAAATCCTATGAAATGAATCCTGATCTGGAGAGGCACAAAATGTTTTTGAAAAATTGTAATAAGGAAGGTGTTAGGAACAACAAAGAACTTACGTCCCTTGAAGTACCCCGAAAGGTAAAGATTGTTTATACCAGTGGGAGAGAAACAAGAAGACTAGAACAGAAGCAAGATGGCTAAGGTTTCTTGAATTTTTTTAGGGAACAGTGGTAACCAGGAATAACCAACCATTTAAGCATATCAAATGGAATTCGGGTGGTAGAGCTTGGAGAGGGATTTAGGTCTTGCTTAGGACAGGAAAAAAGGTGAACAGGTTTAAGGTTTTTTTGTTTGTAAAGGGATTTTGTTCACAAGAAAAGCAAGAATATTTAGGGAGCTGATAACGAAAAGATCAGCCTAAAAAAGGGAAGAAAAAGTGAAATCAAATGAGAAAATATAGCAACAACACACCACTATCTCAAGGAAAATACAAAATAACAACACACTACTATCTCTTTTATTTTGTCAATCGACGTTTCTTTTTTGAACCTCTATACATGCAATTCCCTCGACTACCTGAGGATATTCTCATATTGTTTTGTACAAGTCTTGATAAGGATCTTATTAATGTCCATGAATGAAAAATCATATATCAAAATCAAACTGCCATATCGAAAAATGCCACTTTTACTTCTTTTTAAAAAAAACTTTTTTCACTCTTATAATGAGACGAAACTAGCCATAATTCAATTAGCTAGGAACTTGTTCCCATCAGTTATATTCTCTAACCATCCAAATCAGTAACTCAAGTAAAAAATTAGAACCACATTGGACTCGCTACTCTATGTAAGCATCATGAGCAGTTTAAACTTCAAAGGAAATGAATACAAGAAATAGATATTCAAGATTAGGAAAATAAAGAATCTTTTCGTGGTTCATGTAAAACAGGTAATAGCCGATGAGGATGGGAAACCAAAGGAATATAAAGAACCATTTCATGGCTCACATTCAGCAGAGAGCTAAAAAGGACCTTTGGCAGTGCATAAAATCATACTTCAGTGTAATTGTAATAAGAAATCAGAGACAAGCACAATAATATCAGAGGCTTGAAAAGAACAGCACATCCATAGAAAGCAAGATGTTATTCAGAAAAGAATACCATAGTAAAGATAAATATAGAATATTTAATCTGGAGGCGAAAAATGCAAAAGTACAAGCCAGAGGCATAATCCAAATGCAAAATTAATAAGGAATTGATTCTTTTAAAAAAAATATCTTACATCTAAAATTGCTCAAGCAACTAATTTACTCGATGGAAATGATAAATACTTCAGAATTAAGATATAGTATAGAGAAGGGTTCTCAGACTCTAGATGCAAGTTCAATTAATCTGTCATACAATTCATAATGGACCAAAACTTGAATAATCTCCAAGGAAGTTCGCAAAAAATCTGTTCATACAAACACACCACTACATGCAATATTTTCTCATGAGCCGAACAATTGATGACATAAAATTGGCCAACATATGGCATTCTTCACGGGATTTAGCCTCTGAGATTGAAACAACCCCATGGATGACCTGCTTCTTAAGATTAAGGCATCTCTTTCCAGCAGTTCTGCAACCAATTCAAAATATAGATCACTTATTACACTCCACCCAAGTTCCAGTACAACTTGCAAGCTGTACTGAAGCACACTGTCACATAATCTTAACTTAAGGAAAGATGTCTTAGATGAGGGAAGCAAATGGCAATTGTTTCAAAATCCACAATCTCATCCTCGTCATCAAACACCACACCCCAAAGCTGAAGCCTTCTCAATTTTGACGATCTTGGGATCATCTGATAGAACTTCGGCTACATGATAGTAAATGTGCTAACATCTACGACCTCAAGATTTTTGGTACTCTCTCCAATCAAGATGGGTTGCACTAACATCATCCATCTTGATATGTTTCAAGGTTCCCTTGCCAATAAGCTCGAGGATGGGAATCTTTTAAGTGCAAACTTTTGAGAGTATCAGCCTCCAACATGAACTTGTCAAAACTGATTGCTTTAACATAGATGTTCTTCAATGTGGGACTTCTCAGTTTCATTGTTGTCTGTGCATCTGACATGGAAATCTCTGGATTTACAAGGGCGAGTACCTCAATCTTTGGAAAGGCAGTGAGCAGAAGTCTCAGATCCAATGCTGAGATGCTGAAATGACTCATAGAAAGGGATTTCAGGCAAGGGAATCTCTGGTAACTAGGCTCAACCCCCGTGCTAGAATTATGAGCCAAGACCAACATTTCCAGCTTCTGCCAACCACATTTTTCAAGAATGTTAACATTCAGTGTAGTCTGGACATTAATACAACAGCTGCCGCAAGGTTTCTCTGGAATACACGAGCCTAGCAATCACTGCAGCAGTCGAGAACTCATCAACATCGAGCTTTCAAAGCTGAAAGCTTCCTGCAGCTAAGGTTTATAGACATGGACAAGCCTGTAAATCTATCTGGATAGCACTCAGACCTGTTCTCATCTATGGATAAATGAATGAAATCTTAGAAGGAGCTGATCACAGGCACAGAACGATGAGGGAGTGTGTTTATAAAATAAAAATAAATAAAGGAACACTCCACTGAAATGAATGTCGAGGGAGAAAGAACGCACAGCAGATCAACCCCCTGATCACAACTGGCAAGCAACACAATTCAAGTTCACCAATTTTAATTAAGTCACATCCCAACTTCAAATATGTAAACGGAAACAAGATATAGGTAAAACAAGTATATTCTAATATTCACCTGAACTGCTTTTATTTAAAATATTCACTTGCAATGCTATACAATAACTAAGGGATAGAGCATCCACATTCCATCTCCAGTCTATAAAAGACATCAAACGTAATGAAAACTACATCACTAACACACATAAGATGCTCAGTTAAAAATATTCAGCATAACATAATAAACACATCCACCATCACAAGTATAAAAATTACATAATGATCTTAGAAACAACATTAGAAAAGATCTTTCTGACTCAATGTGACTCCAAAGCTAATTTTAGCAGTGATATCACCTGCCAAGCCTTGACTTTCAAAATTTGATGTTCTCGCCATTAAAGTCTCGCTAGGTAAATGTTAGTGTTTGATTATCGGATTTCTGAAACTTGTATATAGTTACATCAAATTTGTTATGAATCTTAGCTACCATCAGGCTTAGCAGCTCCAGCATTGCTTGTTGTCATAAAGGATTCTCCACAACCACACTGCCCTTTAGAGTTTGGATTAATAAATATAAACTCAGACCTGCACAAAGAACCAATTACATGTATGAGGGGTAGTGAAGAGTAGAGCTGTAAACGGAGTGAATTCAAAGCAGATAATAGTATATCCAAATTCGTATTTGATTACATATCCAACTATCTGAATTCGATTAAATATCCAATAAATAGTGATTGAGAATTCAAATTCAGATAATATCTTAATTATCTGATTACTTTAATAAAGAACAAAAAATTCAAAAAAGTCAAAAAATATTTTACTAAAAATGACAAAAAAATAACAATTTAATGTCTTAGAATTATGTAAAAAGTACATATTAATAAGGGCATTTTAGTTTTATGAACTTAAAAATATATTATGTATATATATACATATGGTAATATAGTATATAATCAGTCGGATATTTATGGAATCAGATATATCAATATCCGAATTTGTATCGATTATAAATGAATAGTAAAAATACTATTCGAATTCGCTATGCTGGATACCTATTCAGATAATTATCCAAGCAGATGGATTCAGATATGAATTAGATGCGGATAATATTTGTATGCAATGACACCCCTAGTGAAGAGGAGAATTATGAAACTAACGAGTTATGAAACACTGCAGTCAAGGAACAAGAAAATAAAGCATAGAAGCCAAAAACATTCTTTCAAGTCGGGTCGCATATCATCTGGACTTTCTGGATTAATGACCACGTGTGACAAGCCACATCAAGCATAATGTACCTCTCTTAAAGATGTGTATGTACATGTGCATGCAGCATAATGTACCTCTCTTAAAGATGCATATGTATATGTGTTGCATGCATGCATGCATGCACATGTATATTTATATGTAAATGTATATGTAGTTGACACTGCATAAAAGACATTGTTGTACCTGAGTTTATCATCTACAAAATCCATCTTGGTTCCTATGACATGCATGAGGGCCTTTGGATCGATCAATATCTTCACACCCTTGTCCTCAATCAACTCATCAAATTTCCCTTTCTCATCTGCAAAATGAAGGCATTAGATATTAAGAACCAGTAGTTCTACACCAGAAAGTTTCTTAGATTTCCATTTTGTAAACCATTTTAGTTCCAAAGAAAATATGTAATAAAAGAAAGAAATGTCAATATGATGAGAGGCCAATGTTCATGAAGCTATTGTAGCTTTGTTCTTCATTGCTATTATGGTAATTAGTCATGTGTGTGTGCCCTTAAAGCCCCACCTCCCACTCTTTTTTGAGAGGGTTGAGTGGGTGTTGTGGCCTTGTGCCATGGGCGCGCGTGTGTGTGTGTTGTGTCTATAGTGTGTGTGTGTGTTATGTATTTCTATCCAAAAAAATCTAGCAGCTCATCAGTTGAAGCACTCACAACCTATCAAGATATTACTAAAAATAACTAAGCTTATGTAATTCTTTCATATGAAAACTCTAAACTTGAGAGGAAGCAGGACACCATTGAATATCTCAGAGAGCCAGTATTACAGCTTTGTAATAAAATGTTTGATAATTATGAGGATATTATGGTGTTGAAAATTTAAGAGTCTAGAAGATCCAAATTTAAGTAAAAGATGGTTCAGCTTAGGTGGAGCTATTTTGAATAACAAGGCGATATGATTCTAACTATACTAGCAAAGTTGTAAGTGCTACGCAATCTGTGGTAGTTTGGAATGAATAAAAAATCTGACCAACCCACTACTAGACATGCCAAACAATTTGGATAAAAAGCACAACCTCTTCTTAAGTTTAGATGGATTAGAAAGAATCAAATTCTTTATGGCAGATCTTGAATTATTTTCTAAAGATTGATCAATTTTTTCCATCCCTTGATCTAGGTAGGTTTCCCACATTCTCCATGATGGGACTTAAACTTTGATAGGTTAGTTAGCTTCAATTAAATATCGGAGTATCGGACCACATGCTCAACTTTTTTTTATAAGGATAATTTCTTAAAGGTTTATGGGAATATCCAATTTACAAAAGTGAGGAAAACTCAAAAAAAAAAAAAAAAGAGATTATTGAGATGGTGACTCAATGACCCAAAACATTGTACCAGTCTATTGCAGTGTAGTCAAAATGTCACCTAGGCCATTGCCTATCTCCTAGATCTTGCTCTATGCGGACACTCACTAAATCTTATATATATTTTTTATAAAATAAACAGAAAAAATAAATTTTGGTTGCCTAGGCATCACCTCACCAGCTCGCCTAAGGAACCCCCTATTGCCTAGCTGTCGCCTGGATGCCTTGACTACATTGGTCTATTGCTATGAATTCAGCAACATAACGAAGAAAAAAAGAAGCTAGTTTGATCTCCTTGAGCACTAAAGAGTAAAGACGACAAGAATAGCAACATCAAAATATTGTCAATCACCGATTGAAAGAGTCCAAACTAGTCTTCGAAGATTCAACAATTCCTTTATTTCCAAATGCACCAGCATATCTTGAAAGGGTCATCTTCCATAAGATCCCACACCTGTTCCAGAACGCACCAAATGACCATCCACAAATGAGATCAATGAGGGTTCTTGGGGCAATTCCATCCAAACCGGAATGTCGAGAAAGTAGAGGCAAACTCAGTTTGAAAACTCAATGTAGGAAAAGGTGATTGACCGACTCTCCACAAACTTTACAAACAAAGCATTTATCACAAATTTTTCTTAACAAGCTAATAATCCATTGTCAAAACCCCATCAAGCGATGTTGTCAAGAGAAGAAAAAAAGAAGCAGCTTAGAACGAATAGTATTCTCCTAGAAAATGTTTGTTGGCTAGTGATAGATGGCATGGTCTGTTGGGGCCTATAAGAATGAGCGAACTGAGAAGACACCTCTTGTTTCCCACTTCCAAACGCGTATGTCTGGTAAACTGGCTGACACAAAGAACTGATATAGACGAGTAGACGACCAAGGAGATTAGTAAGAGAATTGATCTCTCAAGTCATTTACCTCTCTCAAAACCGTAGTTACCAAAGCGAGAAGCGAAAACAAGAAGCAATGTGAAAGTAGGAAGCGAGGCTCAAAAAATCCTTAGGAAATGGGAAGCGATAAATGAGATATAGGTGCCTCTTTCCCATTATATTAGGATGGCCAGCCATACCATTTATATGAGATATTTGTGGAAAATAGGTGCCTTAGGTTTCAATCAAACGATACTTGCTCAAGATTTACACCTAGGCTTTAGACTCGGGTTTACCAATCACTTCCTACGTAAATAGCCTCATTTGACCATTAAATGAGACGTTATGGAAGCAAGTCTGGGAAACGAGTTTTCTACCTAGTACATAACTTCCCTACAACTATGCTCAAAACCACCCTATATACTCCCCTTCCGGAATAGTTCTCCACCAAGGCTCCCTTCTTTCCTACGAGCCTGCGATGGCTGATGGCATTAAGATCTAAAAAAACATAGGATTGAGTATCTTACCCATGCGTCCTCCCAAAATCTTGCCATATTACAAGTTCCAACCATCTCATAGATGCCCTTAGCAAAATATTTGCCAATTTTGGATATGCCTTTCCACGCGCTCGCATGTAATTGTTCGAGACCTCGTTAGTATCCCAACCCCTACTCCAACTGCAGTAAGAATCCTCCATAGGCTATATGGCTCTTCGCTAAATCTCCAAAGCTACTTATTTCACTGATTTTTATTGATTTTACTTTAAGGAACAAAGACCCAAGCCTCTCGCCGCTCTCAAAATGTAGAACTTTACCCACTCAACAAGCAGATATTTCTTTTCATCCTCATTCAAATTTCACAATAAATCTGTTTTCAATTTCTCGACTCTTGACGCCACAGAGACTGTAAGCATGAACAGAGAGAGAGAGAGCATAGGTTGGCTAGATAATGTACTGCAAACAACAAAAACTTTTCCACCTTTGGAGAGATACCCTTTTCTACAAGAGCTAAGTCTCCTCGCAAAGTGTGCCCAGGTAAGAAGATGGAAACGAGCCAGGTTTACGACTCAAAGTGCCAGCTAACTAACTATGCTACATCATTACATCTCCAACCAAATACACTTTGTTCTTAATTGACTTAATCGTAGATCCGAAAGCGCTTCAAAACAGTAAAATATACATCTCAAAAATCTAATCTGGTTACGACTTGCTTTGCAAAAAATTGAGTCCGTGAATTGACTATAATAAAATAGTTTTGCTACCCTCACTCGAACAATCCTTCCAACACATCCCCTTCTTCAGCCCTTTCGATAAATCAACTCAAAGATTAAGCCACAAAAATGAACAAGAATGGGAAAAGAGAATCTCCCTAACTGAATCAACTGCATCATTAGGAAAATACAGTCAGCAGTCTGTTGACCAGAACTAAGAAAGAGGTCGTAGAGAGCCACAAATTCATCCACATCCTCCATTTCACCTCGAAATCCCATTCTTCTAAGAATATAATCTAGGAAAATTCAGGAATCTATCAATGATATTGTTCGGCAGACACTACAACATGTGATGAATGCCCCAAATGTCGTCATCATTAAGAACTTCAGAAAGCCTGGGGCACTAGTTCATTTCTTCTTATATGTTTTGATAAAATTCACCAGCTCAAAAAATGAAAAAATAAATAAAGCAATGACGCAACATAGTACTATGCTTTCTGTTACATAGTATATACTTTATAATACTTTCTATACATTTCAGACCACGTGTTCTGTCAAATAAGAAAGATAACAATACATAGTTATGCCTTTGGTGTCTTTAAATTTTTTATTACAAAACACATGTAATGATGCAACACAGTACATTGTTCTATCAGACCATGTGTCCTATGAAATAAGAAAAAAAAAACATATATATAGTTATGCCTTTGGTCTCTGTAAAAAAAATTAATCACTAGACACATATATCCATCACCAGATCATTGGTGCTGCTTTGGTGGTTGCCCAATTGCTTATCCATCTAACACAAACATAACATAAACAATCAGTTGTAACCCTGAGGTGGTTATGCTGTCTCAGTGGTTCCCCCACTTGCCAACTGATCACATCCAACACCATACAACCTCTGTTTTCTCAACTGTTCATGGTTCCTTGACTAGCACTATCGTTAAACAAAAGAAAATGACCCAATCACTACGTATATGGTTGATATATTCCCCAGAAATACCCATCAATAACAGCTTTCTCCCCCACCCCAGTACGTTGTTTCCTAGGTCAGGTGGAAGCTTCAGTCAGCTTATAAACCCGAGTAAATAGTAGTTAGAAAGATCATCTATGTTCCTCATCTGGATAAGACTTTGGACAGGCCTTATAGTTAGAATTGAAAGAAATCCCAAAAAATTTCAATCTCTTTAGGGGTCCGTTCTTTTGTTAAGACTTATAAAGCTTGACACTTTGCACTTTGTCATGCTAGTTGTTAGGAAATTTGAGTCACTTTGTCAAGGTTTCTTACAAAAATAATTCTCACAGTAATGAGATTTCAAGTCTTACCATTTTTTAAAGATTTGAAATCATGCATTTTGTTGCATTTGAAGTCTTACGGGAATTGCAACCCAAGATATGAAAAGCACCATATATCAACAGAAAATGCATATGGTCAAATGACAAAACTTGCAAAGTGCTATAAGTCTCAGCAAAAGAAAGGAAGCTAGATGTTCTTCAACCAGAAATTGCACCATTGACCACATTTTCAACAGGTCCATTAGGGTTCTAATTTCAGTGAGACACCTACACTGTGCACCTTACAACCATAGATATGGGAATTTAATAAAGAATCTACGAAGAATGCATATGTGTTCTTTAGTTTGGCCTACTTAAACGCTCTTCGTGTTTTCTTTAGATAAAATTTCCCTACATTTTAGCAATCAATTTGCATTGCTTTCCTTTGAGCAGGTAATTTTAACAATTGAATATTTCGCTAAATTCACTGGCATACCTTCTTTATCTCTACAACTTAAATTACACTACCCTAACTAGCAATAAATAATAATGGCAATACAAAATTTGCTCAAAAAAATAATTTTTTAAAAATGTCTGCTAATTCAAATTTCAGTTTTGATTTCCAACCCGTGTTTCTGTCTATAGATTTTAGTAAATGAACAATTCCAACTCATCGACGAACATGAGTATTTAAAAAAAACTTGCATAAAATTCATCAAATTTCAAAATTTTAAAAAATGAGAGAAAATCACAGTAATATTGAGTAATGAGATAGATGATTCTAACACAAAATAGATTATAGGTTTCCCTCTTGTACGTGTTATACTCATCTCTGTTAGGTTTACAGAGAAATCGCAAACTCAAATAGTTAGGGTTAGATTGGGAAGATGATGACGATGATCGAAGAAATCTTGTAAAAGAAAAGAGGAAAATTGAAAGCGAATTTGAAATACCTAAAATTCAAGGAAGAAAAAAAAAAAGAAAAAAGGAAAGATATTTGGTGGAAAGAGGGAGGGAGGGAGGGAGAGAGATGAAGAAAGACCTGCATAATTGAGGGTGTAGGATAAGCCGTTGCAGCCGCGAGCCTTGACGCCGAGTTTGAGGAATGGGCGCTGGCGCTGCTGTAGAAGGTAGCGTATTCTAGTAGCAGCGGCGTCGGTTAGGGTCAAGGCTTGCCGTCGTACGGCAGGTCCGACCTTCTCTGCTACGGCCGCGAGAAAGGAGGAAGCCATCGCTCGTTCAAATCTATGCGATTACGTACAGACATTTAAAAAAGTGTCCGTCCCCTCCCTTAGCTGACCGCCGTGTCCCCGTGTCCCTTTTAATCCAATCCTGGTTGTGGCCTATCCAAAGAGTGAGTTATGCAATTTATTTTTTTTGGCCTCGGAGTCGCTCTGCCAGATGCCAGAAAAGTGGTCTTCTTCTACCGAGTTCGGATGGGCAACAGCGCTTGGTGTTGCCCATATGTGTCTTGCAAAATAGGCCCTCATTTTATAAGACACATATGGGTAACAGCTAAACAGCAAGCGTTTGTTGCCCATCCGAGTTCTCTTCTACCACATGTGACGATTAAAAATGGAGAAGTCATTTCATTTTGTCTCATGATTTTGACTTCACCCCAATTATATCTCTCCTCATCACTTTATCATCACATGTTGTTGGAGAAGTCAAAATCATGAGAAAATGAAATGACTTCTTTATCACATTTGCACATATTGTGATAGTCCGAGACCACTTTTCTAGCATCTGTTATAGAGAATCTGAGACCTAATTTTTTTTGGCACCGGATTACCTCTGGCGGACGCCCGAGATGTGTGCTCGGGCGTCCACACATCAACGGACATGTGGTGATAAAAGAGGAAAAAATATCAAGTGGAGAGAAGTCAAAATCATGGAGAGAAAATGAAATGAGTTCTCTTCTTTTTATCGTCACATGTCCATTGATGTGATGTGTGGACGAGAGCCGCCAGAGGTACGCCCCAGGTTATCTGATGCTTTTTTTTTTGGCTGATAGAGACGTGTGGATTGAAATGGTCCAGAATGATAGGCTGATACAGTGCAATCTCGAGTTAATTATGTTACAATCGTAAGTCAATGAAGACTAGCAAAGTCATCATCTTTCAGCACTTCATTGAGTTATATATTTAAATGAGAGAAAGCAAGAGAACTATTCCAGGCTAGAGACGTACGAGATGGGTATCTCATCCTTATTCCGCTCCCTAGTTTTGGTGGTCTTCATCACTGGCATCTTCGCCATGCAGTTGGGATTCGTAAATTCAGGTTCGGATGTTGTAATTTTAGCATGTCATGAACCACAAGGATTTATGTTTTGTAAGGGCCGATATATGGTTTCATTTATTCACGTCTCTTGGTTTTTGCAGTTCCAGAGGTGAGAAAACTGGGAAGAACCAGCCCTTCTCCTCCGACTCCGATTCGGAACACGGGGCATAACCCTTTGCCACCTGAGAATTCACTACCGACTGATCTCCACCACCACTAGCCTAGATATGGCCTAGCTGTGTTAGATATTAAGTTTGTGTAGTTCAGGTACAGGTTATATCTCTTCTCTAGTCATTTATGTATTTTTATCTTCATTGGAAGAATTAAAATACTATGGAGACTGTCCAGGGTGGAGACCACCCTGAGGGCTGAGACCGTTTTAAATTTTTTTTGAATCCCCGTGCTGTGTGGAACAGTCTCAGGTTGGTCTCCACCCTGGACGGTCTCGCATTCTCCTTATTGGAATGTTATATTAACGAATTTTATGACCACGATGTACTCATTACCCAAAAAAAAAATATATCGTAGGCTACGCTCCTGAACCCCCAAAGCCCTCGCATCCCAATCACATTAAATTTCTTCATATATGTACTTTGCCCCCCAAGAAAAAATTTATGGCTCCATCCCTGATTGGAAGCAATAACATCCAATATTTGGCTCAAAATTATACCCGTCCCAAATTTGATTGGGTTTATGATCGCAATTCATGTTGTCCATTAACTGTCTCTTGGTTTTTGCAGATCCAGAGATGAGGAAACTAGGAGGAACCAGGTCATTCCTTAGGTCTAAACATATTTGCGGCCTAGGCCATGTAATTCACCACCGGCTCCTTCACCACGAGTCTTAGATATGATGTAGCTGTGTTATATCCCTTCTCAAGTGGTTTATGTGATTTTTTTTCTTCGAAAGCATTAGCATATCCAATATAATTTGGCTCAAAACTCTGTATTCGTTCCTAATTTGATTGGGCTTATGATCGCAATTCATGTTATCCTGTAGAGGAAAGTTGATGGCATTCTTATAAATATCAATAAAACATCACGTATTTGTACAAAATCAGTCTTTCATTATATTTATAAAGGATTTTGCTGGCCTCTTGGCAAATCTTCCAAATATGCAATTGGGGCATACAAATGTCAATCAATCTTTGACTTTTGCATTTTAAACCATTAAAATAATAAAACATTTCCAAGTGTTAGGCTCATCTTGCATCTATGGAAAAATTTGGAGTAAATGCGATTGGGGCTAGCTAACCACCACAGATTACCTCTATATTAGCGGTGGTTTAAGCTAAATATCTTTAATTAAGACTTGAATTGCGATCTCTCCTCTCCTGCTCTTTGTTCTCTCCCCGTCGCCGGCACCCTCTCTGGACCTGCTCCGGTAAGTTTCTCTCTCCTCTCTCGGTCTATCTCCCTTTATCTTTGTCTCTCTCACAGTCAATCTCTCTCTTTCTCTCTCTCTTTCTCTCTATGCTCTCTAACTCTCTTTCAATCTTTCTGTGTGCAGGTTTCCCTCCAATAGGTTTCTCTTTGTCTCTCTGACTCCAGGTAATTTTTTTTAATTATTTTAATTTAATTAGGTTCATTAACGTAGTGAAAATCGGTTAGACTTGGATATTGTTATCTTGGGGTAGGGGTGCCTAGGCATGTTGTTGAGAAAATTAGAGTTTTCAGGTTTGAAGTGTTGGTGCATCAAAGAATTGATATTATTGATATAGTGCTAGTCAGTTGATGTGGTTGGAAGCCTTTGCTCTTAATGAGATTCTTGTTTTATGCTCTCTCTCATTTTGAATGTCTTAGGGATTCTTGGATTTTGAATTTTGTGCTTCTTTTGAGTTATTCTTAGATCTTGAATGAGATTCTTTGTTTTATGTTTTCTCTCATTTTTTAATCTTAATGTTCTTCTGAATAATTCTTGGATCCTGATTTTAGTAAAATATAAACACAGCAAGAAAACTAATTTTTAATCTTGGATCATTATCCGACTTATTTTTAATCTTATTGTCCTTAACCAACTAACTAATCATTTACCACAATCACTTTGGTGATATTCCTCTATACTAGACTCTTTTGCGTTCAACACCCTTATGCTATACCTGCCATAGTTTTGGGTGTACAATGATAGGCCTTAGATATAAGCAACATGCTCAAACACATGATTACCGGATCTCCCGAGGGTGTAGAATAGGGGTGGCATGGGCTTGAATTTTAATGATTTTCTAATAGGCCCAACCTGAAGCCCAATACATTTACAAGGGCTTTGAAGCCCGAACTTGACCCGATTCTCACCCCTATGTAGAACAACAGCGTGTATATTGAAGCCAGACCATAACAATGACTTGGCATCACCCCCAGAAAAAAAAAAAATGTCGATGCATACTATTTTTAGTCAATTAAAGTCTAAGTTAAATGCAAATCAACATGCTAGGCTATTTTTTTTTTTGATTTTCGGATAAAATAGTTCACACTATCGAAAATAGTCTCAAGAGACTGTTCGTTACTCTCTTTGTTTTTTATAGCAGCTCACCACTTATCTAGAACACACAAATCCACTCACTCTCTCTCTCTCTCTCTCTCTCTCCTTGCAAAAGTAATCCAATTCTTTTTTATTATGTGAAGACTCTCTTTAGTAATGAGCTTTTATATACAGAGGCGGAGCCAAGAATTTTTCTTGGGGAGGTGGTGAAGTATATGTATCAAGAAAATTAATGATTTTTGTAGAGACTAGTTGGGCTTCCACGTGCAAGGCACGTGCATGCAAGCTATTTTTTCTTAAATCCAAATATAAAGAATACAACAAAGAAGAACTAACGGAAAACAAAAAACATATGAATCGTTCACCAATTTTAAATAAACAAACAATTCATCAACTGGCCAAGGAATTGCAATTTGCAAATACATCAAATACTGTCTATTAGTGCATTCTAAATTCCCAACATGATTGCAAAGGAAATAGTTTAAATCCTTAGGACATGAATAATCACATTACAATTATAAAAACAAAATGAAAAATAAAATAAATAAATAAATACAAATTTTATACCTGGATATAGGAGCCGTCAATAAGCTTCTCGATCATCCAATTGAGTCATATCGTGGTAAACATATTGCCGTACTTGTACCAAATGATCAAATCTTGAATTGGTTGGTTTTTATAATTAATTAATTATAGTAAAATATCGATTATCTCATCTAAGACAATACAACCATTGTCCAATACATGTACCAATCTTATTGAATAACCATTTATCGGCAAATATGTACAATTAGCATAATTTTATTGAATAATTCACAAAATAGCACAAATTAGGGATAATTACAGAATCCAGGTTTCCTTAATCAAATACTTATGAGTTACTAATTACCAAAAACAAGTTACAAAAGCAAAATGCATATAATAATGCCTAGTCATGCTTATTACTGGAAAAAAGACGATGCCAAAAGGTGTTAACATAAATCAATTGTCATGGTATTTGCATCATTGTCTTAAAGTACAATACGAGCACACGGCCACCACCTTAGATCTCAAAAGAAGATATTTAAGTTACAACCCCGCCTCTTGCGTGAGTGGTAGGGGTGTGGCCTTCCATGGAGGAGGTCTAGGGATCTAATCCCACCTGGGTATGAGTTGCAAGAGCTCCACTGCCCAAGCTAACTTCTGACCATCTGACTCTACTAATGCAGGTAAATGATATCTCTCATCAGAAAATAAATAAATATATATATATATATATACTAGTTGGGTGTGCACGTGTAAGACACGTGCAAATTTAATACTAAAAATAAGTGAATAAGATATTTTGAGAAATAAATTTTTGCAATAAATAATATTATAGAAAATAAATTAATAGGGATATTTTGAGAAAAATAAATCTAATAAGGGTATAATGGAAAATGATTGTCCTCTTTATAATATTGAAGATATATAGATTGTAAGGGTATTTTGGAAATAAATCATTAGGGTTATAATAGGAAATAAAAAATTATAGAAAGCGTATTCTGAGCAAATAAATTAATAGGGACATTTTGGTTTAAAACAAATCGAATAAAGGTATTATAGGAAAACTTGTAAGAAAGGGTATTATAGGAAAAAAAATCAATAGGGTTATGTTGGAAAAAAAATAAATCAAATAAGGGTATTATGGGAAAAAAAACTTGGTTGAATAACTATTTTGTCTTTATTAATAAAAGTACTCTTTTATGATAAGTAATAGATATATGAAGATATTTAAGTTCATACTCCATAGTCCATAGTGATCCAAAAAATATTCCAGTAAGTTCATCCCTATACTACTCTCACACGACACCATAAGACATACAAAGAGAAAAAAAGCGTCGTATTTCACAATTCAGGCCATATCTTTTCTAAGTAAGTTGAAGATAAAAGGGTGTATTTTTGTAATAATGTAGAAATTATAGAGGTGTCTTGTGGTCCTTACAAGCTATGTCCAGTCTGGAGAATGACTTCTGGTATGGAGTACCCTTCATTGACTTGGTAGCTGATATAGTAGCCAATAGCAAACCACGAACCTCAATTAGCATGTTATATACCAAGAAGTGACCTGACAAAAGAAACCAACTACTAAAGCAAATGAAAAATTAAAGAGTTAACAATGTTTATACAGATGCACCAATTTGCAAGTTTCATGCAAGATTTATTATCAACAAGAATATTGTTTGCCCACTGGATGTGGATGAAACATGCATTTTATTAGTTTTATAAAAAAGGTACATGGCTAGAGATGAGAGAGAGAACAAACATATCTGCTTTTCTCGGTAGATATCATTTGTAAAAAATGAGATACCTTAATGTCCCTGCGCAAAATTCCATTTTTTTTGGAAACATTTGTAAAAAGAATGAGGTACCTTAATGTCCCTATGCATAATCCATTTTTTTGGACATATTCCAGCTCCAATAACGTTAACAGTTGAGCCCCAATAACAATCCTATAACCTGTGTTTATCAAATGGGTATGAAACTGTTGTTAGTATATACTAATTGTATAGAGAGATCGTAGGGATTCTAATTTAGGATCCGAATATTTAGTTTCCTTATTTAATTTGTAATTGTAATCTATATATATTGATACCTCCTTGAGAAAAGAATACATGGTTTTCTAATTCTTCCCAAATACCCTTCTGTCATGGTATCAGAGCATGAGCAATAGAGAGAATAGGCCCATTCTTTCTCTCAGCAATGCCATTTTGTTGAGGAGTATGAACACAAGATATTTGATGTATAATACCCCTGGACTCAAGAAATTGTTCAAACGAACGTTCTTTATATTCAAGAGCATTATCAGTCCGAAAAGCAAGAAGTTTGGCATTAAATTGATTTGAAATTTCAGCATAAAATGATTGAAAAGCTGTAAACACTTGAGATCTATCTTTAAGCACATATACCCATGTTAAACGAGAATGATCATCAATAAAAGTGACAAAGTACCGAGCACCACATAAACCAGTGGTGCGAGCTGGACCCCAAACATCAGAGTGGACCAGTTCAAAAGGTTGTAAACAAGGTTCATCATGTCGAAGTTGAAAAGTAGCCCGATGATGTTTACTAAGTTCACAAGTCTCACAATTAAAACTAGAAAAAGAAGGTAAAGAAGGAACTAAATGCCGAAGATTGAACGATGATGGGTGTCCAAGACGACAGTGCCACTGATATGGAGAAGCTGTAGAATGAAGAGCAGTTTGACCCGAAGTGCAAGACGGCTGATAGTAGTAAAGTCCATCCTGCTCAAATCCCCCACCAATCACCTTCTTCGTCTTTAGATCCTGAAAGACACAATGAGTGGGATAAAAAATTATTGAACAGTTTAAAGCATGAGTAAGTTTGCGCACAGACAGCAGATTAAAAGGAAACTGAGGCAAATAGAGAACAGAGGAAAAAGTAAGATCAGGAGTACTAACGGTGCCTATCCCTTGAACAGGAGTTTTAGTCCCATTAGCGATAGTAACAAACGAAGGAGAGGAGGTACGAGAAATTTTAGAAAGAAGAGATGGATTACCTGTCATATGATCGGAGGCCCCTGAATCAATAACTCAAGGGGTACTAGAGGAAGAATGAAGACAGGTGTTACCTGAAGCTACCAAATGGGTTGTGGAGGATGACGAGGCATTGGCGCGCTGGAGAATTGAATCATACTCTGTTTTTGAAAGAAGAACTTGTTCATCAGAGATAGAACCAGAGTGCTCCCCCTCAACTGTAGCCTGATTAGCCCAAGCCGGCTTGCCATGAACTTTCCAGCAAAAATCAGTAGAGTGATTATGGCGGCCACAATGAGAACATTTCTTAGTACCGCGTCCACTGTTACCACTACGACCACCACGACCACGACCGCGAGTATCGAGAGGAGCACGGCCTCCATGCTCCCTATGAGGAGTATCATATCGCCCAACAGGGGCAGCAAGAGCAGAACGATCATCCTTCTCTTGAGCAGAAGGATGGATAGATGCTCACCGAACTCGAGCAAAAGTTTCACTAACAGTTGGTATGTCTTTACCGGATAGAATCTGAGAGCTGATCGGAGCAAGTTCTGGTTTAAGACCTGATAGAAATTTGGCGACTCGAAATTCCTCCCGATGCTGATAGACATTAATTTCATCCCACATACCTTTGAGAGCATAAAAATACTCTTCAACCGAGCGATCTCCCTGTTGGAGAGAAAACATATCCTGATATAACTGGTAGAGACGAGAAATATTCTGATCTGAAGAATACATCTCTTTCAGAGTGTTCCAAATATCCTTAGAAGATTCCAAACAAGAGACATTATTAAAGACCTCGGGTTCCAAGCTGTTCCATAGCCAAGTCATAATCTGTGCATCCTCTTGTTCCCATGTAGGAACTTTGGTGACATCAGAAGGTTTGGTGGCCGTAAGATAAGAGGCCTTGCCACGAGCTTTCAGAAAAACGGAGACAGCTCGAGACCATTGAAGGTAATTGGGGCCCTTCAATTTGATACTAGTCATTGACCCGGAAAAAAGAGAATCCTTGGGTTCAGATTTGTCTCCCATGGTATTAAAAAGATGAGAGATGCACGAGAAAAATATTCACGATATAACTGAGATGTCGAGGGGCTGGACGAGAGATGCCAAGATGAACAAGAGATGTCGAGAGGGGCTGGTGGTGGATCCGAGTGGCCTAGGGGGCCTGGGTGGTGCTGTCGAGCGACTGGAGAGCCTTGGTTTGTGGAGCAGAGAGGTAGACGGTGGTGCTGAGATGACGAGATGCCCCGAGTGTGACTATAACAGCAGATCAGTGGCTACGTTGGAGTCGAGAGGTAGACAGTGGTGCTGAGATGACAAGATGCCCCGAGTGTGACTATAACAGCAGATCAGTGGCTGCGTTCTTCAACAACAGATCGGTGGCAGAGGAGAGAAAAAAAAAAAGCAAAGGATTTTACCGCTCTGATATCATGACAGAAGGGTATTTGGGAAGAATTAGAAAATCATATATTCTTCTCTCAATGAGGTATCAATATATATAGATTACAATTACAAATTAAATAAGGAAACTAAATATTCGGATCCTAAATTAGAATCCCTACGATCTCTCTATACAATTAGTATATACTAACAACACTCCGCCTCAAGTTGGAGAGTAGATATCAATAACTCCCAGCTTGCTACAAATAGAGTCGATGACATTCTTGGGAAGAGCTTTAGTGAAGATGTTTGCTAGCTGACAGTCAGAAGGTACAAAGGGAGTAATGATGTCTTTTGATTCCACTTTAGAACGAATGAAATGACAATCAACTTCGATGTGCTTGGTTCTTTCGTGAAAGACAGGATTGCTAGCAATATGAATAGCTGCTTGATTGTCACAATAGAGCGGTGTGGGACCTTGTGCTGAAATTCCGAATTCTTGTAAAAGAGTTCTCAACCAAGTAAGCTCACAAGCGGTATGAGCCATTGCACGATATTTTGCTTCGGCACTGGAACGAGCCACAACTGACTGTTTCTTACTTTTCCAAGTGACTAAATTGCCTCCTATAAAGGTACAAAAGCCAGTGGTGGATTTTCGGTCTGAAGGTGATCCTGCCCAATCAGCATCAATATATCCTTCAATGCGAAGGTGTCCAGATGACCGATATAGAAGGCCACGGCCTGGGGCACTCTTAAGATACTTTAAGATGCGTATTATTGCATCCATATGAGGAACTCGAGGACTAGTCATGAACTGGCTCACAATACTAACTGCATAAGAAATGTCAGGCCGAGTAATGGTTAGGTAAATAAGCTTACCCACAAGTCTCCGATACATTTCTGGGTCATCAATCAAGTCACTCATATCCGGCATTAATTTTATATTAGTTTCCATGGGAGTAGCTACAGGTTTGCAGCCAAGATAACCTGTGTCTTTTAGAATATCGAGAGTGTATTTTCTTTGAGATTAACTGATGCCTTCTTTGGACCTTGCAACTTCAATACCGAGAAAATAACGAAGCTTACCCAAGTCTTTAGTGAGAAAACTTGAGCCGAGATGATGAATCAAGGTCTGAATACCTTCCTTGTCACTCCCAGTGATGACGATATCATCCACATAGACAACTAATATCACAATACCAATTCTTGTCTTCTTAAAGAACACTGAATGATCAGCTTGGCTTCGAGTCATGCCATGAGAAACTACCGCCTTACTGAATTTGTCAAACCAAGCACGTGAGGACTGTTTGAGGCCATAAATAGACTTCTTAAGGTGACAAACACACTCCCCCTTGGACTCAAACCCAGGTGGTTGAGCCATATAAATAGTCTCCGTAAGATCACCATGTAAAAATGCATTTTTGACGTCTAGTTGATGAAGAGGCCAAGCAAGATTCGCAGCAAGAGAGATAATAATATGAACAGAGTTTAGTTTGGCAACTGGAGAGAAGGTCTCAGTGTAATCAATGCCATATGTCTGAGTAAAGCCCTTAGCCACAAGGCGAGCCTTTAAGCGGTCTACAGTACCGTCAGGATTCTGTTTGACGGTGAAAACCCAACGACAACCAACAATCGGAGCGTCTGTAGGTGTAGGAATAAGATCCCAAGTTTGGTTCAAATCTAAATCATGCATTTCCTCCTCCATTGCTTTCCTCCAACCCGGGTGAGAAAGAGCTTCCCTGTAGGACTTAGGAATATCGAGAGATGATACAGATAAAGAAAAAGCTTTAAAGGAAGGAGACAAATGATCAAATGAGACAAAGTTAGAGATAGGATGATCAGTACATGTGCGCGTACCTTTACGAACTGCAATAGGAAGATCAAGGTCCGAGTCAGAAAGAGGGAGAGATGGATCTGCAGACGTCGAGGTGGATGGGGGAAGCGGTAGAGAGGACCCCACATGGGCAGGAACTCGAGCACGAGATGCGCTCCGTGGCCGACGAGGAACATAAACCTGAGAGATAGGAGGGAGAGCAGGAACAATAGTAGGGATAATAGGAGCAGAAAGTAGAGGTTCCTGGAACTCACCTCCTTCGGGAGAATAATATAGCACATTCTCAAAGAAGGTCATATCAGCACTAACAAAGTACTTACATAAGGTAGGACTATAGCACCGGTATCCCTTTTGAGTACGAGAATAACCAAGAAAGATACACTTGTGGGCCCGAGGGTCAAGTTTGTCACGACCAGGATTTAGATTATGAGTAAAAGAAACACAGCCAAAGACTTTTGGAGGCAGAGGAAACGGGTTTTTACCAGAGAATAGTATCTGAAACGGAGATTTACCTTTAAGAACACGTGAAGGCATTCTATTTAGAAGAAATGCAGCAGTAAGAACTGCATCGCCCCAAAAAAGCTTAGGAACATGCATTTGGATAACATCAGAATTCCAAACATTGAAATTCTGAGCCTCAAGGAAGGATCCAAAATTTTCCTAGAATTGACGAGATGAATCCTCTAGG
Organism: Tetracentron sinense; assembly: GCA_015143295.1. Classification (NCBI taxonomy): domain Eukaryota; kingdom Viridiplantae; phylum Streptophyta; class Magnoliopsida; order Trochodendrales; family Trochodendraceae; genus Tetracentron; species Tetracentron sinense. Next base: position 14,016,630 of record CM026563.1, read on the forward strand.
AAAAAAATTCCAAAAGGATATTTAAGGTTTTGTCCTCCCTAGTATTTCCGAAATATCTTTGAAAAAAAACTAAATTTAATGCTTCTTTCACTAAAATACCAGAAGATATATCATACTCATGACAATGTTAGGATGAGACAAATTCTTAAGAAGCTTTGCTTCTTCCTCTTGAAGCTCTAGAACAAAATCAGTCGAATTCTAAAGAAATTCTTCAGTGAATCAAACAACAAATAGATAAACAAAAACAACTCTGGAATTTCATATTACAAATCTACAAGTTAATACAAAAACGCAAAGATCGAATTTATAATGAAACGGTAGAATCTAATCCTCACTTGAGCTTTCTCCTTCGAAGCATTATTCGTGGCAGTCAAAACCTGAAACAAGAAACAAGAAAAGTATCAAAATCAAAGAACCCCAAAAATCTCAACCAGAAAATGGAAAAATAAATACAAAAATCGATTGCCTTCACGGCGATTACCGGGGAGAGTAAGCGGCGCGAGCAGCAGTGATGCGAGAAGCGATCGGAGCAAGCGATGTGAGTTGTGGCCAGAGCAAAGGAGGGAGCAGTGGGGCGAGAGGAGTGGCGCGAAGAAGAGAAAGATGAGAAAGGTTACGACCGGAAGAATTGGACTTGGGAACCCATTATTACGAATACAAACAACAGTTGAATAGGACATATAAGGAAATTTAAAAAAAGATCTGAGAACACTTTTCAAAAACTATCCCTGTGATCTTCTCTTTTATATAAGGGTAATAGAAAATGATCACGTGTGCATGAAACATTATTGGGGCTTGTGGGCTCGAGGGTCACACCCCTACTTTTATTTTATTTTTTGAGTTATAGGTCCATCGTGGTCATAAAATTTATTAAATGTTGCATTTTAATAAAGGTCTAGTATACAATAAAAACAAGAGTCCTCTCAGAGTTAATATTATATAATTAAAATTTTAATTTTTTATATTATACCATAAAAAAAGTACAAAATTTTAAGGGGGCAAACTTTCCTAAAACTCAACAATTAAATCTTAATTTTGGGGGTGATACTATATACAAAAATTAACTTTTAAAAAAAAAATTAAACAAAATATAAAAAAACTTCCAAAATGTTGGGGATCACGGCCCCTCCCCTGCTCTGTCCATTTTATATATCAATAAAAATAAAGACATCTAATTGGATAACGTCACGATATACTTTTAGTTTTTCGTGGATCATTCCTGTTATCTTCTTAATTACGCAGAGGTCGTTGATCAGTTCGTTAGGATCAGTGTTGTCAGAACCGGACTGGGCATCAAACCGGTAGAGTGGCCGGTTCCCAGTTCGACCGTGTACTTTTTGTCAAAAAAATCAAAAATTTTCATTTTTTCCCCTAATTCTTCCCGGTTCTGATTGGTTCCAACCGGTTCTAACAATTCTGGCCGGTTCTTAAAGAAGCCCGGTTTTGAGGGTTTTGGGAACCGGCGAGGGGGCCGGTTCCCGGTTCCACCGGTTCCACTGGCTGGTCCAATCTGATTTTGACAACACTGGTTAGGATCATCCATCGAGTTGAATTGTCAAGACCCATCAAAAGTGGGAGTCCATTTAGTTGGATAGTATCTGATTGAAGAGAATATATTGTGGTTTAGAGAGAGAGAGAGAGAGATTCTTGTGGCCTTAGGTAGAGGAAGAAGATATCAAAGGGTAATGAATGGAAGGGGTGTGAGATTTTGAATCCTAAGTGTAGCACCAGAACAAAGGATAGTAGTTAGGGTGTAATTTAAATCACTAAAATATCTCCTTACTGCCCTACAAAAGTCCCCATCTGCCCAATAGGAATAGAATACCATGTGTATAGTATTTAAGGAATCTGAGGACCCTTTTTTGTTTTTATACTGGATCACCTCTGGCAGACGCCCGAGGTGTGCACTCGTGTGTCCACACATCAATGGACATGTGGCGATAAAATAGAGGATGAGATATCAAGTGGGGAGAAGTTAAAATCATTGAGAGATAATGAAATTACTTCTTTCCTTTTATTGCCACATGTCCATTGATGTGATGTGTGGACGGATGCCACCAGAGGTATGCCCTCATATAATCCGATCTTTTTTTTTTTGGTTGATAGATTCGTGTGGACCAAAATGGTCCAGCTATGTTATAATCGTGAGTCAATGAAGACTCAGGATCCTCTTGAGTTCAACTTGAGAGAATCTCTCCTATTTAAACCACTAGAGGTCGCCACATGTCTCCTTTGACACCCCTTAATCATAGGTAAGGTTCAACCACCTTAGGATTCACCCATCCATCCTTGGTTTTTTTTAAAAAAATATTAATTATTTTTTTAAAATTGAAAACTTTTTTTAATATTAAAAAAACTCTAAAAGCAGTTTTTTTAATTTAAAAAATAATAATTAATATATAAAAAAAAAAAACCAAGGATGGGTAGGTGACCCTAGGGGTGGGTGAACCTTACCCATGGTTAAGGGGTGTCAAAGGAGACATGTGGCAACCTCTAGGAGTTTGAACCGGAGAGATTCTCTCAAGTTCCATGTGTCTCCTTTGACACCCCTTAACCATGGGTAAGGTTCACCCACCCCTAGGGTTCGCCCATCCATCCTTGGTTTTTTTTCAAAAAATATTAATTATTTTTTAAAAATTAAAAACTTTTTTAATATTAAAAAAACTCTAAAAGCAGTTTTTTTAATTTAAAAAATAATAATTAATATATAAAAAAAATGGGTGAGTGAACCTTACCCATGGTTAAGGGGTGTCAAAGGAGACACGTGGCGACCTCAAGGGGTTTGAACCAGAGAGATTCTCTCGAGTTGAACTCTAGAGAATCCTGTGCCTTTTAAAGACTCAGGATCCTCTCGAGTTCAACTCGAGAGAATCTCTCCGGTTTGAACCCCTAGAGGTCGCCACATGTCCCCTTTGACACCCCTTAACCATGGGTAAGGTTCACCCACCCTTAGGGTTCACCCATCCATCTTTGGTTTTTTTTTCAAATTTAAAACTTTTTTAATATTAAAAAAACTCTAAAAACAGTTTTTTAATTTAAAAAATAATAATTAATATATATAAAAAAAAACCAAGGATGGGTGGGTGAACCCTAGGGGTGGGTGAACCTTACCCATGGTTAAGGGGTGCCAAAGGAGACATGTGGCGACCTCTAAGGGTTTAAATCTGAGAGATTCTCTCGAGTTGAACTCGAGAGAATCCTATTCTTTTATAAAAACAGTTTTTTAATTAAAAAATTAATAATTAATATAAAAAAAAACCCAAGGATAGGTGAGTGAACCCTAGGGTGGGTGAACCTTACCCATGGTTAAGGGGTGTCAAAAGAGACACGTGGTGATCTTTAGGGGTTCAAACTGGAGAGATTCTCTCAGGTTGAACTTGAGATGAGGAAACTGATCAGAAGGATTTATGTTTTGTAAATTCAGGTTCATCACTGCCATTTTCGCCATGCAGTCGGGATTCGTAAATTCAGGTTCAGATGTTGTAATTTTAGCATGTCATGAACCACAAGGATTTATGTTTTGTAAGGGCCGATATATGGTTTCATTTACTCACATCTCTTGGTTTTTGCAGTTCCAGAGGTGAGGAAACTAAGAAGAGCCAGCCCTTCTCCTCCTCCGATTCTGAACATAAGGCGGCCATCCCTTGGGAAACATATGCCAAAGTTAGTACCGCCTTCTCCACCACCATCACCAGCGTAGATATGGCTTAGCTGTGTTAGATATTAAGTTTGTGTAGTTCAGGTACAAGTTATATCTCTTCTCTAGTCATTTCTGTATTTTTATCTTCATTGGAAGAATTAAAATACTATGGAGACTGTCCAGGGTGGAGACCACCTTGAGACCGTTAAATGTTTTATTTTTTTGAATCCCCGTGCTGTGTGGAACGGTCTCCACCGTGGACGGTCTCTTATTTCTTTTATTGGAATGTTATATTACCGAATTTTATGACCACGATGTACCCATTATCCCAAAAAAAAAATTGTAGGCTGCGCCCTGAACCCCGCATCCCAATCCCATTAATTTGCTTCATATATGTACCTTGGTCCCCAGGTCCGTGATTGAAAGCATTAACATCTGATATTTGGCTCAAAATTATACCCGTCCCAAATTTGATTGGGTTTATGATCGCAATTCATGTTATCCATTAACTGTCTCTTGGATTTTGCAGATCCAGAGATGAGGAAAATAGGAGGAACCAGGCCTTCTACTTCTCTTCCAGTTCCGAACATATTGCGTCCTAGGCCATGTAATTCACTACCGGCTTTCACAACGAGTCTAGATATGGTTTACCTGTCTTATATCCCTTCTCAAGTGGTTTATGTGATTTTTTTTCTTTGAAAGCATTAGCATATCCGATATAATTTGGCTCAAAACTCTGTATTCCTTCCTAATTTGATTGGGCTTATGATCGCAATTCATTCTTATCCTTAGAGGAAAGTTGATGGCATTCTTATAAATATCAATAAAACATCACGTTTTTGTACAAAATCAGTCTTTCATTATATTTATAAAGGATTTTGCTAGCCCGAGTGGCAAATCTTCCAAAGATGCAACGCGGGCATACAAATGTCAAACAATGACTTGGCATCACCCCCAGAAAATATATATATATATATATATATCGGATGCATATTATTTTTAGTCAATTAAAGTTAAAGTTAAATGCAAATAAACGTGTTAAGCCCTTCTTTTTTTTTTTTTATGATTTTTGGATAAAATAGTTCACACAATCCAAAATAGTCTCAAGAGACTGTTCGCTACTCTCCTTTTTTTTTTTTTTCATAGCAGCTCACCACTTATCTAGAACACACAAATCCTCTCTCTCTCTCTCTCCAAGCAAAATTAATCCAATTCTTTTCTATTATGTGAACACTCTCTTTTGTTATGAGTTTTTATATACAGAGGCGGAGCCATGAATTTTTCTTGGGGGAGGTTGGTGAAGTATATGTATCAAGAAAATTAATGATTTTTGTAGAGAGTGATCACGTGTGCATGAAACATTATTGTGCTTGTGGGCTCGAGGGTCACACCCCCAATTTTATTTTATTTTTTGAGTTATGGGTCTATCGTGGTCATAAAATTTGTTAAATGTTGTATTTTAATAAATGTCTAGTATACAATAAAAACAAGGGTTTTCTCTCTTGAGAGAGTCAATATTATATAAATACAATTAATTATATTTTTAATTTTTTTATACTATATAATAGAAAAAGTACAAAGTATAGGAAAACTTCCAAACTTTTGGGGATCATGGCCCCTCCCCTGGCTCTGTCCTTTTTATATATCAATAAAAATAAAGACATCTAATTGGATAACGTCACAATATACTTTTAGTTTTTCGTGGATCATTCCTTGTTATCTTCTTAATTACCCAGAGGCCGTTGATCAGATCGTTAGGATCATCCATCGAGTCGAATTGTCGAGACCCTTCGGAAGTGGGAATCTATTTAGTTGGATGGTCTGGATTGAAGGGAATATATTGTGTTGAGAGAGAGAAAAAAATTCTTGTGGCCTTAGGTAGAGGAAGAAGATATTTTTTTTTTGTTTTTTTGGTAATCAAGGAAGAAGATATCAAAGGGTAATGAATGGAAGGGGTGTGAGATTTTGAATCCAAAGTGTAGCACCACCGGAACAAAGGATAGTAGTTGGCGAGTAATTTAAATCACTAAAATATCTCATTACTGCCCTACAAAAGTCCCCGTCTGCCCCATAGAAATAGAATACCATGTGTATAGTATTTAAAGAATTGACTTTGGATCACCTCATGTTATACCAGTCTCTTTGAAACGGGTTATAACCTAAGGATGTCACCTGTTCAACAAGGCGTCAGCTTAAAAGCTCTAATGGAGGATCCATTAGGTCAAATGAAGGAGAGGATTTCGGGTCAATCCCAGTTCATCTCCCACTCCAACAACCCCTCCATCTTCCTCTGTCGTGTCTCCTCCTTGAAATTTCTCCAAATAGATTTTGAATTTTTAACTTAATTTTTTTTTAGGCTTTGACATTTTACCACATTGAGGATTGAAAATGGTAGAAAGGCAAAAGGCAAAGCCCAAAAAAAATAAGTTAAAAATTGAAAGCTTATTTTGGTGAAAAGACAGTCTAAGAAGTTAAATTAAAATTTTCAAAGCCTATTTTGAGAAAAACCTCTTCCTTGAGGCCTATGTTGGGAAACTCATTGTTTATTTATTTTGACCATGATGATAGCCTGTCCGATCGCTCAATGTCCATTTTACAACTTAAAAAAAAGACTCGTGATTCTCTTCTGTTGTAACGGAGTCAGTGATGTCTCTGATGCTGCCATGTGTCTTTTTTTTACACTCCTTAACTATGGTTAAGATTCATCCACCCTTAGAATTCATCTACTTATCTTTGATTTTTTTAAAAGGACACATGGCAGCATCAGTAGCCTAACTGACTCCCCAAGTCCAGTTACAACTAGAGATGATTAAGAGTCTAAAAACAATTATCTCCCTCCTTTAACTCCAAATCAGCAGACAACTAAGCCCTCCCTCTTTCGATGAAAATATCAGACGATTGTGCCCTTCCTCTCCTGCAAATATCCTGCTCTTCTTCGGCCAAGTCGGACACCCCATCCCTGAACCCTGATAGTGAGAATCAGACTGAGTTTTCACAAAGAGGGAGTGCATTAAGTTACTATCGTGGGGGGGGGGGGGGGTGTTCTGGCCAAAATCATGCCTAAGGAAGCAGGGTCTTGACTTCGATTCCCTTCCTCATCCCTACTTACCCGGTGCGTGTGGTTGAGGGGATCTGCACTTGCCCGAGGATTAGTCGGGTGTTCTAAGAAGCCACGACACCCTCCTCACCTTGAAAAAAAAATAATAATAAATAAAATAAAAATCCAGTTACACCCTGAGGTGGCCACATGTCTCTTTGAAACCTCTTAACTGTGGTTAAGATTCATTCACCCCTACAGTTCACTCACCTATCCTTGGTTTTTTTTTTTTTTTTTTTATTGTTAACTGTGGTTAACATTTACCAACTCTTAGGGTTAAAAATTTTTAAATTTTTTTTTATAAAAACCAAGTATAGGTGGGTAAACCCTAGGGGTAAGTGAATCTTAACCACAGTTAAGGAATGTAAAAAGGAATATGTGGGGACCTCAGGCGCCTAAGCGGTTTTGCCAAAAACCGGTTACAACTGGAGAAGATTTCGAGTAAAAAAAAGGCACCTATTCCTCTCCAGTTGTAACCGGTTTTGCCAAAACCTGTTACACCCCTAAGGTGGCCACATGTCCCTTTCACACCTCTTAACTATGGTTAAGATTCACTCACCCCTAATGTTCACCCACCTATCCTTGGTTTTTAGAAAAAAATATTTAAATTGTTTTTAACCGTGGTTAAAATTTACCAACTCCTAGAGTTAATTTATTTTAAATATTTTGTCTAAAAACCAAATATAGGTGGGTGAACCCTAGGGGTAGATGAATCTTAACCACAGTTAAGAGGTGTAAAAAGAGTCATGTGGTGACCACAGGGGAGTAACCGGTTTTGTCAAAAACCGGTTACAACTGGAGAAGATCACCGGTCTAAAAAAAAATAGTTGTGTTAGCACCAATATGACAGGTGTCATCACGAGGTTATAACCAGTTTCTTTGGGTCCGGTTATAACCTGAGGCGATCCGAAGTGAAATATGAACCACCCAAACCACCCTCACAATCAAATCCTCCAACCTCATTGGTCAAAAGCCAAAAATCACATACTCTCTAAAATCACAATCCTCCTAAAGGAATCCCACCCCCCAATAGAGCCTCTCCTTTTCATGACAATTCTCAGAACTTTCACAAAACCACACAAAAAGGAATCCAATACCAAACACGACACGTACAAATGTCACAAACCATACAAAGGAACTCTCATGACGTGTAAACTAACCCCCCACCCATTCTCTCAGCTTCTTATTCCCACACACACATAGCTCCTTGTAATATCTTCAACCTCTCCTTAACACTATTGCAGCACCAAACAAGAGGAGAGGAGAAGAAGAGGACCCATTTCTCATCCAATATGAGAGGACCCAAGAACATGATTCGCCGGAGTTATAGCAAGGCCGTTCTCCGGACTCCGGTAGCTCCGTCAGAGCCCAAGAAAACTTGTCAGCCCGACGATGATCAAGTAGAATTACAAGGCACATCTTTGAATACCCATCAGTCTAATGGCGATAATTTTGCGTTACAAGGCTCGTCGCTGCCTATTGTGGACGTCGTGAAGAACCCCATTAAATCCGATGCATTGCCGGAGGATTCTGGGCGCGAGAGACTAAAGAGACACAGGGCTGAGGTAGCGGGTCAAGTTTGGATACCTGAAATGTGGGGTCAGGAGGAGCTACTTAAGGATTGGATTGATTGTTCGGCTTTTGATGCGTCGCTAGTTCCTACAGGAATAATGTCGGCTCGGGCGGCGTTGGTTGGAGAGGGACCACGAGCAAAATCCAGGTTAGTAAGGTTAGAGAATAGGTGTTGATCAATCTTATTTTGAATTTTGATCACAATCATGTAATAATCTCGTTGTTTGTTGATACATGATAGCGAAGGAAAAAATATATAGGAATTTCTCCCTTTGTTTATGTATGTAGCATGTAGGTGAATTAGAGGAAGATGATACTGATCATGAGTCCTTTCAGTTCTCATAGAACATCTATGAAAGTGTCTAGTTGAGTTTTGGATCGATTTCCATAATTGGAAAATATGATTTGCACTCAGTTTGATATTTTTGAACCATTGATTCCATAATCACTCTTACATGTGCTATTGATGTTGTTTAGCAGTAGAACTTTGGACGGGCATAATTTTTAATCCTAGCATCAGTTTGAGTACCATTATAATATATGTTTTTGGGTGCCTTGAAAAGAATGAATCTAGATTGCGGTTCTCTGAATCTTAGATTTCTATTTGGGGTCATTTTGATAGCTTTTGAAGCAATTTTTATTTATTTTTTAGGCATGCATTTTCGTAATTTTGGCTTTGTGCTTTTTTTTTATAATTCATCTTTAGGGTTTTCATTTTGCATCTTGAACTATCAATCCTTATGATTTTGAGTAACTAAGATCAACCCTAGGGTTTAGTAATCTATTCAAGATTTTTTTTAATGCAATTCTAAGCAGTCTTGGGAATTACCCTAATCTTAATACAAGAGTTCAGACTCCTCATTTTCTTTCAATTTCTATTTGTTGTCATTTTGTCTACATTAGCTATAGCCTAGAAATTTGGCCGATCGTAACCGTCCAGCAAGTGTGTCTCTTGAGTTGAAACCATCAAAAGGTAGAGTTTTTATCTGGGTATGTGATCACCGAAGATGAACCGGTGATCGAGTGGCTCGAATTGATCATTGGTGTTCGGTAGGGAAAGGGTTAGAAATTTTACAATATGGGTGGGAAGTACAAGAATATTATATTGTATATCTTCTTTTTCATTGGTTTAATACTTTATCCCAAATTCCCAACTATATGAATCATGTTTAGACTCAAATCTACTTTTAAAACCTTCAACTTGCACCAATTCACTTGTCGGTAGTGCTGTTGCTGGACGTTGGCACACCATCTCGATCGATTCTTCTTAATTTTCTAATATATCTATTATGCTTTTAAGATGTAGACCATCCTTATTATGTATATATCCATTCTAGATGTAGAAATTGATAATGACAATGTTGGTGAGAAATCCTCAAGGCCTCAGCCATGTCCCTGCAATAACTGTTGATGATGAGGAAATCTGTAGAGTTGGATGATTGAAGTTTGGCCCCAAAGTACTCGTAAAAGGATCAGACTAAGTCACCAATTAGCTCATTTCAGTTCCCCAGGGTACTTAGCACCTTGGGTCCATGACGATTGATTCCTTTTGAATTCTTGTACATTCCACTTGGGGTTAATGTTACTGCATTATAGTCTATAGCAGTCTGATTCTGACATCTAGAAAACTGGAAATGAATGAGCTCTCAAACCATTGGCAACAGAAACCCACCAGCCGATTGCAGTCCTAAGCGATTATGCTTATAAGCGTTGATAGCTGTAATCTTGGTTAATTGGCACTCTATTGATAAGCGAATATTTGATTTTTTTTTTTAAGAAAAAGAAGAAAATTTTGGTCATTTTGAAAAAATAAAAGAATATTTTGAAAAGACTTTCTTAAGCTTAATGAATCTTGCAGGCCTTACTGGATGCAAATTTGGATGCTTATAATAATTTTCACAGTATTAAAAGTGCATAAGTAGTTATGCTCCTCAATAATCACCCCTAACGAGATTATGGAATCGCCAAATATTTTCATAATCAGTTATTACATAAGTGCTTATGATGACTCGAACCAAACGCTATTATCCCGACAAAAGAAATCAAGTTCCAAATAAGCTCTTACAATACGAACCAAACAAGCGATAGTTATGCTGGGAAGGGTGGGTTTGACTCAGTTCAACCCAATGAGCTAACCTTGCCAAACCAGTTTTTGTCGGTTTTGATGTTCCGACTTCCCCAACTCAATCTATGCCTTATCCCCCAATGTTTGGCTATCTTACTGATTTGAGGTCGAGATTGAGTTCTCCCATTAGAGAACTGTATCAGATCGAATTGGAGCTGGGTTCAGTTTGACCCCAATGCCTGCAAAGAACAATTTACTTAGTTTCCGCTCCTACAATTACATGCCTATAAGAGGAAGAAGAGGGTGCGATAAAAGAATGATGTTTGGTGACAGATGCAATGTAATATGCTCACACCAACGATACATTATAAAGAGAGAAGATAAAATTATCTGACAGATTGGTCCTCCTTTTTTCTTTCTTTTAATAAAATTATCAAAAAGCTTTGTTTTTATTATGACAACCACCACATTTCTTCATTAATTATAACTGTTTGATTCTCCAAGCTGCAAGTTCTATATACAGTGTTTCTACAATTCATAAAAATACACATGGAGCATGCATAAATGATAAGGGCAGTGAGACACATGAAGTGGTGAAAGCTACTAGGATACAGATAACAGCTCCCATTTGGTCATACCTTCATAGTCCGATCATCACTTGTGGAAGCTAGTGGCTGGTTTTCCTGCTAAATTTCAACAGTCAGGGAAAACATTGAATATTCCTTTGTGAATTTAGAAAGGTAAATGGAGAGATGAGACGATATTGATTGGAAAATAGTTAACGTACCTGGGATCTCCATTTGCAAACCTAAGGCTGGTCCTCATTGGTCCATGCCCTACTTTGAAAATCTCACCACAATTGGTGAGTATTTAAGAGTGAGGGCGTGGACTAATGAGAACCAACCTTAGGTTTGCAAATGGAGATCCCAAGTATGCCTATCACTGGTCATATTGATTCGTTTTGAGATTGGATTTGGTCTGGCCCTGACCAGACCAAAACCAAGCCACTCATAGAGCCCCTTTAACTACACGATTTTCAATCGTGAGGTGTGCTCTTGATAGTTTTTAATCAGTTTCCCCCCCCCCCCAAAAAAAGCAGCCAAACAACCTCAATACTTACTTCTATTAGACTTTCCGTTTGAAATTGTTAATAAAATGACTATTATGCCCTTAATAGATTTCATAACCTCACAAAGTCCCTTTAATTGCTCTTAAACCATGGTTAATAAATTTTAGCCCTTATGATTAATTTTTTTTCTCAAAACAAGGTTGGATGCTTTAACCCTAAAGGTTAATGAGTTTTAACCACACTCCAAAAGAATAGTTACTATCTCTGTTGAGTCTACCTGATATAATTTCTAAGGTCATGACCTAGTTTTTACCACATCTAAAGCAAAATGTAGGCAGGCGCTCAAACTTGAACTCGATGATTCTAGCATTGACATTCTTCCTTTTGGCAATGACAAATTGCACCAAAGGCTGATTTACCTTGATGCGAACACGAATCTTCAAAAACTTGCCGCCAAGAATCCTTTTAGATGGGATATCAATATCCTCCACACATCCAATATCCGCACCTAGTTGCATTCCAATTGTTTTTGTAATCTAATCCATAGGCAAGTCATGGAGTTGAGCCCAGATCGAAATAGAATCAAAGTTGAGTTCGGACACACTCATGTCTCCTTTCCAATTTTGGAGGTTGAGGAGATGTCCATTGAATGAGCAAGTTTCCTAGGTCTGCTCATCTCTTCAACTAGATAGGTTGTTTCGAAGAAGAAATGGAAGAGAGGTTACAAAATGAGAATTCTTATTGCACGCCTTATGCTCGTGAGCTTGGTAACCAAAATAAAGTTTGTGATGATATTCTTAATGAATATTTTGAAGAAGAAGACGGTTTTCAACCTGTGACTTCAATGAAAAATGAGAAAAAGAATAAAGCTTCAACAATTGTTTCTTCTCAAGGAAGACTCCAGATGGAGGTTAAGAAACCTACTCAATTTAAGGAGTAGTTTCATATCTTGATGGTTTAGGGATAAGAGTTTGTTGTCCCCTCTTTTGTTTTGTAAGAGGTGTTCACAATTTAGTCTTATTGACCTTGTGTTTTTGTAGGAGTAAGGCTTTTTGTCCCCCTCATTGTTTTTTCTTATCAATAAACTGGTAGGGGTCTGTCAAACCCCCACTCTCTCTGAGTAGCTTAAATTTTTTTAAAAAAATAAAAAATTGAAGGAGCAAGGAGAATTGGCTCTTACCCTATGAAGATCAGATTCATCAATAAACTTGAAAAGAACCACTTCTTTACTAAGATAGTAGGTTGTGACATTAGACTTCGTCGGCAGCTTGAAGCATCATCTTCTTGGCTGAAACAAGACTCAATGGTTTGTCAAAAAGGAACTTTCCCACTAGATCTGAAATTTTATCTTGGCAACGGATATGGAAGTAAGAAAAAGATGAAATGAGAGTAGGAGAGAGGTATCAAAGAATTCTGAGATAAGGTTTGGAGTATAAATGGATAAACAGGAATTAGATAAGGAGAAAATCAAGGTTACATGCACTCAAAGCATGTAATTAAACCAAGTATGGAGAGAAAGAAAACCTACAGGAGGTTAAGAAGAGCTTTCGACCAGAAACGCGAAGAGCCTTGGATTGCAGACACAGATTTCAGAGAAAAGTAGTAACATATGTTGCCAAGTGGCCTGCTCACCCGTCTGAACTCTGAAACTAGCACTAACCTACTAATTACTAACCATCAAACTATGACACATACACCCCAATAGTAAAAACTGTGCCCGAAAAACTGAAAACTTGGCCCACATGCTTTTCACTTTGATGACCTTAGCCTCGTAGTAAAAATAATTGATCCCATACATCACTTGGCCCAATTCACACCAAGGTTTGAAATTTCGATTATCTCAGTCTTTTAGTCCTCCAATCTGAATCGAAATTTTGAAAATTTTGATATTCTCAACAAAATTTTGGAGTTTTTATTTATTTTTAAATATTTTATTAAATTAGAATGTTGTTATGTTATTTACCCAAAATTTTGGAATATTTAGGTCCAAAACTTAGAAAAAAATATTTTCTTCAAATTTAATATATTTATATAAATATTATTGGTTAGAGTTAAAATAAATATATAAATTTCTTAATTTTTGTAAATTTTTTTTAAAAATGTTGAAATATTTCAGAATATTTTGTAATTCTAATTAAAAAACAACTATTTAAAAACAAATTTCTAAAATTTGCTGAAATTCCAAAATTGCATATTGAATTTCTGATATTTCGATCGAAATTTGAAATTCCAAAATAAGACATATCGATATGGGGGGCTGGAAACGAAACAAGGATTTCGCGAAATTTCACGGTGGATTTCAAACCTTGATTCATACTTATAAAAAAAACCAGTTATTGTTTACTCTTGATATAAGGTCAATTCCTATTGGCATGTTAAATCATAAGCAACGAGACTAAATTGTTTGGAAAACTTGAATACAGTTTTGAGCTAGAAAGCACGGATACAGATACGGGATATAGGTACGATACAATACGGGTACGATGATACGGCAGAACCTAAAAAATAAGATATGGGTACAACTAGGATACGTCTGTAATTTTTAAAAATAATAATAATAATACTATATTTTGTATCATAATTACAAAATAACCATTGGTTCAGTTCTATTTATGTATAAAAAAGACCATGTCCATACAAAAGCAAAAGAAATAGGGTCATCTCATCATCCACTGAGCAAAAAAGAAAGTCATCCTATCATCCACTAAGCAAAATATAAAGAAGACCATGTCCATGCAAAAACAAAAGAGATAGGGTCACACCCCCGGGTCTCCCCAAAAAAAAAAAAATCCCGTATCTCGGCCATATCCCTGTGTATCCATACCGTATCGGAGCAATATGCCAGCCGTATCCGAAATTAAAAAAAAATACTGTTTTAAATTAACCGGATACGTCTAAGTCGTATCCCGCTGTATCGGAGGCATATCTGTATACGGTACGGGTACGAGGACCTATTTGAAGTATCCGTGCTTTCTAGGTTTTGAGTTAACAAAGGCAAATAATTCAAAAAAATAAATAAAAGAATAAAAATCCTTTTTATGGTTTACTTGTTTAAATTACAATAACATAAGCTGTTGTAGAATGATAAATTTTGCAATTTTATACGTTGCTTAGTGCTTACTTACAGAAAAATTCTTATAGCCCTTGCAAAGTTACAACAAAGCTCATAAGGCCATAAAATGAGCAAATACATCCAAATTGGGCCCAACCAGAAATAATGAATTTCCCATAGTCCAGCTATGGGCTTCAAAGGATAAAAGGCTCACAATCTAAAAATGTCTAAGTGATCAGATTAGAGGACAACCAAAAGCGACAAGCCCTACAACCAAAAGGCACTCGATTAAAGTTTGTGATATTTCGAAATTTGAGAAATAATTTTGAGATAGTTTATATCTTTATGATTATATTCAAACTAGTGGATGGCACGTGTGATGCATGTGAGAAAGAGGGAAAGGGGAGAGAGACTGGGAAGAGGGATCCTAGTGAGGGTATTTTGAAAAAATAAATAAATTTGGGTATAGAAACTTGAGGGAATTTTTAGATTTAAAAAAATTGTGAGGGACATGCTTGTATAGAAATGGACATTTTGAAAACCAAAAAAACTCTACTTTTTAACTTGAAAAATAGTTACCACGTAGAGAGGGTGTGCCTCTTCATTAAGAGAGACCAATGAGGGAGCATGAGAGAAGATAAGGATAAAGATTTGAGGGAATCATGGAGATATAGGGGGATTATCATTAGTTGTAGTTGATATTACTTCAATACCCCTACTAACTTTTCTCATGAAAAATAAGATAACATAGTATATTAATTTTTTTTATATGGAGTTATGGATAAAATAAGAAAATATATAAAAATTCACTTTACTACCTACGTTCGCAGTAAGATACCATAAAATTGGGACTCATTAGGAATATTAGAAAAAAAATCAACCATATTTTTAACTCCGCTTCTCTCATTATAATAGCAGAGATAATGGAAACAACTTCTTAATTGGTATTATTCCCAACTAGCGGGTGGCACGTGCAATGCACGTGAGAGCGAAGGGAAGGAGAGTTAATAGGGGTACTTAAAAGAGACACGTGTGAACCTACTGGTGAGATTGAACTCTCCCCGAGTTCAATCACGATTGACTGTGATTCAAGTCTTTAAATAGATAGATGAGCAAGGGGTAGTTTGGGAATTAAAGTAAAACATTAAATCAAAGTTTTATTTTATATACGGGTAGTTTGATAATTAAAGTAAAACATTAATTAAAGTTTTGTTTTACATAAGGGTAGTTTGGAAATTTTGGAAAAATCAGGCTACGCTTGCCTCTCTCGTATCATAATAGTAAAGAAATGCCTTGTAGGTGGGTATTTTTCACTCTCATTGATTCTATACAAAAGCTCTAACCTCGTCATCAGTCATAAAGATACAAAGACAGAAATCTAGTAGAAATTTCCCCTTTTAGGTCCAACTTTTTGAAAAAAACCCCACAAGCGGCTTGCTTTTGGGGGACTTACTTTTTTAGGTCTCTCACGTGCGTGGGTGAGAATTAAACCCATTTTGGGCAAGTATTCCCCTCTGCAACCTACGCACATAAGGAAAAGAAAAAACTAGAACAGAGGAAAAAAAGAAGGAAGAAGAAGAGGAAGAGAAAGGAAGAAGAAGAAGAAATAAAGAAGGAAGAAGATGAAGACTAAAATCACTCTCCCTCTTTGCTCTATTGTTCTTCTCCTAAATTAAAACAACATTATATCGTTCATGAAGAAAGAATGGAAGAAGAAAATTAATGAAGAAGAAAGAGAAGGGTTACGTGATGTCTTTTTTTTTTCTTTTCCGATTTTATTGTTTATAAGAAAAAAATTATTTCATTAATCTATTGATTTGTATATCGAAAAAAATTAGGAATATCGAATTTTTAATTTAAAAAATCGAAAAAAATTGAAATATTGAATTTTTTTTTCAATATATTGAAATTTAATTCGGTATATCTAAAACTAATTTCGATATTTCGAATTTTTTCCTTCGATTTTCTATTGGATTTATCAATTTTTTTCGTTCTTCAATTTTATTTATTTTTTATCAAAGTTTTTTTCCGATAAATCAAACAAAGTATTCAAATGGAGGAAGATCAAATCGGTTGGATGATGAGTGTACGTGTATGGCTCATTTAAGAAGAGACAAATATTAGCTAATTGCAAAGAGAGATTTGTCAACTATCAAAATAGAACACCCCACCTCTTGCGTGCGTGGTAAGGGTGTGACCTTCGATGAAGGGAGGTCTGGGGATCCAATCCTCCCAGGTATGAGTTGCAAGAGCTCCACTACCCAAGCTAACCTCTGACCGTACTGCCACTACTAATGTATGCCGACACCAAAAAAAAAATCAAAATAGAGAGAAATATTTATTAGTTGAAAGGCAAGCCTTGGCTAATGGCTATTACATAATACTGACACATATCAGTGGAATGGTGCACCCTGTGTTAAACAGACGGTGTGGGTGCAACACAGTGACTCCAGACACTAGCTCCCCATTCAAAAACATTGGTAAAATGCTTCTGTGAGTTAAGGTAATTAAGAGTATTGTCCCAGCAAGGTTTACCCTTGTCAACAATTGCTTGACAACAGAAAGGGTCTTCTACCACTCCAACATTAACCAAAGCAATTGCCACCACAGCTTTACATTCATCTGAGAAGCCCTCGCAAACCAAAGGGGCTGAAGCCGGCTCATTCCCACCAACTTCTTTTAGCTCCCTTCTTCCCATCCCAGGTGTCACCAACACTGCCATCAACAATGCCGCTATTATAGCTATACCCTCGAACCTCGCCATTTTGCCTCGTTTTTTTTCTTCTTTCTTCCTCTTCTTAGTCTACTATATATTTCTTTTGTTTTGTTGGTGATGTTTGGGTAAGAAGACTTTGGGGAATTTATAGATGAGGTTTCTATGAGAGAGAACAAACCAAAATTGAAATGTCAAGTTAGATTAGGAAACGTTACCATTGTGGTAACGTTTGCATGTTTAATTTTTCATTTATTATTCTGTCACTAATTCATTTACTTTGCTGTAACTTATGTTTTTTTCTATAACTCTTTTACTACCACAAAATCATTTACTTTCGTAGCTTCATGTACATTGTTTTTCTTTTTTTTCATGTACACTGTGAGTCAGTTCGTTTATAAATGTACTAGCAACGACCTGGTGCAATGCACGAGATAAAAAGACAGCATTAAATTAGAAATAATTTGTATAAAAATATAATGTTACTCAAAATGACAAAAATAAATCAAATGAACATTGTGTATACAAAAGTAGTTTAAATATCAATAATATATCTTTATGGTATTTAAAATTCAATATTAGTAATTAATATTTTACTAATAATAAGTGATTAAATAATTTAAGAATATTTGAAATATTTTATTTATATATTAAATAACATATTCCAGTAAAGTTTAAGTAAATTTTATATATCATTTTTAGTGAAATAAGTCATATTATTTGGAATTATTAGATTATATATGTTGGCATTATTTATATTTATACTAAAATTTAAATTATATTAATTATTAATAATATGAATAGAACATGATTAAAAAGGACCTGATTCTTTCCACATGTGTGTTCGTCCCAGGCTATCACGTGTCCCATTCGTCCCATTTTAATTGTGGTTAAACTTAATCAACCTAAGGTTAATTTTTTGTCTTTCTAAAATCTAAGGTTAGATGGATGAACCCTAAGGGTGAGTCAATCTTAACCACAGTTAGTGGGTGATAAAAGGGACATATGGCGGCTGGTAGACCGCCCTTTAACTGTGGTTAAGCATAATCAACCTAAGGTTAATTTTTTCTTCTTCTAATAATCAAGGTTAGATGAATGAACCCTAGGGGTGAATGAATCTTAACCATGGTTAGTTGGTATCAAAATGGACACATGGCAGCTTATAGAGCCCCTTTAAATGTGGTTAAGTTTAATCAACCTAAGATTAATATTTTTTATTTAATTCTTTTAAAAATGACCACACCAGGTAAGTTCGGGTAAACCCGTGCGAGGTTTGCCCAAAGGAGTGGACCAGTGGTTCCTGGGCCTTTCCCCAAGTGGGAGGTCTTGGGTTCCATTTCTCACTCCCCCTTTGGGGCCAGCCCCGCACGAGTTTACCCGAACTTACCTGGTGGAGCGGGTTGCGAGCTCACGTCGCACCCTCGGGGATTAGTCCTGAACCAAAGGGTTGGGGACACCTCGAGTTCCAAAAAAAAAAAAGGTTAGATGGATGAATCCTAGGAGTGAGTGAATCTTAACCATAGTTTGTAGGTGTTAAAAAGGTATACATGGTAGGCTGTAGAGGTTCTGAAAAGAAATACCTAATTGGCTTCAAAAAGCATCCGCGTTCGGCCATTGCAAAGTATCAATTCCCTTATTAAAATTCATAAGCAAAAAATTATATGCAGGGACTGCATCCAAATCTTACTTTAAATATGAAGTTATGAAGTTAAAAGCATAGACTAACTCTACTATTTGAATCAAAGGACTACATCCAAATCTTACTTTCGTAAATGAATGTATTAGTTTTACGTAGTTTATTGTATAATAATTTATAAATACTTTTATTATAATAATGTAAAATTAAAGGAAATAATTTCGTGCATCAAGCTTGAGCCAACTCGAGCTCGGCTCGACTTGAATAAAATTTGAGCTCGAGCTCGAATCAAGCTCAAGCCGATCTCAAGCATGTTCAAGTCAAGCTTAAACTTGCCCAAGCTCAGCTCATGAGCTCAACGACTCGAATACAACCCATACTCTTAGGTTTAAGCAATCTAACCTTGAATTTTATAAAGAAAAAATATTAACCTTAATTCCATTAATCTTAATCAAGGTTAAAGGGGTGTTAAAAGGGACACGGCATTTGACTACATTGTCAAATATGTGGTGGGTTAATCACTGCCCAAAAAATAAAAATAATAACTTCTAAGGATTAAAACTTGTTAAACAAAGTTAAAAAGGCAGTTAAAGGGAGATGGAGTAAATCCCATTCCCTTATTTCTTTGAGATTCGAATTGATTTGAATATCTATACTAATACCATATGCTGGTTGGTGTCATGTGGTATACCTCAAATCTCTCTATTATCTCTTCATTTTTATGCCACATTTCTGCTGACATGACACTTTCATCATAGTTTATCCAACCAACTAACGTCATGTCACTTGGCTTCCAATATAGTACTTCTAAAGTAATGACTAACATACCACATAATGGTCATTCAATAACTTTTCTTTCTCTAACCATTACTATATGTCAAAGCTAATCAGGACCTTACAAATTTAAAACTCATTAAAGTGGTTCATCCATCTATAAGACTATGTCCTCCCACTTATTCTTCTCCTCTCTCAATAGTATACATCCGCATCCCTTCCTCTACAATTGTAAAGAAGAGTTTAACTCTTTAAGTGTTTCAAAAACATGCTACTCCCCTTTTCAAGTCCCACGACCCTTCTTTTACTCAACTCCCTCATCCCTTCCTCTACAATAGTGAAATAGAACATTTTGGGAATTTCAGAAAGACGTCCCTCCCCTCTGACAGTCCCACATCCTCGTTCTTTGCCTCCTCTCTTAAGCCCCAAGTTGTAACGTTTGGAACCACTAGAGATTTTTACTCTTTTATAAAGATGAAACTCAATTCTTATCAACCAACCATTATTGGAGATATGGTCTCTAACCAAGTGAGTTTTGTAAAACTTCTCATATTTTGTTAATCAATTGTCTAATTGTTTTCCTATAATTTGGAAGCAACAATATTCATTTCTATTCACTGCAGTTGCTTGCCACATTCATCTTAGATCAATCAATAACTCCTAATTACTCTAGACTTCTTCTATTAAGGTTTGATTGTTATTTCTTACATAATCGTTCATTTTTAAGCTAATGGTATGCATTGGATGATTAACATGCTATATTTCTTGTACATAGCTTATCCATGCTCCTTTTCAATTCAATATATCAGTAGCTTTTTTATGGAATTTAATTGGAGCTTTTGTAATTGCATGGAGTTTGTTTGATATATACTAAATATTATATGCTGGTTGGTGCCACGTGACATACCTCAAATCTCTCGATTCTTTCTTCAGTTTGATGTAACGTGTCTGCTAACATGACACTTTCGTCATAGTTTATCAAACCAACTAATGTCATGTCACTTGGCATCCTATGTAATACTTCTAAATTATTGACACACATAGCACATAATGGTCCTTTAATAACTTTTCTCTCTCTAACTGTTACTATTTATGTAAGCTAATTAGGACCTTACAAATTTAAAACTCATTAAAGTGGTCCATCCATCTATAAGACTATATCCTCCCACTTATTCTTCTCCTCTCTCAACAGTATACACTTGCATCCCTTCCTCTACAATAGTAAAGAAGAGTTTAACTCTTTAAGCGTTTTAGAAATACGTTACTCCCCTCCACAAGTCCCACAACCCTTCTTTTACTCTATTCTTCCATCCCTTCCTCTACAATAGTGAAATAGAGTTTAACCCTTTAGGCGTTTCAGAAAGACGTTTCTCCCCTTTGACAGTCCCACGCTCCCCTTCTTTGCCTCCTCTCTTTAAGCCCCAAGTTGTAACGTTTGGGGACCACTAGGGCTTTCTACTCTTCTATAAAGATGAAACTCAATTCTTATCAACCAATCGTTAATGGAGTTACGATCTCTAACTAGGTGAGCTTTGTAAAGCTTCTCATATTTTGTTACTCAATTATCTAATTATTTTCCTATAATTTGGAACCAACAATATTCATTTCTATTCACTCCAGTTGCTTGCCACATTCACCTCAGATCGATCAATAACTCTCAATTACTCTAGACTTACTTATATTGAGATTTGATTGTTTTATATATATATAATTGTTCCTTTTAAGCTAATGGTATGCATTAAATGATTAACATGATATATTTCTTGTACTTAGCTGATCCATGCTCTTTTCCAATTCATTTATATGAGTCACTAGCTTTTTTATAAAATCGGATGGGATTTGGGGCTTTTGTAATTGCATGAAGTTTATTTGATAAAATGCCTCAACAAAACACTATAGCTTTTTTTTATGGAATCCGATGGAATTTGGAGCTTTTATAAGTGCATGAAGTTTATTTGATAAAATGTCTTAATAGAAAACGACTAGCTTTCTTATGGAATCCCATGGAATTTGGGGCTTTTGTAATTGTATGGAGGTTGTTCGATAAAATTACTCAATAGAAGGTAATTTAATGTAAGGCTATAAGTATTTTGTAGATGCTTAAAAAATTAAGTCAAGTAACATACAGAAATGTATAGAACGAAATAAAATAATAAAAATAATAAAATGTATTATGTATCATTCAAAATCAAAGACACAATCTCACAGATACCAGTATCCACTTTCACATAATGATTATATGCTATTAATAGATTTTAGGTTTACTGAATATTATGAAATTAAAGGTTCTAACCTTTTTTAATAGTATGAAGATGTTGACTTGAATAGGATAGTTGTTCCATATACACAAGGTTTTAAGTTTAATCCTTTATAATTTAAAACCAAATATCTAGGCCCAACTCCATCTATTGAAGCAGGATCTTTGGCCTTTGGTTTATGTCATTGAACTATTTCAGAAACTTGCTATAATCTACTTTTGGGATCTCTATATCAAGAGAAACACAACATTTATCCTTTTCTTCTGAATATAGATAAGATATGCTTCTGTAAATATAGAATGGTATTCCTTATGTATACTTTCACGCAAATTTGGCATGTGATTAGTTGTAGTGTAAGACGAGAACATTCATGACTTGGTCAAGTTGTTAGCGAGCATCCATAGACCCCTCATTTTCCTGAAGGCCCAATATACCATAGAGGAGTTTCCTACTTAAGAATAACCCAATAGATGGGAGTGAAAAAGCATTCGTTGTACTGAACAAAGCTCATGTTTTCAAGTTTACTCCAACATTGATTAAAATTGGAATGAAATTTTATCTTATAGGCTCCTCTATTTAAAATTACTGCATGCTTGGTTTGATGTTTTGTTTCATGTAAGGTGTATCTACTGTTTATGCTAATGGTATGTATTTGATTACTTGCCTTTGTCCTATCTGCTTTTGTAATTGGTTGAATACTTTCTAAATTCACCTTTGCATAAAGAGGGAGAATGATTGAAAATAAATGATGCTCAAATTGTTCCTTTTTAAGTTAATGGTATGCATTCAATGATTAACAATCTATATTTCATGTACTTACCTGCTCTATGATTCTTTCCAATAATCAACCCCTTTACGAAAGGTTATAAAGGCAAAACTAATCAATTTGACCTAGGTCTTGGTACCTATAGGCCTCAAAAATGTAAAACATTAACAATTAATTAGTGTAATTCTGGAATTAGATATTTAGTTGATTCATTATCCTTCCAAGAATCAATCCATTTATGAAGGGTGATAAAGGCATATCTATCAATTTGACCTATGTCTTGGTAGCCATAGGCTTCAGAACTGTAAAACAGTAACAACTTATTGCAATTCTTGAATTATATTAGGGCAGTATACCTCAATTGAAGTTTGCAAAGTTCATGTTTTATGTGTTGGCATATTCCGGTGTCAAAACAAGTGAGTCTAGGTGTCTAGGTGTGTATCTTGTGTCATTGACATCAAGCATCGACGACAAGTGAAGAAGAAGACCGGTTGTCCACTCGGTTGATCATTTCCTCAAAGGATGGTAAGTGACCTAGATACCATTTTACCATAGGTGGGAATTGACTTAGACTAACCATATTATGATGCCTTAGGTGGTAAGCGTCCTAGACTAATCATACGGACCTTAGGTAATGAGATAGGTAGTGCAAAACTAGTTTAAAATGTTGAAATTTTTCAAAAAATCAAGGTTGCTTGTTTTTGGCATATCTCCCAAACCCTAACTTGGATTTTACTTTATAATATATCAAATCGATCACGTCAAGAAGATCTACAACTTTTGTGAAAGGACTAAGGGCTAAAAATTAATTTTAAGATTCGTTTTTAGCCTCAGGGTCGACCCTGGGCGTTGAGGGTCGACACTGAAGAACAAAATTTTGTATGCTGAAATTTTCCAGCAAGTGAGAAAAGCCAGGGTCGACCCTGGAGGATACTTGGGTCTACCCAAGTGCACCTTTTGGTCTACCCAGCACTCTCAGGGTCGACCTTGAAGTGGCTTTTCATGCTATAAAGGTTTTAGAAACTTCTAAACTCGATTTTTGGTTTCTCTATATGACTAGAATCTTTCTAGTTCGAAAATGAGGATTTTTGGGAGTATATTGAGAGTACTTTGAGCTAACTTTAGAGTTTATAAAAACTCTAATTTTTATAGTCTCTCCTCCCCTTTTGTTAGTGCATTAAACCTAGAGTTTGCAAGCCCAAAGTTTCAATTTTGCTTGTTTGAATTTGTCCTTTGAAGGAGTCCATCTAGGTGTTGATTTTAATTAAACCATCAACCCGTTCTGGATAGAACACCTTGGCCTGAGTGTTCCGGAGCCTTTGCGAAAGAGATCGATCCAAGAAGGATCGTGGATGTGTGAATTGGTCGGTGGAATCCGAAGCCGTTATTGACGGAGATCGATCGGAAGATCGTGGATTGTTTTCGAGACACAAAGAGAAGTACAAGCAGTTGCGGTTGATCACGGGACTTGAGAGTACGTGGTGACTTTTCGAGGCGTGGAGGACTAAGAATCGAAGAATCGTAGTGTCGAGTCCAAAGGAGTCAAGTTCGAGTCTTGTAAGTTCTTGTTTACTTTGTCTTAGTGGATTCTCATGGTTGGACTAGGTCCCATGATTTTTCCCGGAAGGGTTTCCACGTAAAAATCTTTGTGTTGTGGTTTGCTTGGCTTTCTATTTTCCGCACTTAAAGTACATCATCCCTTAATTTATAACTTAATAGTGAAAATATCAAAAAGGGTAGATAGACCTATAAGGAGCCCTAACCATCCCCTTGACTTTGTGAGATTCTCAACTCAACCCATAAATTTGAAGTTCACCGAATTTTTTCAAAGTTGAGGCTATTTTTGTCATGGTATATTTCGTTTAGGATGAATAAGAACGCTATATATGTCAATTTCGAGATAGAGTTTTTGATGTGACATTGTTTTTTTCACTATAAACCAGTAACTTAGTGCAATGTTAGAATTAGATTAGGGCGGTGTACTTGAAAGAGAAATATAGGGAGAGATAGATGTAAGTGGTCTCACTTAGTTTGTTGATGTGGTATACTTACGTGAGGTGGCATGTGAGAAAAAAAAATATTTGGGGTTCCTCTAGGCTATCAACCTAGATGAAGAAAAACTATTACTTACGATAGCTAAGACATAAATACCCAAATAAACAAAATATAGCAACACTCAAATGTATCCAGCAAAAATTAAACATTATTTATCCCAAATCAGCTAAACCAACAGCTTACAACTGACAATAACAGAAAATTGTAGCAAATTATGATGTTGTCATGCTAACGTCAATGCCATTTGTCATCATGTGTTGATATGTTTATAAGGAAATATTGTTATGTTGCGATTTGAGTATACTTACAGCAATATCAGCCTTCTAAATGAAATAGACCTTCACTCATCTCTAAATGGCCAACCTGAAGTATTAAAAGACATGATCTTGAATGAAATTGAAAACATTTTTAATTGAAATGGAAGGTCTCTTGAAGAGTTTGCACCTATGCCAATACCAAATCGTCAATATATAAATGTGATTTCAAATAGACTCGTTGGAAAATAACTAGGTTATTATGTTGAAGATGAGGAAAATCAATTTAAGATTCTGTATTCAAGATTAAATCAAGATCAAAGATTAGTGTTTGAAAATGTAGTTGAAGCATGTAATAACAAGAAAGGGGGGCTTTTCTTTGTTTATGGAAGCAGTGGCACTGGAAAAACATATTTGTGGGGAACACTAATTAAAAATATAAGAGCAAAAAAAAAAGTTTTATTAGTCGCTTCTTCAGGCATTACTGTATTGTTTTTACCAGTAAGTCGTATAGCATATTCACAATTTAAAATACCATTAAAATTAAATATAACATCATTTTGTCTAGTATTTACAACAAACAAATCTGATCATATGGGATAAAGCATCAATTGCTCATCGATTTGCTTTTAAGGTCGTAGATCAAACTGTAAATGACTTGATTTTCACATATTCTAATTCAATTAACCAAGTATTTGGTAGAAAGACTATTGTACTTGGTGGTGACTTTAGACAAATCTTTCCTGTAAATAAAAAGGGTGGACGAGAACACGCAATGGCTTCCTCTTTACGGATCATATATTTGGATCTTTGTCAACTCTTTTTCCTAAAAATAATATGCATATTATATCACCATCACTTTCGCAACAATCAAGTATAAAAATACAAAAATTTGTAGACTAGATTATCAAAATCGGTGATGGGGAAATATTTGAAAAGATGTTTGTTGATGGAGGAGATCCAAACTGGATACAAGTTCCAAGAGAATTTCTCATAGAGTAAAAATGATGGTCTAAATCATCTAATTGAGGCAATATATCCAGATCTTCATAATAATTGCTCAAATTAGTCGTATCTACAAAAACATGGTATTTTGGCACCAAAAAATTCGGATGTTGATAATATAAATTTTATTATGTTATCAATGATGGTAGGAGAGGTTGAAGAGTTCTTCAATGCAGATTCGCTAAGTGTAGAGACCCGAATTTATTTCATCGGCACTCGTGCTATTTATATGAATTTCCAAGAAAAATGTGCCAAATTTTAATGCATTTATTTCTATGAAAATTAATGTTGAATGTTTAGAAGTAGAAACCCAATTATCTTACTCATTTTAGTCCATTTTTATGATTTAATTCTATTAAAACGAAACCATAAAAAAAGTAGCAAAAGACTTAAAAATAAATAAAAATTACGGAGGCGACGATCGATTGGCACCACCAATGTCGATTAATCGGCACAATATGGCCGATCGATCGCTAAGACTGTGTTTTTTTTGGAATACGTGAAATTCTGACTTTTTTTAAAACTCCCTTAGGGTTCTCAACCCTATAAATGCTTCTTATTTCGTGAACCTAAAGTTAGGAGAGTCATCCTAAGAGTTTTTGAAATCTAAGTGAGGGAAACTTAAGATTTTTGCAAAGAAATCTAATTGGAAAATAAGGAAAACTTGGAGATCACGGTCCAGGACCAATCGAAAACGATTGATCACAAGGAGAAGATTTTGAGAGGTTTGATACTTTGTATAATTAATGATTTTAATTAATAAGAATTACTAGTTTCAAGATCATGATTAGGTATTGATAAATCCTAATTGAGTATAATGATTGTATTTGATTTTAAGGATTAAATCTAAAGATCTGGCATGAACTAATAGAAATGATATTGATAATATTGTTGATCTTGTTTTAAATTATTATTATTATTGGAAATTGTTATGTGGTGGATCTTGTTTGAACATGGAGAGAGGAAATAATGATGGGTTATGAATGAATTAAGGAAGAAGAGATGTATTTTGAATTGTGATAAGAATTTAAATGGATGGTTGTGAAAATTAGAATAAATGGTTGAATGGTTATTACAATATGGATCTCGTTAATTTGTTGAGTAGGATAATTGTTGTGAATAATCTTCATGTATGAAAATATATTATAATATGATCCTCACATATTAAATTATGATTATCTATGCATGTATGGTGATTAAATTCTAGATAGGTCAATGCTTAGGAGATGATGCTATTAAACCTAGAATTCTCTAACTATTGTGGTACGTGGTCATTATAGTGGAGTTTTAATGATAAGGTATCGGAGCCTAAGAGATGACCTAGATGAAAATTAATCATGACACGGTCAAGTACAAGTCTCACGACATGATATGTTGATAATTTTGTACAAATACACGCATCATTGAGTCTGCATATGTACTCATGACTGGTAGGACCCCGATATGAATGATATGTACTTGGTGAAAATATATGAGCATGAAATTTATGTGCAGATGGTACGGATATGAGTATGAAATTTACATGTAGATGGTACAGACCTAGAATGATGTGACTTATAAAACCCTGGTACGAATTGGTAAGCCTGTAATGGCATGGACTTTGGAACCTTGGTATGATAATGGTATGGACCTTGGAACTGTGGTATGATAATGGTATGGACCTTAGAATGGTATAAACCTTGAAACTCTAGTATGATTATGAAAATTGGTATGGATAGGGCTGTATTCGGGCCGGGCTTGGCCAAGCCCGGCTCGGCTTGAAGTAGTTTGATCGAGGCCCGAAGCCCGGCTCGGCCCGAAAACAGGTTCGATTGTGCGGTCCGAAAAAAAAAAATTGGCTTGAAGCCCGGCTCGGCCCAAATTGATTCA
The DNA here is from genome assembly GCA_015143295.1 of Tetracentron sinense. Classification (NCBI taxonomy): domain Eukaryota; kingdom Viridiplantae; phylum Streptophyta; class Magnoliopsida; order Trochodendrales; family Trochodendraceae; genus Tetracentron; species Tetracentron sinense. Next base: position 14,044,455 of record CM026563.1, read on the forward strand.
AGCTCAAGCCGGGCTTGGCTTGGCTCGAGCTCGGCTTGAATCCCTTTTTTTTTTTTTAAATAAAATTTTATATTATTTATATATATAATAATGATATATATATATATATATATATATATATATATATATATATATATTTTATTTTATTTTTTTTAAAAAAAATAATAATTTTCAAGCCAAGCCGAGTTCGGGCTGAGCCGTATATATATATATATATATATATTATTTTTTTTTTTTTAAAAAAATAAATTTCAAGCCAAGCCGAGTTCGGGCTGAGCCGAACCTCAATCGAGTTGGGCTTCGAGCTGGGCCGAGCCGCACAGGGGTGGGCTTGAGCTTGGCTTGAATTAGCTTTCGGGCTTTTTTTTAGGCTTGACTTGGCTTGTTCGAGCCCAAAATTTCGGGCCGAGCCAAGCCGCACCAACGGGCCAATCGGGCATTGTGCAGCCCTAGGTATGGATCTAATATGAATGTACATAAGTTTGCATATGTATCATAAGTCTGCATGGGCATTAATATGAAAATTTCATGAAATAATTATATGAACTGCTTATATGTTTTCGCACTCTGATATTATGAAGTATGACAAGACTAAAAATGCATGTTAATTATATTATTAATTATGTTTTGTATCCGCTGAGTATTTCTAATGCTCAGCCAAACTGCTATTGTTTGGTAAGTTCGAACTTTGATATATGTGCCATGGATTGAGGAAGAGTACGAAGAGAAGCCAGAATGTTATCATCATGAGGAAGAGAAGGATTTGGATAGATGACCCTATTATTGAGGCAATAGTTTTTTATTTAAGTTTAAAAAGGGGTTGTATTCAGATAATTAATTTGATGTTGTTTAAGTCTTCAATTTTGGAGTTTGTGATCAAAATGGTTGATTCGAATTAATCATGGTTAGATTGGTCATTTATTATGGATGATGTTTTATAGAGATTATCAACTGAATTTTATTAATGTTGATGAAAAATTTTTAGACTCGTATTTTTATATGCCTGATATGTTGTTAAGATACATTGAATATGCAGTGTCACGGGTTCAAAGTCCTATTTGATTAACATGAGATTTTGGGACCCGACACTAAGCTCTATAGACAGCCATAGTTTTGAACAAGACATGATCAACCTACCCGAGTTATTGCATTTCTTGAGATTTTCGGGTCTACCTAATCATTGTTTACAACTTAAAGTTGGAGCATCAATAATGCTTTTACGAAACTTGAATCAAAATATTAGCCTCTGTAATGGTACTCACTTAATCATTGTAAGATTAGGAAAGAGAGTTTTAGAAGCCAAGATAATCACAAAAACTAATGTTGGTGAGAAACTATCTTGATTCTAAGGATTGTATTTTCACTGTTGGATACAGAATGACCAAATATATTAAGAAGACAATTTCCTATATAGTTAACATTTACAATGACGATAAATAAAAGTCAAGGTCTGACAATGAAGCATGTGGACATTTATCTTCTGAATCATGTGTATTACTCATGGACAATTGTATGTGGCTATATCTCGTGTTACATCTCCAACCTGTTTGGAGATTTTAATTGTCAATAAAGCAAATCAACCAGTGGATTACACACGTAATGTTGTCTATAAGGAAGTGTTTAGTAAAATTGTCACCAATTAAGTACAAGTAATGTAAAATTATTCAGATATATTAGAGAATTCTATTTTAATTTATGTTATAAAGATTTGTTAATTTGCATGTTACACTATTTGAATATTTTTTTCCTTGTGCAAATGAACATTGAGTTACAATCATATCAAATGATAAGATGATCATCTTCAATGAATAAGGTGCGTCTGTGTCTTTTAGTATTCCATTGTATATAAAACCTTTTCTTTTATTCTATAAATAGAAGGAATATCTAATTATGTTGTAACTAAAAAAAAGATCATATCCATGTCCAAGAGTTTAGTTAATGTTACACTCATTGCAAAACTCGTGTGAAAGTATTTGATATATGTGCATGATTTGATATGGTTCAACTTTTAAAAAATAAGGCATGTTTCCTAATTTTTTGATAAATTTAGATAGACATAAATAAATAAATAAAAGTTACACATGATCCCTTCTGTCTCTTAGATATTTGCATCTAAACATTTAAATATATTCATATGAATTTCTTACCTCATCGGTTATTATGTAATGTAGGTGTACAAGCAACAAAAAAAAGTCAAAAATGGTACAAGCAACGACAACATTTGATAAACTTATTAAAGAAAAATTGCAATATGGTAATTGCACTCATTGTATATGAATTTTTCTAATATTTTTCATTATATAAAGTGACCATATTATGTTACAATTTTTTCTTCATATACAAATCTCTTTTAGGATTGATAGAATGGACAGATTACCTATATAAACAACTTCATGGAGGTTTAAGCATAGTTTATGTATTTAATTTTTAAGATAATTTCATGACATCATCTTATTATTTATGATGATATGTGACATTATGTATAGATTACATAAATTAATATAAAATTATTAAGCTCTTTTGCCACATGTTCCAATAATGTTGCGACTATTAATTTTTTTTTGTTTTGAACCAGGTATTGGAATTCACTACATGTGAGCGTTAACATGTAGACATGTTAATATTTGTTTATTTAGGTTAACTATGTGAATAAGCAGTGATTATGTAATCATGATTCCACTATCATATTGGTGTGCCTTTGTGATATTTAACTTTAATTTTGCATTTTCTTTTCAATGGGTTTGCTAATAAATATTTAGTTCAAATATTTTATAGCTCTCAAATTTATCTGAAATCATTTTATTTATTTAAATTTCTCCTCTCTTCACATTGAATTAAGGATGAATACATATTGTGTCTGCTCCCTAATTTATCAATGTAAAATCTTATTTACAATGTTTTTTTTAAAAAAAAATTCTAAAATTCCCATATTTTTATTTTAGATTTCCCGCTCGTTCTTTGAGTAGAGGGGATTTGGGATTTTCTTTCCTGATTTTCTAGAAACCATATTTTTAGGTTGTTAACATTCTCAGGTACTTGGGGCTTTTGAGATTTTGGGGTTTTAAGTTTTCTCAAGTGTTTGGGACTTAGTAGGATTTTTGGCTACTTTTACTTTGGTTCTGCTTGATTACCTAAAGTTGTCCATCACAGAAAATGATGTGGTGCTGATTTTACGTGGGGTTACTCTGGTTATAATTTCACTGGTTGATCAACTAATGTAGCTTTCTCTAATGAGCAAGAGTAGTCAGGTGTGTTGATAGTTACCTGATTACACCTCTCTCGTCTTACTTTCTTTTAGGTCTAGGTTTCATGACATTACATGAGATGAGATATCCAATTTAAAGTTGAAGATATGTTAATATTCTTGGAGGATAGAAATCCTCTAGGGTGTGTTCGGTTGAGGGGTAAATGGGTGGGAGAAAGTAAAGTGAAGTGAAGTAAAGTAAAGTGAAAGAATTGTATAAATTCTCTTGTGTGTTTGGTTTGAAAGAAAAGTTTATGGGAAAGTATAATTTTTTTCAAAATTACCCTTTGCTCTCTTTAGGAATAGGGTTTAACAAAAGGGTAGATTTGGAATTAGAAGTTTTTACTTTACTTTCTTTCACAATTCCAGCTTTTTGGTGGAATAAGGTTTGGGTGAAAGTGAGAGAAAGTTGTATACTATTGAGAAAGTTCAACTTTTACTTTACCTCAAAATTCCTCAAACCGAATAGGGTGAAAGTGGGAGTTTCTCCCACTTTCACCCACTTTCCTTCACATTCCCCTCAACCGAACACACCCCTAGGGAAAGTTGTTTTATTGTCATTTCACATCAACGAGAATTCATGATTTTAGGGTCTTCATAATCCATCAACGAGAATTTGGTATCCTAGTGATAAGGTCATAATTCTCACTATCTTATGAATTTGATATTAATGTCTTCTAAAATAGAAGTTCCCTTGAATTGTATTTTGAAACCCAACCAAAATTTGCATCTTTGCATGACCTTTATTTTAATCTCCTAGATGCATGAGAATTCCCCCGTCATTCTTTGTATATTTTTTGTCATGATTACGTGTACCTTAAGGTTATGTTCCGTTGGCAAGAAAGCAGGATAAAGTGAAAGAAAGTGAGAGATTCTCTCACTTTTTGGATGTTCGGTGAGCAAGAAATGGATATTTTCTCTAGAAAGTACAAGAAAATTCAACCCAATTTTCCAACACTTTCTTGTAAACTTTTCTCTCAAAACCAATGGTTATTCTGAGAGAAAGTAAAGCACTTGGTTCAAGAATGATGCAAATTTACCATTTTACCCATAAATATAATTGTTACCCAATCACTCTCTTTTTGAAATTTTATTTCCAAACGAACATGTAAAAGAAAGCCCATTTCTTTTCTTTTATTTTACTGTTTTTTTTTCCTCTCATCCACTTTCATGTCAACCGAACACAGCCTAAGTGTGTGTTCGTTTGGCGAGAAAGTGGGTGAAAGAAAAGAAAAGTTCAGTATAAGAAAAGAAACTTAAATTTTCTTTCAAAACAATCATCAAAAAATGGATGAAGTTTTTGGGAGAAAGTTTGTCACTTTTGAGAAAGTGCAAGAAAATAAAAGTGTGTTTCTTGCACACCAAATGCAAGAAAAGTGCAAGAAAACTTACTTTTCTTTTACTTTTCCTCACTAATTTCTTGCCAAACGAATGCACGGTAAGGGATTCCATGTAAAAGATGCTTAAGAGATTAAAGTCCATATTGCTAAAGTGCTCAGTATTTTTGACTTATTGACTGTTAATTGTTCATTTTATTTCATTTTCTTTAACCTCCTTGCTTTCTCATCCACAAGACATTATTCATGTGAATATCAACAAGGTAGAAATATAACATATATTCTCCACATTTTAATGTGGAGAATAATAGAGGCGGTTGCGAGACATTATTCAGTTTATATTGCAACTCACGTTATTTGGTTGAATGAAATTGCGTCTATCATCATTCAGAAACATGAAGTTCAATGAATTACTTCTTTCCATTTTTATTAACATAAGTACTATTTTACTTTCTCTTTAAAAATTATTTGCAATTCAATGGATTGACTTATTATCCCGTGCATCGCACGAGGTCTTCAATAGTAATAAATAAAGCAATAGTTCGCTCCACGGTTGCTCCCCGCTCTCACAAAACCCCTTCAACTGCCCATTAACTCAAGTTCAATTTCTTTAACCCAATGGTTACTTTTTTATATATATATATTTTTTAAAATTAAGGATAGATGGGTGAACTTTAGGGTGAGTGAATCTTAACCATAGTTAAAGGGAATTAATAGGAGACACATGACATAAAAAGGGCCCTTGAGATGCCAACCCCTCACAACCGAGAAGGTGATTATTTTCCCAATAAATAAAGGGTGCTGCTACGAGCACACCAACATATTATTACTATACACCAAACTAATAATTTACTAACTACACACCATTAAATGCATTGTGTTCTACAAGCACACCAAAAGGTAAAAAAAAAAATTATCTATAAATTTCTAGCTATACACCAAATTTAAAACATATTAATTGAACACTATTAAATTCTTGAAGAACATCATTTTAATGAGAGCAAGTTAAGGAGAGGGTGAGCCAAAACATGCTCAATTTGCAGTCCCTGAATAGCTCTAAAATTTGGGTTCCATTAACTCAAAACATGATGTGTTTGCAACCCCTTAAATAACTCCAAAGTGGGATTTATAACCAAATAATGGCCAATTTGTAGCCCCTAGACAACTCGAGAATATGGGTTTAAGAAATCGAAACATGATCAGTTTGCAGGCTATAGACAATCCCAATATGGCATTACTTTAAGGCTATAGATCACGATATTTGTTGCTCCCGGGAACATGTTGCACAAAAGAATCCCTTTCCAAATCCTTTATTTCAGCTGGGAGATGCATATATTCATCCTTTTTAGGGGTATACTCATTATTTGCCCATATGAATCTTAATTCCCACTTCCCTTATATTGGTACTCACAGAACAACCCCACTCACGTGGGATATCATCTAGCTTACTAGCTAGCCTCATCTTCCAAATTATCGGAGGACCTTGTCTTCTCATCATTTTCATGAATTAACAATCTCTACTTTTAAGGCTTCAGTTTTTCTTTATCTTCATCACATACTTTGGGTTCCTTATTTATTTCATCACATACTAGGCTATAGACAACCCCATATATTTAGGCTGCAAATTACATGTCTTCTCAGTTATTTGGATTGCAGACGAATAGACCATCCCGCTACAGACAACCATTGGATATGTGATGAAGCTAAAGATGGAAGAATAACTTATGATATGAGGAATGACCGCAGCCACGACAACTTCTAGCTAGAGAAATGACATTTGTCGAATATATGAATGGAGGGTTGGAAAAGAAGGGAACAATTAATTAGGTGCATGTAGAGAAAGTTTTACAAAATAAAAGACTTGTTTTTTTTTGTTTTGGTATATAGTAAGAAATTATTGGGGTGCTCGTAGTAGCACCCAAAATAAAATCAGTTGATTTTCATGCTTTATGGCGTTTGGATTGAATTTTATTAGTGAAAAATCAATTCTGATAAAATTAATGGTCAAACAATCATTTTTTTCAAATAATTGTGTTTGGAGAATACAAAGTTGAGTCTCTCAACTTCTTATTCTCCAAACACTATTATTTAAAAAAATGATTATTTGACCATTAATTTCTACATAATAAATTTTAGCAGAATTGATTTTTCGCTAATAAAATCAAATCCAAACACCCCATTACTCTCTGACTTTATTTCTTTTACTCATGGGCAAACAGTTAGTTTAGGGTTCTGATAATACTCGCATGCTCACAAGCCTCGGCCCCAAAGGAGTGACTACTGATGAAAGTAGCGGGGAGAGAACATCTATGAATTTTTTTTTCATAACTTGACATGTGTCCTTTTCAACTGCTTATTAGGGTTTTGCTTTAAGCACCGTTTTTTAAAATAAAAAATGAGATTAAGTATGAAAAAGAGTTCTTGAAGAGCAAATTAGTGTAGCCCACAAATATGCCTTAACAGTGGTAGTTTGGGAATTAAAGACAAAAGTAGTTGTTAATAAAATTAAAATTCATTTATATTGTAATTTCCAAATTACCCTTACCATAAGTCATATTTTTTCTCGCTCTGATTTTCTCTTCAATGGAGCTCACCTTCATAATTAATCTCAATAAAAATTTTAAAATAATAAAAGATTAACTAAGAAAATGAACTCCATATGAAAAGAAAACGGAGCAACCTAAAATCCTTTATGACAGAAATAATTTGGTAATTGCACATATATATATATATATATATATATATATATATATATATATAATAAGGTATTTTGATCAATTAAACTGTTTTCTGTAATTTCCAAACCACCTTGTCAAAGCCCTTTTTTTTGGGGTGCTGCGGTTATCTCTTCAACCAAAGCCTTCATAGTTAATCTCAAATAATGTCATTCTCAGTTTTTAGCTCCTCTCTAGATGATTTGGACTCCAAATAACATTAAGGCAGTAGCCACACTCTCAGCAATCTTTATTCTCAGCCAAAAGATCAGATTTGTTAAAGCAAGGAATGGTGTTGGTTTTTATTTGAATTTAATTGAAAGCATGGACATGAAGCGGAAGGTCTTGAGTTCGACTTCTCACTCCCCCTCTGCCCCGCATGGGATTTTACTGAAACTTTCTTAGTGTGACGGGTTGCGGGCTCCCATCGTACCCTTGGAGATTAGTCCTAAGTCCTGACGTGAGGATTGGGGGCACCCCAAGTTACCCACTAAAAAAAAAAAAAACCAAAAATACTGAGCCATACTAGCTTACTCTCAAGCCTTTTTTTTTTTTAACTCTCAGCCTCAGACCTCAGTCAATCAAGTATCCCAAAAGCAACACTTTTTAACGTTAAGATACCCTTTTTTTTTTTTTTTTTTTAGTGAGGACACTTAATTGGTTGAAACTGAGAGTAGAATAGACTTGAGAGCTTGTTATCGAGTCGTATTCTTCTCCAGTTGTAACCGGTTTTGCCAAAACCGGTTACACCCCTAAGGTGGTCACATGTCCCTTTTGACACCTCTTAACTGTGGTTAAGATTCACTAATCCCTAGGGTTCACCCACCTATCCTTGGTTTTAAGAAAAAAGAAAAGAAAATTATGTTAACTGTGGTTAATTTTTTTTCTTCCAAAAACCAAAGATAGGTAGTGAACCCTTGTTATGTTTGGTTGCCGAGAAAATTGTAGAAAACATGGAAAAGAAAAGAAAATTTTAGATTTTTAATACAAATTTTAGATGTGTTTTGTCTAATTTTCTTTTCTTTTCCATGTTTTTACTTATTTTCTCGACAACCAAACAGAGGGTAAGGGTAGGTGAATCTTAACAACAATTAAAGGGTGTAAAAATGGACACGTGGCAACCACAGGATGTAACCGGTTTTGCCAAAAACCGGTTACAACCGGAGAAGATTACCGGTCTTTGTTATCATGTTAACCTATAGCCCCAAAAAGAGACGGACCGTGAAATGCCCTAAAATTGCAAACAATCCCCTGAAAAGTATTATTGACCGAGCAGGAAGAGAAGGGAAGCACAAACCAGAACAAGCCATGGATTCAACTGCTCGGAGAAGCGGAGGAGGACTCCTCGAAGGGCTTTACAGAGTCATCATGCGCCGGAACTCCGTCTACGTCACCTTCATCGTCGCTGGCGCTTTCGTCGGAGAGCGGGTAGGTTTCGTTTCGATCTCTTTCAATCACCCGATTCTCGTTTTCCCTTTAACTATTGTTTACGATTTCTGCAAATCTCGCTGAGTAGATTATCGTTATGCTTAATGCAAACAAGATCAGAAAAATCGACGATTTGGTTTTACCAAATTTTGGGATCTGAAAGAAGGGAGATCAAATGGAAAACACTTTTTCAGATGCTTTTCCCTAAATTGGTATCGATTAAGAAATTTAGTAACATATACCGCCAATCGAAACCGTGGTGATGCTGATCTACTCCTTAATCTGATGAAATTTACGTATGAGGTCTTAGGGCTGATTAACGAACCATTCTGCTCGTGAACAGCTCGAGCTCGGCTCGGTAAAAGCTTGATCTTGAAATTTGAGCTCTTTTAATTAATGAACCGAGCTTGAACAAACCACTAGCTCACCAAAAGCTCGGCTTGATTATATATATATATATATATATACACATAATAAACATACTAAAATATTCAAATATACTTAATGTCTAAAACTTTATGTAACACAGCAATTTTTGTATGGGAAGGTAACACCGTAATTTATTTTCCTATAGGAGGATAATAAAGTAAAAATTTCACCTAATATAAATAACTATATTTAATTAGAACTGCTTGTGAACGGCTCGAGCTCGTGTATTAAAGCTCGAACTTGTTTATTTAATAAACAAGCCAAGCTCAAAACTTGATTTTCGAGCTCTCGTTTAATTAACAAACAAGCTTGAACATCCCACTACTCGGCTCGATATCATCCCTAATGATGAATCATCACGTATTGGGGGTATTTTTATGGTGCGGTGGAGTTAGAGCTAAATTTGATTCCATTTTTCCGTGTTGATTTTGAGACAAATATGCTTAGGGATGTTCTTAGTTAATGGATGAAGTGATTTATTTGCTGCAGGTAGTGGATTACGGAGTACATAAGCTCTGGGAGTATAACAATGTTGGGGTATTACATCTACAACTTATCTTGTTTTGTACATGTTGAACTGCATTCCTCTGTAATTCTGTCATAAATAATTGCCATATGTATATTATGCTCGTTTTGCTTGGAAAACTTTAGATTCCGTAGGAATATATAGTGCCCACTGTATGTATGCTCATTTGAAACCTTATGTGAATTCTATGAATTTGTCACTTATAGTTTTGATGTTGTGGTTATGTTGGTTTTCTTTGTCACGTTTTTAGCTGGAAAGTGAGTTCTCCAAGCTTCTGAACTCTGCATGAATGGGACATAGGATTAATCATTAAGTATATTTCCTACGAGGGTGTTTTGGTCTCCTTAATCCTTTTATAACACATGAAAGTTTAAGGTGGAAGTGTATTCTCTGATCACAATTCTCTCAGCCCGGAGGGAACATGCCTCCCTGTTGGACAATAGCAAAATTGCATTTTGAAACAATAATGCTATGATATTCAAGGTCACATTTTTTGTGATCTTACAGGAATAAAAACAAAATAGAATAACTATAGATCTTTATGGAGTGGTATTCTTCGCCATTAGGAACATCTACTAAGTGAACTGAATCACTGTACAATCATAAGGAAATCAAAGATACAACGGCAGTTAAATCTCTCACTTGAGGGTTCCAATAGGTCAATGGAAGGTGCGTGGAAAAGTGTCATATTGTGAAAAAACTGTTCTTCTATCACAATACATAAAGAAAAATGCCAAAGTCACTTAAATTTTTTTCTTCTAATGATCTTATTGGATTGGATATATCAAATGCAAATTTCCCTTCTATGATAATTGATACCCATACGAGTCTTATTTAAAGTAGTCCTTTAAACAAGGTGCTCATCTCTCTCTCACACTCAAACTTTTGCTTTACCAATTGGCATTTTCATAGTTCCATCAAGATCAAATTTACTTAATGATGTCAGCATCATTTTTGTTGTTATATAATAATTTCAGCAAGTTTCTAAGAGATATGACGGGCTTAAGCTCCCCTGTTACTGTTATCTGTCAGCGTTCTTCTTCATCTCCATGATTATAGGTAGAGGGTACTTGAACAGAATTCGAAGTGGTAAAAATAGAGGAAGAAGTGCCATACCTCTAAGAAAAATGGCATTCCAATTCATAGGGATTAACTAGTGAGTAGATTGGTGGAGTCACAGAGAAGAACTGTGGGTTCACTAGTCGCCGGGAAAGAAAAAAATTGTAGTTGTGCTGTGGGCAAAGATGATGCTTCATTTTTTTCCCCTTCTCGGTAGACCACTTCATGGGCTGTTAGGGATGGAGTCGATTTAGAGAAACTTGGCTAGTAGGAAATAGAGGAAGCAGGTGAGCAAAAAGAAAAATTATGCAACAAGAGTTCTGAAAAAGATAGCATTTCAGAGAATTAGGGTGCCGTGTTTCATAGGGTGATAACAAGTGAAATTGTTTAACCATCTCCATATATGGTTTTAAGGAGAGAAAATGTTACCTTCTTGAGGTTGGAAAGAGAAGAAAACAAATCCATACAGGCACCAAAAGGGACACTTAAGATTAGTGTGTTTTGCCTGTTGATAAGATGCACAACAATATAGCCTTATCCACCCACACGTCACACGGAGGGAATGTTAGCTTATGTCTTAAGATTTGCCTTTTGCTTGGAAAAAGGGTTATTCGGTGGAAAATTGTTGGTGATAGCATAGTGTGGAATCCTAGGTTGAGAAGAGACTTGAATGATTGGGAGCTAAAGGAAATTGTGAACTTATTTAATTGGATTAATTGTAGTCTTTCCTTTTGAGCCCGACAGAGATTGCAGATAATGTGGCAAAGAGAGGAAAGGTGTCTTCACGGTTCACAACTCTTTTTTTCCTTCCACCTTTCTTTTTCGAGGTTGAGTTTGTTCAATTGAAGCTAATGCTGTGCTGCCCTTCCCTTGTTCAAGAGTTCTTTTAGCTACCAGTCCAAACAAAAGAGATTAGCCTCTCTCTCGTTCCCCCCGCCCTTCATCCTGCTGGGGGTTTGTTACGGGTTGTGTTGATTGGGGAAGAATATCAACACAAAAAATAGTGCTTCATGGAGCCATTTGTTGGAGAATGGAAGATCTATCGCTCTAAAGAGAAAGTGTGGTTGAACACTATAAACTACTATTTTCTGGTGTTCTAATTTGAAGAAGTTTCAGGGCGAGAACATGGTTTTCCTTTCTTCTTTCGGACTTTTATTAGTCATGGAGGGTCTTTTGTGATGTACAATCTCCTTCCATTTTTGTTCATCCTCTTCATTATTCTTGTTTTATATCTTGCTTGTATTTGGTTTTGGATCTGGCTTTCGTTGCAGGAGGTGGTCATTTTATATCTACCTCCCTTAATCTCTTTTTACTTCTTCTCTTAATATCTTTTCTGTTACCAATAATAAATAATAATAATAATAAAACCATTTTGCTCTAGTGGGTGCTGACAAAACCTATGGAGGTGATATCTCTTATTCATTCAGTAAGGATGTTAATTTTGACAAATAAATTCCCTCCTGGATTTGGGTGAAATACTTCATTGTGTTTGTTAGGTGGGGTTTCTGTCATGGTTGTAAGTGATATAACAATGGATGAAACTTCAGATGTAGTATGCAAAAAGCATATCGAAATGTATCTATTAGATCCTCTTTTTTGCGTGGTTCAGCTTCCTCATTAGAAATACCATCCATGTAATTAGAATCTCCGAATATGATGTTTCGGAATGGATCCTGAAGAAGATAACAGATTTCAGCAAATTCTTAGTGGGTTTCCTTGAGGGGTATTAGGAACAGTCCAAAGTCTCATTCATAGAAATAGAGAATATGTGGAAGCATAGTTACCAGAGCTCAGAGCAAGAATCGAAAACGAGAAGCAAAGCGAAAGCGAGAAGCGAGACTCAAAAAAATCTTAGGAAAGGGGAAGCGAGAAATGAGATATAGGCTCCTCATTCACATTATGCTATTATGAGGAGCTACACCTTTGATTTTATCTCACATGAGGTTTTTGTGGAAAAGTAGGTGCATCAGATTCCAAACCGACGATACTTGCTTAGAGTCTACACCCTTGGCTATAGACTTTGGTCTACCCTATCACTTCACACATGCGGCTTTCTTTGACTACTAAATGAGATTTGATGGAAGCGAATTTGTCCTGGGAAGCAAGCTTCCCACCATGTACATAGCTTCCCTACAACTATCCACCTTAGCAAAGGAACAAATGGTGAAATCGGGAAGAAATCTTTGGCGAATATATATAGGGAGGTCCAAAATCTATTCAATATTATTATCTATAAAGGCAAATAAGCAAATGAGAGGAAGGGAGCCGGCAGCAAGTGGAGGGGAAGGATCAGGTCTAATATGCATCCACAAATTCTCTCATGGAATGTTCACTAGCTAGAAGTGGTGGGGAGGAAGTAATAAATTCAGTATTGCAAAAGTGGAACGCAGACATAGTAACTATTAAGAAACCAAACTAAGTACACTGGATGATAAGCTGGTTTCATACCATGACACCACTTACCTCACCTGCAGTAGGCTTAGCTGGTTGAATGCTTATTAAGTGGGACAGACTGGTGCTAGAGCAGTTGGACATCAAGATAAATAATCATTCTATCTCAACCCTTTTCAAGAATATGGAAGACCCTGTTTTTGGGCCATATCTGGTGTGTACGGGCCCTTGTGGGAAGAGATTACTTCCATCTATGGGGGTGGAATTGTAGGAAGGTGTTCCTCGGTGCATAGGAGGGGACTACAATGTTATTCGGGCTTCTTATGAGAAGGAGGGGGCAGAAAATTCACAGCAGATATGAGAGAGTTCATGAACTTCATGGAGAGCAACTTGTTGATTGATCTACCGTTGAACGGAGCTTCGTACATATGATCTAATAACTGGGAGTCCCCGGCCATGTGCAAGTTTGACCAATTTTATTGTGTCATCTTGCTGGGATTGGGAAGAGCATTACCTAATAATATTCAGGAAGCTATGGCAAGGCCTCTATTAGGCCAGTGCCCAACCCTGTTAAAAAACTGTGGGGCATTAACAAGGAACCCTCTACATTCAGATTAGAGAATATATGACGAGAGCAGCCGAAATTTACAGAGCCTGTGAAGGTATGATGGTACAATTTCCAGGGTGGTGCCAGCTATCTTTATGAAAAAGCTAATATAAAAGGCTGGAACAAGGAAGTTTTTGGCTGGATTGACATAAGAAAAACATCCATCCTAGAAGAGATCCGTAACATAGACCATAAGGACGACTTAGGTCCATTGAATGGAAAAGATAGAGCAGCAAGGAAGAACTTACAAGACTAGGCCGACTTGAGGAAATAAGTGGGAGACAAAAGTCAAGAATCCAATGGCTCAAAGAATGTGACATAACCGAAGATATTTCTCCATATGACCAATGCAAGAAGAATGAACATAATATCCAAACTAAAGGTAAATGGGGTCCTGCTCACTTCGGATAGACATAATTAGTGATGCAAGGGGTAAACTACTATGCGAAATTGTACACAAGCAGTGCAACAAAAGACAGGGTCTGGCTCGCATGGATTTCGACTGTATTGTTGCTCCTAACACGCGTGGCTGGTTAGAAAGAGATTTCAAAGTGTGGGAGTTAGTCATGGTCCTTGCCTCCTTGGATATATGAGGGGTGACAAAGCTAACCCGATGGATTCACCATGGCCTTCTACATAAGTAGCTGGGACACCATTAGAGATGATGTAATGTTGGTGTTGTCAGAATTTCACAAAAGCACGAGCGTCAATATCAGCTTTATAGCACTCATTCCAAAATTCTGGGCAGCGAAGAGTTAACAATACTAATGGCCTATAAGCTTGGACACAAAGTTACAAATCTCTTTCTCGGTTTTTATCGGCCAAAGTTTTTCTTGGGAGATTTTCAAATTTGGAGTTTTTTTTGGTATCTATCAGCTAAATCTTGGCAAAGATTAAAAAAATTATAAAAAATAGTAATAAATATTACCAATTTATAAATTCATCAATCCAATAATATTGGGTATTGAGAATTTATAGAATTTTGATTATTATGAATGAATGCTCTTTTTGAGTTTCTTGTGAATGGAATGGTGTGAAGTCATTCGTGTGAAGCCAAAGTTAGTTATGGTGTGAAGCCAATGTATTCTCTTTATCTCTTCTTCTCCATTGATTCTCTTGTTATTTTATTGTTTTCCCTTTGCAAAACCTTAATTACCAACCCCTAATGTTGTGTTTGGTTGCCGAGAAAATCTTAAAAAGTATAGAAAAAAGAAGAAACGAAGAGAAACCTTCCAACTTTTCTGTTGTTTGGTTGTCTAGAAAATTAGAGAGAAAATTAGAGAGAAAATTACTGAGAAAATAATTTTTTCTTGTTAGTTACTGAGAAAATATATGAAAATAGACTATTTGTATTATCACAATAAATAGTTATACTCACTACAAATCACTATAATTTTTTTTTTATATAGTTGAGTACGGCAAGGTTTAAAATTGCGAAATTTCGGTTTCATTCCAACCCCCGAAATCGAAATGTATAATATATCGAATTTGCAGGTTATGGCCGAAATTCTGAAATTTCGACCGAAAGTGAAATTTCAAAAAAAATTAAACCGACACCAAAGAGTTCCTGCGCGTATCCAACCCCCCTCCCATCTCAGGATCACAGATGGTAGAGAAAGTATATTCATCACACGACCCTCGAACAGTGTAATCAAATGGAGAATGCCACGATTTTTCATCAGTATCGGAGAAGCAGAGATTCCCATTGTTTCCGGCGATTGAACGATGACTACCCCCTGGTTCAGTGGTTCTATACAACATGGGACTTAAAGCCAGAACCAGAAACTTCATGTATGATGTAACGGTTTTGAGCAGTTTAAAAATTTGTACCAGAGCAGAGATAGCATGAAAAACCCTCCAAGATTGAAGCTTTGGAGAGCTCAATCTGCCTTCATTTTTCTTCGGAAGAAGAGATAAAAGCAAAAAACATAGCAAAATTAGAATAAATCTGAAATTTTAACAACTGGGTGTTATAATAGGTGGTCTCTCTTTAGTCTTTCCCTGATGCCGGCCATTGCATCAGCGCCGACCATTGCATCCCGTACTTCATGCAGAAATTGATGGCATGAACTTGATTTTCCGGTGAAGGCCTCAAGAATGGCTTGATTCACCATGAAATGGGTGAATTTCAGTTAGGGAGGATACTTTTCTAAATCTGGGAAGGAGAGAGAGAACCCTGTCCAGACGAACAGAGGAGGGGAAGAGGGAGAGAAACGCACCTGAATTCAAGTTGCCGGAGTACAGTAGCTGAAAATCAAGAGGAGGGAAGAGGAAGAAGAAGAGACGGAGAGAGGTGAGACTGCGAGCCCCGATAATTTTTTCTTTACTTTTCTCTCTAAAATCCATCACTTTTTTAAAGATTTTAAATCCATGTTTTGACATTCTTTCACTTTTCTTTTCTTTTTTCATTTTCTCGGTAACCAAACAATGGAAAATAAAATTTTCTTCCAATTTTCTTTTCCATCTACTTTCTCGGCAACCAAACAGTACAAAGGAGAGGGGAATTGCTAGCTTGTTATTAGTAGCACCCTCCCTTCACTGTCAGTCATCCAGCCCTCATCCCTTCACTGTCACAGCCCATCCCTTCACTGCCACCAGCCTACAGCCCCCTCTCCAGCACTACCGCCAGTCCCCCTATCCAACTCCAGCTGCTGCCGCACCTGTTTCCCTGTCCTCTTATCACTTCCGCACCTGTTCTTGGTCCCTAATAGTGCTGCCGCGTCTATCCCTCTTCCCTTGTATCACTGCCACACTTGTCCCCGCCCATAATATTGCTGCTGCACCCCATTCCAGCCATAATCCTGCTGTCCCCAGCCCATTCAATCCTTTTTATTGTGGCAGATTTCTTAATCTTCATTCATTCTTGACAGCACAACAGCCCTAGACCTAATCCAAACTAAAATCACAACCCTAATACAATTTCCAAACCCTAAAACAACCCCATTTTATTGACATCATTAAGGAATCTCCACGTGGTCAATGCTTTCTCTGCATTTTCCTTGTTTGGGATTTTTTTTTAATGATAATTCCCAATTTTCTGGTAAAAATATGCGAAGAGGGAAATTGCTTGCTCAGGATATGCGGTGACGGGGCTATTCCAAGACTCCCTCTCTTTCCTTCTAGTTAATGTTTGTGAGCATTTAGATTAGTGAGAATACGTCGGAAGACCGAAATGATGGTTTAAATCTAATGTGCATTTGGCTTATCAGTAAGCTGGGACATGGGAGACAAGAATTTGACAGATGAGTATCAGTTGTTTTTCAAATTGTGCCTTCAAAGAAGTTGTGAAGCATAATAGTATGTCTAAACATGATTATAACCCAATTCCTAACAAGTGTGGAAGAAGCTTCCATATAAACCATCTGGGCTAAATGCTCGCAGCAGTGACATAATGATGCAGCCAGACGCAACCATTGATCCCAAAAGCCATGACTGATGGGAAGGGCGCAATCTGGTGCCGTATAGCCCAGGTCTAAGGCCTGGAACAAACACCCCTCTACTCCTTAGGGAGAT